>JAQPZY010001680.1:9036880-9730320 GCA_029931535.1 Margaritifera margaritifera | reverse complement strand
GCCAAATATTTTTTTAAATAAAAAAAGTCACATTGCCAAAATTGATTTGTGCATCAAATTGAGTCAGTTTTGCCCAGTACTTTGAAGAACTTGAAATCTTCTTCGATTTTTATGTTTTAAAAAAAAAACAACTACCTGCCTTCCCTAATTTTAAAACCAGTGCAATAGGAAACATTTTTTTTTTTTTTTGGGGGGGGGGGCCTAAAGCCCATGGGACTACAAGCAGCATCTGATTTTTTATATTTTCGTATTGGGCAACCCACTGGCAGTTTGTACTCCCTTCTGATTTGAAATCTGAAAATCCTCAAGGATGTAAAACAAAAATCACAAAACTTTGTCATTTCATTCATCAATTTAGAATTTCCAACCTGATTATTGGTGGAGGTCATTAACACTGTCATATCGTTTCTTCCATTCCATGCTAAAGATGCTGTATTAATGTGGCTTGGTAAAATGTATAGCACACATAGCCGCATTGGACATCAACATGGAATGTCTCTGATTGAATTGCTTGTGTTTTGTGTATATTCCGTTCCATGGACGGAATGCATATTCATAGAGATGGAGCAAGTTTGGCAGTGGGCATGGCATCTCTGCAATGAACATTGTTCTGAAAGCCTTTAAATTGGATTGCTTTTACTGTTTTGTGTTTATTTCATTCCACGGACAGGAAGGCATATTCATGTAGATGGGGCCCAATCAACATGCATAAGCCTTCCTGACAATGGAATGCAACAAACACAAAACAACACAAGCAATGTACTCCAATGCTCGTGTTGTTTCATGTTTATTCCATTCCACAGACAGGAAGGCATATTCATGAAGATGGGGCCCAATCTACACGTATAAGCCTTCCTAACATTGGAATACAACAAACACAAAACAACACAAGCAATGTACTCCAATACTTGTGTTGTTTTAATGTTTATTCCATTTCACGGACAGGAAAGCATATTCATGTAGATGGGGCCCAATCTACATGCATAAGCCTTCCTGACATTGGAATAGAACAAACACAAAACAACACAAGCAATGTACTCCAATACTTGTGTTGTTTTAATGTTTATTCCATTCCACGGACAGGAAAGCATATTCATGTAGATGGGGCCCAATTTACATGCATAAGCCTTCCTGACATTGAATGAAACAAACACAAAACAACACAAGCAATGTACTCCAATGCTCGTGTTGTTTCATGTTTATTCCATTTCACAGACAGGAAGGCATATTCATGTAGATGGGGCCCAATCTACACGTATAAGCCTTCCTAACATTGGAATACAACAAACACAAAACAACACAAGCAATGTACTCCAATACTTGTGTTGTTTTAATGTTTATTCCATTCCACGGACAGGAAGGCATATTCATGTAGATGGGGCCCAATCTACATGCATAAGCCTTCCTGACATTGGAATGCAACAAACACAAAAAAACACAAGCAATGTACTCCAATGCTTGTGTTGTTTCATGTTTATTCCATTCCAATGACAGGAAAGCACATTCATGTAGATGGCGCCCAATCTACATGCATAAGCCTTCCTGACATTGGCATACAACAAATACAAAACAACACAAGCAATGTACTCCAATACTTGTGTTGTTTTAATATTTATTCCATTCCACGGACAGGAAAGCATATTCATGTAGATGGGGCCCAATCTACATGCATAAGCCTTCCTGACATTGGAATGCAACAAACATAAAACAACACAAGCAATTCACTCCAATGCTTGTGTTGTTTGATGTTTATTCCATTTCACGGACAGGAAAGCATATTCATGTAGATGGGGCCCAATCTACATGCATAAGCCTTCCTGACATTGGAATAGAACAAACACAAAACAACACAAGCAATGTACTCCAATACTTGTGTTGTTTTAATGTTTATTCCATTCCATGGACAGGAAAGCATATTCATGTAGATTGGGCCCAATCTACATGCATAAGCCTTCCTGACATTGGAATGCAACAAAAACAAAACAACACAAGCAATGTACTCCAATGCTTGTGTTGTTTCATGTTTATTCCATTCCACGGACAGGAAGGCATATTCATGTAGATGGGGCCCAATCTGCATGCATAAGCCTTCCTGATATTGGAATGCAACAAACAAAAACAACACAACCAATTCACTCCATTGCTTGTATTGTTTCATGTTTATTCCATTCCATGAACAGGAAAGCATATTTATGTAGATGGGGCCCAATCTACATGCATAAGCCTTCCTGACATTGGAATACAACAAACAAAAACAACACGAGCAATTCACTCCAATGCTTATGTTGTTTCATGTTTATTCCATTCCACGGACAGGAAAGCATATTCATGTAGATGGGGCCCAATCTACATGCAAAAGCCTTCCTGACATTCGAATGCAGAAATCACAAACAAACACAAGCAATTCACTCGTATGCTTATGCTGTTTGCTGTTTATTCCATTCCACGGACAGGAAAGCATATTCATGTAGATGGGGCCCAATCTACATGCATAAGCCTTCCTGACATTGGAATGCAACAAACACAAAACAACACAAGCAATGTACTCCAATACTTGTGTTGTTTCATGTTTATTCCATTCCACGGACAGGAAAGCATATTCATGTAGATGGGGTCCAATCTACATGCATAAGCCTTCCTGACATTGGAATACAACAAACACAAAACAACACAAGCAATGTACTCCAATACTTGTGTTGTTTTAATGTTTAATCCATTCCATGGACAGGAAAGCATATTCATGTAGATGGGGCCCAATCTACATGCATAAGCCTTCCTGAGATTGGAATGCAACAAACACAAAACAACACAAGCAATGTACTCCAATGCTCGTGTTGTTTCATGTTTATTCCATTCCACAGACAGGAAGGCATATTCATGTAGATGGGGCCCAATCTACATGCATAAGCCTTCCTGACATTGGAATACAACAATCACAAAACAACACAAGCAATGTACTCCAATACTTGTGTTGTTTTAATGTTTATTCCATTCCATGGACAGGAAAGCATATTCATGTAGATGGGGCCCAATCTACATGCATAAGCCTTCCTGACATTGTAATGCAACAAACACAAAACAACACAAGCAATTCACTCCAATGCGTGTATTGTTTCATGTTTATTCCATTCCATGGACAGGAAAGCATATTTATGTAGATTGGGCCCAATCTACATACATAAGCCTTCCTGATATTGGAATGCAACACACAAAAAACAACATAAGCAATTAACTCCAATGCTTGTCTTGTTTTAATGTTTATTCCATTCCACGGACAGGAAGGCATATTTATGTAGATGGGGCCCAATCTACTTGCATAAGCTTTCCTGACAATCGAATACAACAAACAAAAACAACACAAACAATTCACTCCAATACTTGTGTTGTTTTAATGTTTATTCTATTCCACGGACAGGAAGGCATATTTATGTAGATGACGCCCAATCTACATGCATAAGCCTTCATGACATTGGAATGCAACAAACACAAAACAACACAAGCAATTCACTCCAATGCTTATGTTGTTTCATGTTTATTCCATTCCACGGACAGGAAAGCATATTCATGTAGATGGGGCCCAATCTACATGCAAAAGCCTTCCTGACATAGGAATGCAAAAAACACAAACCAACACAAGCAATTTACTCATATGCTTATGTTGTTTTAATATTTATTCCATTCCACGGACAGGAAAGCATATTCATGTAGATGGGGCCCAATCTACATGCATAAGCCTTCCTGAAATTGGAATGCAATAAACACAAAACAACAAAGCAATCTACTCCAACACTTGTGTTGTTTTAATGTTTATTCCATTCCATGGACAGGAAAGCATATTCATGTAGATGGGGCCCAATCTACATGCATAAGCCTTCCTGACATTGGAATGAAACAAACACAAAACAACACAAGCAATGTACTCCAATGCTCGTGTTGTTTCATGTTTATTCCATTCCACGGACAGGAAAGCATATTCATGTAGATGGCGCCTAATCTACAAGCATAAGCCTTCCTGACAATGGAATACAACAAACACAAAACAACACAAGCAATGTTCTCCAATACTTGTGTTGTTTTAATTTTATTCCATTCCACGGATAGGAAAGCATATTTATGTAGATGGGGCTCAATCTACATGCATAAGCCTTCCTGATATTGGAATGCAACAAACATAAAACAACACAAGCAATGTACTCCAATGCTTGTGTTGTTTCATGTTTATTCCATTCCACGGATAGGGAAGCATATTCATGTAGATGGGGCCCAATCTACACGTATAAGCCTTCCTAACATTGGAATACAACAAACACAAAACAACACAAGCAATGTACTCCAATGCTTGTGTTGTTTCATGTTTATTCCATTCCACGGATAGGAAAGCATATTCATGTAGATGGGGCCCAATCTACATGTATAAGCCTTCCTAACATTGAAATACAACAAACACAAAACAACACAAGCAATGTACTCCAATGCTTGTGTTGTTTCATGTTTATTCCATTCCAATGACAGGAAAGCACATTCATGTAGATGGCGCCCAATCTACATGCATAAGCCTTCCTGACATTGGCATACAACAAATACAAAACAACACAAGCAATGTAGTCCAATATTTGTGTTGTTTTAATGTTTATTCCATTCCATGGACAGGAAAGCATATTCATGTAGATGGGACCCAATCTACATGCATAAGCCTTCCTGACATTGGAATGCAACAAACATTAAACAACACAAGCAATGTACTCCAATGCTTGTGTTGTTTCATGTTTATTCCATTCCACGGATAGGAAAGCATATTCATGTAGATGGGGCCCAATCTACATGCATAAGCCTTCCTGACATTGGAATACAACAAACACAAAACAACACAAGCAATGTACTCCAATGCTTGTGTTGTTTTATGTTTAGTCCATTCCAATGACAGGAAAGCACATTCATGTAGATGGGGCCCAATCTACATGCATAAGCCTTCCTGACATTGGCATACAACAAATACAAAACAAAACAAGCGATGAACTCCAATACTTGTGTTGTTTTAATACTTATTCCATTCCACGGACAGGAAAGCATATTCATGTAGATGGGGCCCAATCTACATGCATAAGCCTTCCTGCCATTGGAATACAACAAACACAAAACAACACAAGCAATGTACTCCAATACTTGTGTTGTTTCATGTTTATTCCATTCCACGGACAGGAAAGCATATTCATGTAGATGGGGCCCAATCTGCATGCATAAGCCTTCCTGATATTGGAATGCAACAAACAAAAACAACACAAGCAATTCACTCCATTGCTTGTATTGTTTCATGTTTATTCCATTCCACGGACAGGAAAGCATATTTATGTAGATGGGGACCAATGTACATGCATAAGCCTTCCTGACATTGGAATACAACAAACAAACACAACACGATCAAATCACTCCAATGCTCATGTTGTTTCATGTTTATTCCATACCACGGACAGGAAAGCATATTCATGTAGATGGGGCCCAATCTACATGCAAAAGCATTCCTGACATTGGAATGCAGAAAACACAAACAAATACAAGCAATTCACTCGTATGCTTATGTTGTTTGCTGTTTATTCCATTCCACGGACAGGATAGCATATTCATGTAGATGGGGCCCAATCTACATGCATGAGCCTTCCTGGCATTGGAATACAACAAACACAAAACAACACAAGTAATGTACTCCAATATTTGTGTTGTTTTAATGTTTATTCCATTCCACGGACAGGAAAGGATATTCATGTAGATGGGACCCAATCTACATGCATAAGCCTTCCTGACATTGGAATGCAACAAACACAAAACAACACAAGCAATGTACTCAAATGCTTGTGTTGTTTCATGTTTATTCCATTCCACGGATAGGAAAGCATATTCATGTAGATGGGGCCCAGTCTACATGTATAAGCCTTCCTGACATTGAAATACAACAAACACAAAACAACACAAGCAATGTACTCCAATGCTTGTGTTGTTTCATGTTTATTCCATTCCAATGACAGGAAAGCACATTCATGTAGATGGCGCCCAATCTATATGCATAAGCCTTCCTGACACTGGCATACAACAAATACAAAACAACACAAGCAATGTACTCCAATATTTGTGTTGTTTTAATGTTTATTCCATTCCATGGACAGGAAAGCATATTCATGTAGATAGGACCCAATCTACATGCATAAGCCTTCCTGACATTGGAATGCAACAAACACAAAACAACACAAGCAATGTACTCCAATGCTTGTGTTGTTTCATGTTTATTCCATTCCACGGATAGGAAAGCATATTCATGTAGATGGGGCCCAATCTACATGTATAAGCCTTCCTGACATTGAAATACAACAAACAGAAAACAACACAAGCAATGTACTCCAATGCTTGTGTTGTTTCATGTTTATTCCATTCCAATGACAGGAAAGCACATACATGTAGATGGCGCCCAATCAATATCCATAAGCCTTTCTGATATTGGCATACAACAAATACAAAACAACACAAGCGATGTACTCCAATACTTGTGTTGTTTTAATATTTATTCCATTCCACGGACAGGAAAGCATATTCATGTAGATGGGACCCAATCTACATGCATAAGCCTTCCTGACATTGGAATGCAACAAACACAAAACAACACAAGCAATGTACTCCAATGCTTGTGTGGTTTCATGTTTATTCCATTCCACGGATAGGAAAGCATATTCATGTAGATGGGGCCCAATCTACATGCATAAGCCTTCCTGACATCGGAATACAACAAACACAAAACAACACAAGTAATGTACTCCAATATTTGTGTTGTTTTAATGTTTATTCCATTCCATGGACAGGAAAGCATATTCATGTAGATGGGACCCAATCTACATGCATAAGCCTTCCTGACATTGGAATGCAACAAACACAAAACAACACAAGCAATGTACTCCAATGCTTGTGTTGTTTCATGTTTATTCCATTCCACGGATAGGAAAGCATATTCATGTAGATGGGGCCCAATCTACATGTATAAGCCTTCCTGACATTGAAATACAACAAACACAAAACAACACAAGCAATGTACTCCAATGCTTGTGTTGTTTCATGTTTATTCCATTCCACGGATAGGAAAGCATATTCATGTAGATGGGGCCCAATCTACATGTATAAGCCTTCCTGACATTGAAATACAACAAACACAAAACAACACAAGCAATGTACTCCAATACTTGTGTTGTTTTAATATTTATTCCATTCCACAGACAGGAAAGTATATTCATGTAGATGGGCCCAATCTACATGCATAAGCCTTCCTGACATTGGAATGCAACAAACATAAAACAAGACAATAAATTCACTCCAATGCTTGTGTTGTTTGATGTTTATTCCATTTCAAGGACAGGAAAGCATATTCATGTAGATGGGGCCCAATCTACATGCATAAGGCTTCCTGACATTGGAATACAACAAACACAAAACAACACAAGCAATGTACTCCAATACTTGTGTTGTTTTAATCCTTATTCCATTCCATGGACAGGAAAGCATATTCATGTAGATTGGGCCCAATCTACATGCATAAGCCTTCCTGACATTGGAATGCAACAAAAACAAAACAACACAAGCAATGTACTCCAATGCATGTGTTGTTTCATGTTTATTCCATTCCAAGGACAGGAAGGCATATTCATGTAGATGGGGCCCAATCTGCATGCATAAGCCTTCCTGATATTGGAATGCAACAAACAAAAACAACACAAGCAATTCACTCCAATGCTCATGTTGTTTCATGTTTATTCCATTCCAAGGACAGGAAAGCATATTCATGTAGATGGGGCCCAATCTACATGCAAAAGCATTCCTGACATTGGAATGCAGAAAACACAAACAAACACAAGCAATTCATTCGTATGCTTATGTTGTTTGCTGTTTATTCCATTCCACGGACAGGAAAGCATATTCATGTAATGGGGCCCAATCTACATGCATAAGCCTTCCTGACATTGGAATTAAGCAAACAAAAAACAACACAAGCAATGTACTCCAATGCTTGTGTTGTTTCATGTTTATTCCATTCCACGGACAGGAAAGCATATTCATGTAGATGGGGCCCAATCTACATGCATAAGCCTTCCTGACATTGGAATGCAACAAAAACAAAACAACACTAGCAATGTACTCCAATGCTTGTGTTGTTTCATGTTTATTCCATTCCACGGATAGGAAAGCATATTCATGTAGATGGGGCCCAATCAACATGCATAAGCCTTCCTGACATTGGAATACAACAAACACAAAACAACACAAGCAATTCACTCCATTGCTTGTATTGTTTCATGTTTATTCCATTCCACGGACAGGAAAGCATATTTATGTAGATGGGGCCCAATCTACATGCATAAGCCTTCCTGATATTGGAATGCAACAAACAAAAAACAACACAAGCAATTGACTCCAATGCTTGTCTTGTTTTAATGTTTATTACATTCCACGGACAGGAAGGCATATTCATGTAGATGTCGCCCAATCTACATGCATAAGCCTTCCTGACATTGGAATACAACAAACAAAAACAACACGAGCAATTCACTCCAATGCTTATGTTGTTTCATGTTTATTCCATTCCACGGACAGGAAAGCATAATCATGTAGATGGGGCCCAATCTACATGCAAAAGCATTCCTGACATTGGAATGCAGAAAACACAAAACAACACAAGCAATTCACTCGTATGCTTATGTTGTTTGCTGTTTATTCCATTCCACGGACATGAAAGCATATTCATGTTCATGGGGCCCAATCTACATGCATAAGCCTTCCTGACATTGGAATGCAGCAAACACAAAACAACACAAGCAATGTACTCCAATATTTGTGTTGTTTTAATGTTTATTCCATTCCACGGACAGGAAAGCATATTCATGTAGATGGGGCCCAATCTACATGCATAAGCCTTCCTGACATTGGAATGCAACAAACACAAAACAACACAAGCAATGTACTCCAATGCTTGTGTTGTTTCATGTGTATTCCATTCCATGGACAGGAAGGCATATTCATGTAGATGGGGCCCAATCTACATGCAAAAGCCTTCCTGACATTGGAATGCAAAAAACACAAACCAAAACAAGCAATTCACTCGTATGCTTCTGTTGTTTGCTGTTTATTCCATTCTACGGACAGGAAAGCATATTCATGTAGATGGGGCCCAATCTACATGCATAAGCCTTCCTGACATTGGAATGCAACAAACATAAAACAACATAAGCAATGTACTCCAATGCTTGTGTTGTTTCATGTTTATTCCATTCCACGGACAGGAAGGCATATTCATGTAGATGGGGCCCAATCTACATGCATAAGCCTTCCTGATATTGGAATGCAACAAACAAAACAACACAAGCAATTCGCTCCATTGCTTGTATTGTTTCATGTTTATTCCATTCCATGGACAGGAAAGCATATTTATGTAGATGGGTCCCAATCTACATGCATAAGCCTTCCTGATATTGGAATGCAACAAACAAAAAACAATACAAACAATTCACTCCAATGCTTGTCTTGTTTTAATGTTTATTACATTCCACGGACAGGAAGTCATATTTATGTAGATGGGGCCCAATCTACATGCATAAGCCTTCTTGACATTGGAATACAACAAACAAAAACAACATGAGCAATTCACTCCAATGCTTATGTTGTTTCATGTTTATTCCATTCCACGGACAGGAAAGCATAATCATGTAGATGGGGCCCAATCTACATGCAAAAGCATTCCTGACATTGGAATGTAGAAAACACAAAACAACACAAGCAATTCACTCGTATGCTTATGTTGTTTGCTGTTTATTCCATTCCACGGACATGAAAGCATATTCATGTTCATGGGGCCCAATCTACATGCATAAGCCTTCCTGACATTGGAATGCAGCAAACACAAAACAACACAAGCAATGTACTCCAATATTTGTGTTGTTTTAATGTTTATTCCATTCCACGGACAGGAAAGCATATTCATGTAGATGGGGCCCAATCTACATGCATAAGCCTTCCTGACATTGGAATGCAACAAACACAAAACAACACAAGCAATGTACTCCAATGCTTGTGTTGTTTCATGTGTATTCCATTCCATGGACAGGAAGGCATATTCATGTAGATGGGGCCCAATCTACATGCAAAAGCCTTCCTGACATTGGAATGCAAAAAACACAAACCAAAACAAGCAATTCACTCGTATGCTTCTGTTGTTTGCTGTTTATTCCATTCCACGGACAGGAAAGCATATTCATGTAGATGGGACCCAATCTACATGCACAAGTCTTCCTGAAATTGGAATGCAATAAACATAAAACAATTAAGCAATGTACTCCAATGCTTGTCTTGTTTCATGTTTATTCCATTCCACGGACAGGAAGGCATATTCATGTCGATTAGGCCCAGTCAACATGCATAATAAGCCTGCTTAATATTGGAATGCAACAAACAAACACAACACAAGCAATTCACTCCAATGCTTGTATTGTTTCATGTTTATTCCATTTCACGGACAGGAAGGCATATTCATGTAAATGGGGCCCAATCTACATGCATCAGCCTTCCTGACATTGGAATGCAACAAACATAAAACAACACAAGCAATTCACTCCAATGCTTGTGTTGTTTGATGTTTATTCCATTTCACGAACAGGAAAGCATATTCATGTAGATCAGCCACAATCTACATGCATAAGCCTTCCTGACATTGGAATACAACAAACATAAAACAACACAAGCAATGTACTCCAATACTTGTGTTGTTTTAATGTTTATTCCATTCCACGGACTGGAAAGCATATTCATGTAGATGGGGCCCAATCTGCATGCATAAGCCTTCCTGATATTGGAATGCAACAAACAAAAACAACACAAGGAATCTACTCCAATGCTCATGTTGTTTCATGTTTATTCCATTCTACGGACAGGAAAGCATAATCATGTAGATGGGGCCCAATCTACATGCAAAAGCATTCCTGACATTGGAATGAAACAAACACAAAACAACACAAGCAATTCACTCCAATGCTTGTGTTATTTCATGTTTATTCCACTCCACGGACAGGAAGAGATATTGATGTAGATGGGGGCCAATCTACATTCATAAGCCTTCCTCACTTAGGAATGCAACATACACAAATCAACACAAGCAATTCACTCCAATGCTTATGTTGTTTCATGTTTATTTGATTCCACGGACAGGGTACCATATTTATGTAGATGGGGCCCAATCTACATGAATAAGCCTTCCTGACATTGGAAAGGTAAAGAAAGGTGTCCAGCCTATCTTTAGTTTTATTAAATGAATCTTAACTTCCTGTGTCACTTTTTACATATTCAGAAAATGATGTCAAAATGTTGTCACAAAAGTAAGATAAAAGTAATATTGTACTAACTGGTAATTTACTAGTGAATTATTGGAAGCCATTTTACATATCTGCTCGGTAATTTTCACCTTGTGAATGTTTTTCCACTCCTGATTTCTCAATGGAGGCCACTGAGAAAAAAAAGCTGTTAATGTACTCCAATGAATGTGTTGTTTCATGTTTATTCCATTCCACAGATAGGAAGGCAAATTCATCTAGATGGGGCCCCATCTACATGCATAAGCCTTCCTGAAATTGGAATGCAACAAACACAAAACACAAACTATTCACTCCAATACTTGTATTCTTTCATATTTATTCCATTTCACTGACAGGAAGGCATATTGATGTAGATGGGGCCCAATATACATTTATAATCCTTCTTGACATTGGAATGCAAAAAACACAAACCAACACAAGCAATTCTCTCATATACTTATCTTGTTTCATGTTTATTACATTCCACGGAAAGGAAAGCATATTTATGTAGATGGGGCCCATTTGACATGCATAAGCCTTCCTGACATTGGAATGCAAAAAACACAAACTAACACAAGCAATTCACTCGTATGCTTATGTTGTTTCATGTTTATTCCATTCCACGGACAGGAAAGCATATTCATGTAGATGGGGCCCAATCTACATACATAAGCCTTCCTGACATTGGAATGCAACAAACATAAAACAACACAAGCAATGTACTCCAATGCTCGTGTTGTTTCATGTTTATTCCATTCCACGGATAGGAAAGCATATTCATGTAGATGGGGCCCAATCTACATGCATAAGCCTTCCTGACATTGGAATACAACAAACACAAAACAACACAAGCAATGTACTCCAATACTTGTGTTGTTTTAATGTTTATTCCATTCCACGGAAAGGAAGGCATATTCATGTAGATGGGGCCCAATCTACATGCATAAGCCTTCCTTACATTGGAATGCAACAAACACAAAAAAACACAAGCAATGTACTCCAATGCTTGTGTTGTTTCATGTTAATTCCATTCCAATGACAGGAAAGCACATTCATGTAGATGGCGCCCAATTTACATGCATAAGCCTTCCTGACATTGGAATACAACAAACACAAAACAACATAAGCAATATACTCCAATACTTGTGTTGTTTTAATGTTTATTCCATTCCACGGACAGGAAAGCATATTCATGTAGATGGGGCCCAATCTACATGCATAAGCCTTCCTGACATTGGAATGCAACAAACATAAAAATACATAAGCAATGTACTCCAATGCTTGTGTTGTTTCATGTTTATTCCATTCCACGGACAGGAAGGCATATTCATGTAGATGGGGCCCAATCTACATGCATAAGCCTTCCTGATATTGGAATGCAACAAACAAAACAACACAAGCAATTCGCTCCATTGCTTGTATTGTTTCATGTTTATTCCATTCCATGGACAGGAAAGCATATTTATGTAGATGGGTCCCAATCTACATGCATAAGCCTTCCTGATATTGGAATGCAACAAACAAAAAACAATACAAACAATTCACTCCAATGCTTGTCTTGTTTTAATGTTTATTACATTCCACGGACAGGAAGTCATATTTATGTAGATGGGGCCCAATCTACATGCATAAGCCTTCTTGACATTGGAATACAACAAACAAAAACAACATGAGCAATTCACTCCAATGCTTATGTTGTTTCATGTTTATTCCATTCCACGGACAGGAAAGCATAATCATGTAGATGGGGCCCAATCTACATGCAAAAGCATTCCTGACATTGGAATGCAGAAAACACAAAACAACACAAGCAATTCACTCGTATGCTTATGTTGTTTGCTGTTTATTCCATTCCACGGACATGAAAGCATATTCATGTTCATGGGGCCCAATCTACATGCATAAGCCTTCCTGACATTGGAATGCAGCAAACACAAAACAACACAAGCAATGTACTCCAATATTTGTGTTGTTTTAATGTTTATTCCATTCCACGGACAGGAAAGCATATTCATGTAGATGGGGCCCAATCTACATGCATAAGCCTTCCTGACATTGGAATGCAACAAACACAAAACAACACAAGCAATGTACTCCAATGCTTGTGTTGTTTCATGTGTATTCCATTCCATGGACAGGAAGGCATATTCATGTAGATGGGGCCCAATCTACATGCAAAAGCCTTCCTGACATTGGAATACAACAAACACAAACCAAAACAAGCAATTCACTCGTATGCTTCTGTTGTTTGCTGTTTATTCCATTCAACGGACAGGAAAGCATATTCATGTAGATGGGGCCCAATCTACATGCATAAGCCTTCCTGACATTGGAATGCAACAAACATAAAACAACATAAGCAATGTACTCCAATGCTTGTGTTGTTTCATGTTTATTCCATTCCACGGACAGGAAGGCATATTCATGTAGATGTGGCCCAATCTACATGCACAAGCCTTCCTGATATTGGAATGCAACAAACAAAACAACACAAGCAATTCGCTTCATTGCTTGTATTGTTTCATGTTTATTCCATTCCATGGACAGGAAAGCATATTTATGTAGATGGGTCCCAATCTACATGCATAAGCCTTCCTGATATTGGAATGCAACAAACAAAAAACAATACAAACAATTCACTCCAATGCTTGTCTTGTTTTAATGTTTATTACATTCCACGGACAGGAAGTCATATTTATGTAGATGGGGCCCAATCTACATGCATAAGCCTTCTTGACATTGGAATACAACAAACAAAAACAACATGAGCAATTCACTCCAATGCTTATGTTGTTTCATGTTTATTCCATTCCACGGACAGGAAAGCATAATCATGTAGATGGGGCCCAATCTACATGCAAAAGCATTCCTGACATTGGAATGTAGAAAACACAAAACAACACAAGCAATTCACTCGTATGCTTATGTTGTTTGCTGTTTATTCCATTCCACGGACATGAAAGCATATTCATGTTCATGGGGCCCAATCTACATGCATAAGCCTTCCTGACATTGGAATGCAGCAAACACAAAACAACACAAGCAATGTACTCCAATATTTGTGTTGTTTTAATGTTTATTCCATTCCACGGACAGGAAAGCATATTCATGTAGATGGGGCCCCATCTACATGCATAAGCCTTCCTGACATTGGAATGCAACAAACACAAAACAACACAAGCAATGTACTCCAATGCTTGTGTTGTTTCATGTGTATTCCATTCCATGGACAGGAAGGCATATTCATGTAGATGGGGCCCAATCTACATGCAAAAGCCTTCCTGACATTGGAATGCAAAAAACACAAACCAAAACAAGCAATTCACTCGTATGCTTCTGTTGTTTGCTGTTTATTCCATTCCACGGACAGGAAAGCATATTCATGTAGATGGGACCCAATCTACATGCACAAGTCTTCCTGAAATTGGAATGCAATAAACATAAAACAATTAAGCAATGTACTCCAATGCTTGTCTTGTTTCATGTTTATTCCATTCCACGGACAGGAAGGCATATTCATGTCGATTAGGCCCAGTCAACATGCATAATAAGCCTGCTTAATATTGGAATGCAACAAACTAACACAACACAAGCAATTCACTCCAATGCTTGTATTGTTTCATGTTTATTCCATTTCATGGACAGGAAGGCATATTCATGTAGATGGGACCCAATCTACATGCATCAGCCTTCCTGATTTTGGAATGCAACAAACAAAAACAACACTAGCAATTCACTCCAATGCTAGTATTATTTCATGTTTATTCCATTCCACGAACAGGAAGGCATATTCATGTAGATGGGACCCAATCTACATGCATTAGCTTTCCTGACATTGGAATGTAACATACACAAAACAAGAGAAGCAATTCACTCCAATGCTTATGTTGCTTCATGTTTATTTGATTCCATTGACAGGAGGGCACATTGATGTAGATGGGGACTGTTCAATAGTAGAGACATCTTCTCTAGAATGGATATGTTGTGGAATGCTTTGGAGAGCACTGCTTGTGTTGTTACATGTTTATTCCATTGCACCGAGAGGAAAGCATATTAATGTAGATTGGGCTCAATCTACATGCATATGCCTTCCTGACATTGGAATGAAACAAACACAAAACAACACAAGCAATTCACTCCAATGCTTGTGTTATTTCATGTTTATTCCACTCCACGGACAGGAAGAGATATTGATGTAGATGGGGGCCAATCTACATTCATAAGCCTTCCTCACTTAGGAATGCAACATACACAAATCAACACAAGCAATTCACTCCAATGCTTATGTTGTTTCATGTTTATTTGATTCCACGGACAGGGTACCATATTTATGTAGATGGGGCCCAATCTACATGAATAAGCCTTCCTGACATTGGAAAGGTAAAGAAAGGTGTCCAGCCTATCTTTAGTTTTATTAAATGAATCTTAACTTCCTGTGTCACTTTTTACATATTCAGAAAATGATGTCAAAATGTTGTCACAAAAGTAAGATAAAAGTAATATTGTACTAACTGGTAATTTACTAGTGAATTATTGGAAGCCATTTTACATATCTGCTCGGTAATTTTCACCTTGTGAATGTTTTTCCACTCCTGATTTCTCAATGGAGGCCACTGAGAAAAAAAAGCTGTTAATGTACTCCAATGAATGTGTTGTTTCATGTTTATTCCATTCCACAGATAGGAAGGCAAATTCATCTAGATGGGGCCCCATCTACATGCATAAGCCTTCCTGAAATTGGAATGCAACAAACACAAAACACAAACTATTCACTCCAATACTTGTATTCTTTCATATTTATTCCATTTCACTGACAGGAAGGCATATTGATGTAGATGGGGCCCAATATACATTTATAATCCTTCTTGACATTGGAATGCAAAAAACACAAACCAACACAAGCAATTCTCTCATATACTTATCTTGTTTCATGTTTATTACATTCCACGGAAAGGAAAGCATATTTATGTAGATGGGGCCCATTTGACATGCATAAGCCTTCCTGACATTGGAATGCAAAAAACACAAACTAACACAAGCAATTCACTCGTATGCTTATGTTGTTTCATGTTTATTCCATTCCACGGACAGGAAAGCATATTCATGTAGATGGGGCCCAATCTACATACATAAGCCTTCCTGACATTGGAATGCAACAAACATAAAACAACACAAGCAATGTACTCCAATGCTCGTGTTGTTTCATGTTTATTCCATTCCACGGATAGGAAAGCATATTCATGTAGATGGGGCCCAATCTACATGCATAAGCCTTCCTGACATTGGAATACAACAAACACAAAACAACACAAGCAATGTACTCCAATACTTGTGTTGTTTTAATGTTTATTCCATTCCACGGAAAGGAAGGCATATTCATGTAGATGGGGCCCAATCTACATGCATAAGCCTTCCTGACATTGGAATGCAACAAACACAAAAAAACACAAGCAATGTACTCCAATGCTTGTGTTGTTTCATGTTAATTCCATTCCAATGACAGGAAAGCACATTCATGTAGATGGCGCCCAATTTACATGCATAAGCCTTCCTGACATTGGAATACAACAAACACAAAACAACATAAGCAATATACTCCAATACTTGTGTTGTTTTAATGTTTATTCCATTCCACGGACAGGAAAGCATATTCATGTAGATGGGGCCCAATCTACATGCATAAGCCTTCCTGACATTGGAATGCAACAAACATAAAAATACATAAGCAATGTACTCCAATGCTTGTGTTGTTTCATGTTTATTCCATTCCACGGACAGGAAGGCATATTCATGTAGATGGGGCCCAATCTACATGCATAAGCCTTCCTGATATTGGAATGCAACAAACAAAACAACACAAGCAATTCGCTCCATTGCTTGTATTGTTTCATGTTTATTCCATTCCATGGACAGGAAAGCATATTTATGTAGATGGGTCCCAATCTACATGCATAAGCCTTCCTGATATTGGAATGCAACAAACAAAAAACAATACAAACAATTCACTCCAATGCTTGTCTTGTTTTAATGTTTATTACATTCCACGGACAGGAAGTCATATTTATGTAGATGGGGCCCAATCTACATGCATAAGCCTTCTTGACATTGGAATACAACAAACAAAAACAACACAAGCAATTCACTCCAATGCTGCTATTGTTTCATGTTTATTCATTTCACGGACAGGAAGGTATATTCATGTAGATGGGGTCCCACGTACGTGAATATGCCTTCCTGTCTGTGGAATGGAATAAACATGAAATAACATAAGAATATGAGTGAATTGCTTGTTTTGTTTTGTGTTTTTTGTATTCCAATGTCAGGAAGGCTTACATGTAGATTGGGTCCCATCTACATGAATATGCCTTCCTGTCTGTTAAATGGAATGAACATAAAAAAAACAAAAGCATTGGAATTCATTGCTTCTGTTATTTTGTGTTTGTTGTCATGCAATGTCAGGAAGGCTTATGCATGAAGATTGGGCCCCATCTACATTAATATGCCTTCCTGTCCGTGGAATGGAATAAACATGAAACACCATAAGCATTGGAGTGAATTGCTTGTGTTTTCTGTTTCTATCATTTCAATTTCAGGAGGGCTTATGCAGGCAGATGGGGCCCCATCTACACGAATATGCCTTCCTATCCGTGGAATGGAATAAACATGAAATAACATAAGTGTTGGAGTTATTCGCTTGTGTTTTGTGTTTGTTGTCATCCAATTTCAGGAAGGTTTATGCATGTAGATGGGGCCCCATCTACATGAATATGCCTTCCTGTCTGTGGAATGGAATATACATGAAACAACACATTCATTGGAGTACATTAACAGGTTTTTTTCTCTGTGGCCTCCATGCGGAAATCAGCAGTGTTAAAACATTCACAAGGTGAAAAGCACCAACAGAGATGTGAAATGGCTTCCAATAATTCACTAGTAAATTACCTTTTAGTACAATATTACTTCTATCTTGCTTTTATAACGACATTTTGTCATCATTTTTTGAATTTGTCTAAAGTGACAAAGGACGTTTACATTCATTTAATAAAACTAAAGATAGGCTGTAGACCTTTCTTTACCTTTCCAATGTCATTAAGGCTTAAACATGTAGATTTGTCCCCATCTACATGAATATGCCTTCCTGTCCATGCAATGCAATAAATATGAAACAACATAAGTATTGGAGTGAATCGCTTGTGTTTTGTGTTTGTTGTAATCCAATTTCAGGAAGGCTTATGCATGTAGATGGGGCCACATCTACATGAATATGCCTTCCTCTCTGTGGAATGGAATAAACAGGAAACAACACAAGCATTGGAGTACATTAACAGCTTTTTTTTTCTCAGTGGCCTCCATTGGGAAATCAGCAGTGGAAAAACATTTACAAGGTGAAAAGAACCAACAGAGATACAAAATGGCTTCCAATAATTCACTAGTAAATTACCGGTTAGTACAATATTACTTCTATCTTGCTTTTGTGACAACATTTTGTCATCATCTTCTGAGTTTGTCTAAAGTGACAAGGGACGTTTAGATTCATTAAATAAAACTAAAGATAGGTTGGACACCTTTCTTGACCTTTCCAACGTCAGGAAGGCTTATGTGTGTAGATTGGGCCCCATCTACATGAATACGCCTTCCTGTGCGTGGAATGGAATAAACATGAAGCAACACAAGTATTGGAGTGCATTGCTTCTTTTTGTTTTGTGTTTGTTTCATTCCAACGTCGGGAAAGCTTATAAATGTAGATTGGGCCCCATCTACATGAATATGCCTTCCTGTCCATGGATTGGAATAAACATGAAACAACATAAGTGTTGGAGTTATTCGCTTGTGTTTTGTGTTTGTTGTCATCCAATTTCAGGAAGGTTTATGCATGTAGATGGGGCCCCATCTACATGAATATGCCTTCCTGTCTGTGGAATGGAATAAAACATGAAACAACATATTAACAGGTTTTTTTCTCGGTTTCCTCCATGAGAAAATCAGCAGTGTTAAAATATTCACAAGGTGAAAAGCACCAACAGACACGTAAAATGGCTTCCAATAATTCACTAGTAAATTACCTTTTAGTACAATATTACTTCTATCTTGCTTTTGTGAAAACATTTTGTCATCATTTTCTGCATTGGTCCAAAGTGACACAGGACATTTAGATTCAATAAATAAAACTAAAGATAGGCTGTACACCTTTCTTTACCTTTCCAATGTCAGGAAGGCTTATGCATGTAGATTGGGTCCCATCTACATGAATATGCCTTCCTGTCCGTGGAATGGAATAAACATGAAAAAACACAAGCATTGGAATTCATTGCTTCTGTTATTTTGTGTTTGTTGTCATCCAATGTCAGGAAGGCTTATGCATGTAGATTGGGCCCCATCTACATTAATATGCCTTCCTGTCCATGGAATGGAATAAACATGAAACACCATAAGCATTGGAGTGAATTGCATGTGTTTTCTGTTTGTTTCATTTCAATTTCAGGAAGGCTTATACAGGCAGTTGGGGCCCCATCTACACGAATATGCCTTCCTGTCTGTGGAATGGAATATACATGAAACAACACATTCATTGGAGGACATCAACAAGTTTTTTTCTCTATGGCCTCCATGGGGAAATCAGCAGTGTTAAAACATTCACAAGGTGAAAAGCACCAACAGAGATGTAAAATGGCTTCCAATAATTCACTAGTAAATTACCTTTTAGTACAATATTACTTCTATCTTGCTTTTGTAACGACATTTTGTCATCATTTTTTGAATTTGTCTAAAGTGACAAAGGACGTTTACATTCATTTAATAAAACTAAAGATAGGCTGTACACCTTTCTTTACCTTTCCAATGTCATTTAGGCATAAACATGTAGATTGGGCCCCATCAACATGAATATGCCTTCCTGTCCATGCAATGGAATAAATATGAAACAACATAAGTATTGGAGTGAATCGCTTGTGTTTTGTGTTTGTTGTAATCCAATTTCAGGAAGGCTTATGCATGTAGATGGGGCCCCATCTACATGAATATGCATTCCTCTCTGTGGAATGGAAGAAACAGGAAACAACACAAGCATTGGAGTATATTAACAGCTTTTTTTTTTCAGTGGCCTCCATGGGGAAATCAGCAGTGGAAAAACATTTACAAGGTGAAAAGAACCAACAGAGATGTAAAATGGCTTCCAATAATTCACTAGTAAATTACCGGTTAGTACAATATTACTTCTATCTTGCTTTTGTGACAACATTTTGTCATCATCTTCTGAGTTTGTCTAAAGTGACAAGGGACGTTTAGATTCATTAAATAAAACTAAAGATAGGTTGGACACCTTTCTTAACCTTTCCAATGTCAGGAAGGCTTATGCATGTAGATTGGGCCCCATCTACATGAATATGCCTTCCTGTCCATGGATTGGAATAAACATGAAACAACATAAGTGTTGGAGTTATTCGCTTGTGCTTTGTGTTTGTTGTCATCCAATTTCAGGAAGGTTTATGCATGTAGATGGGGCCCATTCTACATGAATATGCCTTTCTGTCTGTGGAATGGAATAAAACATGAAACAACACATTCATTGGAAAACATTAACAGGTTTTTTTCTCGGTTTCCTCCATGGGGAAATCAGCAGTGTTAAAATATTCACAAGGTGAAAAGCACCAACAGAGATGTAAAATGGCTTCCAATAATTCATTAGTAAATTACCTTTTAGTAGAATATTACTTGTATCTTGCTTTTGTGAAAACATTTTGTCATCATTTTCTGCATTGGTCGAAAGTGACACAGGACATTTAGATTCAATAAATAAAACTAAAGATAGGCTGTATACAATTCTTTACCTTTCCAATGTCAGGAAGGCTTATGCATGTAGATTGGGTCCCATCTACATGAATATGCCTTCCTGTCCGTGGAATAGAATGAACATGAAAAAACACAAGCATTGGAATTCATTGCTTCTGTTATTTTGTGTTTGTTGTCATCCAATGTCAGGAAGGCTTATGCATGTAGATTGGGCCCCATCTACATTAATATGCCTTCTTGTCTGGGGAATGGAATAAACATGAAACACCATAAGCATTGGAACGAATTGCTTGTGTTTTCTGTTTCTTTCATTTCAATTTCAGAAGGGCATATGCAGGAAGATGAGGCCCCATCTACAGGAATATGCCTTCCTGTCCATGGAATGGAATAAACATGAAACAACATAAGTGTTGGAGTTGTTAGCTTGTGTTTTGTGTTTGTTGTCATCCAATTTCAGGAAGGTTTATGCATGTAGAATGGGCCCTATCTACATGAATATGCCTTCCTTTCTGTGGAATGGAATAAACATGAAACAACACATTCATTGGAGTACATTAATAGGTTTTTTTCTCGGTGGCCTCCATGGGGAAATCAGCAGTGTTGAAATATTCACAAGGTGAAAAACACCAACAGAAATGTAAAATGGCTTCCAATAATTCACTAGTAAATTAACCGGTTGGTACAATGTTACTTCTATCTTGCTTTTGTCACAACATTTTGTCATCATTTTCTGCATTGGTCCAAAGTGACACAGGACATTTAGATTCAATAAATAAAACTAAAGATAGGCTGTACACCTTTCTTTACCTTTCCAATGTCAGGAAGGCTTATGCATGTAGATTGGACCCCATCTACATGAATATGTCTTCCTGTCCATGCAATGGAATAAATATGAAACAACATAAGTATTGGAGTGAATCGCTTGTGTTTTGTGTTTGTTGTAATCCAATTTCAGGAAGGCTTATGCATGTAGATGGGCCCCATCTACATGAATATGCCTTGCTCTCTGTGTAATGGAATAAACAGGAAACAACACAAGCATTGGAGTATATTAACAGCTTTTTCTTCTCAGTGGCCTCCATGGGGAAATCAGCAGTGGAAAAACATTTACAAGGTGAAAAGAACCAACAGAGATGTAAAATGGCTTCCAATAATTCACTAGTAAATTACCGGTTAGTACAATATTACTTCTATCTTGCTTTTGTGACAACATTTTGTCATCATCTTCTGAGTTTGTCTAAAGTGACAAGGGACGTTTAGATTCATTAAATAAAACTAAAGATAGGTTGGACACCTTTCTTTACCTTTCCAACGTCAGGAAGGCTTATGCGTGTAGATTGGGCCCCATCCACATGAATATGCCTTCCTGTGCGTGGAATGGAATAAACATGAAGCAACACAAGTATTGGAGTGAATTGCTTCTTTTTGTTTTGTGTTTGTTTCATTGCAACGTCGGGAAAGCTTATAAATGTAGATTGGACCCCATCTACATGAATATGCCTTCCTGTCCATGGATTGGAATAAACATGAAACAACATAAGTGTTGGAGTTATTCGCTTGTGTTTTGTGTTTGTTGTCATCCAATTTCAGGAAGGTTTATGCATGTAGATGGGTCCCCATCTACATGAATATGCCTTTCTGTCTGTGGAATGGAATAAAACATGAAACAACACATTCATTGGAGTACATTAACAGGTTTTTTTCTCGGTTTCCTCCATGGGGAAATCAGCAGTGTTAAAATATTCACAAGGTGAAAAGCACCAACAGAGATGTAAAATGGCTTCTAATAATTCATTAGTAAATTACCTTTTAGTAGAATATTACTTCTATCTTGCTTTTGTGAAAACACTTTGTCATCATTTTCTGCATTGGTCCAAAGTGACACAGGACATTTAGATTCAATAAATAAAACTAAAGATAGGTTGTATACATTTCTTTACCTTTCCAATGTCAGGAAGGCTTATGCATGTAGATTGGGTCACATCTACATGAATATGCCTTCCTGTCCGTGGAATGGAATGAACATGAAAAAACACAAGCATTGGAGTTCATTGCTTCTGTTATTTTGTGTTTGTTGTCATCCAATGTCAGGAAGGCTTATGCATGTAGATTGGGCCCCATCTACATTAATATGCCTTCTTGTCTGGGGAATGGAATAAACATGAAACACCATAAGCATTGGAGCGAATTGCTTGTGTTTTCTGTTTCTTTCATTTCAATTTCAGGAGGGCTTATGCAGGAAGATGAGGCCCCATCTACAGGAATATGCCTTCCTGTCCATGGAATGGAATAAACATGAAACAACATAAGTGTTGGAGTTATTAGCTTGTGTTTTGTGTTTGTTGTCATCCAATTTCAGGAAGGTTTATGCATGTAGAATGGGCCCTATCTACATGAATATGCCTTCCTTTCTGTGGAATGGAATAAACATGAAACAACACATTCATTGGAGTACATTAACAGGTTTTTTTTCTCGGTGGCCTCCATGGGGAAATCAGCAGTGTTGAAATATTCACAAGGTGAAAAACACCAACAGAGATGTAAAATGGCTTCCAATAATTCACTAGTAAATTACCGGTTGGTACAATGTTACTTCTATCTTGCTTTTGTCACAACATTTTGTCATCATTTTCTGCATTGGTCCAAAGTGACACAGGACATTTAGATTCAATAAATAAAACTAAAGATAGGCTGTACACCTTTCTTAACCTTTCCAATGTCAGGAAGGCTTATGCATGTAGATTGGACCCCATCTACATGAATATGTCTTCCTGTCCATGCAATGGAATAAATATGAAACAACATAAGTATTGGAGTGAATCGCTTGTGTTTTGTGTTCGTTGTAATCCAATTTCAGGAAGGCTTATGCATGTAGATGGGCCCCATCTACATGAATATGCCTTGCTCTCTGTGTAATGGAATAAACAGGAAACAACACAAGCATTGGAGTATATTAACAGCTTTTTCTTCTCAGTGGCCTCCATGGGGAAATCAGCAGTGGAAAAACATTTACAAGGTGAAAAGAACCAACAGAGATGTAAAATGGCTTCCAATAATTCACTAGTAAATTACCGGTTAGTACAATATTACTTCTATCTTGCTTTTGTGACAACATTTTGTCATCATCTTCTGAGTTTGTCTAAAGTGACAAGGGACGTTTAGATTCATTAAATAAAACTAAAGATAGGTTGGACGCCTTTCTTTACCTTTCCAACGTCAGGAAGGCTTATGTGTGTAGATTGGGCCCCATCCACATGAATATGCCTTCCTGTGCGTGGAATGGAATAAACATGAAGCAACACAAGTATTGGAGTGAATTGCTTCTTTTTGTTTTGTGTTTGTTTCATTGCAACGTCGGGAAAGCTTATAAATGTAGATTGGACCCCATCTACATGAATATGCCTTCCTGTCCATGGATTGGAATAAACATGAAACAACATAAGTGTTGGAGTTATTCGCTTGTGTTTTGTGTTTGTTGTCATCCAATTTCAGGAAGGTTTATGCATGTAGATGGGTCCCCATCTACATGAATATGCCTTTCTGTCTGTGGAATGGAATAAAACATGAAACAACACATTCATTGGAGTACATTAACAGGTTTTTGTCTCGGTTTCCTCCATGGGGAAATCAGCAGTGTTAAAATATTCACAAGGTGAAAAGCACCAACAGAGATGTAAAATGGCTTCCAATAATTCACTAGTAAATTAACCGGTTGGTACAATGTTACTTCTATCTTGCTTTTGTGACAACATTTTGTCATCATTTTCTGCATTGGTCCAAAGTGACACAGGACATTTAGATTCAATAAATAAAACTAAAGATAGGCTCTACACATTTCTTTACCTTTCCAATGTCAGGAAGGCTTATGCATGTAGATTGGGTCCCATCTGCATGAATATGCCTTCCTGTCCGTGGAATGGAATGAACATGAAAAAACAGAATGATTGGAATTCATTGCTTGTGTTATTTTGTGTTTGTTGTCATCCAATGTCAGGAAGGCTTATGCATGTAGATTGGGCCCCATCTACATTAATATGCCTTCCTGTCCGTGGAATGGAATAAACATGAAACACCATAAGCACTGGAGTGAATTGCTTGCGTTTTCTGTTTGTTTCATTTCAATTTCAGGAAGGCTTATGCAAGAAGATGTGGCCCAATCTACACGAATATGCCTTCCTGTCCGTGGAATGGAATAAACATGAAACAACATAAGTGTTGGAGTTATCCTCTTGTGTTTTGTGTTTGTTGTCATCCAATTTCAGGAAGGTTTATGCATGTAGATGGGGCCCCATCTACATGAATATGCCTTCCTGTCTGTGGAATGGAATAAAGATGAAACAACATAAGTATTGGAGTGAATCGCTTGTGTTTTGTATTTGTTGTAATCCAATTTCAGGAAGGCTTATGCATGTAGATGGGGCCCCATCCACATGAATATGCCTTCCTGTCTGTGGAATGGAATAAACATGAAACAACACATTCATTGGAGTACATTAACAGTTTTTTTTCTCGATGGCCTCCATGGGGAAATCAGCATTGTTCAAATATTCACAAGGTGAAAAGCACCAACAGAGATGTAAAATGGCTTCCAATAATTCACTAGTAAATTACCTTTTACTACAATATTACTTCTGTCTTGCTTTTGTGACAACATTTTGTCATCATTTTCTGAATTTGTCTAAAGTGACAAGGGACGTTTAGATTCATTAAATAAAACTAAAGATAGGTTAGAAACCTTTCTTTACCTTTCCAACGTCAGGAAGGCTTATGCATGTAGATTGGGCCCCATCTACATGAATATGCCTTCCTGTTCGTGGAATGGAATAAACATGAAGCAACACAAGTATTGGAGTGCATTGCTTCTTTTTTTTTGTGTTTCATTCCAACGTCGGCAAAGCTTATAAATGTAGATTGGGCCCCATCTACATGAATATGCCTTCCTGTCCGTGGAATGGAATAAACATGAAACAACATAAGTGTTGGAGTTATTCGCTTGTGTTTTGCGTTTGTTGTGATCCAATTTCAGGAAGGCTTATGCATGTAGATGGGGCCCCATCCACATGAATATGCCTTCCTGTCTTTGGAATGGAATCAACATGAAACAACACATTCATTGGAGTACATTAACAGGTTTTTTTCTGGGTGGCCTCCATGGGGAAATCAGCAGTGTTAAAATATTCACAAGGTGAAATGCAATAACAGAGATGTAAAATGGCTTTCAATAATTCACTAGTAAATTACCGGTTAGTACAAGATTACTTCTATCTTCCTTTTGTGACAACATTTTATCATCATTTTCTGAAATTGTCTAAAGTGACACAGAACATTTAGATTCAATAAATAAAACTAAAGATAGGCTGTACACCTTTCTTTACCTTTCCAATGTCAGGAAGGCTTATGCATGTAGATTGGGTCCCACCTACATGAATATGCCTTCCTGTCCATGGAATGGAATGAACATGAAAAAACATAAGTGTTGGAGTGAATCGCTTGTGTTTTGTGTTTCTTGTAATCTAATGTCAGGAAGGCTTATGCATGTAGATTTGGCCCCATCTACATTAATATGCCTTACTGTCCGTGGAATGGAAAAAACATGAAAAAACATAAACATTGGAATGAATTGCTTGTGTTTTCTGTTTGTTTCATTTCAATTTCAGGAAGGCTTATGCAGGTAGATTGGGCCCCATCTACATGAATATGCCTTCCTGTCTGTGGAATGGAATAAACATGAAACAACACAAGCATCGGGGTACATTGGCAGCTTTTTTGTTTTCATTGGCCTCCATGGGATAATCAGCAGTAGAAAAATATTCACAAGGTGAAAGGCACAAACAGAGATGTAAAATGGTTTCCAATAATTCACTAGTAAATTACCGGTTAGTACAATATTACTTCTATCTTGCTTTTGTAACGACATTTTGTCATCATTTTCTGAATTTGTCTAAAGTGACAAGGGACGTTTAGATTCATTTAATAAAACTAAAGATGGGCTGTACACCTTTGTTTACCTTTCCAATGTCAGGAAGGCTTAAACATGTTGATTGGGCCCCATCTACATGAATATGCCTTCCTGTCCATAGAATGGAATAAATATGAAACAACATAAGAATTGGAGTGAATCGCTAGTGTTTTGTGTTTGTTGTAATCCAATTTCGGGAAGGCTTATGCATATAGATGGGGCCCCATCTACATGAATATGCCTTCCTGTCTGTGGAATGGAACAAACATGAAAGAACATAAGTATTGGAGTGAATTGCTAGTGTTTTGTGTTTGTTGTAATCCAATTTCGGGAAGGCTTATGCATATAGATGGGGCCCCATCCACATGAATATGCCTTCCTGTCTCTGGAATGGAACAAACATGAAACAACACAAGCATTGGAGTACATTAACAGCTTTTTTTCTCAGTGGCTTCCATGGTGTAATCAGCAGTGGAAAAACATTTACAAGGTGAAAAGCACCAACAGAGATGTAAAATGGCTTCCAATAATTCACTAGTAAATTACCGGTTAGTACAATATTACTTCTATCTTGCTTTTGTGACAACATTTTGTCATCATCTTCTGAGTTTGTGTAAAGTGACAAGGGACGTTTAGATTCATTAAATAAAACTAAAGATAGGTTGGACACCTTTCCAACGTCAGGAAGGCTTATGCATGTAGATTGGGCCCCATCTACATGAATATGCCTTCCCGTGCGTGGAATGGAATAAATATGAAGCAACACAAGTATTTGAGTGCATTGCTTCTTTTTGTTTTGTGTTTGTTTCATTCAAACGTCGGGAAAGCTTATAAATGTAGATTGGGCCCCATCTACATGAATATGCCTTCCTGTCCGTGGAATGGAATAAACATGAAACAACATAAGTGTTGGAGTTATTCGCTTGTGTTTTGTGTTTGTTGTCATCCAATTTCAGGAAGGTTTATGCATGTAGATGGGGCCCCATCTACATGATTATGCCTTCCTGTCTGTGGAATGGAATAAACATGAAACAACACATTCATTGGAGTACATTAACAGGTTTTTTTCTCGTTGGCCTCCATGGGGAAATCAGCAGTGTTAAAATATTCACAAGGTGAAAAGCACCAACAGAGATGTTAAATGGCTTCCAATAATTCACTAGTAAATTTCCGGTTGGTACAATATTACTTCTATCTTGCTTTTGTGACAACATTTTGTCATCATTTTCTGCATTGGTCCAAAGTGAATTGGTCCAAAGTGACACAGGACATTTAGATTCAATAAATAAAACTAAAGATAGGCTGTACACCTTTCTTTACCTTTCCAATGTCAGGAAGGCTTATGCATGTAGATTGTGTCCCATCTACATGAATATGCCTTCCTGTTCGTGGAATAGAATGAACATGAAAAAACACAAGCATTGGAATTCATTACTTCTGATATTTTGTGTTTGTTGTCATCCAATGTCAGGAAGGCTTATGCATGTAGATTGGGCCCCATCTACATTAATATGCCTTCCTGTCCATGGAATGGAATAAACATGAAACACCATAAGCATTGGAGTGAATTGCTTGTGTTTTCTGTTTGTTTCATTTCAATTTCAGGAAGGCTTATGCAGGCAGATGGGGCCCTATCTTCATGAATATGCCTTCCTGTCTGTGGAATGGAATAAACATGAAACAAGACAAGCATTGGAGTACATTAACAGATTTTTTTCTCAGTGGCCTCCATGGGGAAATCAGTAGTGGAAAAACATTTACAAGGTGAAAAACACCAACAGAGATGAAAAATGGCTTCCAATAATTCACTAGTAAATTACCGGTTAGTACAATATTACTTCTATCTTGCTTTTGTAACGACATTTTGTCATCATTTTTTGAATTTGTCTAAAGTGACAAAGGACGTTTCGATTCATTTAATAAAACTAAAGATAGGCTGTACACCTTTCTTTACCTTTCCAATGTCAGGAAGGCTTAAACATGTAGATTGGGCCCCATCTACATGAATATGCCATCCTGTCCATGGAATGGAATAAATATGAAACAACATAAGTATTGGAGTGAATCGCTTGTGTTTTGTGTTTGTTGTAATCCAATTTCAGGAAGGCTTATGCATGTAGATGGGGCCCCATCTACATGAATATGCCTTCCTCTCCCTGGAATGGAATAAACAGGAAACAACACAAGCATTGGAGTACATTAACAGCTTGTTTTCTCAGTGGCCTCCATGGGGAAATTAGCAGTGGAAAAACATTTAGAAGGTGAAAAGCACCAACAGAGATGTAAAATGGCTTCCAATGATTCTTTAGTAAATTACCGGTTAGTACAATATTACTTCTATCTTGCTTTTGTGACAACATTTTGTCATCATTATCTGAATTTGTGTAAAGTGACAAGGGACGTTTAGATTCATAAAATGAAACTAAAGATAGGTTGGACACCTTTCTTTACCTTTCCAATGTCAAGAAAGTTTATGCATGTAGACTGGGCCCCATCTACATGAATATGCCTTCCTGTCCGTGGTATGGAATAAACATGAAGCAACACAAGTATTGGAGTGCATTGCTTCTTTTTGTTTTGTGTTTGTTTCATTCCAACGTCAGCAAAGCTTATAAATGTAGATTGGGCCCCATCTACATGAATATGCATTCCTGTTCGTGGAATGGAATAAACATGAAACAACAGAAGTGTTGCAGTGAATTGCTTGTGTTTTGTGTTTGTTGTCATCCAATTTCAGGAAGGCTTATGCATGTAGATGGGGCCCTATCTACATGAATATGCCTTCCTGTCTGTGGAATGGAATAAACATGAAACAACACATTCATTGGAGTACATTAACATGTTTTTTTTCTCAGTGGCCTCCATCGGGAAATCAGCAGTGGAAAAACATTTACAAGGTGAAAAGCACCAACAGAGATGTAAAATGCCTTCGAATAATTCACTTGTAAATTACTGGTTAGTACAATATTACTTCTATCTTGCTTTTGTGACAACATTTTGTCATCATTTTCTGCATTGGTCCATTTCATAGTATTTATTTTAGGAATTTTCTTCCCTATTAACAAGACCGACCACAAATGTACTTTCAATACGGAAAGTTTCATAGTCATCGGGTTAAAGACATGCGTGTAATATGACTGTCAGTCATGGGACTGGGGTGACTGGAAGAAGATCAATATGGCAGCCCCTATTACATGGAATTGTGATGTTTGCCAAATGCATTCGACGCAAGACCCAGTGTATATGAAAAATGTAATGCCTGTTGCATCTTGCTTAGTCTTCATGCAACACATTAATTACAATGCAATAGCTCAACAAGAAACAGTGAGGTTGCCTAAATTGCAAGAGTACAACTGACATGTACAGTATCTAGTCTTTAACAGTTTAAATGAGTGAAGTCCATCATAATGTAAACTATTAAGTTTAGAAGGCAGAACCAAAATTTGGAATTTTGCTTAAAGACCAGAAAAATTCAGAATACATATCAATTGTTCTTTTGTCTCTTCCTGTGGCATGGTGAGATAAATTATTACTTTTAATTTCAATTGATCGAGAAAAATATCCATAGCTTAAGTATACACAATCTTCATGGCATTTCGAACTCAATGCCGTGTGTCCACAATCACATTAGAATATACTGGCAAACCTTGAATAATATGTTAAAATGGTTTAAATAGGTCCCCCCAACCCCGACCCATTTCTGAAGCATAAATACTAAATACCTAAATTTTTCCCAGCCTTTCCACAAAATAGTAACCAGTGAATCATACGATCAGTAAAATGGGAAGAAAAATGGGTCCCTAGATTTTAAATATGAAAACAAAAGATGACATAAAATGGATTGTTATAAAGTTGGTAGCCGCTTACTACTGGGCTTGGCAAACTTAAACAACCTTACATCGATCCCTACCTGCATCAAATCAACAGGAAGATGATTTATCTTCTCAGAAATTGTTAGTATAACATTTATTGTCTTTAATTTATTGATAGATTCATCAGACAGAGAGCATGTCAATGCTGTTTTTGTTAGTATCACGCGACTAATGTGTTGACATGTGCTATCTACACGATGAATCGGTCTTTTTCCAGGTTGCTGCAACTGTGACATGTTTCTGGTGGTTGTTCTCAGAATAAATATGTTGAAAATTATGTGATTTTTCGTTTTCTAAAAAACATCATGTGACTTTCACTTAGTATTTTCAAATTTTTCAAACAAACATTGGAAAGGGGTTCTTGTTGGTATCACATGACTATTGGACCTCTGATGTCATGGATATGTAGGCTGCGAGATTTGCGTAATCATGTGACTAGCAATGCAAATGGTGAGAATCAGGTCATATTTCGTCAATGCAATAGTTTCGTCTTGTCTGTCAACGAATTAAAAACAAAACAGATGTTCTACTTGCAATTCCTGAGGTGATAAATCATCTTGCTATTGATTTTATGTGGGTAGAGCTCAATGTAAGGTTCTTTAAATTTGCTAGGCCCAGTAGTAAGCAGCTACCCTATGCCTACACCACACTGTTTTGGCAAATTCCTACTTTTAAATAGGCAATGCACTCTGACCTCACACCCCAACAATAATGTCAAAATATCTATACAAAAAAAAAAGGGGTAGGAAAGGTCAGGAAACTCAGACCATCAGTTTTTGATATACAACTTTACCTTATAAATCTAACAAAACCAGTAAAGATTTATATAGCCTTGTTTTGAAATATGATCTGTAAAATACTTATTTGTTCGTACCCTCTAGGGGAGTAATTGAATTTTGGGAATATATGTGATTAGCTCTGAGACAACTTGTGACATCTTCCGATCATTCAGATTTTTGAAAATTACTTTATGACAGCGTAAATAAATGCCGACTGGTGACAACTGAAACTTTACTAGCCATCAGACTATTAAAATTATGAAAACTACTAGTCCGAGAGGAAATTTACTAGGCTTGGGCTAGCGGACTACCGCTAATTTTGAGCCCTGTGAAAGTAGGCAAAGCCTCCACACCAGTCAAACCAAACAACCAAATCCCACTCAAAAGTCAACACAGTCGTAGGTCATAGACAGTCAAATTTAGTATCATCTGAATAAGACAAGAATGTAGAAGGCATTCATGGTGATTTATTTTGCAAGTGAACTGCATTTCATTCAATATTTTGTAAAAATGCATTATATTTGGGGAATTGAGATTTTGACAGATTTTTTTCTTTATTTTTATCCATTCATTTTCTTGGCATAATTCTCATTTTCAAAGTGGGTTACTGATGTGCAGATCATGATATCTGAAAACAAAAGTTACATCCTTGCATGATGCATTGAATCTGTAAGATGCTAATTAGTGCAAGGACAATTCATAGCTGCATAAATGTATCATGATTTAAAATCCGCAGATTTGTGTATCGATACGTACAAACTAGTATCAATTTCCATCAAAAAACGTGTTTGGTAGGAAGTTTAGTCTTATCCCCAAGTTAGCCTCCATTGTGAAGAGTATTCAAAAGCATAATATAACAGGTAAAATGATTGGAGAATTGATCTTTCATGGGTGTATTTTGACCAATTAGAAAATACCTTGCAAAAGCAATAATTCACATGTCAGTAAACATGGGTGATGAAGGAGAGATTGTCCATATTTTCAGGATCAACATATTATGTGTGGGACCATTTCAGACACCCAGTATATGTGCAGAATGGAGTCCGAAATACAGTAAAAACAAAAACAATATGTAAAGTCTGTCTAGCTGTCATGAACCATACTGGGAACACAACAAATATGCGAATCCATCTTACTCAACATCATCCTACTATTTCCAATTCTAAAGCTAAAATTAAAAGTGAAATTAAATCTGAAAAATCTGCACACGTTAGAAAACCGGTTGGATCTGGTCAACCTAATACTGTTGAATAATATTTGGAAGGTAAAAAAAATATCCAGCTAACTCCTAAGGAACTCAGCCAATTAAACACGAGACTGGAATTTTTATTGCTTCTGACGAGGCCTCTGTCAATAGTTGATCACATACTGTTTTGTTCAATGTACTTTTCCAAGCACTACTTCCGAGTTCAGGAGTATGTACTTGTGACTTGTGTAAGTGGTCTGAAATAGTCAAATATTAAGCTGATAATCACATTCTTACTCTATATTAAACACTGGTATTTTTGTCCCCCATTGATTCATTGCTAGTTAAATTATATATTTTGAAGCTAATAGTTACGTATTCGATATTTCTAGTCAGTAATCAGCGATTGAATTCCACTAGATTTCACTGGGGAAATCATTTTGACATTAGCATTGACGTTTCTTAAATTTTTACTAACCAGATATTTCACATTGATATTGGGATATTCTAGTCATGAGTTTAAACCTCTAGTCATTTGTCTATGGCTTAGGAGAAGAAGTTTTCTCTTGAAGTTACTTTATTTTCTTTCTTATAATAAAGGATAACATAAAACTTTATGTATTTATTCTTTATTCATTCAGTCTTACAATATTTTTAAAAAATCCATTTTAATATAATGGCACAAATTTACAAACAATACCATGAAGAGTACAAGTGCTTGCATGACTAACACTTGCTTTGAAATGTATGAAATAATATCGTGATACGTATCGTATTGTAACACATGTATCATGATACGTATCTTATTGCCTCATACACGTATCGTCCCAGCCCTAATGCTAATATTTAAAGTTTAAAATTACTGCTACCCTTGTATGAGAGAAATCTGGTCAAAACTTAAAAATGTGAGTGCAGAGACTGCTCATTTTATGCCAGCATCAAGTGATGACTCGTCTCGTAATATACTAAAATAGAAAAATATTATTATGGAAATTTACAATGTTTGCCAATTTTGTGCAGATGTCCCCAAAATTTATGAAGACGGTCCCCACAGGTTACTAGAATAAACATTTCCTGACTTGTCATTGACAAAACATTTGTCAAACGTGACACACACAGACACATCAGAAATTTCTGATAGCATTGGGTTAAGTGCATGGTAGCATCATAAAATGTTTTCAAAAACACATTATCATCATAAAGGTTAAAATATCAATATCATTGAGATATAAAAGAAGTATACATATTTGAATAATATTCTTAACTTTCCCAAGTTATAACATGATTTAAGGTCAAAACTCAGTAGTCTTTGAATTTAAATAAACGATAAAACAATCCAAGTTATATTTATTCCAAATGTCAAAGACATAATGTGGTTTTAAGTTCATCTGTGGGAATTATGAATTGTGTAGAAATAGCCCATTGGGTGCGGATTTTATTCTTTAGTCTGCAATTCTCACAAATAAAAAGATGACACCTATAAATGCAGCAATATAATGATTAAAAAATGTCACCATTTAATTTATAATGCGGTACATTCCAATTGCAAACTATTTTTTTATTGTTTCAGAAATATTTCATATATATACATTTCACAGGACAATGCCCACTTGAGTTACATTTAGTAATGAAACTTTTTTTTCTTGCTGAGAGTATACTTGTGTAAATATAAGAGCAACTCGTGAGTAACTTGCAATTTTTATTCATGAGGTTCCTTGTCACATGTTGCAGAAAATAACAAGATAACAATCACAACTACTACTGCTACTACAATAAATATAAAAATAAATAGATTCTAACAGTGCCAAAGGAATTGTACACCACCCACACCACTCCATCATATCACCCATTGATAACTAAGTAGATCTAAACTATAATTTAGCAATATGGAAAATGTACCATTGGATTCACTGATTTCCACCCAAGCATATGAAATCTTTTATTCACTATTTAAACCCGTCTTTTGTTTCTTATGATCTTTCTTTGGGGAACTCCTGCTGTGGGCCATTCTGAATCAGAATCACCAACTCTCTGATCTCTACATGTAGTGGCTAGGAGAGTGAGTAATTATCAAGGATTATCATAATTACATGTACATACACAAGAAGAGGTTAAGAACAGTTGTCATTTGAGTGATAGGGCTTTGAATTACCGGTAGATGACAGGATTTTTATTTAACAGAATGGTTTTTAATGGATACTGGGAAACAATAAAGCATATCAGTTGGTTCTAAAGCATCGTGGGCTGATACATGTAGCAAGAGCACTACAGTAAAAAGCCCTGGGGAAACACTGCACACTTTCTTTTCTGCAATATATCAAACAAATGAACTTGCTGTACTTCTCCAATGATAAGCCCACACTTGATAACTCCAATCCCCACTTCAACATATTTTAGCAATTGTTTATGTTAGGAAAGAAATATCCTATGATAAGCCCACAACTACTTTTAAATCAGTTAATGCACCTAGTCCACTGGGACTATCACAGGAAAAACAGTGTTAGGGTCATTAGGGACTGACCACTACATTTTCAGACGGTGGTGGTGGTGGGTAAACGGAGTTAAAAAAAACATGTCCAGCCCTTACATTACTTGAAAACAATATTCTTACTCCGATTTGTAGAAAGAAAAAAAAAAAATTATATCCATTATATTAGTGTACAAAAATTACTTATCTATTGATAAAAAAAAAAAAAAATATCCTATCGAAAGAGAATCCCAGCCCTCCCCCCAATTAAATGGTCAGTCCTTTAAAGATGGCCTAGAACTCCACACCAGCCTAACCATAACAGATGAAATATATCTGGTACATAAACAGGAAAAAATAATGTTCTTGTTATTATATAGCAAACCTGCTTCTGAAATGAAGTTTTAAAAATTCAATTCACTATTCAGCATACTACCTCCACCACCCTTTTCATAAGTTCACCTAAATTTGAATCACATTTATTGGCTGATCATAGAAAATATAAGTCATCTGAGTGAACGGTAAATTTGGGATCACCTAATCTGTTTCAATAAATTCAATATTTGACATTTTGTAACCTTTTTCTTACCCAATCTGACCACAAAAGCAAGTCAAATTAAGTGATGCAGCATACCAAATTGTTTACATTGTTGTCAAGGCTGTTAAAGATATATAACTTGGTACAGAAGCAAACAGTGGCAAGTCAAATGTCTTCTGCAATAAATAATTTCCATGCTTGAAAGGTAATGCAGTTTCTATTATTGCTCAAGCTCACAAAATGCTAGTTTTTCTCGCTGCAAGTATAACTTCTATAGGCATACACTAGAAAACATCACATGACATGATGTGAAATCTTGTATTTTCACATGTGAAAATATAAAGATATAATTTGCATGTGAAAATATAGGAATTTTTAAGAAATGGTAAAAATCTCACCAGTAATTTTCTATATTTCACACTATTAATAAATACCAATGCTCATACTTAGGGGTGAAACAATTAATTGATATATCGATAATTTTCCATATCAATACAAGAGGCGAAGAATCGATACAAAATGATATTTACCCTATACAAATTACTTTAATCTTTAACAGCAGTGAATAATTATTAGTCATTTGCCTTTTTATTCTTTAAATTGAGAATACATCTGAGAAAGCCACAGCAGGCATATGCACTCATTTCTGTCAGTAAAAAGTAACTATTGACGACAGCCACTCGCCTTCTACAAATTAACACCAAAATCTGCTTTCCCCCCATTCCATGCTAATTATTTTATCCTGTCAGCATGTTCAGCTACTAATAACATATTGTTACGACTCTAGGGGTAATGTAACAGAATAAAAGACACAAACAAGCTTTCAAGATTAAAATGCAAAACTCTAATTTCCTAAAATATTAAAAGAATTAAAATAATTCAACAAACAATCAAAGTGAAAGAATTAAAATAACTTACAGTATAGAATATCCTAAAAAGTCCTAAAATGTTTTAAAGTTCACTTCCTGTTGTTAATCAGAATAATCCGGATGTGGTATTCCGAATGAAAAAGCCTGTAATGTGCCGAAACTGATAAGTTCTGATGTAATCCAAAATAATCCTTGCAAGTCTGGAATCTCACAAGTTTTAGAATAATGTCCGATAATTCCACGGAGCTGTATAGTAATTCAGATGAATTACTAATTAAATAAATTCCACACAGAACTGAATAATTTCAATAACCTCTCCTCGATCAAGCAACTGTAAAGAATGATAATTCCAAAGATTATTCCCTATATATCTTTACTAAGTGCGTAGAATTAAAAGGGAATATCCTTTCTCCGTCTTTAATACTATGGTATTTCAAAATAACACAACCCTCTAAGAACCAATCAGGAACTAGGTTACGCGTCATTTACCCAAAGGTCTAGTGTACTAAAAATCTTAAAGAGTAAACATAATGTTATTGTGTAGTATGGAATGTGACCTTTCAATGTTGATTTCTAAAAAGTACAAAGCCAGGTCGACTTCATTTCCCGCGCAATTGATCATGTGACCACTTATTGATCGAGCAGTAGTCGTATCTATACTGATATGCTAACCCCTATTCAGACTAAAACAGAAATCATAAATTAGTAAATTAAATCATTATAAAAAGGTAAAAAGGTATGATTCAGTAACAGTATCTCAACGTAAAGAAGACATTTCAGGTTTGTTCTCCATATATGATCTAAGTACTTTACTGATAATTTAATAACCACTGATAAAAATCACAGAGTCTCGTATTGTTGCTTACAATTTACCTATCAGTCATACATGTACTATATAAATACTAAAAGGGAGGACACATCTCTCCCTTCTCGCGCGACCTATTTAAAAATTGACGCTGATATTTTGAGCTATATTTCGCATAGCATAATAAATTTGGTATCGATGTTTAGCTCAGGCATTCGACTTTGTATGCCCAGACAAAGTTTGACTTACTACCACACCTTTAAGTAATGCCAGATCATTTTCCCACGCTAACGGTCAACATGGCCATGATTGCGCCCGCTTAATATGCAAATGCAACGAGCTGAATGGAATACGGCCCTCTCTTTGGTCGACCGAAAATGATGTACTATGCCTACTGATTATCTGATCATGGTAACGTGGTAAAATGTTCTAGCATTCCTTAGAGGTGTGGTAGTAAGTAAAACTTTGTGTAGGCATACAAAGTCGAATGCCCAAGCTAAATATTGATACCAAATTTATTACGCCACGCAAAGTGTAGCTTGAAATATCAGCGTTGATTCTTAAATAGGTCATGCAAGAAGGGAGAGAAGTGTCCTCCCTTGTAGTATTATATAGTATATGTATGACTGATAGATAAGTTGTAAGCAACAATACAAGCCCCTGTGATCAACATGAAGCAGCCTGAAATGGCCAAGAAAGTTGAATTAAAGTCACTGACAACTTACAGGTAGTCTGTTTGGAAGTATTTTTTTTATATCTTGTCAAGGATGAGAATGGTACATGAACAGATGAGAATTCTGTCTCTGTAATTCGCATACTGAAAATATAACCTATACGTCAACACAATAAATGGCACCACCCTACACTGACAGACCTTCTAAAGATGAAAAACCTATCAAGTTGATATGTGTATCGATAATGTATCGTATTGTAGACTGTGTATCGTGAATCATATTGAGTTGTATCGTTTCACCCATGCTCATAATAAATCTAAATAAGAATATTCTCTTGAACAAGCTGTCATCAAAAATAGGCTGCACTGAGAAACTGGATACTGTACACAACTGGAAAAAAACACCATTGTTACCTTAAATAAATGCAGAGGTTACTCCAAGCATTCTTCATTGAGGGCAAATTTGAAATCTAGGATAAGAAACACCCCTTTTTTAGCCATGGAGATTACTCAATCCCCTCCACGCTCATCCATATTAAAAATATCCCTTATCAAGGGCACAAAATTCAGCTAAAATTTATACTGCCATATTTCTGACATGTGGAAACCTTACCATGTACAGCACCACCCTGTACCTCCCGCACCAAAGTTACCTGTAGATTAAATACAACAACTAATCTTTAATCTCAAGTATGCACTCTGACTAAGACTAATACAAGTTATGTGTTATTTTGAACAACATTGTAACAGGAGTCACGATGATCGAATGTACTTTCAGCATGTCACGGTTACACAGACATAGCCAGTCAAATGGCAGCATCAACCCCACCCCTCCAACATTTGCCAAAACTCTCTCTACAGTACTAAATCGCTGTTACGTTTGCGAATCCATCCATTACATGTATAGTCATTACCATGCGCATTCCATGGCTTAATGGTAAAGCAGCCATTATTTCGAATATCCTGGTCGGTTTGTCCGGAAGCTGACTATAAGCATGCGCATCACACTAGACTGTATGATCAAAGTGGTTAAGCTTAGAAGTGGGCCTAAACTTAGCTAATACGTTGGGTTTTAACTTTAACATTATTTATGATAATGGTTCGACACGTACAACGATGATGATAAAAAAGCATTTTAAAATCTGCTGTAGTAATGTAAATATACATCCTATCAACAGAAATATCCACAGTATACATGATGTCGCTTGAAGGTTGCACCGCGAATATATATCAAAACTATAAAATGTAAAAATCAACAAATCCTTTCAAATAAACTTGGTTTTAAAGTAAGGTTTAACCTTATTACTATCTCATTCATAATTCTGAAATATCTAATACATTTTTCTTTTAACAGAAATAGTAAGGAATATTGTTTAACTTTTGGGCGACACTAGATATATCCTCTCGGCGACCACGGTCGCCCAAAGGTTGCTTGTGTGTCGATCAAAGGTTGCATATCTGCTAATATATATATATATATATATATATATATATATATATATATATATATATATATATATATATATATATATATATATATATATATATATATATAATAATAATAATAATAATAATAATAGTAATAATAATAATAATAATAAAACACTTCAGAGGTGTTTTCATGTGAGATGAATTGTCCTCGATGTTTGCACAAATATGAAACTGGAATAACCAATTTAGATTAATTTGTCTGGTCTTGGAACACATTGGGTTGCATATGCGATAAATACGCATGGCAATGTTTATTTTGATTCAATAGGATTAGCACCACCGCGTAAATGCCCTAATATGTGGATTAGAAGCCATACACGCATTGGTCGCGATCGATAACAACAATAAATTGTCGCCTGCAAAGGCAACAATGGATTACCGGTATATGCTCAGCAAACTAAGGTAAATACCCATGCATTTACGCCAGGTAAGTATTTTTTTGACAAATTGATGATTGATCACGATTATGAATAAATTAAACATGCGCGTAGATATTTATGTACGATCAAGAAAAACTGGTCCTGGCCAAGGTAATTCCTTTTTTTGGTGTATGATCTATGGGTGTAATTTGGATTATAGAGTAGCTTAGCCTTACTTCAGATGTGCACCTATAAAAAAACTTCCACCTCCGCTTGGTCATTTTCACTTCCTTGACTTCAAAGATAAAATATGAAGAAAAAAACGAGCAGATAACATTTGTTACTTTTTATATATTTTGCGATTCATACATTGCACTTTCTAAAGCTGGTATTGCCTACTCTAGCAAAATTCATTTTCCCTATTTTAATAACTGCTAAAGGTAGTGTACTTTGGACTAGTTCAGGCTGATTTTTCTAGCACATGGGAGCAGCCATTTTAGTTAGCTGTGAGTTTAGTAGAGGTATTGAATTGAAAATCATATTGCGATACATTACAATATTATGTGAAATATTACAATATTATTGCAAAATATTGATTTAAGAATGGAATGATCACCTCTGCAAACTGCTTCCTACCTGGAACATTGTATCGAGGGAGAAGTTTATGTAAACGGTCTCTAAACTCTGGCGAATCCACTATTCGTTATGGACGCAAGTCCTTTATGATGAATCTGTACACCTTGACAGTTATCAGTAAAGCACATGAAGAATGGGAGGGGTATTTTGTGCCAAGGAGCCCTGGTAAGATTCTTGGTTGGCAGTGACACTTTAGTTTTAGAAAGATCAGAATTGTGATCACACGATAAACTCCCATCAGTAGACATCAATGATCTATTGGCTGTCTTCTTGTAATGCCCAATTTTCCCAGGATGGTGCTTGTTCATATGGTAGGTTAGACTTGTGGTTCCATCAGAAAACTTAACATGAGCCTCACATATCGGCAAACAGCAATTGCCCTCATCAATCTTCCTGTCCGTTTTACTCTTTCTTAACGCAAAATGAATCCATGTGGCCGACCATGCTTTCTAATTTTTCACCAGATCGTACTCAGCCATACTTGAAACGCTTGTTGCTCAAGGTCAATGTCAGTTAGTCATCAATGTCTGCAAGGTGCTTATTTGTTGACATAGAGAAGCTAAGGCTTCAGAAGGATGAAGATTAACATTGATGCAACTTCCCAGGGAAACAAAATATAAATCTTACTGAAGCAGATCACCGAAGGTACAGGTATGGAATTCAATCGGTCATTGTCAGTTGGAAACTATTTTAAGTGGTGAAACATTGCGAATATCAATTTATTAAAATAACAGAGTTTCATTGCAGCTTTTTATCAAAATTTACGTCAATATCGTACTACACCAATATAATATATTTATATCGCGATTATTGTATCGCAGGTTCAGTAACACAATATACCGATATTCGATATTATCGCGCACCCCTAGAGCTTAGATCATGTACAATTTCCACAAGTACAGTATGTAAAGAAATTTCAGGCCCCGGTACATGAAAGTATCATAGAGGTATGTCAACATTCTCTCTATTGTGCAGGTTGTAAATACAAACAACTTCACCTTACACGTCACTTTCTCTGTACGTAACATCTGTAGAGTGTCACCTAAAATACAGCTCTATTCCCACAAAACAAAGAGAAGTCATACAAAAATTCTCCACACATTATATTTATTTACATAAATAAAGCCTCTCCTGTCTGAAACCATCCTCAATCCAGACAGTTTCTGGATTTTTCAAGAAACTTTTCTCACGGCCATATGGTTTAAAAGGAAAGCTATAGTATGGGCCCGTCCATTCTGAATCATTCACAACCTGTCTAGCTGAGGATTATTTAATCCCTTCATACCTTACAAAATTTCAAACCAAACCTTGTTCCGTCTGTGCAGACTTTTTTAATTTGGAAAAATAAAGTGGTTAACGACGAGCACAAATACCATCCGCTATAATCAGTAAAATTAAAATAAAGGCTACGAAACTAGCGAAAAAAATTATCTGAATCATAAAAATGTAATGTAAGTAGAATACAGACTTTATCATTTTGTTCTTAATTATATGCCACACATTTCAAAATAATGCAGTCTGAAAAAAATGTCTTTATAAGATTTTTGTAACATTCATAATTAAGTAGCATTTAAAATGTTAGTGCTTAGACTACATTTAAAGTAATTATTAAAATATTCAGATGACAATATTTTTTACATTTTTTTTATTACCAAATCAGTGATGAATACAAATAAAGATAGAAATGTAAAATCAACTAGTTGATACTTTTATTGTAAGGTGCATGGTTGTGATGTGGATCTATCCTGTATAACCATGCAAGATGCCTACTACTTTAAGGCCAAAAAAAATTGTGTGTGTGGTTCAGGTTACATAGCCAAAAAAAGTAGGGTAGGTTGGTAGGCTTAAATAAAAAAAACAAAAAAACAAACATGAATACATGTATATGTACTATAATTAAGGTTCACCGTGAGTAAACCTTTCTGCCTTAAGATGTGTCTATGTATTTATGTACCCTTGGCAACAAGTTTGTTGGAAGAGGACCATAGTCCATTTTCAAGAGTAGTACCATGAACCTTCTGCAAACAAATGACAAGTTTCTCACAAACAGGCTCAAGTGGATTTGGACCTCTGGAGTTTATGGTGACGACTCACAAACAACACCATTATCTGTTTCATACGTTTTAATTTGCTGGCTATTTGTTTTAATGTATACATTTAGCATGGAAAAACAAATCTATGTCTGAAAATGAGCATGGTGAATTTAGTTTGTTTAATACCATCTTCATGTCTCTCAGACTTGATTTATACTAGAGACATTTCTAACATCATATCCGTCCTTGTCTGCAGCTGTCGGTGAAACTGAACAGAGCATCCGGTCTTCTTTTGGGCTGAAGACTGGGTGTTTTGATTGAAACGGGTCCATGAATGTCCAATCATGATTGATTGACAATAAATAATTGCCACTGTTGCCGGGACAGCAGTTATTAAGCTTCACAGTGATTAGAGTAGAAGGGACGCTTCTTCCACATGCCATGTTGTTTATAGTTCATCACTGTGCATGTCCGTTTTACAAGCAAACAAGCGAACAAAACAGAGTATTCCTATTGCTACTTTGGTATGGTCTAATTCAGTACAAATCGTCATCATCATAGACGGGGTTGATGACTCGGCAAAATTTTTTTTGTTTTATTTTAGCAAAAAAAAAAAAACGTAGGCTCGAAGGCTAAACACTAGGGTCGGTCGGGTAACCTGAGCCAACCATATTTTTTCTTTTGGCCTAAAGACTATGACTACAATAAATGGATACAAAACAACATTAACAAAATTCTCTAAATCATATGTCATTCTCTAAGTCATAAATATGTCAGATAATTAGATTATAGATTTGTATCATTTTTATATCAGATGTTAAACATTTCAAAAAATTGCAGTAAGAATGTCTTTTCACCATCTAAATATATTTAATTCATATGTACATGGCATTTAGCATGCCAGCAATTTGATAAACATATAAAAACAGCATGTAATGTAGACATTATAATTATAATTATTATTGATATTGTTCAAAATACAAATAATTCCTAAATATAAGTGTAAATGTCTGATAAACATATAAATCATTATTATTAAGATTATTTATTTTACAATCTGATTCAATTTTTTTATTTTAAAATTGTGATAAAAAAATATCAGCATTATTATACAGTATTATTTCTATTTTCATTTGTATTCATATTTGATCTAGGAAACAAGTATTGTCATCTGAATATTTTAATTATTATTTTAATTATTACTTATTCTGCATGCATGTGTATATGTTTTTGTTTGTGTTTTTTTGTCTTCTATAATAATAATAATGTCTAAATTATTAGCTATTTTGCTATTTTAAATGGACTTAATTATGATTTTTACAAATATATTATAATGCCATTTTTATTCCAACTGCATTATTTTGGAATGTTTGGCATATAATTAACAAAGAAATGATAAAGTCCACATTTTACTTGCATTACATTTTTATGATTCAGACAATTTTTTTCACTGTCGTTTCATAGCCTTTATTTTAATTTTACTGATTACAGCTGATGGTATTATGCACGTTTTATACAGTATAAATGTACCGACTTTAAGTTTTACCTGCGCGAGGATCCGCGTCACTATCATGCACCTTATGACGTGTATTAGGCCGTGCTTGTACTATAAATAACATTTCTTTAACATTGCTCTCGCCGTTAACAATTTTATTTTTTGAAATTAAAAAAAGTTTGCGCAGACAGAACAAGGTTTGGTTTGAAATTTTGTAATCCTCAGCTAGATAATAACTGGCCCTGGTAAATACTGTCAAAGACAGAAGGTGGTGTATCATCCCACACCCTATTTTGACGCGAACCTAATTTGACGCAGTGTCATAAACTCCCAGTTCTCGAGAGAACGCATCTTTCAATGACGTCAAAACCACAACATTAATTTACACTGATCAACATCGAGTCACACAGACCACAACATTTGCCGAAAATCCTATCCTTGTCGGTTGTGAAATGAAACAAAGATACATACCTTGAAAAAAAACGCCATTTCACTAATTCTCTTTTTTTAAATCAGTAAGTCCTCATAAAAATCCTTACTAACTATTCTGATGGAACAAATAAACTTCCTGCCATAATAGGTATCCAGTCGGCTACTCAACGTGTGTTAGCAACGTGATTCACAGCTGATAATGCATCAGTAACATTGTTTAGAAAGGTGTACACTGTTATACAGTTTGATGTGGATCTGTCATAACTGATTTTCAGAGGTGGTTCTTTCTTATTATAATTTGCAGAAATTTACAAGAAACATATACTTTTACGATATATTTCATAATTAAATTAGTATCCTTTACATTTTTGCTTATTTAAATAAAAGTCTTAGGATTTTTTATCTGATAATTAGGCAATATTAATTTAAAAAGTGATTTTTCAATAATCTTTTAAGACATTCTTGATATTTAACTTATTTTGACCAATTTATTTTTTAAGATTTGTTTGATAATGGCAAGAATGATTATTAATGAAAATAAAACCTTCTCCTGTAACTGTATGTCTTCTGTCTGTGATTATTTGTATTCTGGATAAAAAAAAGTTGTGAAGGATGCAAAACAGTTTTGATGTTCCAAAAACTTTACATTCAAGGATTGAGGCTCTGCATGTTCACAATGCCAATTAAGTATTGGGAAAAAAAGACACATGCTAAATCTAATAATATTTTAATAAAAAGGACACGATTTTATAATAATACCATCATGACTTTTAAAAATTTGATTCTTTTTGCTTTCGAGACAATATCTGTACCAAAATTACATTTATGATAAATGTAAGAAAAGCTTTAGGAATGCCAAATTAAATATCTTTCTGTAATTTTTCCGATAAACTTAAGTTTTCTATGTCATATTGATGTTCCTCATCAATATAGTTTTATTCCCTGACCGTATGTACAAAAGTGTCACTAAAAGAAAGACTTCTGTGAAGTGCGTCATAATGGGTGACGTATACACAAACTTTCCGACAAGGGGTCGTCTGGTTCAAAGCATGCAAAGAAGAGTATTAGGGAATATATCATTGTCATTTTTTATGCATACTTTGCTAAAATAACTAATGTTTCTATATAATGAGAGGTATCACTATGAAAGGAGTATATTTATGACAAGGTGAAAGTAAGTACTTATGTGCGTCAAAATAGGGGACTCCAAGATACGATTCAGAATGGAACGGGCCCATACTATATAGATGGTTTCATTTGCGCAGACGATGAAGTAAATTTTCCCGCCATCCATGAAATAATCCAAATTCGAGTTAAAAAAAATGGGAGGCCAGTAAATAGGGGTACCATCTCTGTACAAAAATAGTAAGATGGTGGCATTCTGCTGACGGAAGCGCATCCTGGCTACGTTGTTATCGCTATTTGAATGTTCCATTTCGGATCACTTCTCAGTAGTGATTATGTGACCCCTGACCCCTAAAAATTGTATTTGACTGAGGTTTTCTAAAATAGTATCTTCCAATGAATATGACATATATACTGGCTTTATGGCATTTTTTCTTGTCATTTGCATTGTCATTATGTTGCATTTTTTAGGTTGAATCGTATGCGCCATTTTGAATTTCTTACGAGTTGTAACTAGCAACAGGGGATGATTTTTTCGGAATTATAGAATATACAAAAATTGAATGTTTTCTGCATAATTTGAGTCTGCAGATTTCAAAAATGAACCCACCTTTATGATATCTTTTCAAATAAATTCACAGGAAGCATTCAAACACATGTACCATTCACCATTTTTAATATTGGTCTTTGGCACTTTTTGCAAATTCCTGACCTCATGTTATTTCAAGCTGAAATTTGCATATTTCTTACATATGTTTATATAGAAATGTTTTGTCAACATTCAGCTTTAAGAATAAATTGACTTTTTCTATGTTCCAGGTATTTCAGAAGCCCCCCAGTGCCTTTTTTACAAGCACCCCCCTAACATTTTTGCATGAAATACTATATTTTTCAGTCATACACAAGTTTAAATTATATGTTACTCTCAAAATGGAACCTTTTCTGCATAATTTGAGTGTGCAGAATTCAAAAATGAACCCATCTTTATTATATCTTTTCAAATAAATTCACAGGAAGCATTCAAACACATGAGCCGTCCACCATTGTTAATATTGGTCTTTGGTCACTTTTTGCAAATTCTTGACATCATGTTATTTCATGATGAAAGTTGCATATTTCTTACATATGGTTATATATAAATGTTTTGTGAACATTCAGCTTCAAGAATAAATTAACTTTTTCTATGTTCCAGGTACTTCTGAAGCCTTTCAGTTCCTTTTTATCACGTGCCCCCCCCCCCCCCTAAAATTTTTGCATGAAATAGCATAATCATGAGTCATACACAAGTTTAAATTGTATGTTACTCTTAAAAGCAATAGTGCAAATGCATTACAGTGTTCTTGTACATATATACATTGATCAGAAATCACAATTTAGTAAATAACAATTGCCTTTTTAGAATTTAGTTATGATAAGATATTTTTGGTCAGTTTTCATATCTATAAAATAAAATCAATGACAAAAAAACATAAAAATGACTTACTTTGAATACTTCCACAATTCTACTACTGGCACTGATTTGGTTCTCAACAAATAGTTATGATTATGTTTTTGTTTAAATAGAGAAATACTACAGATAGATTTTCTGTTCTTTATTATGACAATATTCATATTGATATTCACAAAAAATGTCATGAAATGAATTTGTTTTCATTTTCAAAATTCTGAAAATAAGTTTAACTTTTATCTCTTTTTCGCCTCAACTAAACATGAACATTTTAATTTGAATACCAGTGTCTCTAGCTAAGAATCGTACCTAGAGCAGATGACCTGACATTGATGATATCTAAATGATCACAATCACATACTTATTATCAATATCATTATCAGTATCACCCGTCGAGTCTCTATTCTCGAAATTACATTACACAACAAAAGTTGTACCAAAATGTTGTAATAAATTTGGTATAATGAATGACAATACGTTTGTATAATCCGATTCCTTTGTATAAACGTCTGCCCTTTCATAAAATCAAGTTTACGTGTGTTTTTGAACCCAATTTATGTCGTGTTGTTGTCATTGTTTCCATTTTGTACGTACCCATGTGCCGGGGAGAGTTACCATTCTTGCTAGCATGGGTGACCTTTAAAAAGACGTAATTCGTGGGTTTTACGCCAATATTCGCACACATTTTACGATTATTCTCGTAAAAAGAACTACAAAGTAATTAAAAAGTAGCACGTATATGTTCGTTTATTTACTTTTTCTGCGTTTTGAAAAGATCGGTTTTCGTTTATTTTCCCCGAATATGTTGTACAAAAGGCCCAATTTCATATGTTCTAAATATAGACATTTGACCTTTCAACCATGAATACATTCGGATATAATAATGTCGGCTTTTTACATACGAAAGCGGAGAAAGTACCAGGTGTAATGAGGTTGACATTTTGAAAAAATGTTAATCTTGATCGCCAGTGCCCTCTAGCGGCGGCGCCTGTTGCTATTGTTACACATCAATGAAACGTCAGATGCATTCCACGTCAATAAATGGACTGCTAAATAAAATAGAGTAAAATTACACTCCACAAAAATCCCATTATTTCTAAATAGAAATTCTGAATTGGACTCACGAGTGTCTCCTGTGCTTGCTACTTCATTTTTTTCCCACCTCTTCAACTTCTCCAGCAAAGTATTGTCCAGTATCCAACAGCGCATGCGTCGAAGCATTATCACTTTCGCGCATGCGTGAACGATGGAGTGTGAAGAGACTGTGTATCGAAAATATAGCAGTTACAGTAATTTGTGTAAACCCGGGCTTACACACGTCTTAAAAGTGCCGCCAACTGAGACAGTCCAAATTTTCATTTTTTCTTCATGAAACATACAAAATTAGCCGAAATTCGCATTTTGGCAAGTGAAGACTTAAATCGGGTCCTCACTTGCTTTTTAAGTCCCCATTTGTTGGTGTGTATTCAACATCTGGTCTTCACTTGGCAGCAGTTACACACACACACACACACACACACACACACACACATATATATATATATATATATATATATATATATATATATATATATATATATATATATATATATATATATATATATATATATGCGCAAATAATAAAAAGCAAAATAACCACAAAGAACAAGCAAACAAAAGAAACTCGGTAACATTGTATTGGATTGTTGACCTGGCGTACTTTTTCTGATTTGGTGGTCATATCTGACGTTGATTTGCTCCCCTTGTTCAGTGTATATTAACCTAAATTTGTAAATGTAGGGTATCTTGAAAGGGGATCAGTCAATGAGCTACATCAAATAAATTACTCATAAAAGTGGCTTCTATTATGTTGTGATCAGAACAGCCGCTATATGCACATAAATTTGTACTAGTTTGAACTAAGTTTCTACTTTTCTTTTGCTACAATATCATTGAGGAGTCATCAAGAAGTAACAATTTAAAGTTTAGGCACGCTGATAAAAACTACAAGTTTGACGTAATAGAAAACTCAGCACCACTTATTAATCAAAGACAGATTACAGTGACCTTTTTTTACCATGATATTCGCAGTACAGTATAAACTAAACATATCGATTCATTTCTAGATTACTTTGTTGCTCAGGAGGCAAGAGCACATGTCTAAATCATGCCGACATAAGCTTTTAATGATGTAATTCACCGCTATTTGATATTACCCTCACTAATGACCGCCTTGACAAAAAAAATTAAGTTGTGCCCGTTATTCCACAAATGTTTGATGTTTCGTCCATAAAAAAGAAACAAGAGAAAATTAGGGAAAAAAGAAATATTTACAAAAGGTTCATTTGTGCCTATTGTGGGCGTCTCGACATTATCAGGGACTTGAACTGGCAGTCTGATGTGAACTGCTGTCGCTTTTTATTTATTTAAATAGCGATGAGTGTCACTTATATATAGAATTCGATGAGCACAAACAGGAATTGAACAACACAGCTATTGCAAATGGAACACACAAAAAGATCACAGATACATTTTTAAAAGCGAAAAAAGTTTGAAAAAATGGACGAGAAACAAATGAATAAGACATGTGAAATCTTGGTCAAGAGCTGCTAAGATTTCCAAATCATTGTCAGATGTTGTAATATACACTGTGACATCAGTAATTAACCGATTTCTTCCAATTTAAAATTTAGACGGTTCATAAAATGAACTGAAAGATGATTACATGACATCAAATGGTATCATATATTTCGTTGGATTTGTGTCATTTAAGTTGGAATTATCTCCATCGGCACTGAGTTGCTAATTTGATTACACTCAAACATATCGATTTAAAAAAGACAGCAGAAAATAAGGAGAAAAACGTCAACAACTGTGGAAAGCATAATACCGAAATTAATCCTAAATAAACGTGCACCGGTTGCTTTGTTATTGATGCATTTGTGCCTCTGAAAACCATCGCAATGCCAACTCTGATTTTAGAAGTAGCTGCTTACCATACAATTAAGTTGTTGATGCAAAACTCTGGACAGTGCTGTTTAAAATCTCATAAAAAATGAAGTTAGCAATCTCCAATGATTCAACTTTTTTGTGTTCTTCTTTCTCTTTTTTAAGGCATTTTATCATCTTTTGACTCATTTTTTTACTAGCTTTCATGTATTTAGTTTTTTGTTGATATGGATTGCATAGATCAAATGAAATACAAAGAATGCAATGATCAATATCCAAATCAGCTTCATTAACACATTCAGGTTTTATAAAGTTTAGCCACCGACAATTCTGTTTCTTCTCATTTTAATTAATCTAAATTTTGAATTATTGTGGTATTTTTTATTATTATATTATATTATCTATGTTTTATTCTCTCCATATAATATAATACAGCTTTTCTCTTTAGATAAATGAGCGACAAGCCCCCAAGCACACCATCTTTATATCATACAGTGCCAATGGATAATGGTCTTTATATGAGGTTGCAGAACGTGAATGAGATTAAAAGGATTTGGTTAAAAAGATCTAACACTACAGAAGTGTTACAAAGAAATACAAGTAGAATAAAACGTCTTAAACTGGGTCGATGTTAACATGGCTACAGTCTCAGGTGATATGGGTGTAACAGTAGCTGGATTAGGTCTTGCAGACGTCTGGTTGTTCCTTTTATTTTTAGTGTGTTTGTGCAGTATTGTCAGTATTTGTTGCACAAGCTTTCAAACAAGTTCTACAGCAACGTTTTAAAGCTTGATGAAATCGTAATATCTGCCATTGGTAAGCACGGCAATTTCCAGGACATGACAAGCAACTCGATTACAGATAATGAAATTAAAAATTATGAGTTTATTTAGATCTTTAGCTAGTATAACAGGTACAATTAAAAATTTTTAAAAAATGCAATTAGAAAAAAATGAATACAGAATGACTCCTTTTCGGATAAAGGAAACATTAACAGAAAGGGAGATTTAGGAGAAACTTAGACGGAACGATGAAGCCTTTACGAAACAGAAATAAAAGTATATAATCGTTACAACAAAGGATGCAAATTGAACATAAGAACTTTTCTTTTACTCTTGCCTGTTGAAATATTACCTATATACAAATAGTGGAAAGCTATATTACAATCGATAGCTTAGCACAAAGTCTGACGGACTCCCTGAGACAAAACCTCCATCTCATTAATCCAACTGAAAAGAATAGAATTTGTTATTGGTTACTACCGTATTTCCAATGAATTGTAAAACAATATATTCTCTTACATCAATGGCAAAAGCGAAGCAGGGACAAAAAAGCCCAAAAGGGGATGTCTTCTAATAATGACAAGGAAGAAAGTATAGCTGTTGACCGTTTGCAGAGCAATTCAAAAGTTAAAATCACTCCAAGTTACAATCAGTTTATATCACCAACTATACCGAAAATATTTTAGGATTCAATTGTCGGAGAATTATACATGCATCTAATAAATCTGATACTGTTTGTGGATTTGTCACCCCAAAATCTATAAATTTATCTTTACCAAATCAAGAACACAAAACAATTATTTCAATGGTACAACTCTACTTTGTTAAAGTTTTTTCCCTGTTAAAATTGTTTTCATGAAGTCTTTATTTTACGCTGTTAACGATCATTATAAACAATTACCAGGGGGTACCATAAACGGATTGAATATCAGCAGAAAAGATGATGTAAAAAAGTAATAGATTTCCACGCTATGTCTGTAACATATGTTTGTCACATAAAGTAAAGATCATGATGGGGAGAGATATCTTCAACATGTCCTCGTGACTTATGTTTACCTTTAAACATTGCGACAGTAACTGTATCAATAGGTGTTACAATTAACAGTGACTTAAATGTCAACAATAACCGTATCATACATTTAACTGATCCAACTTACGAGACATTTTGTGCAGAGACAAGTTTATTTCCAAATACTCAAGACTTTGGAGGATACTAATTTGAAAGATATTAAGACATGCAGATAAACCGTAGACAATAAATAAACAACTATTTACAGAATGGTGATGGAAAAGCATACAAAATCTCTAAAAAAATCATATTGATGACAACTGAAGACGACAAAAGCTGAAATGTTCAATTAGTGTAGTGATACCTATAACACTTTTCAGTCTAAACTGGAACAATTATAGGAAGATTTGAATGAATAAATTCAATAAAATGACAAAGAGATTAAAAATCTAATTAATTATTCTAGCATAAAAATGACTTAAACAACAAGATGACTGGCAACATTAATAATCTGTCAGAGTTGCAGAATGATAATGATTTAATAGAGATAACCAAACGGGTGACAACAGGAATAGGATAAATTTGATTAACAACTTATTTGTGACATTGAAAATTAAATAAAATTGCGATTTCTGTATTAAACAGGATTACACAGATGGTGTTAAAATAATTGTTGCAAATTTTGATTGCTATGGAGATATTTATATCAAAATTTATAAATGCTACTGAATTATTTTAAACAAAATGGTTGGTGGACATTTGTAAGTCTAAATTACAGCTCATGCCTTACTTATGGATTTAACTATGCTAGATCACCTTTATCTGAATACAGGTTACACAAATGAGGTGAATTATAGCAGTATGTCACTCAATAGAAAATAAGGCTTATACATAATGTTGATTTTTTGCACTGGATTAGAGGTAAGCAACAAATGCATTATTTACATATTAAACTTACAAAATGAATCTGAACCTTATCTTTAGAGTGTTAAACGATCACGTGTATACTGTCTCGAAGAGGTCAATGTTAAAACATTTGGATTGAAAATTAAGGAAGGGAATATCCTGAAAAAAGATGTAATATACAAACTGTCAGCAATGGACCTGCTTGGAAATGTTGGATTGTAGCAGTGTTTAATAGCAAGGACAAAAATGCAGTGGAAACTATCTTCATTTAAAATAATCTCATTACAGATGATGTACAAAGAGAAAATGAAGTTTAGCTAAAACAAAAGAAACAAACTTTTATTGCGTCTAGTTTCAATGACTATAGAAAGCTTACGTATGGTAACATATTTATTTTATTAACTAAAAAATGCTTGTCGTCATATATAAACCATGCTACTTTATTCATCTTATGCTGTATATCTCATGACGGTATAATCTTAAGAAATTGATTTCCTGTTAATTCTCAGACTGATTGCATAAACAATATTTTTACCTGCATATATTGGTTCATGGCATAAGATAGAGGTTGTTATCATCTGTGTACAATATGAATGATTTTGACCTTTCGTACGCATCATCATTTTTTAAAAACATCTTTCCATCTTTGTCCGAGTAGTATTCATGACTTGCATCTGTTCGTGTATGCAGAACCATGCTAATTCCACCGTGTCATTCATCAGAAACATATCATAGTCTGTTCAAAGTTATCAAAGTTCTCTTTAAATTTGTATCATGTGCTAAGCCATGAGCTCTATAAGTATGTGATGGGCCTATATTTTTTTATATTTCATACAGACATTCTTAAACTCCTCACAAATGTCACATAAAAATCACATAAAATTTCTTTAGGTAATAGTCGTGAAAATCATCTAAGGTCTTTAGGTTTCGTTACATCATGAACACGCTGGTAATCAACATTTGATATGTTTGAATGTTTACGTGATGAGTAAAACGTTTATTTGGGTGGTATAACTGTTCCATTAAATCTGTAAATGCTATCTATGTATTTGTATGGGTATATGTCTTTCATCTATTATTTGGATTTCATCTCTCTACAATGTTTCAAGGATGCTGTGAACTTTTCATTGCTAACATTTTTTGCCAACTATCTACAGCCCAAATTGTTATTTAATTGCCTCCTTTCATGAACCGATGAACTATGAAATCCTTGCTAAATTATATGTATTTCTGTGTGATGTTCACCTCTTCATCTACATCGTTTTTAGCTTATGTTTTAATGAGCAGATGACTGTCATATCCAGACAAGTTATGAATGAAGAATTGTATGTATTATGAATATCGGTAATTTAAATTACATTCATTAAGTGATGGACCTCTATACTTGCCTGTTAAGTGATCATTATCTCTTACATTTTCTTTAATTAATTCCGTGTCACATATATAACATATTTGTTGGAATTAAATAACGTTCGTCTTCCTTTGTGAACACTATGTATTTTGGTCTTTATTTCTTCAGACACTAGTTTTGCGAGTTCACTCAAAGCATACTAATATACTTGAAAACAGTCTGTTTCTGTGTAACCTATTGGTTTATATCTCTTGTGACTTGATATTAGGTAAATAAAAAAAACCCTGACGGCACATGTTTAGTTGATTTAATCGTCCAGGATATGATATGTCAGATTGTTGATTAAAGTCTGTTTCTTTGGTACAGTGATACTTTCAAAATCACAGTAAATAACATATGGAACTTTTTATTGGTGTTGATAATTTTGAATTTCACGACTGCACCTTCATCATGCATTTTATCTATCGAGTTATCTCAGTTGTTACTTAGTCCTTTGTGTTCTGACAATTTTTCGCTGTACTGAAAAAATTCAAGCAATTTTTACAAAAGGCTGTTCTCTTTTCCTGTCTGCTTATCTGTGATGATACGATTATTTTCTTCCAACGTAATAGTACCTTCCATCGTTATATTTGCTAGAACGACCACATTAAAAAATGATTAATATGTTAACATGTCTTAGTCCTTCTATTTATGTCAGTTTAACCTATTTAATATACATGTAGTTTCTTTCAGTTGTACTGAGCTCCGCGACAACTCAGCATCTGCTTTGTACGACGTATACGTCAATACCGTTGTCTCCTCCTTCCAATATTTACAGATATTTCAAATTAATTTTCAAATTTTCTAATGTCTTTTATTTTTACGGGACCGGTATCAAACCAATGACTCGGTCTATCTAAAATGTATTTTGATGGTCTATGTGAATCTTTTTGGGGAAGTGCTTAAAATTGATTCCACAGCATACAAAAAAAAACAAACAAAAAAAAAATTTAAAAAAATTAATCTGTACGTTCATACAAGCTTTTGTGTTCTCAACCCATTTAGGCAAATCTACATATGACCTTCCTCTGTGTGGTTGGTAAATAAAATATTACATCCTGTCAAATATCCTCCTTGTAATTTTCCTTATTTCCTCTCCAAATTTGGTGTGTAAAATGTCGAACAAACATCCATTTCGCCTCTGTTCATTATGTGAATAGGTCTGGTTCTATATAAAAATTTCAACACTTAGCTTGCTCTCATTCTTGAGTAGGTCTTTTCATAGTCTGATCGTTGAGTCTAACTGACCTTTCACAGAAGCAAATTGTCGGATTTTTCTATTAAGGGTCTTCAAATATGGTTAAATGTCATGGAAAAATCCACGCAAATGTTGATTGTTCTCATCGTAAAATCTGTTGTCATTTACGTTTCTTTTTAAATGATTCATTACTTTTATTTTTTCGTTATGATTCTGCTTAAGTTCTGTTTTTCCATACGTGAAAGCCGCGGAAGCTCAGTTGGTAGAGTTTAGGACCCGTAATCGAATGGTCACTGATCTATGCCTCTACCATGTTTGTAAACTATAATGTATTTAGTTTTGAAGAATTAATGAGAAAGTATGTGTTTTCAATGATGACAAGAATATCTAATAGTAATAATTGTATCTTGAAATCTTTGTGGAACTATGATATTCCTATTCATTCTCGAATTATAGATAGATGGCACAAATTACTCTTTAAATGTCTTGCATAAATTTGTTCTTAACAACGAGAGACACATTCTGTAGTTGTGCATGTGTCTATATTTGTACATAAGACACCTATGATCTTTTATGTTTAAAATACATTGATACTTTAATTTAGATGTGTTGTGTGAGTAACTGATACTACAAGATGTATGTACCATGCAGTCTGAAATAAAGAATTCTTGTCTTCTTATCTTACATATCGAGAAAAGCGGATGTACAGACTCGAGAATGTCGCCAAGACCGAACGGCACCATCAAAGGGAGGTCACAATTGTAAACTAAAAACGTCTTCTTTTTGTTTTATCCCTTGCGCCATATGTGACTTCGTTGCGATGGCAGAGACAACTAAAATGAAAGCCAACTTCCAAAAATCAAGTCTAAAATCTTTTTATAAAAGACTTCCTCGATTACCCGTATCAATCCAAAAACATCTAAGTATAACATCCATGTTTTATCATCTGAGGTTGATCAAATCTAGATCGAAAGAATCGGAAGGTAGTCACATATTTTTATTTCGTTTACATCACTATAAACTAAGGGTTTGTATTTGAATAATTAGACCGATGCAGATGAATTTCCATCCATTTCGATTCACATTTATTCTTTCAATTAACTTTATTTCAATCAATCATGATCCAGTTATATATATATATATATATATATATATATATATATATATATATATATATATATATATATATATATATATATTCCTAAAATAGTTGTATGTTTGATAATTAATATGTAAAAGTTATGACAATATGTTGGCTATTGTGTATTTTATTCCAACCTACTTTATTGTAAAAAAAAAAGATGTTTACTCAACGTAATTATGTATACACTCAAGTAGAGATACGTATCAGTCATCCCACCATATATCATCCAAGATGCATGTCAAGTGAACTACTATACAGAAATTACGAAACACAACTTCAACCACCACCATCTAAGACCTAACAAAGGACCTACCGACCATATAATTTCATTTGAAATAATTAAGGGTGGGAATGAAGTGGATGACGACTTCGCCTAAAATAATTATCGGTAGACCTACAAGTGGATTATATTTTTGTCCAAAGGCTTGTTATGAGAGGGTTTAAAAATAACGATTTCCTTGAAAATCATATATTGTATAAAAAAAATAACAAATTACATCACATATTTCATATTTGAATTTAATGTATGATACATATGAGATAATTTAAAAACATTTATTGAAAATGTTATTACTAGTTCATCGTGAGATATATATTTACTTGTAATAAGTTTTGAAGAAAAATAAAATTTGTGATTACCGATTACTGGAAATTCCATATTCTATATCTCAGGCAAGGCACTCTTGTAGAATTTGTTTCTGCAAGCAACTAAAATACACATGTCGTTTGGAGATTAGCATTTAAAAGCTACTTTTTTTTAACGGATTGTTCAGTATTTTTTCTAATAAATCTGGCCAATAGTAACCAAAACTATCTCAAAAATGCTTTGTTATAATATCAGCACTGGTTGTATAGTCATGTCCGTAACTCCGTGCGACCGTCAGTTCTCGTTGTAACCAAACTTTCGCCAACAAGGATCGAGTGAAGATGATTATTATGTTTCAAAATGATTAGTAAGCTATAACGAACTTTTTTATGGGTGCGCGCTCTTGTACGTGTGTGCTGGTGTGTGGGTCATAATATTTGCAAATATTTCCATTAACATGTGGAAATATTTCCATTTCTAGTGAGTGTACACACACACACACACACACACACACACACACACACACGTGTGCCCACTGGTCAAGAAAGAAAGAAAGGAGAGAGGGAAGATGAGAGATAGAGAGATGAGGGAAACAAATACAGGCTGAAAAAAAATAACAGACGAATGAACGAATTAATGGATGAATCAGTCAATCAGCTTATGTCCTTTTGGAAAATATATAGTTTGTCAATTACTGAGGCGCATTTTAATCGTACACTGTCCTTACACAGATGTTTTAGACAATAAATTTGACTGAAATTTAATAGATAAATATTGCCCCCCCCCCCCCCCCCATCACGCAACCCACCTCCCAAGTCCTATATCCATTTTCGTATGTTGCAGAACGAGGTTGCAAAGAAATAAGTAAATTCCGTGATGGGTAACTGAATTTTTGGGGTGAAAAAAACAAAATATATTTGGGGCCAATAACCTATTCGTGTGACCTTATTGGACAATATAATCTGCAATTTTTGAAATTTGGCAGAATTCTGCATTTACAAAGCAAAGTTCATGCGGCCTTTTCGTTTGATCTTTTTGAGTAAAAGGTATTAACCAGTTGACTGTTATTTCAAATTAGACATGGGACATACAATCAGATCCAACAAAAACTATTTACGAGGGATCTAACTCGGTTTTACACGAGTTATGCCATGTTCATTATTCTACCTTTTTATCATTTACCCTTAACTTACATTAACCAGTTGACTGAATCCGGTTGATTGTATAATTAATTAGTAGATACTCACAACATAAAGAGATCAGTCCACTAAAATACTAAGCACATATTTACCAACATTATTTGAAATTCTTTTCTTTTCTTTTCTTTTTCAGTTGTTACATTTATTGTTTTAAGAAAAATTTAAAGAGGCGATCAGAAGCACTTAGAATTAAAAACAATCATGGTATCGTGAGTAATTTGTACAGGTCTGTGAGTTCTTTTCTGTTACTGACAGCAGTAAATGTCTAAATTGTCATAAATAGCAAAATCAAATGATATAATTTTGCATTTAAAACCTTCGGAATCTGCGCCATTAACATACAAAGTGAAATATAGGCCTACTACTACTCTTACTTATCATCATCATCATCATCATCATTATCACAGAAGAGAAAGATGAAATTATTATTATTATTATTATTATTATTATTATTATTATTATTTCACTATTTAGTATATAGATTTCAATGAAAGTATTATATACTAAATAGCTTTATTGTTATTTATTTATTCAATAAGTTATTTATTACCTATTGCCCGAGGCGTATTGAAATCTCGTGGTCTAGCTCGACCGCTTGCTTGGTTTACAACATATGACGTAAAAGATCATTAGGGTCACTACCGAAGGCAGCGAAAGAAGAAACAGGTAAGGACAAGGCCCCAGTTTCAAAGCAAAATGTGTGTAACCTATATTGTTTGCGGTCTCATTATATATGCAGATAAGTAGTAAAACAGAATATATATCTATATCTTAAAAATTTCGTGTATTTTAGAGACATTGGAACTGGGTTTGGCATGTCTATTTTGTGCATGGCTAGGCAGGAATCTCTTTTTCGATCGATGTCTAAAAATAGATCCATCGCCACAGCAAATGGGGTGAGGGGGTGAGCGGTGACTCATGTCAATTTCACGAAATCGATATTCAAATTATATTCATACTAGCTTCATCAGTAAGGAAGCATAAAAAGTAAGCCATTCTCTTAAAATGGTGCATTTCATGTTTGTGTAGTAACAATGAAGAAAGAAAATCCTTTTGTATTATATTATTAATTTGATGTTGTGGAAGGGGTTCAACACGAAAAAAAATATATGGATTTAGGTTAGTGTATACATTATGATTTGCATATGATCTTATTTTATTAATTGTAAAATAATATATTTAACCAACTTTGATTATTTTAAATAGCATTATTTTCACCCATTTTAGTGCCAAACAATAGGATACAGATTAAACATATAAAGAAGGCGACAAATGTAAGAGCTTAATCGGTTGTGTGTCAGTACTTAAAGGATTGTCAGGGTGGGGCTTTAGGGTATGGTATGAATTTACGATTTTTTTTTGCACACTTAAAAATGTAGGAGATATGGTAAGCATGAACTATTATATCTAAAAAAAAAGGACCATATGTTTAATATGAAAAGTGTATAAAATAATATAAGTTTCCTGTTAAAAGTAAGTTGTACCAAAGGTGGAATGACCAGGTTTATTATTGACCAATAATGAAGAAAATGTTAGCCGTCAAAGACAAAGTGTTGGTGTTGTTGAAGATATGTAACATAGCACATAGAGAACTATACAAAGTGTACATGTCACAAAGAATTTATTTTATTCAGATTGCATGATATCTAGTTTGAAATAGTCAACAAAGTTAGGTGGAATTCAGATTGTTTTGATCTTCAGACATGGCTAATTGGCAAATAACACATGAACTTGTATAGATGTCTCAGTTTTCACAGCAGTGGACTAAAATATGGTTAGATATGGCAATTTATGTGCTCAGTGACTCATCAGGTGAAAGGGTAAATAGCAATATGCAGAAGTATAGATTGGCTTTTTTTTTTAAAGCTAATTCAGTTGTGCAACAATTTATTATCTTATACTTTCAATGAAGCACAGGAATATTTATACAGCCTGTATATACATATGGTCATACATGTCTAATATCCTTGAACTCTCCCTACATCATTAAAGTCAAACAAATGAAACTTGGATCAGTGATAGTCCCATGTGTGTAGATCAGTGATAGTCCCATGTGTGTAGATTGTGCCATGTGTGTAGATTGTCTCATGTGTGTCGATTAAGCCAACACTTTGTAATTTTGATCATGCCTCTGGGGTTGGTGCTAGTATGTGTGTGGGGGGTATGGGGTGATTTTACATATGCTTAAAACAACTTCCTGAGTTGTATGTTTCATAAATCTGAAATTTATTGGCATATACGATCAATGACCCAGGATTCATCACATATCAGACTGAGATCCCTGGCTGATGCCTTGGGGTCTATACCAACTGCCACGAACTTAACATAGAAACTGGTGAGACCCTGACACTTACTTGGCATGAAAGACAAATTTATACATGCAGCTGACATTGACACTGGGGGTCCATCTTTACTGCAGTGGACTTAGATTTTGGGTAATAGCTTGAAAACTTTCAAGATCCCCATCATATAGCCATGTACATACTTGCAGGACATTTAAAGACAAATGCACTTACCCAATTAATATATCCCTTTGGGGCAGTCCTTACCCACAGGCCAAGACAAGAGGTTCAAACTTTGGGTTTTAGGTAAATACTGAGAAGTGCAAGTATGTCTTTAACAAATATGAGAATATACCTTTTTGAAAAATGTTCCCAAATCTATCACTGCCCTTTCTTTGAAATTTGTCTAGATTTTCATCTGTGCTTTTATTTGCAATCCATATCAAATGGACCTTTGGTCCATGGAATTGAGAATATTTATGTGCAAAAAGAGATTGGGAAACTTTTTTTATACACTTCCATATATACACGCATATAAGCTTATACCAACTGCAAACTGCATAGACTCAGATCTGCCATTGCATAATGCACCAGCATATCTGGGTCTATCCAGTTTGTAAGGACTAATCAGTTGAACAAACAGCATAGACCCTGATCTGCTGGCGCATTATGCGATGGCAGATCAGGGTCTATGTTGTTTGCATTTTGACCCGAATTATACACGAGTATATACGGTATTAATTAACAAAAATTTACAAAGAAAAGATTGTTGATCATATAATTCAATAGGTTACTCGGACTCTTTAGATCCCTTGCTACTCTCATTATATTAATTTCTCTCCCAAAGTCAGTATAGTAAAGGACACAGAATTTTGTAAAAGTTCTGTTTAGGAGTTTTTACCCTCAAATTTGGAAAAATTTACCATTTTTTGGCATTGGAAATGGCTCAGAATTTCCACCCAAAAATTCGTCCAGAAAAGTCTCTGGCCTTTTATGTGTGCATATTAATTGTTGTAAGCCACAGATGAAAATCGGCTACTCTTTCTTTTCACATAGCGTATTTTCACTATTGATATGTGACAATGGTACATATCAAGTTAACAATCTGTGAAAACAGTTGTAATTTTAAATGGATTAGTATGTAAGAAAAAACTCTAAAGTGTCTATTTTAGAACCTAAAACAATTACTTTTCATTGTGTCTATGTTGTCAATGGAAATTACTCATGCATTTAATATCTTTCTGTAAATAATATTAATAATACATGTACATTGACTCTTAGTATAGTATTACTCAGACTTCATCATTTGGTTGGTGTTCAATGATGAATGATATACCTGAACTTTATCTAGTTTTATTTATAACTGTAAACCCAAAGCTGATATGCTTCCAAAATGTTATTATATCTGGTCTTATTCTAATGTTATGACACTGGAGCTTGAAATGTGTCATTTTATTTAAATAAGTTGGAGAATGTACACCTTTCCGTTATCTGAAATTCCATACTACTGTTAGACACAAAAGTCAGACACATACTTAGTGTGTTTGTTTGATTCAGGATAAATCTTGTTATCTGAGCTTCTCAAGTGTGGTATTTTCAAGACCATATTTTTTAAAAAGCAAGCCCATATTCTGAAATAAACCTAACTTTCTCTTAGTCACTGAGATGTTATCAGTTATTTTCAACTCTCTCAGGGGTCGGGGCTAGTGGAGGGATAGAGGTGATTTTGCCTAAATTTAAAATAACTCCAGAGTTGTATGTCTCCTCTGTCTGGGAATTCATTTGTATATTTTATCAATGACCCAAGTGTCAACACATATCAGACTGTGACCCCTGGGTTATGCCCCAGGGTCTATACCAGCTGCCAAAAACTTAGCATAGAAATTGTTTAGATCCCTGTTCTGTAACCATGTATACACTTACTGGGCATGAAAAACTTTTTTTATACATTCAACTGACATTGACCCTGGGATCCATCCCTACCCCGAAGAATGTAGCCCCTAAGTCAGTGTAAACTATGAAACTATTGAGACCCCCAGCTTATAAGATGTAGTATAACCATACATAGACTTACTTGGCATGAAAAGATAAATTTATATGCAACTGAAATTGTCTTTGGGGGTCCATCCTTACTCCAGTGGACTTAACCTTTGGGTCATAGCTTGAAAACACTGAAGATTCCAACCCTATAATGACATACATGTACATACTTGGTGAGCATGAAAAGTCAAATGCATATACCCATCTGACATATGCCTTTGGGGCAATCATTAGCCACAGGGACTTACCCAAGAGGCTCAGACTTTGGGTTTTACATCAAAACTGGGAAGTGCAAGTACATGTTTAACAAAAAAAATATCTGTTTGAAAAATATCCCCTATTCTACCCCATCCCTTTCTTGTTTGGGATTTGAATGGATTTTCATCAGCGTTGTTATATTAAACAAATAGCTTGTATGTTTGCATATCCATTGTTGCAAGCCATGGGCAAAACTCTGGTACGCTAATTTCACATTGTGGATTTTAGCCTGTGGCTTGCGACGATGGTGCATATCAAGTTAACAGTCAACGAAAATAAAATATTTATGAAAGTACTTGTATTGTTAGATGGATGGGTATAAAAGAGATGACTATTTTAGAACCTAAAACAATTACTTTTCATTGTAATTTTGTTGTTAATGGCAATTACTCATGCATTTAATATCTTTCTGTAAATAATATTAATAATACATTGACTTTTAGTACAGTATTACTCAGACTTTCTCATTTGGTTGGTTTTCAATGGTGAATGATATGCCTGAAGTTTATCTGCAGGTAGTTTTACTTCTGACTGTAAACCCAAAGCTTAAATTCATGTTATTTTATCTTGTCTTATTCTTATTTCTTCAATCTAGAGCTTACAATACGTCATTTTATTTGAATAGTGGGAAAATATACACCTTTCCGTTATCTGATATTCCACACCACAGTTATACACAAAAGTCAGAGATATAGTTGACACATACTTAGTGTGTTTGCTTGACGTATGAGATTTCAGGATAAATCTTTTTATAAGAATTTTCAGGTGTGGTATCTTCAGAACCATATTTGCTAAAAAAAAAAAAAAACACAAGCTCATATTCAGAAACAAAATTATTAATAGCTTTATTAACCCCAAACCATATATAATATGAAATTCTTTTGTCAAAAGGGAGCCAGTTAAAGACTTAAATGTGTCAGGAGGTGGTTTCATTGGATCAACATGTAGTATAATTCGAGCTGCATGCTTTTGAAGTTTGATTATACAATTAATATTAGTTTGTGTACATGAACACCATAATGCGCAACAGTAGTTCATAATATGTAATATGTAAGTTGAGCAGAATAGTTTCCTTGCATGCATTGATAGATATTTCTTGAGATTTTGCAGTAGTGTTAGTTAGGAGGCTATAATGTTACAGACATGATTTATGTGATGATTTCAAGTTAGTTCATCATCAGCATATACTCCAAGGAGCTTATGGTATTCTATATAAGATACAGATTCATCATCTAGAGATAAATGAATGGGGTTTTGCATGGATAATCTGTTTGATGTTCCAAGTAGCATTGCAGTGGTCTTTTTGGTATAATGTATACATTCCATTGTCTTTACACCATTTACTGATGCAATTAAGATCATGCTGCAACCGTTCTTGGATTGTGTTGCAGTCTTGACCTGATGTGTGGAATGTTGCATCATCTACATACATATCAGTTTCAGTGTTTTCTGTGTACAGTGGCAGGTATTTAATGTACAAGAGAAACATCATAGGTCCTGGGAATGAGCCCTGAGGCACATCATATTTTATTTGACCAGGCTTGATTGAGTAACATTTAGTTGCACTTGCTGGGAACTTCTGTTACTAAGATAAAGTTGTATCCAGGAAATATTTGTATCACCGAAATTGTAATAAATGAGCTTTTCAATAAATATAATATGTTCAACAAAGTCAAATGCCTTCTTTAGATCTAAAAAGATTGAACCTATATGTATTATGTTGCCCTTATGTCTTCAAACCATTTATCAGTTATCTTTATCAGTGAAGTGTGCCATTAGTGGTTTGAATGAAAGCCTGACTTGTGTTGACATAGGAGGTAATTGGTTTGTAAGAAAGTTTCAATTTGTTTAGTTACAATACATTTCTCATTAATTTAGGAAATGGTGGGTATGACCGAAATGGGTCTAATTTGCTGGAAAATCTTTCTTGTTGCCTTTATACAATGATGTTATTCTTGCCCTCTTTAAGGTATAAGGGAATTTATTACATTTTAGGCACAAGTTTATGATGTGCACTATTACTTGTGTATTATATTAGCACTTATAACAATATAGGGCCTATATCATGTACCCATGTGACTTTTTAAGTATTAACGTTTTTGAGATAGTGCTATTCATATTCATTGGTTATTTCTAGTTTATTTTCAGGGTTGTTATGAAATTTGGAGCCAACAAATTTTCTAATTTTGTATAATATGGTGTTGGATCATTTATCAGCAGCACAATTGCAGAAATGTTTGTTTAGATGTTCAGCCATGTCTCTGGTATTACATAGGATTTTATTGCTCTTTTTCACTGGAGTTGGAAAACCTGGATTTTCTTTGGGATGTAATGCATTAATATATTTCCAAAGAGTTCTAGTGTCTTTGTTTGGGTTAATGGCCTTGGTGAAATAGATTTGTTTTGATTTCCTGATAAGGCACACTGTTTTCCTGTCATAATCTATAATTTCCCTAAATTCTTAGAGCCTCAGGTGGCTGAGTGGTCTAAGGCACCTGCTTTTACAGATAACTCACATCTCACCTCTGTCTGCTTGGGATCAAGTCTCAGCTTGACCATTGTGTGTATGTGAGAAAGCATGACAGTAGCTTCTCATGGGTCAGTGGTTCTTCCCAGGGACTTCCTGGGTTCTTACTCCACCAAATATACTGACTGCCATGTCTAACCTATCATGTGCTGAAAAAAGGCATTTAACCCACAAAACCAAACAAAACCCTTATTCCTTTCTGTGTGATATTTATCTTTAACACTGTAGCAGTTTGGATTTTCTCATTATGGGTTGACCATTTAATTGTTGGGGGGGGGGGGGGGGGGGGGGGTGATTTTTTTTTCTCTTTAACCTCAACATAATTTATTTTTTCAACTAATATAATCAATATAATAGGTTATTTTTGTTCTATAAGTTAGAGCTAGCATTAATATTATTTTCAAGCTATTTGTGGGCCTGAAATTTTTTTCTCAAATAAATTCTGGGCCCCGCCTCCCCCCCTGAAAATTAAATGGTCGGTCCCTTATACCATGAAGCTGTCAATGTGTATTTATTCATTGATGTTTTTGTGGAGTATGCTTATCAAGTATATCTAAGAACGTTGAGTAAAATATATCAAGACCTTCATCTGGATCCTGACATTCCAAAATTTTATCAAATAATAGATAAATCTTGTAGAAAATTATTCTCATTATATGTTTAATACATCTGTATTTCATTTCTAAATACTTTTCCGTTTTCGGGATATGTGAACCAGTCTTGTGAGTAAGACAGTGCGTAGTGGTCACTTAAAGTAAGTACATTTAGTAGTACTCTTAAACTCTTAATTTGATGGTATTTTTTGGGGATGAGTGGAATGTACATGATCAGTAATAGATGAGGTACTGTTTGTTTGCCTTGGTGTTTTGATAAGCTGGCTAAGATTGATTAAGACAAGTGGATTTTTTATAGAGGTGAAATCTATATGCAAACCTAAATGGTTTATAGATGTTCTTATAAACAGGTGTCCTTTATATAGGTGTCCATTAAAGTGGATTTTACTGTTGACTGCCTCAGCATTTCATTGGGAAAGGCAATTACTGTACATACTTGCTTATAATAATAATAATAATAAGTCAAGTCCACCTGCAAACAACATAGACCCTGATCTGACATCGCATAATGCGCCGGCAGATTTGGATCTATGTTGTGTGTTCTACTAATTACTCCTAGCAAACTGCATAGACCCAGATCTGCTAGTGCATTATTATTATTGCAGTTGGACTAGACTTATAAAGGAGTATATATATGGTAGCTCCTTTTCCTTGGCATGATATAGGCAATAATGTGTTAGAAGTGCAATTAAAAACCAACCAAAACACCACACTAATTTGGTATTGTATCTTAAGATGAGTTGCTGAAAACAAATTTTCTTAAAAAGTGCAGGGTCTGTGTAGCCATAGGGATCAGAATGTCATATCATCAAGCTTGTATACTGTTTTTGCAAAATAATTGCAGTGTAAAAAATGTTGTACTCATTGGAAATACCTTTCTTAGTTTACTGTAGCTAAATCAAATTGGCTTAACTGGTGTTATTTTGCTAAATATCTTTATTTGCAAAAGGAAATTTAGCTGAAGATGGTATTTGCAAAAGCTTTGCATTACAAAGTAACTATCCATTTTCTATCCAACAGGGGTGTTTGCAAACTGTTTGCACCTCACTTGTGCAGTGCATTTGCAAATACAATGTACCTTGCAAACTCATTTTGGAAAAAATATAAATTCTGCAGTTGGGTTGCAAAGGAATAAATATGTTTCATTATTATGTTTCTTAAATGCAGAAAAAATGAGGACAGCATCAGAACAGGTTAGGAAATAAAATTTATAATAAAGTAGTTCATAGGATCACGTTTCAGCAATCATGTACTGCAAATAAGGGAAGTCCCTATTTCACTGTGTGTGCCCAATGTGTTGGTCTGTATTCTCACTTATGTCCCCATTTCACAATTTAAACACACACACAAGTTGTTTTATTCTAGTTTTGATACCTAAGGTCCATCAAAGTTGGAAGTCTTCTTTCAAACTTTTATTAATTTTAAAGCATTTTAAATAAAACATTAAGAAATTCTCTTTACATGTATTTTGATACAACATGAACTTACAGTTCAGTTATGCTTAGCTGGTAAAAGCAAACAAATTTTATCTGATTCAGCTCTGCTTTATTTCATCAATACACCTCTTTGCACAAAGGACATGTACCACCTTTAAATAACTTACATGTCACTTATAAGTGAAATGTCGGTGAAGCATGGTTTTAATATTTCTAGACATGGGTATATAGTAATCCTTGTGTCTGGCCAGTCGGCACACAGTATCATTAGTGCAACTACCGGTAGTCCACAGTTTTTGATGGATTGCCACGAAACTTGGTAAATATTATGATCATAACCTGAAGATGCACATATTGACAGATCTTTTGTTCCCACAATTGTTGTTAGCTATTTTCCTTTGTATCTTATAGCTTAATGCAATGCATGACACAATCTCGTTGGCGCAACTAGTCCCACAGTTTTCAATGGATTTGCTATGAAACTTGGTAAATATTGCGGTTATCACCTGAAGATGTGCATAAAGACCAATTACTTTGCTCCCACAATGTATGTTATTTTCATTTTTGCCTTGCAGCTGAATGCAGTTTATGATACAGTCATGTTGGCACAACTAATCCCACAATTTTTGATGAATTGCCATGAAACCTTGATAAATATTATGGTCATTGCCTGAAGATGAGAACTTTTCTACAACTTTTATAAGAGTTTTAACTTGCCGCTAAATGCCATATATGACAGTATCTTCTGCACACAAATAGTCTCACAGATTTCAAAGGATCGCCATGAAACTTGGAAAATGTTATGATCATCATCTGAAGATGTGCATATTGACAGATCAGTGTGCCCCTATGATTTATGTTAGTTATTGCCCTTTATTTACTTAGAGCCTGATGTAGTATGTGACAAAATCTTGTAAACACAACTAGTCTCACAGTTTTCAATGGAATGCCATGAAACTTTCCACATGTTATTGTCATAATTTAAATATGTGCATATTGACAAATAACTTTGATCCCACAATTTTTGCTAGAGGTATTGCCCTTGCAGCTGAATGCAGTGCAAGACAAAATCGTGTGAACACAGCTTGTCTTGCAGTTTTGTATGGAATGCTGTTAAACTTGGTACATATTATGGTCATCATCTAAAGATGTACATATTGAGAAGTCTTTATGCTTCCATATTGTTTGGTAAGAGTTATTGCCCATTGTAAATTAAGGTCGATGCTGTTTATGACCGAATTTTGTGAATGCAGCTAATCATGCAGTATTTAGTGGATTTCTGTGAAACTTTGTACATACTGTTTCTCCCTTGTTACAACGCCTTAGTTGGGGTCTATAACTGCAATATGTACGAAACTGCAGTTTATTGAAAATAGTGTAATATACCGAACAGTGGTATAGTGGGCACTACCAAAATTTGGTAAATTATGGTGTTTTGAAAAGGAAATGAAGATATAGACTAAGTTTCACCTTGTTTTCTTTCAACCCAATTTGCTGTACATTGGTGTGATTTTGGTCATAGGGTCCATAGTAGTACTGCATTATATCCAGAATCACATTATAACAAGGTGCATTATAATGGGGGAGAGCTGTATTATGCTCATCATCAAAAGATATGCATGTTGACCAATCATTTTACTTGCACTATTTTAAGAATAGTTATATGCTTTTTTTTTACAAACTCATCTCCATCGTGGAGTAGTTGTGAGGTGCAGTGGAAGTGGGTGTATATTTATATCAGCAAATTGCTCACCATTCCTCTCATTTCACTTATATTGTCCTTACATCTGCATACACTATCACTTTACTTACTTCATTACATATGCAAATTATATATATATTATATATGTAAATGCAATAAGCTGACAATGAACAGAGCACACCCTTTGTAGGTCAAAACCAACTAGTTTACAACATGATCAGTCAAGTTGAAGCCAACTAAATGACACATCAAATATTTTCAAGCTGTAATTCCTTTAGAAATAGTTATCTATACTTTTGTAATTTCCACGCTTTTTTGTGTTTATTGTTTGTCTTGTCTGTTTTATGTTTGCCTTTGAAAAAGACTCCGAGAGTCAAAAGCGTTTCGGCTAGTTAAAAACTAGTTTTTTGCACTGTTCATTGTCAGTGTATTGCATTTATCTTAATCAATTCCTGACACACATGATCCCTTGCTGGATCCAGTGCACTTGAAAGGACTGTTATTCGCCATATGAACAGTACTGTATTACATATGCAAGTTATAAGTAACTTGTAAGTGACCTACAAGTCCCCTATAAATCAGGCATAAACTAATATCACTTGCCAGACAGAATAAGTTATTTTTCATAATGGGACACTTGAATATGAAACTGTTAGCTTCAAGACTATTCTGTTACCTTCTGTGTCTTTTGTAAAGTATTTTTGTGGGTATATTTTGAAAATAAATATTGAACAATTCATGACATACAGTGACCCACTGGGCTACATGACTTGGTAACCCAGGAGCTCTGAGCACAAGACTTAATTGTCAGAGCCTACTCTTTTTTTAAAACTTTTATTATTTACCAGTTCATTCAAAGTGACTCCATGCCCCTCCCCAATATTTCTAATAAAATGAAAACTGTCTTGAGATATCTCCCCTTCTGCCAACAAATAGTGGTCACTGTGATCCTTCATTGCAGATGGTTTCTCATATCAGGTTATTGCATTATAGAACACAGTGTATCTGCATACAAATGTGATCATTAGTAATAATAATAATAATAATAGTAATGTCTTTATTTAAAGAAGGTAACTCAATTAGTTAAATACAACTAATCTCCCTTGAGGCTCGCTACTAAAAACACCAAAACAATTACAAAGTATTATCAGTCATATTAGGGCAAAGCATCTTTGTACAAATTTCCTCTCTCTCACTCTCTCTCTCTCTCTCTCTCTGTCCCTCTCTCTCCCTCTCTCTCTCTCTCTGTGTCTCTCTCTCCCTCCCTCTCTCTCTCTCTCTCTCTCTCTCTCTCTCTCTGGAAAATAAGTATTTGGAAGTAAACACATATACAAATACGTACTAAAATACATCATGAAAAGAGGAGGATTTCACTGCATGTATAAATTATTGTTTCATGTCTCCAACAACTGACTTTAAGCACGATTTGTATGTATACTGTTACGGAATTATATATCATTTCTTTAAATAATGGTATAGTTGTATTAGTTTATGACTTGTGTATAATAGTCTAATCGGTGTCGTTTTGCAGAGTGCACATATATGGTAATTTCAATGTGATTCATTACATTGGTCTTGGGGAAAATATTGTCGGTTAAAGCATGAGTCATATCACGTGATTCAGCGCGTGAGATTTGTCCTTTTGACCTGCATTCAATGTTCTGACCTGGATTTCATAATTACAGAGAGTGATTCATTTTCTGTTGACTAGAAGTAGAATAAGTTAGTAAATACCAAGATGTTGATTTAAGACGGAATTAAGAAATGGGTTTTATTTGTATTTCAAAGACGCAGATTAAGAAACTACCGGTATATAAAAGGATGTAATCGGAGCATTCGTCATTCTTCTATAGTACATCAGCTTGAGAGGCCATAAACGAGATTGGTTCATTTTGTGTGGTATTCTGCTTCAGAGGTATACAGTACATTTTGGATTTAGTACTGCTACTTCAACTTTAAGAATTATTCAGCTCTGTTGGAATTAGCGGAAACATTTCTAGAACTTGTGTGATATTCCATATTCACAAGGATTATTTGGAATTAATAATATTTGGATATAACCGATTCTTGTTGGCACTCCAGCACATTGGAGGTTTCATTTGGAATACTCTTCATTCGGAATAATTTGGATTAACTTCCGGATCAGTGAACTTTAGAACAATTTAGGACTTTTAAGGATATTCTATACTGTAAGTTATTTTTAATTCTTCCACTTTGATTGTTGTTGAAATATTTTAATATTTTAGGAAATTAAATACTTGTATTTTAAATCTTGAAAGCTTGTTTGAGTCTTTTCTTTTGTTACATTACCCCGAGTCATAACAATACATAATAGTTTTTGATCACTTCTGCTTAGATATACCATTAGGCTATTCTGCAAAAATGTGGCATATACACTGTAGTCAAGTTTATATCAGTGTTATACTTTGTCATAAAACATTATTAGGTACAAAAGTAGAGAAAGGTTCATACACTGAGTTATATATACATAACATTTTATACATACTTTTATGAATATGCTAATATATAAGACACAAAATGAGCAAATAATAAATTTTAAGAGTGGTATTACAATAAATTCCAGAACTAAATCTTGAACTTAACATTTTTCTTCACAGTTTATAAATATGTAGGTTTGAAATATTGTATTTACATTTTTTTAAAGGATTTAACTGAATCAGCAGATCGAATGTGAGCAGGAAGTGAGTTCCATATTTTAGTCCCTGAATACTGTAGACTTCTTATGAATTGTTCAGTGCAAGTTTTTGGCAATTCAAAATTTTTGTTCAATGCAAGTTTTTGGTACTTCTAAATTTTTGATAAAATTCGATCTTTGATTGTAGGGAGAAGATGTTTTGCAGAATTTAGTCATGTACTCTGGAACATCTTATTTGATACATTTAAAACCCGGAACTGCTTTCAGAAAATCTATTCTCTTATCTATTCTTAACCATTTTAATTCTGTGAACAAGTCAGATGATGATGCATCAAAGGGGACATCAAGATCAACCGAGTTGCTTGCTTTTGAAGCCTGTGAATTCTGTCTAGTTGGGACGTAGTACAATTTCCCCACATGGTAGAACAGTAGTCAATCACTGGAAGTATAAAAGCATTATAGTAAAGAATTCTGGAGCCCTTTGGTTATGGTACTTCTTAATTCAACTATGCAATGAAATTTTAGATGGGAGGGACATACAGACATTATCTATTTGTTTTCCCACTTAAGACTTCTCATCCTTTACATTTTCAATTGCAGTATTATTAATGTACAATGATATATCTTTCTTTTCTAATTTCACAAGCTTTTTAGATGTTCCCTTAAGCATGCATTTTGTCTTTAATTCACTTATTAATTTCTTATTTTGTTTTGACCACTTGTCAGTTGACATAAAGTCTGAATTTAGTTTGCATTCCAGGGTATAGACAGTGCTACATGTACTTGATGAAGAGATTGTTGCATCATCTGCAAACATATCAGTATTTGTATGTTGGGTACAGAGTGGAAGATCATTGATAAATAAAAGAAAGAAGAGGGGACCCAATATGGAGCCTTGCAGAACTCCATGCCTTATATAACATGGGATAGAGTGTACATTTCCCATAGAGACTTGTTGCTTCCTATCAGATAAATATGAATTAAACCAATTTTTTGTATGGTCATAAAATCTATAACAGTGTAGCTTACTTAGGAGAATATCATGAGAAACCAGATCAAAGTTTTTCTTAAAGTCTAGAAATTTTGTGCCAGTTAGGCTGCCATTATTCATTTCTTCCAATCATAGATCAGTTAATTTTGTGATAGCTGTTTGTGGAAACCTGACTGTTCATTGTGGAAAAGGACAAAGGTATTAAAGTAGTTATAAACCTGTTTTGCTACATGTTTTTAAAATTTTTTTGATAAAGCTGGTAGTATAGAAATAGGTCTGTAATTTCCAGGATCACTTCTACATCCTTGTTTAAAAACAGGAGTAATTTTAGTACACTTTAGTTTATCTGGGAAGATACCTGAATTAATACTGAGGTTTATCAAGTTGGTACCAGACTATGCTATAGCTGGTGTTGATAACTGTAGGACTTTGGTCCCACCTCTTCTGTACTACACATGACAAGTGTTTTTTCAAAGCAGTGGTCAGCTTTCAAGTGGCATTTTTTTTCTTACTGTAAACCATTATGCATATACAGACATGATTATTATCTATTTTTTTTAAGCATTTTTTTGTTGTTTAATGAGGTCAGATACTAGCGGTTGTACTGTATATAGAAAATTATTGCTTCAATTTTTGTCTCACCAGCAAAACATTTGAGACATTCATATTACTTTTCTGGCAGTTTTGTTGTTGGTGATGTGGCATCAATGTTATGTTTTCGCTTTTTGCTCAGTTTTTCTGGCACTGTTGCATGTACCTTGTCCAAGAAACTTGATGGCTGTATTTATCATGGAAGGTACTGCATATACCAAGTAGAAAAAAAGTGACAGTGACAAACTTTTCAGATTCCAGTTACTTTGTTGGGTATTTGAAATATGTCTCTGCAGAATTCTTGTATTACAAACTGTTGGTACATGTTGAAAGGGGGCACTGGAAGCAGAGACTTAGTACAGTGGTACCCCTCTTGTGAGGCCCCTCACAAAAGAGACCACCCCTGATTGGAGATGAACTTGCCTGACATGACAATAGTACATTTTTAGCTCTTGTCCAGGAGAGCTTTTGGGATGGTCAGTTGTCTGTCATCCGTCAGTTAGCACAAGTTGTTATTGCTACTCCTCCTAAACTACGTAGAGGATTGCTATGAAACTTTACACACACAGTCATCCATGCTCAAGTTTGGTTCAATATGAAAATGGTGCTGCTCGGACATCCAGTATGGCCGGCACAGCGACCATCTAGAAAATCTTGTCATCGCTACTTCTGCTGAATGAATGGTCATATCAACATGGGGTTTTCCCTGAAAAACTTCTTGTGATGTCTAGTTGGTCTTAAATGAAAATGGTGTCAAATCTGACCTTCAGTATGGTTGCCACAATGGCCACCTTGAAAATATTTATATGGCTGGTTCACCTAGATGACTGGTCATATCGACATTGTGCTTGATATCTGGTTGATTTTAAATGAAAATGATGCCAGTCTGATATCCAATATGGCCATCAAGGCAGTCATCCTGAAAATCTTGTTATCGTTACTCCTCTGAAACAGAAAGTCATATCAACATGGGGTTTAAAGACTTCTAATAACAATGTCTACTTGGTCCTAAAAGTGAAAATGGTGCCAGTCTGACATCAGTATGTCCACCACATCAGCTAATTTGAAAATCTTGTTGTCACTAAAGAATATCAGAGATGGTATCAACAATCAGCAGTTAAAATGAAGAAATGGTCTTATCTTGAATTCCTGGAAATTCTTTTTGGCCAGTAGAGCATCAGTCCCTTCAAGGGACTCTTGCTATAATATTGTCTTCCTTATAAGGGGGGGGGGGGGCATATGAATGGTACCTTTGTACTGAAAGTTCAGCTGATGTATCTATACTTAAATGGAATCACACCACCACTTAGTTTCATGGATATTAACTTCATCATTTTACTATCAGTTTGATTATAGCATTAGCTGTGACTGTCAAGTGTGATATGTAAAAATCCCAACAACTAGGGCTGCAACTTTTAATTGATGAATATAATAGTACAGTTTAGAAATGACAGAATTTGTTGAGACTATTGAATTTTCACAGCTCTTGACAAATGATGTATATATAAAAGAGTATGTATGTATGTATGTATGTATGTATGTATGTATGTATGTATGTATGTATGTATGTATGTATGTGTACTGTATATTGGCCATTGTTGCTAAACTTGCACTACCTAAGGGCATACTGTTTGTATCATAGTACAGTGTGACTGAAATGAGCTAAAACCAGACACCATCCATTTTTGCTATAAGATAGGCGACTCCAAATGCGTTGTATTTAGTTAGTTGCAGAAACAGACAATAACTTTCAAAGCTGTGAAAAAGAAGTATTTTGTTTTGATGTGTTTACAATGAGTCTTAATTTAAGAAAATATTTGGTACATCTATTATGGCGCTCTGGGACCTTTGTATTCATATGTACAAAACATTTCATCATTTCCTCAGTAAAATAGTACACACTTATATAAAATTTGACATATTGTACTGACATTTTTCTACTGAGATGTGGACGAAAACCCATCTTGAGTGACATATGAGTTGAAAAAGTGTGGTACTTTACACTGTGAAGAGTGGGCGTTAAATTGCTGAGTGGGTGTTACATAGGTAAATGCAATCTCTTTGTCTCATCAGGTGCACTTCTACTTGGTTGGTGATGAATAATGTACTTGCTAGATCATTGTATGATGTCAAAATGGAACAGTTTTTTCTATGAATAATAGCAGTGTCAACATCATTGATTATTTTTGGTACTACACTGTATTTCCACACTAGAAGACAGGCTTTGTAGCTTTTATAAGTTCTCAGGTGGACTCTGAATTTCAACTTGCCATCATGTGGCAGTGACGGTTCACCCAAGATCATTGATTTTTAATGTGCTTCAGACTGCTTGTAAGTAGTTTGAACCAGTTTGACCAATAGTTGGTAACTCAAAATGTACATGTATAGGTTAAGCAAATCATGTATTCTGACACAATAAGGATAGTGAAAAACAATGAGAATATTGATCCATCAAGTCAGTATTAGATAAAAAATTAACGATACAGTGAATGTAAGCATACATAACATAGAAAACATATTATCCTTTAACCATATAAAAATCTTTTACTGCATAGATTTTAAACCAAAGTACTTGACCCTTGTCAAAAAATAATGTCATGTTGGTTTGCTTTGGTTGGGTGTTTTATAGCACAGCAACACTGAATGGAGTAAAGTGCCTTGCCCAAGGACACACCACAGTAGCTGATCAAAGGTCACCATAACTATACACCAAGTAACAGTGGCTAACAAAATGGGTATGAAACTTGTTCTTTATTCCAGTGTAATGTAATGCGTGATTGTTCATTGTTTCTGCAATGAAAGTACACCAAGGAGTTAAAAACTCTGCTCCTTTTTGTGACCCTATATTAAAAAAAATAATAAAATAAAAGTTGATAGTTTTGATCAAGTGATTTTTGATCAAGTGATGAGCATAGTTCTATTCTTTGCAAAATTAAAAAAGCCATTTTTTTGTGCAAAGAAACTTAAAGGGTTAAGCTATTATAAAACGTGATTTGTTTAATAACTGGAGTTCGGTTCTTGAATTTACAATGAACTAAAAATGCGAGAAAATTCCAATAAGATCTGAGATATGGTGCACAGTGGTATAAGGGGAATCAATACCATAATTGTATACTTATATTTTCTATTTTAATATATGATTTACATGTATTTTCTAATGTGCACTATTCTATGTTTGTATTTTTTGTTTATGTAACATATACATTCTAAGTTGATATCTGTCATATTGGAATAGTGCAGTTTCATATCTTAAAATTCCATTAGTAATGTTTTAGTAATGTTTTACATATTTGTAATATTATGCATGTCAACATTTTAATTTGTATCATTCCAATTCTAAGTTTCCTCCCTGCTTTTTGACATTTCATTTGATGATGTGTTAATTACTATAGGGAACAAGATATATCAGAAGTTTCAATCTAGCATATTGAAAATTAATAATAATAATAAATAATAATAATAATAATAATAATGCAAGTTCTAATAATGCCTATCCAACCATCTTTTCTGTCTGTAACTGTATCTCCTTCTAAGTCAATGGCTGGAAATTCGATCACCAAACTTACCTCACAAGTTGTTAGTAGGCTAAATATATACATGAGGTGTTTTGTTTTCTGGCCTGCAGGGGTTCCAGGGGTTCTAGCAAGGGTCAAAAGTCACATGTACACAAATAAATACATTTTTTATTTTATGAGGGTAACTTACTCAGTGATAATAAATTGGAGTACATGTATTTCAATATTTACAATGAAAATTGCCTTTCAAGTTAATCATCATGCGATTTTGTTTTGAATACATTCAGATTTGTTTCAGATCTAATGGTTATGGGGAGTTTATTCCATAGAATAGCACCAGAGTGAGCACATTTTTTTAAAAGTATTTGTTTTTGGAAATTGTTCTGCTATGATCATTTGTAATTGATGTCAATTTAGGTCCTTGGTATTGTTCTTCTAAAATGAAACATTTCATGCAGATATTGTGGACAAAGTTCATTCTTTACTTTGAACATCATTATAGACTTATGGTAGGCTAATCTGTATTCAAATTTCAGCTTTTTCAATTCAGAAAATAGAATTTTGGGTGGTGTATCAAATGGTAAATTTAGAATAATTCTTGCTGCCCTTTTTTGAACTTTGTGGATCATTTCAGTATTACAGTCGTTGTATTTCCCCAAATTGTGCAGCAGTTGTTCAAAAGAGGAAGAATGAATGCATTGTAAAATAATTTCCAGTAGTTCAAAAGAGGAAGAATGAATACATTGTAGAATAATTTCCAGTAGTTGAGTGGTAGATAACTCTTTATCCTCTGTAAAAGATAAATTCTTAAACTTACGACAGAACAAATCTGGTTCATTTGCTTACACCAGTCTAGATTCTTGTCAACATGAACTTCAAAAGTATTTAATACATTTTCAGTTAGATTATTTTCAATATACAGTTCAAGATTTGGATTTCCGTTTACTGATAATCTTTGCCAGGTTTCAAGCAACATTGCCTCGGTCTTTAGGGGATTGATAAACATGTTTTTAATAGCAGCAATACATTTCCCTATCACTATTATATAGCTTATTACTTTTTCGTGTCGAAATATCTCGTCCGTTCGATGTGAAAATATCCTCCTACTTAGAGTGGAGATTTTGTCAACAAGACACGTCACACCCGTGCACCTCTCCGCGCCTGCGCGAACATTCATCTTTTTCATGGACGCCATGGCTAATGGTTGTGTCGTGCGAACGGGACCAGAGAAAAATTGTCTGCTGCGGGTTTAAACCACGTTTGGGTTCTCCTTTCAGCCTAAATTCATCTGGTGTTACATTTGTCCATCTCGTCTTATGTGTCTTATGCTGCCCTACATCAGTATTTGTTCTAGAAAGAGTCTTTCTAGATTACCACGTGTATTCCGCCCTTAGGGGTTAAGGTACACCATATTTTTATTTTCTTTTCAAATACAATTTAGCTCACGGTAAGTCTTGTGTGTTCGTTACAACATAACATAGACAACCTGGATAGCGCCGAAATTAGCAGGCGCATAATTCTACCAATTAAATATTTGATTAAATATTCTTTTTCCTAAGTCATCAATTGTATTTTTAATACCACGCGTGACGCGTCGCATTGCTATTCTGTACTTTCTTGAGAACAATAAAGTTTGTCAAGAAAACTAGACTTCTAATCCTTGTTCATGTATATGTATATTGTTTACCTTTAGACAAAATCCACTGTGGTGCATATAGACCGCTACAAGTGTATGCAAACAGAGCGAAGTGAACTGGTGTGCATATAGCACGCGATATATACAAAAAGGGTGAGTTTTTCACGTGTGGAAATAAAAGGTGAGTTTTACACGTTTTATTATTGTATTATCTTTCATTAAACATTTATTTCAGAGAAACAATGTTGGCACAGTCTTTAGGAAAGTGTGGCCACAAGAAGGCCCCTTGGGATGCCTCACATGTTCCAAGGTATGCAAAAGAATAGCTGTACCTTCTGCACTAAATGGACGAATGAAACCTGGAATCTTGCCGATTCCAGACGTACATACAGAGGGCGGAAGAAAATACTTAAATCCCCCTCATCGTCTGAATTTTCTGGATTTTTCTATTACAGGTACTCAGGCAAAGGGAACATACTGTAAGAAGACCACTACAGATCATAAGAACATTCCGGGGCCCAGAAGCCTATGGGACCAGCCCCCCCCCCCCAAGATAGGTAAGGTCTCTTCGGTAGGAGGGAGTGTACGTTCCAGGAATAGATCGCCTCTCCCGGTAAGGGAGAAGACAAACACCCCTCACATTAACAGTAGCGTGTTGCTGCCTTCCACCAGGAAGGAAGTGCACCGCTTATATCAGAGTAGCGTGTTGCTGCCTTCCGCGAGGAAGGAGGTGCACCGCTCGTCTCAGGGTAGCGTGTCACACCCTCCCGAGAGGGAGGAGCTGCACCGCGTCCAACACTTCCTCGGTAGCGTGTCGCACCCTCTCGAATGGGAGGAGATGCACCGCACCTTGTTTAGTGATGAAGACGAACTAGGTTCTGACATATCTATGTCGCCTAACTGGCCATTGACTGGTGACCGGGTATTGACCGGTCCAATGGCTGACCATTGACCGGTGACCGGTCGGGTCACTGGACATTGACCGGTGACCGGGTATTGACCGGTGACCGGTCCAGTCACTGGGCATTGACCGGTAGAAATTACCGGTCACTTCGTCCCGGTGGCTGGTTACACCGTCACAGGCCGTCGGTCATCTCGAACCTTTCACCAACCTTATGCCGGTCATCACCTAGAGGCCTCATGGTGCGAAGATAGGGGATCGGACCGAGACCCCATCTCCCAACTCTACCATCATACCCTGTACAGGATTGGGACTCTGCCCAGAGTGTTCAGACTAGGGAAGGGATCGGATTGGGATCCCCCCTTTCCTATTATCCCAATGAATCCGTACGAGAGGTGGGGCCCAGAGTAGAGGCGATGCCGCGGCTCGTGTCCTGCCATCGCCTCCTTGTCAGGTGGCATTCACCAGTAAGGCGGAAGCATAGCATCATCCATGAAAGACAAACGGTCTCATCTTTATCCTGGAACATCTTGAACACATAGACGCACAAGTACAGGAAATGGCGCAGAGTACACCTATGTCAATGTCTCAGAAGGACATAATGATGTCCAGCCACTCTCCCGCTCGGAGTGTTCTAGATGATGATGCGTTTATCTACCCTCGTTGACTCCAGTGAGATCAAGGTAGAAACAGCTCTTTTGTCGCCTCCTATCAGTCCCACCAGTTCCTTTCACTTAGATGAATCAGAAGAGATCTGGTCTTTTGATAACGCTGTAACTTGTGCCCAAAACCATCTTGCGCACAGCCCAAGAAGATCCTTTCCAGTTTAAAAGATCTCCGGGACCCAGCCACAACCAGATCTCCTGCTCCTTCTACATTCCTCAACGATTGAGGAAATGTCACAGAGGTTTTTCCACAGGCCAGCCTGTGCTAGACGGCGTAGAGGATGGTCTGTCCCTCCCTCTACTTTGAGACCATGGTCTCTGCCTCTATTTACTGGGTACATTCCCGAAGTGAAAACCCATTAAGAACCTCTCCAGTTGGATGCAGATGTGTCTCAAGTGGGTATTATAATTGAAGCCTGGGCATGCCTTCCTATTAAAATAATCAAGCCTTTGAGCAGAAAGGCCGGCTTCTGGTCACCATAGCTTCCCATTCAGACCTCTTCTCGGCTACTTCATTTAGTATGCTGAAGGAGGCTGCTCTGAACCCAGCCGCATTACAATGCATGCTGGAAGCTGTGATCAAGACATCCCGGAATTCACTCTCTGTCGCAATGGTTTTATCAGTGGAACTTCTAACATCCACCATCACATTGTGCTGGACTTAACCATAGGAAAGACCTTCAAAGGGCTGCTCCATTGGAAGCCGAGAGCCTCTTCGGAGGACTCATCCCCACTGTGGCTTCACAAGATTTGAAGGATCATGAACATAGATCCTTCACAACTGCACCTGGCCCATCGTAATCGGCCAGGAAGCACACTAAGGTGAATTGCCCCCAGGGGCTACCCACTAAATTTTTAAAAAAGATGCAGCCCTAGTCCAATGCACAAGCTCAAATGAGACCTCCTCCTCCTGAGTAAAGTCCTCAGGAGGAACTTCCCCAACCCACCTTCCTGCCGTGCATTCCTCTCCTAATGTCCCTGTAGGTGCTTGTCTAGGCCTCTTTTGAGAGGCTTGGTCAAGTAACTTGGATGATGGGTGTGTCCTTTCTGTGGTAAGTGAGGGTTACCGCCTTCAGTTTCGGGGAACAACCTCCTCTATCAAGGACCCCGATGTTCTTTTACAAGTCCAATTTGGTGAATTTAAAGGAAGAGGTGCACACCCTTTTACAGAAAGGGGCAGTCAAGAGGTTCCTGAATGATCAGTCTCCTGCATTCTACTTCCAATTCTTCCTGGTCATCAAGAAAAGTGGGAAATTTTGTATCATTTTCGATCTCCCCCTGTTAAACCGGTGGAAATGCCTCCGGGTTTGCTTGGACCAGGAAGTCTTTCAATTCTGGGTTCTGCCATTCGGAATTGCTTCTGCACCCTGAGTCTTCACCCATGTTATGGGAGTTGTAGTGCCCTATCTCTTTTTACTGGGAACCCCGATTCTCCAGTATTTTCACGACTAGCTGATCCATAATGTTCAGGTTCAGTCCCTCCATCAGGACCTGTTCCGTTGTTGGTTCACAGTGACTCGGTTGGGTTTGTTTTACCCAACCTTGAGAAGTCAGAACTCGTTCCATCTAAGTTTACGTAGGGATGAACTTCTTCGTGAACCAGAACTTATTCCGGGTTCCACCAGATCACATAGATCGAATCCTGGCACTTCTAGAGGCGCTACAAGCAAGAACATTGTTGTCTGCTTGCCTTTAACTATCCCTTTTGGTAACCTTGAATGCCGCTGCAGATGTGGTTCCCTTAGGATGGCTCCATATGCGCCCTCTACAGTTTCTCCTTCTCGCAAGGTGGAAACCACACAAGGATTCTCTATCAGCTCTGATTCCTCTAGGACCAGATTTTCATCATCATCTGCCATGGTGGATGAATCGAGACAGATTCCTAATTGGGGTCCCCATGCACGCACCCGATCCCCACTCCTACCTGTTCGCCGACGCATCAGATTCCGGTTGGAGTGCTCATCTAGAGCCGGAGGGCATAATTCTTCAGGGTAATTGGACCCGGGACGAGTCGTCCCTCCACATAAACAACCTAGAAATGAAAGCTGTATTTCTAGCATTGCAAGGGTGCATCGACAGAGTAAGGGGTTGATGTGTCATGGTCTCCTCTGACAACACGCCCGTCGTAGCGTATCTCCGACATCAAGGAGGCACACATGCCCCTTCTCTTTGCGTGGAGGTCTGGAACCTCCTCCGCTGGGCCACCTCGTAGAACATTTCCCTCCGAGTTCACCACATCCCAGGGAAGAAGAACGTTTTAGCGGACAGTCTGTCCAGGTCAGGCAAGTCAACTCTCATGGAATGGACTCTTCACCGCGAAGTGACAGAATCCCTTTTTCTCACTATGGGGAAGGCCCCTCGTGGACTTGTTTGCGACCGGGCTCAACAACAGACTTCCCTTTTACGTCTCTCCAATCCCGGACCAGCGAGCTTGGGCAGTGGACGCATTCAGCTTCCAGTGGGATTGTCTGTTTGCATACGCCTTCCCACCATTGCAACTACTACCGCAAGTTCTGCAAAAAGTAAGAACTTCCACTGCCCGGATAATTCTCATAGCTCCATTATGGCCCCAACGATCTTGGTCAATGATCTTCTAGACCTATTGATAGATCAACCCAGGTCTCTTTCTCACAGGAGGGATCTTCTGTCACAACACAGGGGCTCCCTCCTACACAACAGCCCACACATTCTCCACCTTCACGCTTGGCTCATCTCAAGCGATCTATCCGCCAGAACAAGTTTTCGGGCCAGGTTGCCAGTTGCATCATTCAGGCCAGGAGAGCTTCTACATCCAAGGTCTATGATGCCAGGTGGAGAATCTTCTGTGATTGGTACAGTAGGAAACATGTTGATCCCAGCTGTCCCTCTGTAACTGCCATTGCTGATTTCCTTTTGTTCTTTTCGAGAACAAAAAATGTTCAGTATCAACTATCAAGGGCTATAGAGCCGCCATCTCTAACACACTTAAATTTTCTCAGGGCTCGGAAATCGGTTCAGATCCGCACCTTGCTGATCTCATTCAGTATTTTGAGCTACAGAGACCTGTCTCCCGCTCTCTTATGCCCAGATGGAATCTATCATGTGTTTTATGGTCCTTAACCAAAACCCCCTATGAACCATTGAGTAAGACTTCCTTTCAGGACCTCACACTCAAGACTGTGTTTTTACTCGCTTGGCGTCTGCGAGAAGACGTAGCGATATTCATACATTGTCTGTTGACACTGGCTGCCTCTGGTTTAATGGCAATTATGAATCCGTTTCCCTTCTTTGTCAGCCAGGATTTTTAGCAAAAAAAAAAAAAAAAAAAATTCAGTTACCTGCGGTAGCTCCATCACCTATAGAGATCCCCAGTCTCAGTCGAATCTGTGCTGGAGATGATCAAGATAGGTTTTTATGCCCAGTTAGGGCACTGCGTTTCTATCTAAATGCTTCAAAAGTGAAAAAGAAGGGCAGGAAACGTCTTTTCCTTCCTCTTAAGAGTTTCGTTGATATTTTGGCCTCCACTATTTCATGGTGGATTGTCACCACAATTAAAAGAGCTTATCAGTCCCTTACTAATAGAGACCTCTCTTTTATGAAACTAAAAGCCCATTAGGTTCGAGCCGTCACTGTCTCATGGGCCTATCTAATCACTCTTCCTTGGAGGACATCATGAAGGCAGCATTTTGGCGATCCCATACTACCTTCTCTACCTCCGCTAATTGCGCAGGTATTCTCTCTTGGGACCCATAGTTGCAACACAACATATGGCCCAGAGGGACTCCAACAATTTGTAAAGTGGATCTCTCCCTCAAATGGTGAGCACTTTCCATTTTTCTCTGTTTTTGATCAGTTCAACACATCAGCCTACCCGCCTAACTGACAAATTCAGCTATATAATAGTGATAGGGTAATGTATTGCTGCTATTAAAATGTAGTTTTTTGGGGGGAGGGGAAACTAATTTTAATTATGCAATACTTACCCATCACTATTATCAAATGCCCTCCTCCCACCCCGCTCTGATGTCCTGGCGTAATTTAGTCTATGAAAAAGATGAATGTTCGCGCAGGCGCTGAGAGGTGCACGGGTGTGACGTGTCTTGTTGACAAAATCTCCACTCTAAGTGGGAGGATGTTTTCACATCGAACGGACGAGATTTTTCAGCACAAAAAAGTAATAAGCTATATAATAGTGATGGGTAAGTATTGCATAATTAAAATTAGTTTTACCCCCCAAAAAACTACGTATTCAGTGAGCACCAATATTCAACTGGACATAAATATTCACCAAATTTTTTTTAAAAAGTTTTAATATTAGAATCAGTCTTAAGCAAAGTAGTATCATCAGCATATAGATCAGTTTTTGAATGTTGTACAAAACAGAGACAAGTCATTTGTAAACAATATGAATAATATAGGCCCTAAAATAGATCCCTGTGGAACTCCTTTGTTGATGGACATCAGCTCTGATTTACATGTAACATCACCAATGACAACTTGTTGGCTTCTGTCAGATAGGTATTATTTGAACCATGAGAATGATGAGTGAGAACATTTGTACTTTTCAAGTTTCCATGCAAGTATATTATGGTCAACTAAATCGCAAGCCTTCTTAAAATCAAGATATATGGTTCCAACCAATTCTCCCTTGTCCATAGCAAGCAACCATTCATCAGTGAGTTTTGTTAGTGCAGATGGACAGGAGTGGTCCCATCTTAATCAAGCAGTTTAGATATGGTTGGCAGAATAGATATTGGTCCATCTATAATTTTCTGGGTTTGATTTTTAATCCATTTTATAAACAGGCATAACATTGGCTGCCTTAAGTTGAGATGGGAAGATTCCCTTAGTAATGCTTTGAATTAATTATGTAGCTAAGAGATACTGTAGTGAGTATTTTCAGCACATTTGTTAAAGATGAATGGATCTATCTGATCCAAACCAGTTGATTTTCTTAGAATGTAACTTTCAGTTCACTTTCTTCAGTTTCTATAATGTATTGCTTATATAAACTGTTTTTATAAGGGCTGAAATTGTCACTTGAAAACTTCTTGAACAAATCAATCATGATTATTATACATAATTTTTCAAATAAATGGGGTGAAAAATATATAAAGTTTTTCCAAAACTTACATTTAATACAGGAAAGAAATGTAACATGGTCTTAATTCTGGATGATTGTTATATAGCTGTATTACTAAGTCAGAAGTGATATGTTATTTCATAACTATTTACAAAGAATGAAAAATATATGAGTAATGATAAGTGCTCATTTATTGTCATAAACATTTTTCCAAAATGTTGCTTTTTCTTAAAATGTATCTTGTGAAGTTATACACATAAACAGTAAATTTGTCATGATGACAATTTATTTCACCTGGGACCAATCTTTCTAAATTGGGTCCCTGATTTCACATACATGTATATTGAAATGCCACAATCTGTAAATATATTACATAAAGTTTATCACTTGGGGGGTTGGGGTTAAACTTTTAAAAAAAAGTCCTCTTTGTTTCCAGTACCCTGATAACTAATTTGCAATTTGATTGTTAATATTAAAGATTGACATTATAAAACAAAAGAATGAGAAAACCTGAGATGCAGCTATGCTGGAACTATTAAGGAGAGAAATCTTGAGGAAGTATTTATTTCTTCTAAAAAAAAAGAAAAATAAACAAACTGAAAGAAAGAAGTATTTATATTATCTTATTTGAGAGTGAATATTATAATTATTTATCAAATTTTACATTTTTTATGAGACACATCAAGGCCTATCATCCTCATTTCACAATGTTAACTCGCACATTTTATTCGTCATAAAATTGTCATTTACCTTGGATATGCACAATTACCCCTCTTTCAACCTCAAAACCCCAGTATGGGTGAAAAAAAACACCATCACTACCTAGAAAGTTGGCAGGTATGAAAAGGTGATTGTCTGATAGAGTCTGCCTCTTGGAGTGGTTTGACCATTGTCTGATAGAGTTTGCCTTTTGGAGTGGTTTGACCATTGCCTGATAGAGTTTGCCTCTTGGAGTGGTTTGACCATTGCCTGATAGAGTTTGCCTCTTGGATTGGTTTGACCATTGTCAGATAGAGTCTGCCTTTTGGAGTGGTTTGACCATTGTCTGATAGAGTCTGCCTCTTGGATTGGTTTGACCATTGTCTGATAGAGTTTGCCTCTTGGAGTGGTTTGACCATATATTTATACTGAATTGAAACAAGAAGAAGAAAAATGGCAGGGATAGGTTAACAATTATTTTCCTGATAGTTTGTTAGCAGAATTATCCTGTAAGAGATGTGAGGGTGGTCTTATATTCAAATTATAATAATTACAATGAAACTTTCTGTGGCATAGATTGTTACAAGTATTAAGTTGATTTTCCCAATGTCCTTGATATTAACTCATTTCTCACAATTAAGTTGATACCTGCACAACGCACTGTATGAGTTATAGTAGCTATTGAATTATCAAAATACAGTAAAACAAAAAACTGAAATTTTGAAGTGCCTTGGGTTCCAGATTTGGTCCGAGATTTTGTTTTTGTTTTTGTTTTTTGTGGTTGCAGGCAAGAGTAGACTTTACACCAGGATCAAACAGTTACCGTATTCTATGTAATATTTGCACATGCTTTAATTAGTACACACCCATCTTTTGGTAAAAACTCACATAAATAATCCATTTCTAAAGCGCATTTGACTCGATCTTTACTTATTTTAATGGCTAGGCAGCTGCTAAATTCTGCCAAGAACATCATGATTATTTAAGATACAGTGATCTCACATGCCTGTTTTCTCATTGCTGCTTAACCATATTTGGAGAGAGGATGAACTTCTGAAGGGGAGTGCTCTGAACAGCTAGGGAGATGTATATCGCCATGGAAAAGGATTTGATGCTACTTATGAGACATGTTTGGATACAAACAAAACCGTTGTTCTTACTTTGGCAGGTATTTAGGAATGTGGCAAAGAAGAAATAGCCCACTTTACAAAAATTTACTGAGAAACTTAATGGTTATGTTAATAATGAAGTTTGTGAAGAAGACTGAATTGTTTCCGTGTGTTATAATGTGGATTCTTGCCATGTGTTATGTTGTGATTCTTTCCATGTGTTATATTGTGATTCTTTCCATGTGTTATATTGTGAATTCTTCCATGTGGTACATTGTGAATTCGTTCCATGTGTTATATTGTGATTATTTCCATGTTTTATGTTGCGAATTCTTTCCATGTGTTATATTGTGAATTCTTTCCATGTGTTATATTGTGAATTCGTTCCATGTGTTATATTGTGATTATTTCCATGTTTTATGTTGCGAATTCTCACCATGTGTTATATTGTGAATTCTTTCCATGTGTCATATTGTGATTCTTTCCATGTGTTATATTTTGAATTCTTACCATGTGTTATATTGTGATTCTTTCCATGTGTTATATTGTGAATTCTTTCCATGTGTTATATTGTGATTCTTTCCATGTGTCATATTGTGATTCTTTCCATGTGTTATATTTTGAATTCTCACCATGTGTTATATTGTGAATTCTTTCCATGTGTCATATTGTGATTCTTTCCATGTGTTATATTTTGAATTCTTACCATGTGTTATATTGTGAATTCTTTCCATGTGTTATATTGTGATTTTTTCCATGTGTTATATTGTGAATTCGTTCCATGTGTTATATTGTGATTATTTCCATGTGTTATATTGTGAATTCTTTCCATGTGTTATATTGTGAATTCTTCCATGTTTTATATTGTGATTCTTTCCATGTGTTATATTGTAATTCTTTCCATGTGTTATATTGTGAAGTAGCAACATTAGATTTCTGAGATTATTAAAGAAATAAGAAATCTAGCTTTTGCAGTGTCACAAATATTTTTAATACTGTATCTTCTCTTTTACAATGCTGGTGAATTATGTGAAGTTGTTCATGTTACATCTCTCTTCCAGGCTCATAAAGTGCCTAAGATGTTAAGTCATTATGTACATATTTAGATCAGTCTCTAATGTGTGCAATGCTGCTACATGTAGTCAACATACGCAGATGAGTCTTATATGTAATGTTCATTATGTATTTATGTAAATAAATTTCAAGGTGATGAAGAGCAATCTGTTAAGTGTAACAACAAAACATTCATGCATAGTGCCACCTCTGAAAATCAATCCTATGATCAAACCTGTCCTGTGTTTGGCCAGTTCAAAAAAGGTTTGCAAAAGTAGCCAACCTAAATATCCAACATATCCTCCCTAAACTGAATGCAATTAAATTAATGGTACAGCAAATTAGATCAGTCAGTATTTTGGGTCTATATCAAACCTTTTCTCACATTATACTGATGATTTTGCTCTCCAAATACAAGGGTTCAACTTTGAAAGAAAAGACAGTCTATCTAACAGAGGGGTGGGGGTGTTCTTCTCAATGTTGACAGTTCCATTAGTTATAACAGACGTGTCGATCTAGAGACAAATCATGCAGAGAGCAGTGGATTGACGTATTCCTATCACAATCCAAGCCAGAACTCTTATGTTCAGTTTACAGACCATCTAGTTCTGCAGCTGATTTAATTGATAGATGTGAGAAGCAAAATTCAGACAGCCCTACATAAGAAAGATTTAGAAACTCATATTAGGTGACTTTAATATTGACTTCATGAAAACTCCACCATTCAAATGAATAAGTGGTTTCAAAATGTACAGTTTTACCCAAATAATTATCACTCCAATTAGAGTACTGGATAAAAATGCTACTATTATTGATCATGTTTATACTAATAAACCTGAACATGAGTGAAATTAACATGCCAGTGTATGCGTTGAGTGACCACTATCCAGTCTGTATAACTAGACATGCTCCCAAACTGTCTAAAAATGGTTACCACATTGAAATACAAAACAGGGACTTTAAACAGTTTGATGAGGAAAAAGTTCTTAAATGATTTAATTTTCAAATCCATTCACTCAGTTAGCAATATAACTGATGTCAACACTACCTTAGTCTTAGATATAGGCATGACCCAATTAAAACAAAAAGGGTTAAACACCAGCGGATTATCCCTGATATCAGGGACCTACCATTTATTTTATTTTTTTTGGGGGGGGGGGGAGTTAGGGCCTTGGATTTTTTTCAACTAATATAATGGATGTAATAGTTTTTTTTGTTGTTCTTGTTGCTATAAATTCAAGCAAGAATATTTTTTTCAAACTATTTGAGAGCTGGAATTTTTTTTTTTTTTAAATCCCAGGTCTCCCCCTACCCCCAGAAAAATACATTATGCAAGCTTCTAAAATAGGTGAACCCTACCAGAACAATTGTTTTCACTTAGACTTAAGCAAAACAATGACACAGCAGCATCTCTACCAGATATTGTTGAAATATTCAATAATTTCTTTGCAAGCCTTGCCAGTCATTGTAATCAGGACCAGGCTTAAACGCCCCAATTGAGCTTGAAACCCTTCTTTCATTTATATTGGCTAAAATATCTGATGATAAATATTTTTCAAAAGCTAATTTACTGAAGCTGAGTTTTTTGATATGGTCAATAAGTGTAGTGTTAATAAATCCTCAGTACAGGATGACACTGGTCAACAAATTCTTACAGTTGCTACACCATTAATAACAAAGTCATTTAACACATACTATAAATTTATGTATAACGACTCATATCTTCCCAGATACCTTGAAATATACAAGATTACACCTATCCTTAATCAAGGTGAAGAGGAGAATCCTATGAACTACAGACTAATATCCATTCTACCTACATGTACATGTATGTTATCAAAATTATTTAAAAAGCAAGTAGCTAAGCAGATTTTACCATTTATGAATTAAAACTTCTTTTCTTTTCATAAGGCAAAATCAGGATTTAGAAAATATCACTCATTCCAGACATTACATGCCAAATTAGCAGATCTTTGGGTACAAGAAATGGTTAATGATTCTTTGACTTGGATTGTATTTCTGGACTTTAAGAAAACCTTTGATCTAGTTGATCACGAAATTCAGCTGCAAAAGTTGAACAATTACAGGTTTGATAATTCTTCTTTAAACAGGTTTAAATTATGCCTAAATCAAAGGTTTAAACAAGTACCCATTGTCAATATTAGCTCACAAACTCACACTATTCATGCAGGGGTCCCTCAAGGTTCTGTTTTACACCATCTCCACTTTCTTGTTTATGTAAATGATCTTCCATTTAATAATGAATCCACGAATACAGATTTGGTTTGAAGATGATGCAACCTTGTAATTTGCATCTAGTTCTGATACTGAAGTTGTCCAAACAATATGAGGCTCAAACCTTATTAGAGTTAAAAATTGAGCATAACAAAATAAGATCATAATAAATGAAAGTGAAACAAAATGTATGATTTTGTAGACATTGCAAAACTACATAAATTAGGGAACCCACAATTATTTCATACAATAAATAATTGTCATTTAGAAAATGTCAAAGATGAAAAGCTTTTAAGTGTATACATATATGTAGATAATAATTTACAATGGGAAGACCATATCGACAAGATTTGTAAAGCACTGTCATAAAACAAATGCCCTACTGCAGTAGAAGCAAGAAATATCTACCTACATAATTCTATACTATAGTGCATATATTCTTCCGATAATGGATTATTGTTCAACTGAATGGGGAAATTGTGCCAAATCTCAGCTTGACAGGATTTATAAACTTCAGAAAAGGGCAGGAGGCATTATTTTATTTGCATCTATTGTTCATCAGAAGCATTGTTTGTGGAACTAAAATGGGTTACAATATAGAAAGGAATGATTTTCACAAGGCAGTTCTTGTCTATAAACGTCTACACGGAGCTGCACCAGAGTATCTGCAGGATTTATTCTGGCCTTACTCAGCACTTTACCAGCTGAGATCAACATCACATCGAAACTTTCATCCACCAAAACCAAGAAAAGAGCAATTTAAGAAAAGCTTCCAATAACCTGATACAGTCCTGTGAAACAAGCTTCCACTACATGTAAAATCTGCAGAAAATATTAAAGTATTTAAGAAGATATATTATGAGCATGTATGTTTTACTAATAGATTATAATAAAATTTAGTATTTATAATACTAAAGACTGTTTAAATAGTAATTACTATTATCTTTTGTATGATATACATTGTTATACTTTCATCTTAAAAGGGCCTACAGGGAATAGTCCTTGACTAAATGAATCACTCACAATAAATTAAGCATTATTATTACTATTATTATTATAGTCTGTAATTTGTTCTATATTGGGTTGTATATCCTTTATCTTTAACATATCAACTTCAGGAATATTTAGCTTTTTTCCCTGGCTCACCTGCATGCTTAAATAAAATTACATAATACATTCTGAAACTGTAAACAACTAAACATACCCACATGTACATTCTTTTGCTTACCTCTATTGAAGCAGATGAGATTTATGGAAGCCATAATTATTTTCATAAGGCATTAAAGCCCTTGACAGTGCATGTCAGTTGCCATTAATAATGCACTTAAAGCTATTATCAAGATGTACTTGGAGCTATAATAAAAAAAAACAACATGCATATACAATACAGTGGTTTGAATGCTATTTCCTCAAAGAAATGGATAAAGTTCAGATAATATTTTGGCTGTGAATTTAACTGAATTAGGCAGTTCAGCAGTCAAACAAAAGCACAGTAAAAAAGTCAAAGGGGACAGTAATCTGAGCAATCTGAAGCAAAGCAGTGCAATTAAAGCATCAGATTAGCCAACTTCATCTGTCGCATATGTCTGTACTTATGTCAGTCACAATTTGGTTAACTTGAAATGCAATTAAGTCAGTTTCTTCCTGATCATTTTGGCTGCAGTCATGCAGCTATGTGTATGGGCGTGTCTTGGTAACTGCAACACCAACTGTTAGAGGTCACTGAAGAAGAGCATTCATGATCCAAGAACATGTTTCTCGTTTTCATATAGATGGCATATAGGTCATTTTGAGGTAGGATCTGTAAGGGACTGACCATTTAATTTTAGAGGGGTTGGGTTGGGATTTTTTTTTTTTTAAATTTCCAGTTCTCCAATACCTTGAAAAAATATTCTTACTCTAATTAATAGCAAAAAACACCATATTAAATCCATTATATTAGTGAGAAAAAAAATTATCTTGAGGTAAAAGGAAAAAAAATCCTGGTTAAGAGGAAAATCTTAGCCCTCCCCAAGTTATCATATATACTTGCGTATAAGCCAAGTTCAAATGCAAACAACATAGATCCTGATTTGCTGTCACATAATGTGCCGGCAGATCAGGGTCTATGGTTTTTTTTGTTCTTCTGATTAGTCCCTACAAACTTCATAGACCCAGATCTGCCGGCGCATTATGCGACGGCAGATCTGGGTCTGTGCAGTTTGCAGTTGGTATTGGTTTATACATGAATATACATGGTAAATGGTTGGTTCCTAATTGTCATGAGAATTGTGATTTTGTTTATTTAGTTGTGAATAAATATACAGTTTGTAATAATATAAGGTATGAGATTATGTATTAGCGTTTAACAACACTTTAGCACAATAAAGTCTATATGATGCCAATTAAAGTTAAGTTCCAAATATGTAAAAATGAGGAATTGCACAAAAACTTTAGAAAGATAAACCCTTTCAAATAAATACAAACATAAAGTACTACAGTATAAAAGATAAAAAGTTAATATGTTAAAATTCTATAAAATGTGTCCAAAAAAGTAAAATGTAAAGGCAAAAATTATAAAATGCTCAAAATATATGGTTCAGATTTATTATAAAAACTGCATTCCCTCAACAAGTAAAAACAAATTCTGGTAGTACATAATTATAAAAATTCTTCATCAAGTTCACATGAAAAAAAATGTCCATTTCACTGGGTGGAAGCTGACACACTTGACAAGAATATGTTTCTTTGGCAATAACACACTTTGGTCAAGTTTACCCTTCAGGAGGCTTTTTTTAAGACTGTGGCATGTATGTCGGATACCTAATCAGCACAGTACAACTTCATCTCTGCGATTTGTTCTGTATGGGGGATGCCAATCTCTAATGATAGGTTTGATATTCTGAAGCCTGTTTGTGGCATTTTCATTCAACATATTTTGCCAAGTATCATTAAAATGCTGATTTAAATAATATTTAAGGTCAGAAAATGGAACCTTCCATTCAGAAACAGGTGACTGCAGGACAGCTTTGGTTGCTTTATCTGCTCATTCATTACCCATAATACTAATGTGACTAGGCAGCCAAGAGTACAGAATACTTTTTCCAGATCGTATGAGCAAATCAGGTTTCTGCAAGATTTGGAATATTAACAGGTTGTAAAATTTAAGGTTTTGCAAGGCTCTCAGTGTGGAAAGAATTGAAAAAAAATTGATTTTTGGAAAGGTTTTGAGTGTAGTTCGAAGATTTGAATATGGTTGTAATTTCAGCAGTAAAAATGGAGGCTTTATCCAGACACCAGCTTGAGATGGTTCCATGGGGTGTTGCAAAGGCAGCTACAATCTTGTCTCCATCTTTTGAACTGTCATAATACAGGGATATATAGCCATGATAGGCAGCTCTTATTTCATTGAATTTTTTATTGAAAATGAAAGGATTTGTTGAGGACTTTTTTGAATTTGCAAAGATCAAATATTATCTTGGGAGGTTTCGATATCCTTGGTGGTGATTTGGGAATACAAGAGACAGTTGCTGATTATATTTGTTTCCATAAAAGACTCCCAACTGTTTTGTTTAGTGTCCATTCTTTGAAAGTTAATCTGGAGCATTATAGTCTTGAACTAATGTCAAGTAAGTTGTAATATGTATTGCATTATACCCTTGAACTAATGACAATGTATTGCATTATATCCTTGAACTAATGACAGGTAAGTTGTAACATGTATCGCATTATACCCTTGAACTAATGACAAGTAGTTGTAACATGTATCGCATTATACCCTTGAACTAATGACAAGTAGTTGTAACATGTATCGCATTATACTCTTGAACTAATGACAAGTTGTGACATGTATCGCATTATACCCTTGAACTAATGACAAATAAGTTGTAAGATCTATCGCATTATATCCTTGAACAAATGACAAATAAGTTGTAATATGTATCACATTATACCCTTGAACTAATGACAAATAAGTTGTAAGATGTATCGCTTTATACCCTTGAACTAATGACAGATAAGTTGTAATATGTATCACATTATACCCTTGAACTAATGACAAGTAGTTGTAATATGTATTGCATTATACCCTTGAACTAATGACAAATAAGTTGTAATATGTATTGCATTATACCCTTGAACTAATGACAAATAAGTTGTAATATGTATTGCATTATACCCTTGAACTAATGACAAATAAGTTGTAATATGTATTGCATTATACCCTTGAACTAATGACAGATAAGTTGTAATATGTATTGCATTATACCCTTGAACTAATGACAAGTAAGTTGTAATATGTATTGCATTATACCCTTGAACTAATGACAAGTAAGTTGTAATATATATTGCATTATACCCTTGAACTAATGACAAATAGTTGTAATATGTATCACATTATACCCTTGAACTAATGACAAATAAGTTGTAATATGTATCACATTATACCCTTGAACTAATGAGAAGTAGTTGTAATATGTATTGCATTATACTCTTGAACTAATGACAAATAAGTTGTAATATGTATTGCATTATACCCTTGAACTAATGACAAATAAGTTGTAATATGTATTGCATTATACCCTTGAACTAATGAGAAGTAGTTGTAATATGTATCACATTATACCCTTGAACTAATGACAAGTAAGTTGTAATATGTATTGCATTATACCCTTGAACTAATGACAAGTAAGTTGTAATATGTATTGCATTATACCCTTGAACTAATGACAAATAGTTGTAATATGTATCACATTATACCCTTGAACTAATGACAAATAAGTTGTAATATGTATTGCATTATACCCTTGAACTAATGACAAGTAAGTTGTAATATGTATTGCATTATACCCTTGAACTAATGAGAAGTAGTTGTAATATGTATCACATTATACCCTTCAACTAATGACAAGTAAGTTGTAATATGTATCACATTATACCCTTGAACTAATGACAAATAAGTTGTAATATATATCACATTATACCCTTGAACTAATGAGAAGTAGTTGTAATATGTATTGCATTATACCCTTGAACTAATGACAAATAAGTTGTAATATGTATTGCATTATACCCTTGAACTAATGACAAATAAGTTGTAATATGTATTGCATTATACCCTTGAACTAATGAGAAGTAGTTGTAATATGTATCACATTATACCCTTGAACTAATGACAAGTAAGTTGTAATATGTATTGCATTATACCCTTGAACTAATGACAAGTAAGTTGTAATATGTATTGCATTATACCCTTGAACTAATGACAAATAGTTGTAATATGTATCACATTATACCCTTGAACTAATGACAAATAAGTTGTAATATGTATTGCATTATACCCTTGAACTAATGACGAGTAAGTTGTAATATGTATTGCACTATACCCTTGAACTAATGAGAAGTAGTTGTAATATGTATCACATTATACCCTTGAACTAATGAGAAGTAAGTTGTAATATGTATTGCATTATACCCTTGAACTAATGACAAATAAGTTGTAATATGTATTGCATTATACCCTTGAACTAATGAGAAGTAGTTGTAATATGTATCACATTATACCCTTGAACTAATGACAAGTAAGTTGTAATATGTATTGCATTATACCCTTGAACTAATGACAAGTAGTTGTAATATGTATCACATTATACCCTTGAACTAATGACAAGTTGTAATATGTATTGCATCATACCCTTGAACTAATGACAAATAAGTTGTAATATGTATCGCATTATACCCTTGAACTAATGAGAAGTAAGTTGTAATAAGTATCGCATTATACCCTTGAACTAATGAGAAGTAAGTTGTAATATGTATCACATTATACCCTTGAACTAATAACAAATTGTAATATGTATTGTTACGACTCTATGGTCTAAGAAAAATGTAACAGAAAGAAAGTGAAACCAACAAATCAAGTAAAAATCAACAAGCAATTTATTACTAGATAATTAAAATGAAAAATCAAAAAGTCACTTACAGTAATGTGTTTTGAAATCCTAATAATCCAATAAGAATGATTGTTCTAATCACAAGTCCTAAATATAGAATGTTCCGAATTCATGGCTGTGTCCTTGAATGTTATGATGTGCTTATGGTCTCCAAAGTCCTGATGTACTAGAAATCTTGATGTGCTGATGTCAAAATGAAGTATTCCAAAATATCTGAATAAGTTCACTTAAATTCCAAAATCATCAATTAAAAATCCAAAATCCAAAAGTTTATGAGCACTGTTATAATCCAATGAATATTTAAAATAATTCCTCTCTTAGAATTTGGAATGAATTTTCACAACTGTAATAGCTCTTTACAAGACTGATGGTAATGTCAAAACTGAAAAAATGTCCACCAAACATGGTATATATAAAGATTGGTCACATGACAGAATGTTCTAGAATGTGTGTCATCTTAATGGAATTTTTACTTGTAAACAACAATCAACCTTGACCTTCAAATTGAGAAAACATATTGATCAAAACAACCTAATTCAAGGACACTAGTTAAACATGTTTTTCCTGATAACATTAAGATTTAAGCAAATATTAAAGTGAAGAAACATTTACAATTTCCTAAAATATTTATAATATTATATAAACATCATACATAACACCTCCCCTCATAAAGAAAAAGAAAGATTTATATAATAAAGCTTTCTTTTGAATATACATCTAATACTATAATAACCAAAATTACATAAGAACATGTTTTATGATACTGGACTTAATTACATCAAGCAATATTACATTTCTATGCATGTGAGAGTGCATCTGCAATCACATTGTCTTTTCCCCTAATGTGTTTGATGTCAATGTTATATTCTTGCAATATCAAACTCCATCTCAACAATCTCCGATTTTTATCTTTCATTTTGTTGATGAAAGTAAGGGGATTGTGATCACTGTACACAATAATTGGAGAAAGAGCTGAGGTGACATACACTTCAAAATGCTGTAAAGCCAATATCAAAGCCAAACATTCCTTATCAATTGTGGAATAATTTTTCTGGTGCTTGTTTAGTTTTTTAGAAAAATAACACACAGGGTGATCCACACCACTTTTGTCTTCCTGAATCAATACTCCACCAACCCCTACATCACTTGCATCAACAGATAATTTAAATGATTGGCTAAAATTTGGTGCAGAAAGAACTGGTGCATTCTTGAGCATGGCCTTTAACTTGTCAAAAGATTCCTGACACTTGTCAGACCAATGAAATTTGGTTTTCTTACTCAATAAACTTGTCAAAGGTTCAGCAATTTTGGAAAAATTGGAACAAAATTTCTGATAATATCCAGCCATACCTAGAAATCGCATCAGTTGCTTTTTACAAATTGGAACTTGAAATTCAGAGATAGCTTTGACCTTAGCTTCTATAGGTTTAACTTGACCTTGTCCCACAATATGTCCTAAAAATGTGACACAAGCATGGCAAAACTCACTTTTGCTCAAATTAATTGTCAGATTCGCATCGCTGAGTCGATTAAAGAATTTTCGAATGGTTTCCAAATGATCTTCCCAGGTGTTGTTGTAGATAATGACGTCATCAATATAAGCGTCACAATTATCAAGACCAAATGTTATCATGTTCATCAGACGTTGAAACGTTGCAGGCGAATTTTTCATTCCAAACGGCATAACTTTATATTGATAAAGTCCATCTGGAGTTACAAATGTTGAAATTTCTTTTGCCCTTTCCGTCAGTGGAATTTGCCAGAATCCTTTTAAAAGGTCAAACTTGGTGACATATTCCGCATTTCCAATTTTATCAATGCAATCGTCCATTCTTGGGATTGGAAATGAATCAGTTTTGGTGACACTGTTGACTTTTCTATAGTCAGTACACATACGGAATGTATTATCTGGCTTGGGAACAAGAATACATGGTGAACTCCAGTTACTTTTACTTGGTTCTATGAAATCATTCTCCAGTAAATACTGAATTTCTTTCTTCAGATAGTTCTGTTTGAGAGGATTCATCCTATAAGGATGCTGTTTCACAGGCGCAGAATCTACAATGTCAACGTCATGATAAATTTTACTTGTTCGTGTTGGAACATCAGGAAACAAGTGCTCATAGTCATGTAATAGCTGTTTTAGTTCATTTCTTTCCTGTTGTTGTAGATGTGAAAGTTTCTGGTCTAGGTTGTTCAATATTTCTGAATTCCGAAGATTGGTTATACCAGAGTCACTATAGTCTGATCGTACTCCATCGTTGATATCTTCACTGTGTGGGACAGGTACAACTAAATTAACTGAATAATTAGCTGGGCTATCTCTGTCAAAATATTCCTTTAACATATTTATATGACAAAGTTGTTTCTGTTTCCGTCTCCCAGGAGTGTTAATGATATAATTTAAGTCATTTACTTTCTTTTCAACGGTATAAGGACCATAAAATTTAGCCTGAAGAGGATTCTGAGGTATGGGAAAGAGAGCCAGAACTTTGTCACCAGGTTTAAAACTCCTTTCCTGTGTATTTCTGTCATACCTTAATTTCATTTTTGACTGAGTAGTGTGAAGATTAGTTCTTGCTACTTCACAGGCCTTTGACAACTTGTATTTGAAATCAGAAACATAATCAAGAAGATTAATCTTCGAATCTTCATTTGAAAGAAGTTTCTCTTTCAATAATTTCAATGGTCCACGGACAGTATGACCAAAAATTAGTTCAAAGGGACTAAAACCCAACGACTCTTGAACTGATTCCCTAACAGCAAACAACAACAAATGAACACCCTCATCCCAATCCTTTTCTGTATCAAAGCAATAGGATTGAATCATATTCTTCAAAGTTTGATGAAATCTTTCCAAAGCACCTTGACTTTCAGGGTGATAGGCAGTAGATTTAAACTGTTGGATGCCTAATTCATGCATAACTTGTTGGAAAATTCCAGACATAAAATTGGACCCTTGATCTGACTGGACAGATTTGGGAAGGCCAACAAGTGTAAAAAACTTCACCAAAGCTTTCACAATAGTTTTAGTTTTTATATTTCTCAGAGGAATTGCCTCTGGAAATCTTGTAGATGTACACATGATGGTCAACAAGTATTGGTTGCCTGACTTGGTTTTAGGTAAAGGACCAACACAGTCTACTATTATTCTACTAAATGGTTCATCAAATGCAGGAATAGGTTGCAGATGAGCCTTAGGTATCTTCTGATTGGGTTTTCCTACCATTTGACAAGTGTGACAAGATCTGCAGTATTTAGAAACATCACTTTTGAGTTTCGGCCAATAAAAATAATTCAAGATCTTGTGATAAGTCTTACGGACTCCTAAATGACCAGCCAAAGGAGTTTCATGGGCTAAATAAGGAATTTCCTGTCAATATGACTTAGGAACAACAATTTGATAGCTCACTGACCACTCGTCACCAGCGGATACATCAGGTGGTCTCCATTTCCTCATAAGGACCCCATTTTTCACAAAGTAACACACTGGAACTTGTGTGGCTTCAGTTTCACTAATAGCCCTCTGAAACAAACAAGATATCTCGGGATCTTGCTCCTGTTCAACGACAAGAGATTGTCGTTTGTCATCCTGATTAGAACAAAGAGAATGAGTTGCCAAAAGAGGATCACTGTGATCAATACCATTTGATTGATCAATACCTGAGGAAAAAGTGACCTCATCAAAAGACTGACCAATACATGTGTCAGCTAAAGGAATAATATCCTGATCAACATCACTCTCAAGAGCTCTTTTTGCCATAGCTCTAGTAACTGCACAAGCAGGGTACAAATCAGGGATTTCAGTTTCGACAGGATCAACTTTCTGATCCAAACAAGGCTTGTCAGTTACAAGTGGATTAACCACAACCTTATCTCCAGCTAGGTCATTGCCTAGTAATAAATGAACACCCTCTATGGGTAAAGAAGTCACTGCCCCAACAGTCACAGGTCCAGAAACTAAGTCTGATGCCAAATTTACACAATGGAGAGGAGCATTTACAAAGCCGCACTCTACTCCCTGAACAAGAACACTTTCACTTGAAGAAGACTCCTCAGACAAAGGCAAAGTACCTGATAATAAAAGACTCTGAGAAGCTCCAGTGTCCCTTAATATTTTAATTGGGATAGGTTTGGCAGAATCACCAATAAGTGATATAGAACCTTCTGACATGAATGGTTCATAAGCCTCCAAAATAGAATCAGACTGGGGTTTGTTTGACCCAACAAATGTATTGCTTTCAATACAAGACCGTGACCTTGACCTCGTAGAAATAAGAGCATTTGGAAAAGCTCTGTCTTTTCTCTGTTGCTTATTTTTCAACTTGAAGCAATCAGAAATAACGTGCCATTTCTTTTTACAATAAGAGCACGTAGGAAGAGATAAGGATTTCTGATCAGTCTTATCAGATGTTTGATTCCTAACAGTTGTGCTGTTGTGAAATTTGGAAGTACTCGAATGAGATTGAAATGGTTTTTTACCAGAAAACTGCTGAGAGGACGACTTACTGCCAAATGAAATTTTGTGAGTCAAGGAATAATCATCAGCCATACGAGCAGCATTTTCCAAAGTTTCCACATTCTGCTCATCAAGATAGGTTTTGAGCACCACCTATCAAATAGTTGTTCTTTATCCCTTGCAAATTCGACATGAGTTTGTCCAGTTTCTTTTCTACAATTCCTAAACCTTTGTCGATATGCCTCTGGTACCAACTCATAAGCTTTCAAGATGTACTCCTTAACCACATCATAATCAGTGCTTTGTTGTACTGACAGTGAAGTGTAGACTTCACAAGCTTTGCCAATAAGTACACTTTGTAATAACAAAGTCCAATGCTCTCTGGGCCATTTGAAATTTTCATCTATTTTTTTGAAATGAAGAAAGTATTTATCTACTTCTTTTTCCTGAAAAGGGGGTACTAACCTAATATATCTAGTAACATCAAAACCTGGACTTGTGTTTAAAGGAGTGGAGTGTGCTCTGTTTGCCAGTTCTAATTCTCTTAATTTAAATTGCATTTCCCTTTCTTCTCTTTGCATCTGCATCTGTCTCTCCTCTTTCTCTCTCTCCCTCTCCATCTGCCTCTCTTCTTTTTGCATTTGTATCTGCCTCTCTTCTTTCTCTCTCTCCATCTGCCTCTCTTCTTTCTGCATTTGTATCTGCCTCTCTTCTTTCTCTCTCTCCATCTGTATCTGCCTCTCTTCTTTCTCTCTCTCTCTCTCTGAATCTGAAGCTTTGCCAATTCTAAATCCATCTGGTTCTTTAACTCTAATTCCCTTAATTTCCTGTCAGAACCAGATACAGGCTTTCTCTTCAAACTTAAAGCACTATTTTCAAAAATTCCCTTTCCTACTAAATACTGAATTAAAATAATCTTTATCTCCTGTTTTGTCAATGATACTTTTGCCTCAGATAGACTGTATTTTCTGGCAAGCTCGAGCAACTCATCCTTTCTCATGCACTCTAACCCCTCCTGGGTAGGTTTTGAAATGAAATTCTGAACATTAGATGCCATTGTAAATGCTTGTTGGTTTCACACACAAAAAATTTCTCTATTAAAAATCTTTGCCAAAGACAAAAAAAAATTCTCCGAGACAAAATCAGTATGAATTTCAAAAATAACTTTAATATCTCTAATATGCTTTAAAGAAATTCAGATCCCAGAAGACGAGCCCCCAATTTCTGTTACGACTCTATGGTCTAAGAAAAATGTAACAGAAAGAAAGTGAAACCAACAAATCAAGTAAAAATCAACAAGCAATTTATTACTAGATAATTAAAATGAAAAATCAAAAAGTCACTTACAGTAATGTGTTTTGAAATCCTAATAATCCAATAAGAATGATTGTTCTAATCACAAGTCCTAAATATAGAATGTTCCGAATTCATGGCTGTGTCCTTGAATGTTATGATGTGCTAATGGTCTCCAAAGTCCTGATGTACTAGAAATCTTGATGTGCTGATGTCAAAATGAAGTATTCCAAAATATCTGAATAAGTTCACTTAAATTCCAAAATCATCAATTAAAAATCCAAAATCCAAAAGTTTATGAGCACTGTTATAATCCAATGAATATTTAAAATAATTCCTCTCTTAGAATTTGGAATGAATTTTCACAACTGTAATAGCTCTTTACAAGACTGATGGTAATGTCAAAACTGAAAAAATGTCCACCAAACATGGTATATATAAAGATTGGTCACATGACAGAATGTTCTAGAATGTGTGTCATCTTAATGGAATTTTTACTTGTAAACAACAATCAACCTTGACCTTCAAATTGAGAAAACATATTGATCAAAACAACCTAATTCAAGGACACTAGTTAAACATGTTTTTCCTGATAACATTAAGATTTAAGCAAATATTAAAGTGAAGAAACATTTATAATTTCCTAAAATATTTATAATATTATATAAACATCATACATAACAGTATTGCATTATACCCTTGAACTAATGACAAGTAAGTTGTAACATGTATCACATTATACCCTTGAACTAATGACAAGTAAGTTCTACATGTAATATGTATCGCATTATACCCTTGAACTAATGACAAGTAAGTTGTAATATGTATCGCATTATACCCTTGAACTAATGACAAATAAGTTGTAATATGTATCGCATTATACCCTTGAACTAATGACAAGTAAGTTGTAATATGTATCGCAATATACCCTTGAACTAATGACAAGAAAGTTGTAATATGTATCGTATTATACCCTTGAACTAATGACAAGTAAGTTGTAATATGTATCGTATTATACTCTTGAACTAATGACAAGTAAGTTGTAATATGTATCATATTATACCCTTGAACTAATGACAAGTAAGTTGTAATATGTATCGTATTATACCCTTGAACTAATGACAAGTAGTTGTAATATGTATCGTATTATACTCTTGAACTAATGACAAGTAAGTTGTAATATGTATCGTATTATACCCTTGAACTAATGACAAGTAAGTTGTAATATGTATCTTATTATACTCTTGAACTAATGACAAGTAGTTGTAATATGTATCATATTATACCCTTGAACTAATGACAAGTAAGTTGTAATATGTATCGTATTATACTCTTGAACTAATGACAAGTAGTTGTAATATGCATCGTATTATACCCTTGAGCTATTGACAAGTAAGTTGTAATATGTATCGTATTATACTCTTGAACTAATGACAAGTAAGTTGTAATATGTATAGCATTATACCCTTGAACTAATGACAAGTAAGTTGTAATATGTATCCAAAAAGTCTATAAGGAAGCTTTTTTTTGGAAGAGAGAGGGCTCAGAACAATCTTGATGCTGTTGATTTCAGTTCTAGTATTATTCCTGTGTGATGCAATGTTACTGTACCAGGTTCCACCTTTGCACAACTTAGTGCCCAAGAGTGCAGGCTATCTAATATTATATACTCACTTGTAAGTTGAGTCCAACTGCAAACAACATAGACTCTGATTTGCTGGATCATAATGCGCCAGCAGATTAAGGTCTGTTATTTGTTAAACTGATTACTCCTAACAAACTGCATACACCCAGATCTGCTGGCACATAATGCGATGATAGATCTGGGTCTGTGCAGTTTGCAGTTGGGATTGACTTATAAGTGATTATATATGGTATGTACTAACATATTAGCAGTTTATGTCTTAACTATGGAGAAGGTACATCTTATCTGTGTGGGACACCGGATGATCGAGTGGTCTAAAGCACTCGGCTTTACAGATTCTTCCTCCACCAAATATACTGGCTGCCATGTATAGCCTGTCATGTGCTGAAAAATGGAGTTAAAACCACAAACTGCATCTTATCTATGTAAACTTTTTGCTGAATATCATCTAATGATATAACATGTATTCTCTTTATCTGTCCACAGGTGACAAATGTAAACAGGACAAATGTTGCATACCATAATGGGTAACAGAGCACAAAATACTTGTGCTTTCTATCCCACAACTCTATCAGAAGATGATCTTTATGCTGAGCATAAGACCTGCTCTACCTAAAAAAGTGCATGACAGACCTAATGCAACAATAATATAAATATTTTAACACTATGCATGCATGTTTTAAGTTTTGGACCTTATACTGTTTAGAACCATCATTACTCCATGGTTAGCTTGTCATCAGACTTGCCACCAGCATTGTGCATGATTAATCCTGACATCAGATCAGCCTGGATTGGCCACAGTGGGGCGTTCCTGGGCAAGGCACTTTTACTCTACTTTCCTTGGCAGATATAACCTCAGTGTGTTGATGTGCCAGAAGATGCTCAAAACCAAAGAACCATAACCTGTACAGTCAAATGTAGTTATAAAAATCATCCATGTTGGTAGGAGAAAGCAGTCTTTATGATAGGATTTGTACTTGCCGTTTTATATACAATATCTTATCTTTATATCCAATTGAATGTTATTATGTAGAGATTAACGCTGTGGCATGTTTAACTTTATGCTTAATGGCTATTTGTAAAGGTTCTTGTGAGTCAGCAAAAAGAAACCAAAACCAAATTGGTCCCAATCCCAATGTAACTGCATTTCCAATATGTCAAAAAGTTAAAATGGAGCAGAATGCCCCATTTTAATCATTTACTGACCTAAATATTTTATTCCCAGACAGGTTTTTCTTTCCCATACATTATGAAACCAGACCTCATTTCCAATCAGCTTAGAAAAATCCCAGACTAAAATCTGTTGGATACAATATTTAATGTATCAGTGCTATAATGCCACAGTTAATGTATAAATGATATGACACAACAGTTAATGTATCAGTGCTATGATACAACAGGTATTGTATCAGTGCTGGGGTACAATAGTTAATTTACATGTATCAATGATATGATACAATAGTTAATGTAGCAGTGATTTGGTACAACAGTTAATGTATCATTGTTGTGATATAACTTTTACTGTACATGTATCAATGCTATGTTACAACAGTTAATGCATCAGTGCTGAGATAACAGCAGATAATGTCCATGTATCAGTGCCATATGATACTACAGCTAATGTACCTGTGCTGTAGTACAACAGTTGTGTCTGTTTCAAAATGGTTCCCATATTACCTGTACTAGTGCCAAATCTCAAACATTGCAGAATCACAGAATGAATACAACCATTAGTGTAAATAGTTGCACCACTTTCAGACTTGTAGAAAAAAGCTTGAGAATTGCAAATTTAAATATAAAATATATCTTTTCAAAAACTAGATGAATTGAAGTTCATTATGTACAAGAAAGTATTAGTTCACATCTTGGGCATTTGAGTTTGAAAGACGGAATAGGCAAAGTCAGGATGGAGGAGGTGTGATCTATGTTTCCAAATGTGTAAATTTTCATAGACAAGCAGATCTTGAAATTGGAGAATCATGGAATGAATACAACCATTAATGTAAATAGCTGCACCACTTTAGGACTTACAGAGAAATGCTTGAGAATCGCTAATTTAAATATAAAACATACTCTTTCAAAACTAGATGAATTGAAGCTTGTTATGTATGAGAAAAGGTCAGTTCACATCTTGGGCATCTGTGAAACTTTCCTTTCAAATAATACAGATGATGAAAAATGACATATTAATGGATTTGAGTTAGAACGACCCAGTAGAGAAAATCAAGAGGGAGAAAGTGTGATCTATGTTTCTAAATGTGTACATTTTCATTGACAAGCTGATCTTGAAATTGGAAATGTTGAAAGCATTTGGATTGAAATCAATCTTTCCCTGTTAAAAACCCATTTTATATTGTTCTGTCTATGAACCTCCAAATTCAACAGCTGACTGGATAGATAAATTTGAATAAGAAATTGCTAAAGCTGGAAGTATTGATCAAGATATTGAAATTACTACTAAGGAAAATAAATTTTGGAATGCATGTTTATGTGCATATTAAATAACCTAATTATACTTTTTTTTTCATTTAAATGATTTTTTCTTGACTTTTGTGATCCTGTTGGCAATTATAAGTGGCAAATATTTGCCTGGGAGGTTTTAGAGAATGATGGTAAGGAATCTAGCATCAGTGGATAACCTGCTTCAATCTATATTCTTACAAGTTTATATACCTGTATTGTATATCCTTACAAGTTTATATACCTGTATTGTATATCCTTACAAGTTTATATACCTGTATTGTATATTCTTACAATTTTATATACCTGTATTGTATATCCTTACAAGTTTATATACCTGTATTGTATATCATTACAAGTTTATATACCTGTATTGTATATTCTTACAAGTTTATATACCTGTATTGTATATTCTTACAATTTTATATACCTGTATTGTATATTCTTACAAGTTTATATACCTGTATTGTATATTATTACAATTTTATATACCTGTATTGTATATTATTACAAGTTTATATACCTGTATTGTATATTCTTACAAGTTTATATACCTATATTTTATATTCTTACAAGTTTATATACCTATATTTTATATTCTTACAATACCTGTATTGTATATTATTACAATTTTATATACCTGTATTGTATATTATTACAAGTTTATATACCTGTATTGTATATTCTTACAAGTTTATATACCTATATTTTATATTCTTACAAGTTTATATACCTATATTTTATATTCTTACAATACCTGTATTGTATATTATTACAATTTTATATACCTGTATTGTATATTATTACAAGTTTATATACCTGTATTGTATATTATTACAATTTTATATACCTGTATTGTATATTATTACAAGTTTATATACCTGTATTGTATATTCTTACAAGTTTATATACCTATATTTTATATTCTTACAAGTTTATATACCTGTATTGTATATTCTTACAAGTTTATATACCTGTATTGTTTCTTTTTAAGATGATCATGGAGCCTCGATAAGAGTCTGTGGAGGCATTTTTATCAAATACAGGTCAGTTACTGAGTTACTGTTTTAGTCACTGTTGCATGATACTAGTATTCTTTCCTTCTTATTTAAAGTCACCTGATTTAGTATGATGAGAGATATGTATCACTTTTCCGTTGGCAACTGAGGCAGTATCGTCAATGTTAAAGTGATTTTATAGATCAGATACAAGGATAGACTATTAGTTGCATGGTATTTTAGCAGGGTGGAGGGGACTTTCCAACCTGTTTGTTTCTTAATCACCCTTCCACTAATGGTATCAAACGTGTTTGAATATTCTCATCCACCCTGCTAAAACACCATGTAACAAAAAATCATTGGCACAAACAATAAATATTAACATTGTCTCTGGATGGAATTCATTTTAATGTAAAAATAGCCATGTGCAGACATAACAGAGAGTAGTTAAAACAGTTCAGTTTCACAGAAGAGATGCAGATGCTGTTTTAAATATTTCTCAAATAAAATAAACTATATGATTTAGTGGGGTTTTTTTGTGCATTTATGAAGTAATAGGTGTGATTGAAACCAAATTTTCTTTGCTACTTATTTCTGACAATGCTGGCTGTCACAGAAAGAAGCTATACTGTATAACTTTATAATGTGGTTGCACTGTCCAACATGTAGAACATCAAAATTCTGGATTTTGGAAGGCATGCAATTGCAGAATTAATCTGTATGGGCAAACCTTTTCATCTACACGAAAAATATAATCCCCCTTATTTCCTGTCATCACATCAAATCTTGTCAAAAACTCCAGTTAAATAGCAATCTGTATTAAAATCGACCACCTATCAGTCAGCAGCTATTAATCTAAACATGGTGAACTCGGAACCAATTTTACAGCCATGTAGTTATTCTAGGCCATGGCCAGTTATGTCAGAATAACAAAAAAAATGTTTAAATTGGGAATTTGAGTAATGGGTAAAGCTTTTGATTTCTTGCACCAACTACAACTTTGACCTATCAAGAGTTTTTTTAATGTGGGCACCACATTATTTTCCATATTACCCAGTGGTGTAGCGAGGTGGGGGGGGGGGGATTGCAAAGGGGGCGGTTGCCCCAGCGGCAGTTTCTAGGGGGTGGCAATTTGGTAAGAGTACCGTATATATCATAAATAATACGAATGGGGTGGGGGCGTAATTTTGGTAGTTGGCCCTGGGCAGCACTTTGCTTCGCTACACCACTGATATTACCTGCTAAATTTCGTTTACCCATCTGGAATGGGTGTATGGAATGATCTGCTTGGGTGATTAGCCAATAAAGTGTTGAGAACTTTCAAAATATGGGGATAAACATCATTACACAGATGCAGGTGAGACAGTGTGTTCCATAGAATACTTGTATTAAATATGTAACAAGTTTTCCAGCTTCTACGATTAATTCGTGGTCCATTTGGTGGTATGAATAACCTGGGTCACCCAAACCAGGGTCTGGGGAAGAAACAAAGTGAAATGAAAACATTTCGGGCATTAAATGGTACTGTGAGTGTTAAATAAGGTAAATTAAATCAATTACATGTATGAAAACAAAGCATGCCAATTCACACACCTAAAAGTAAAAGTTGTCTTAATCGGAAAGAATGTTGTAAGCTTAATTTAGTTATATTTGATGTCATGCACATTATGAAGTCATAATCTTTATGATATTGACACTTTCTCAAGGTATGAGATCAAAACATAACTGATTGATGTTAACAAACCACAAGGGGCATAGTTTTTGCTGTTTTTTCAACCAAGATTGCAGCCGATTCATGTAGCGGGCCTAAATCACTTAATCGGGCTTTTCAGCTATGCCTGGGGCTGTGTTAGTGATATCGTAGTTCATGAAGTGAGACTAAGTCTAAGTCTCAGAGTGAAATGGGGCTGATTTTAAGCCCTTAATTTAGCAAGCTTATGGGCCTAGATTCAGAAAAATGGTGGCCATCATATTGATGTGACTGCATGAGAGGAGAACAATCAGGAGAAACAGGGTAATTTGAGATCGGACTCATCAACTCGATGTTTTTGATGACACAGACACTATTAAGATGCTTAGATTTCCACACGATGTCATTCTCATAATTGCCGATGAACTACATAATGACATAGTTTATCCGATACAGTGAATAGGGCACTCATTCTGGTGTTGCAAGTTTTTTTTTTTGACACTTTGCTATTACGCGACTTGAACATTTCATGATGTGATATCCGAGTTAACTGGTGTGTCACAACCAAAAGCATGCAGAACCATCGCGTGATAACATGGATAAAAATGCCAAAATCAAGACAAATCTGATGTCTTGGATGGTACATTTTTTGGAATAAACCCTGGCTTTCCCAACACAATTGAGTGCATAAATGGAACACACATTCCCATCCAAGCACCAAATGAGGATGAGCATGAATATGTAAACAGAAAGAATTTCCATTCCACTAACATTCTGGTCATTTTTTAATTTTATAATTTGGATGCTTTTACGTTTCTTTCACATCCTTACTTGCCAAAGGCATCCAGTCACAGAGTATGTGTAAACAAATCAACTTGCATTTGCGTACATCACTAATGGTTGTCTCAGTGGTGCACAATGTAAATTTACTATATCTATTAATAGTATTGCTTCAAATGTATTTTTTCACACTGATTTGATTATACTGTAATGGTGGCATGAAGTTAAATTGATAGATTACTTAGTCTATCCACATTCTTATTAAATTTAGAAGCATATTTACTTGATTTTTTACATTATTAAAGACTATAGTAATATCGGGAAGGTACAAATTATCTTGTCTCCCCACATTATAACAAAATAAAAAGTTGTTTTACAGGATTTTATCATTTTTACCAGTTTGATTGTATAAGTTTATATAGTAAACAACTTTGGGCTATATTATTATAATTATTATTTTTATATCACGTAGACTGTCAATAGTACACAAAAGTCATATATATGTGGCCAGTAAATATATGACACATTTCAAAGCCATCTTAAATTGACTTTGAAAATGGAAATGAGATTAGTTGCATAGCAACCTTGACTACAATCTTATAAGATTCATCAGATCATACAGATGCTTGTTTCATCATTAAGATTAAGAGCTTAAATTAATTGAAACAGCATCTTGTAAATATCAACTGTATTTTGTGCAACATTTTTGTATAGTGTCTAGTGGAATTTGAATCAGCTGTGAGTGTACGAAAGATTTAAATCAATGAAAACAAGCATGTAATATTGTATTAAATAATGTAAGATTTGATCTAGTATGGTACCAAGTAATCTCACATTTAAATAAAAACGTTAAAAAGAGAAACTCATAAAATGCAACATTTTATATAATTAATATATAACTTATTACTTTTGTGAGACCCATATTATTAATATATTGTAAATTTGCCTTACTAATGCATTTGGTTGGTTGTTGCTCCATATCTTGACTTCCCAAAACAAAAGGTCATAAACCGGCAGTTTCCTGCGCATGCTTATTAGTTGTAACTGTGTGATAAATTCTTCAATTTAAAATTAATTTGGCTGAGCACACTGGACTATTGCAAACAAACAGTGCACTTTAAGCGAGATTAGCTATGCAGGCTTAAGACGGTAGTCGGGAATACAGTAGTCGCTTCTCCATGAATTGGGCTGCTGATATCTACAAATTATTTATACAGAATAGTCTTGGTAGGCCGAAGCTAGTGGCATGAGGTGTTTGTTAACATGGAGGAAACTGTAGAATCCATCTAGCTTCAGGTTTGGGGTGTATACAATTTTGTGTTACAAACTGATTTCAAATATCAGAATTTTGAATGCCACCTGAAGACAGTTATATGCTCATAGGGGTCTGTGTAATGCAAGCAACATGGAAACCCAAGTAATTTCAATTTCATCTACCATATATACTCACACAGACCCAGATTTGCCATTGCATCATGCACCGATAGATCTGGGTCTATGCAGTTTGTCAGGAGTAATAAGTAGAACAAACAACATAGACCCTGATTTGCCAGCACATTATGCAGTGGCAAAGCTGAGTCTGCAGTTTGCAGTTGGACCTGACTTATAAGCAAGTATATATGATACATGCCTTGAGAGTGATTTCAAGAGACACAAATCATAAAATTTTCTTTAAGTCATTACCTCAGAGGTCATACATTTACCTGTGTGGTGGACAAGGTGACAGCCGGTCCTATATAAGTCAGCCAACGTTTGCCATTTTCAGCAGATCATACAGAGAAAAAAATCAACACTCTCGAAGCATAGACTGTGACAAGTAAACCTTTTTCTGCTCATTCTATTGATGTATGTTTTATATTTTCTTGAGCGTCAACAATTTTGTTTCAGTTGAATACTCGGAGTAATCATGAGCAGAATCTATTAAGTTATAGTCCAAAATGGCTGCCAATGATCTCATTTTAAACAAAAGGGGTCTTTAACGAGCAGCTGTACAATTTGCATTATTTCCATGCAGATTCCAAGTCCTTTCCATGGAAAAAGGAAGGAGTATTTGGACAATTTTCCAGCCTCTTTCCATGGAAAATCCATGGAAATGAGATGCCGGAAAATACCTGTGCTGTCCATAGAATAGGCTAGACATTTTTCATCTTGTCCATGGAAGAAATCGACATTTTCCAGATTGTCAATGGAGAGGCTGAACATTATCCATCCAAATCAAGAGACTGGAAATAGACTTGAAAATGTCCATGCACAATGTTAGATGTAGATACAAAGTAGATGCAGATGTTAAGCCAGCATTTGTAGTGGCTATCAAGTTCACTTACATTATTATATATACAATGTACTGGTTGTAGATATTTCTGCATGTGGACAAAACTTAGTATCAATGCCTGACATGTACAATTCATTCTAAGAATTTGTTGACCTCATGTTTCTAGTAGCGTAACTTCTTGTCTTTTGGTTACCATATATACTCGCATATAAACCGGGTCCAGATGCAAACAACATAGACCCTGATCTGCCATTGTTGTTTGTTCTACTGATTAGTTCTTACAAATTCCATAGACCCAAATCTGCCGGCGCATTATGCGACAGGAGATCTGGGTCTATGCAGTTTGCAATTGGTATTGGATTATACGCGAGTATATACAGTAGTTAATTATCATCTTTAATTGCCTACACGTAGACATGCATAATTCAAAATTGAATTGCCATCTGAAGCTAGTATCTTCAATAACTGTTTCTGCTTTTTAGAAAAATTTCAGGAAAAACAAATGTGATTTGTAAAATTGGAATGCATAAGTTATGTTAATGGTACAGTAATTTGCAAAGGCATAAATGTCAGAGTCAATAGGAATAAAACTCATCAGGCTCCATGTTTACAAAACTTGTCAACTTGAGTGCACACTCAAACTCAAAATTTGTAATAGCGTACAATAACTAAAATACATCTTATTGAAATACAAGACATTTCAAAGTGCCAATAGATTTAGGTACAGATGACTGTCATAGGTTTAGTTTATTTTGTAACAATTTAACAAATATAAGATCTTTGACAAAGGTAATTTTGAGTTTGAGTGTGAGCACTCAAGTTGAGGAGTTTCACGAATATGTGAATATAGAGTTAGAATTCATGACCTAGCTGTAACTGTGTAGTTCTCCTGATACATCTTCTCTTTTTCCACATGCTTTTCTATCAAAATTATTGGACCATTTTCTGTCATGACTATCTCAATCGCTACTAAAATGCACAAGTCACAGAAAGAAAAATGTCCATCTTTCCCTTGACTGTAACAGTTGAATTGATTGGATAAGAGCTATCAAGTGACTTTAGCAGTTGCTTTAATTCCCAGCTTGAGAAAAAAAATTGAGTGAAAATCTTGATAAAAATAAACTAAGTTCATACTTTCTGCCCATTTTCCATGCTACCCACAGAGTCCATACTGTCCACATACAATGTCAGGGTTTCCGGCCTTTTCTGTGCATTTTCCAGGGTTTCATGCTTTTTCCATGGATAATCAAATCTGTCCATTGAAAATGTACAGCTGGAGAACTTACTACACCAGATAATACATTTGTAAATTTATGTGATCACTAGATATTTAGCAAGGGCAGATCTCCAAGATTCTGAAAAGGCTTCATGGCATTTGGTCATTAGCCATGGATTAAGGGCATGGGTTATTACACTTGTGAATTGACAGATTGTATTTAGCACCCGCTGTGATGTACTGATGTTTTTGAATAGCCTGGGTGAAAGAGGCTACCTGTATAAACTGGATCTCTTGTAAGCCTTCAGAAATTTGTGTGTGTAGTTTCGGACTTCTAGTGTTCTTGAATAGCAGATATATACATATATGGAGTTCACATTGTGACTAATTGCATGCAACAACAGTTCAAATACTTAGGGAACAACTACCATATATACTTGAATATATGTCAGGTCTAACTGCAAGCAACATAGACCCTGATATGCCATTGCTTATTGAGTTGGCAGATCAGGCTCTTTGTTGTGCGTTCTACTGATCAGGCCTAACAAACTTGCACAGACCCAGATCTGCCAGCACATTATGCAGTGGCAGATCTGGGTCTATGCAGTTTACAGTTGGATCCAATTCATACATGAGTATATACGGTAAATAGGGGTTGCCTTAATGGCACAATGCAGAAAATTCATTCACAAGATCACGTTTTAAGAGCAAATGATTTAATTTTTATGTTTTTTTGTGTGTGGACACCTTGTAGCCCCATTCCAGCATATTTAGAGTTGTTAGGACTTCAGGGATGCCTGCCCTTTTTCCACAAATTGCAAAGGCTTGTATGTCAGTCTTACCTGACCCTCCGAAAGCTTATTGATATACAATCATGTATTGGGTATTTTCCATAAAGTAAGATAAAGAATTTTTAAAATAGAACTTCGATTGAGGTTTGTTTTCGTTTTCAAATTTGATGATATACTTGGTTGGGTTTAGCTTCTACTTTTCTATCTAATATGATCTAAAAGTTTGACCAATTTATGGATTTCTGGTCTCCTACTTTCCCTGTTTTGGGCATATAATCCCATAGGTAAGTTTTATCAATTTATGGATTTCTGGTTTCCTACTTTCCCTGTTTTGGGAATAAAATCCCATGTGTAAGTTTTACCAATTTATGGATTTCTGGTTTCCTACTTTCCCTGCTTGGGACATAAAATTACATAGGTAAGTTTTACCAATTTATGGATTTCTTGTCTCCTACTTTCCCTGCTTGGGATATAAAATCCCATAGCTAAGTTTTATCAATTTATGGATTTCTGGTCTCCTACTTTCCCTGCTTTGGGCATAAAATCCCATGTGCAAGTTTTACCAATTTATGGATTTCTGGTCTCCTACTTTCCCTGCTTTGAACATAAAATCCCATAGTTAAGTTTTACCAATTTATGGATTTCTGGTCTCCTACTGTCCATGCTTTGGGCATAAAATCCCATATGTAAGTTTTACCAATTTATGGATTTCTGGTTTCCTACTTTCCCTGTTTTGGGAATAAAATCCCATGTGTAAGTTATACCAATTTATGGATTTCTGGTCTCCTACTTTTCCTGTTTTGGGGATATAATCCCATATGCAAGTTTTACCAATTTATGGATTTCTGGTCTCCTTCTTTTGCTGCTTTGGGTATAAAATTCCATAGGTAAGTTTTACCAATTTATGGATTTCTGGTCTCCTACTTTCCCTGCATTGGGCATAAAGTCCCATATGTAAGTTTTACCAATTTATGGATTTCTGGTATCCTTCTTTCCCTGCTTTGGGCGTAAAATCCCATAGGTAAGTTTGACCAATTTATGGATTTCTGGTCTCCTACTTTCCCTGCATTTGGCATAAAATACCATGTGCAAGTTTTACCAATTTTTGGATTTCTGGTCTCCCACTTTCCCTGCTTTGGGCATAAAATCCCATAGCTAAGTTTTACCAATTTATGGATTTCTGGTCTCCTACTTTCCCTGCTTTGGGCATAAAATCCCATGTGCAAATTTTACCAATGTATGGATTTCTGGTCTCCCACTTTCCCTGCTTTGGGCATAAAATCCCATAGGAAAGTTTTACCAATTTATGGATTTCTGGTCTTCTACTTTCCCTGCTTTGGGCATAAAATCCCATGTGCAAATTTTACCAATTTATGGATTTCTGGTCTCCTACTTTCCCTGCTTTGAACATAAAATCCCATAGTTAAGTTTTACCAATTTATGGATTTCTAGTCTCCTACTTTCCCTGCTTTGGGCATAAAGTCCCATGTGCAAGTTTTACCAATTTATGGATTTCTGGTCTCCTACTTTCCCTGCTTTGAACATGAAATCCCATAGTTAAGTTTTACCAATTTATGGATTTCTGGTCTCCTACTTTTCCTGCTTTGGGCATAAAATTCCATGTGCAAGTTTTACCAATTTATGGATTTCTGGTCTCCTACTTTTCCCTGCTTAGGGCATAAAATCCCATAGGTAAGTTTCTTTGCCTTTTTATCCCTTTATATCTCTACCCTATTTCAGTTGCTCCAATAGCGGTCCTCTCCCTCCCACTGGAGAGCACTAAGACCATCATCAAGACTTCTTAAATGGTAGAGACTGAATTTTAGAATTTGTGTGTGACTTTTGCCCTTAAGTTCTGTTCTGTTTTATTTTTGTCCCGTGTAATGTGTGGGGTGTTTTTGTGCATGCATATTTGTTTTCTGTATTAAGAGTTAATAAGAGTGACCTTTCCTTCTGTCAGGAGATGGACCTTATAGAGATCAAATTGCTTAAGAGTTTTGAAATTATCTGTCCTAAAAATATTTTTTTAAAAATGTTTTAAGTGCATTGTTTGCTTGTATGATGCATGCATGCATGTGCATATGTATTGGATACTCTTGGAAATATTTTGTTTTTGTGAGGTGTTGTGCTTTTTTCTTGTAATGATGTGCTTATATATTGTTACTGATTTTTGCTTTGATCCTTATGAGAATTGCTTTCGTGTGCTTATCATACTCATGATGACCCAAAGTTCCTTCTTGATGGTAGGTAGTATTATTCCTGTTGTCAAGGAGAGCAGATTTTTAGGCCTTATTTTCGAAAATAAACTAACTTTTCTTCCACATATTAGATACCTCAGGGGCAAATGTAAAAAAAACTATGGATTTAATACAAGTCTTGGCAAACACAGATTGGGGAGCAGATTGGAATGTCTTGCTCCGATTGTACAGGTCATTAGTAAGATCGAAACTTGACTATGGCTTGATTGTGTATAGATCAGCTTGTAAACCTTGCCTGCAGATGCTTGATCCGATACACAATCAGGGGCTTAGATTCTGTATGGGTGCATTTCGAACTTCCCCTTCAGAAAGCCACTGTGTTGAGGCAAATGAACCATCACTTTATCTCAGAGGAACAAAATTCGCTCTTCAGTATGCTACCAAACTATCTTCTAATCTGACTAACCCTGCACATGATCTTTAGGCCAAAATTCCAAACCTTGTATGCTGAGAAACCAAGCTTCTTTCCTCCTTTTGGTATGCAAAATCGTCCTTGCTTAGAAACAGCAAAAATCAGTGTTGGAAATGCTGCAAAATACTGTATTCACGAATCACTTCCATGGTTATCAAAACCTCCCAAAATAATATTTGATCTTTTGTGAATTCAAAAAGTCCTCAACCAATCATCTTTTTGAAAGTAAATTAAATGAAATCAGTGCCTCCTATCATAACCATATGTCCCTGTATACATATGGTTCAAAAGATGGAGACAAAGTTGGAGCTGCCATTACAGCACCCCAAGGCACCATCTCGAGCTGGTTAATTTCATAAAGCTTCAGTTTGTACTGCAGAAATTACGGACAAACTAGAAGCTTTGAACTATGTTGAAACCTCTCAAAAAACAATTTCATCCTCTTTTTGGATTTCTTTTCCACATTTAAAGCCTTGAAGAACCTTAAATCTGACAACCAATTAATATCCCTTATATTACAGAAACATGATGTTCTCAAACAATCTGGGAGAAGTATTCTGTACTGTTGGCTGCCTAGTCACATTGGTATGAAGGGTGATGACAGGGTAGATAAAGCAGCCAGAGCTGCCCTGCAGTCATCCATTTTTGAATGGAAGATTCCATATACTGACTTAAAATATTGTATAAATCAGCATGTTCTTGATACTGTACTTGGCAAAATATGTGGAATGAAAATGCCACAAACAGGCTTCAGAATATCAAACCTATCATTACAGAGTGGCATCCCTCATATATAACAAATTATAGAGATGAAGTGGTATTGTACCAGTTGTGTATTTGACACACATACCTGAAACGTGCATACCTCCTAAAAGGTGAACCTCGACCAGAGTTCATACTATGCCAGTGTCCACTGATAGTGGATCACATTATTCTAGAGTGTTTTGATTTCAACCATGTGAGACAGAATTATTTTAAGGTGAATTGATTGCAGAAACTGTTCAAGGATGTACCACCTGAGAAAATCTTGGACTATTTAAGGGAATGTGGTTTGTACTAAAAATTATAATTGTTTTAAGGATTTTACATGTGGTATCTTTATCTGTTATTTTTACATATATTTTAACAAATTTTAACATTTCTACCTTTTTTTGGTTTATCTTTTTGTACTTAATGTTTATATTAATATTTGGAGGGGTTTATCTTCCTACATTTTTTTGCAGTTAATTTTTACATTTTTCAAACTTGAACTTTTGTTGGCACTAGATAGCCACTTTTGTGCTGAGTTGCTGTAGAATGCTACTACATACATACACCATCATTTGTTAGAGGTATGTTAGAGAGCTGTTCCCTTTGTTGTGTTGTTATAAGTGTTTAGTTATATATCCTTCTGGGCAGTGGAAAGCCCTGTCCAAAAAATGCATTTTGTTGCCATGTGCTCAATGTGTGCATTTAAAAAAAAAAATTTGAAACTTTGTTTTATTGTGCATGCACACACACAGACACACACACACACACACACACACACACACACACACACACACACACACACACACACAACTGCAAACAACATAGACCCTGATATACCATCACATAAAATGCACTGGTTGATCAGGGTCTGTGTTTGTCCTACTGATTACTCCTCACAGACTGCATAGACCTAGATCTGCTGGTGTATTATGTAATGGCAGATCTGGGTCTGTGCAGTTTGCAGTTGGACTCGACTTATAAGCAGGTATAGATGGTAGATATGTTTTGGCTATTTGGATTCTTTCTAAAAGATAGAAAAATCATGATTTCCAATTGTCAGTATGTTTTTTAATTTTATTTATTACATTTTGGAAATTGATTTCTAAATAGTCTTGGCCGTAGATAATACCTAAAGCTTTTTTTTTGTTGTATTTTCTGGAATCAGTCCCGGGTGGTTTCCTTCCAGTTTCCTATCAATAATATTTCTGTTTTTGCATGATTTATATGTGATCCTGAGACCTTCCTTAATTTGGTGTTTTCTGTCATTAGATGTATGTATGAATGCGGGTTTGATATAAAGTTGGTACAGTCATCAGCATGTAGGATCAGTTTGATACGTCGGCCATTTTGGTGGAGTGTATTTTGATATGACCCAGCCTGTCACTCTGTATGTATGGCCATTAACTTTTCACATCCTGCATAGCATGTACCTCCACCAAATTTTGTGGATAGCTTGCATTTGGATGAATCCTGTCAATTTTGGGGTCAACAGCTCAATGGTCAAGGTCACAGTGACTGAACGAAGAAATATGGTTTCTGCACAATAACTCAAGTTTGTGGATAGCTGGCACTTGGAATGAGGAAAAATCCTATAAATTTAGGGGTCAAAAGGTCAATTGTCAAGGTCATTGTCACTGAAAGAAGAAAAATGGTTTCTGCACAATAACATTAGTTCTGGATAACAGATTTGGACCAAACTTTGTGGGTAGTTAGCACTTGGGATAAGGTAGACGTCTACTGATTTTGGGGTCAAAGGTCAAGGTAACTGTGATAAAAAGCAGAACAATGGTTTTCACACAATAACATTTGTTCTATATCATGTACTTGGACCAAACTTTGTAGATAGCTTGCACTTTGGGTAATGAGTAAGCTTATCGCTGTATTTTGGGGGTCAAGTTCACTGTAACTCAAAGAAGCAAGATAGTTTCTGAACAGTAACATTATTTTGACATTACAGATCTGGACCAATAACATTATTTTGACATGACAGATCTTGACCAGACATTGTGGATGACTTGCACGTGGGCTTAGGAAGAAGCCTGTCGATTTGGGGGATGAAAGGTCAAAGTCACTGTAACCAAAAGAAGAAAAGTAGTTTCTGCACAAATATTTCAGTCCTTGACCATGTACCTTCACCTAAGATTGTGGATGACTTTGTACCTTGGGTAAAAAGGAGGGCTGTCAGTTTTGAGTTCAAAAGGTCAAAGGTCAAGGTCACTGTGACTGAAAGAAGAACAATTATTTTTTGCACGATAGCTTTAGTTTCTAGAGCACAAACCTGGATCAAAGTTTGTGGAGGATTTGTTAAGGTATGGAAGAGGTCTGTTGATTTGGGAGTCAAAAGCTCAATGGTCAAGGTCATTGTTTGTCAAAAAAAAAGGATTTTGCAGAAAAACTTGTTCTAGAGTAAGTTCCTTGATCAAGCTTTGCGGATGACTTGCACTTAGGGTATTAAAGTAACCTATAGATTCTGGGGTCTAGAGGTCACAGGTCATGGTCACAGTAAGACTAATATGAAAATAATAGTTTCTGCATAGTAACTTTAGTTCAAGATTTTATGCCTTGACCAAAAGTCCAGGTCATTGAGATGGTATAATATTATGATTATGATTTTTATTAGTGTATTTATTAATTTTGTTATTATGGTTACTGCTACTTGTCATTATTATTATTATTTTCGTTTTTCTATAGAGTTCTACTTTAATATTGTACAGTATGTGAGGTAGCATTACAAGCACCTTTACATAGATCATTTAAAATGTGTGGTAAAAAAAGAGGAGTTAGTAATGAGAATTACATAGCCTCTTTGTATAACAACAGCTATATATGTTGTTCACTGACTTTTTAGTGACAACCCCTACAAAAAGTATACTTTGCATTATACATGAAAATTTACAGCTCTAACATTTTGATTTCAACTGAATTACATGTACAGCGTATATCATTTGCATGTATCATAAAGAAATGAGATTTGTAGGGTATGAAAAAGAAACAGTGAGCAACATTTCCAATCAAATGCCTTCAATATTTTTTTGCGACAGTTTTATTTTGGAAACCTTTTTTCTGTCATCAGTGTCACTCAAGTGCTTTACAGTGCTATTGGTAAATCCTTTTTCTTGTTGTAAGCAATGATGGATCTCTCTGACAATCTCTACATTTTTATCTCTTACAAGGATCTAAGATAATTTTTTTTTTATTACAATCTGTTACTTATGTTTCTATCAGTACAGGAATGAAAAGGTGATTTGTCACTGCTGATGATTCATTACTGCTATAAGCACTCATATTTATGATAATAACTACAATATAAAACATGTAATCAGATACCGGGGTATCTGTATCAAAAGCACATTGCTATTCTCTGTTTATGTCTTTGTTACTTTGCTTACGTATATGTCATCGAATGCAAGATCAGCATTATATTTATTTATAACTGTTTTGAAGAAAACCAAGCATTGATTTGAATAATAGTCGCACAGAATGGTAGCATTTGATACCATTATATCAAACCTTATTGCACATGGTCATACTGTGTATAAATTTGGATCAATTGTTGATCAATTGTTTTTCAATCCTAGTTTGGATTACTTGTCAGAGGATTAATGTTTTTTTTTCTGACATACCGTATCATGTATAAGTTGGATCCAACTGCAACTGCATAGATCCAGATCTGCCATTGCATAATGTGCTGGCAGATCTGAGTCTATGCAGTTTGTTTGATTGATCAGTAGTACAAACAGCAAAGACCCTCATCTTCTGGCAAATACAGATCAGGGTCTATGTTGTTTGCAGTTGGACCGGACTTATAAGCGAGTATATATGGTATCAATTTCCTTCCTCCTACATTTGGGAATGTACCATATTTGATCATATATAAAACACGCCTAACTCCCAACATTGTGAACCAGACTCTGTATTCTCAAAACTTTCTGAACATGAAAATTAGGCCGAAGCTCACGTCAGATATGATACTAGAAGTAAATCTAGGTCAGTTAAATTTAGCAGTCAAGAAAAGGGTTTGGTTTGTTGTTTTACAGCACAGCAACACAAGTAGGTTATTTAGTGGTATGGCAATTGGAGTAAAGTGCCTTGCTCAAGGATACACCAAAGTGGCCAGCCTGGGCTGATCCAGTGGTAGAATTAGAATCTGCACACTTTCAGTTGTGAGTCCGACATGCTAACCACTGAGTCACTGTGACTCCACTGGAAAAGGGAATTGAGTAAAGAAATCCTGTAAGTTTTAAGATTTTAACATTATTCTAATTAAAGTTACAGACATTTGATCTTGAGCTAGAAACTTTCAAAGCACAAAACTCCAGCTCAGGCTCAAAAACTTAAAGCTTTGGCTATCTGTAACTTTTATTAAAATAAAGTTAGACATGTATAATTTTTAGAATCGTCTTAACTTTGTTTCTTCTACTAGTATGCTAAATTTTGATCACATTGGTACACTCAAGTACATGTATAATATTTAATTTGGAGTCATGAGTTTTAGCTTGAGTTTCTTGCTCAGACAGTTTTAAGAACATGGGGCCTGATCTGTCATCACATAAAGCAATGGCAGATGATGGTCTATAAATGTACTATACTTTCTATCTATGATTTGAATGGCAGATCATGGTCCATGATGTACATTCTCTCTCTGATTGAATGGCAGATTATGGTCCATGATGTACATTCTCTCTCTGATTTGAATGGCAGATCATGGTCCATGTTGTACATTCTCTGTGATTTCAGTGGGAGATCATGGTCCATGCTGTACATTCTGTCTGTGATTTCAGTGGAAGATCATTGTCCATGCTGTACATTCTGTCTATGATTTCAATGGCAAATCATGGTCCGTGCTGTACATTCTGTCAGTGATTTCAGTGGGAGATCATGGTCCATGCTGTACATTCTCTCTGACTTCAGTGGCAGATCATGGTCCATGCTGTACATTCTGTCAATGATTTCAGAGGCAGATCATGGTTCATGCTGTACATTCTGTCTATGATTTCAAAGGCAGATCATGGTCCATGCTGTACATTCTGTCTGTGATTTCAGTGGGAGATCATGGTCCATGCTGTACATTCTCTCTGACTTCAGTGGCAGATCATGGTCTGTGCTGTACATTCTGTCTATGATTTCAAAGGCTGATCATGGTTCATGATGTACATTCTGTCTATGATTTCAAAGGCAGATCATGGTCCATTCTGTACATTCTGTCTGTGATTTCAATGGTAGATCATGGTCCATGCTGTACATTCTGTCTATCATTTCAAGCACGGATCATGGTCCATACTGTACATTCTTTGATTTCAATGGCAGATCATGGTCCATGCTGTACATTCTAAGTATGATCTCAAGCAAGGAACAATGAACCTTGGTTCCGGTTTTACATAACATCTGATTTTTTCTCCTCAATCTGATATTTTTGATTATTTTTTGTATAATTTTGTTGGCAACAAACAAAATTTTTCACAGAACATTAAGCAGGTATCATTATGATCGGTCATGACACCTTTTATAACCAAAAAGAGTTTTGTTTAATGTCTGAGGAAAACTTGAGGATTTCCTCAGAATTGAGGAATTGCTCAATTCTTTTTTTTTAAGAATAAAAAGGGTGTGAGGTGTACAAATTTAAAACTTAATACTTATTTTTTTATTTTTTGTCATTTTTTCTTAACTCCACATCTGACTAAAAATAATAACATTGTCAAATGTTTCATGAGAAAAATAAAGTGAAATCTTGATTTCAAGAAAATTTTGCAAAATTTGATGAAACAGGGTCTGATTTGCTGGTATGATGCATTATGTAATTGCAGATCCACATCTATAGTATTTGCAGTTGGGTACACATGATAAAGATGTAAATATATATGGTAATAGTTCTGATTGGGGTCTATAGATTTTATTTATTTATTGAGGTACAGAAACCTGTGATATCAATAGATATGGTAACTAAAAGATCAAAATGGGATAAGTCAGAATATATCTTTTATCATGAGAATTTTTGGCATGTGTATATTTATACACAGTGTAGAATAGGTTTGTTTTCAGTACAAGATGTACCTTGCCAATATGTTTCACTTGACTGGGCATTAGGTACTGGTATGTTAAAATTTTGGTAGTAGGAATCATTGGCAGGTAGGACATTTTGGTCTAACTTTAAGACCTGGTAAAGCAACTTAGTGGGATATATATACTGGAGACTTCCCTATACCAACACGCCTGTGGCCCAGCCTGCTCTGCAGACAATTCTGAGATTTTTGTCCCTACAAGGCCATTCTAATACTAAGTACACCTCCATATACTGGCACCTTTGTAAAACAGCCAGAATTTGTGGTACTTGTAGATTGTGGTTTACAAAAGTTTCAGTGTATCTTTGTTGATTGTGTAGGAAGTTCTCTCATGATACTGTATTGTGTGTTATATATCATACAATTCCTAATATATCCCCACAGCTGCAGAGCTGGGTTATGTAGGAATCTTCATGTCTGTCCATCCATCCATCTCTCTGGCACACAACCTTATTAGCACAGCTATTGCTGCAGTTTGCACATATTAGCAAATTACTGTGTGCCCACCATTTTTATAAAGAGTTATTACCATTTATGACTTGCAGCAGGATAGTATTTGACAAAATATTGTGAACGAAACCAGTCTTACATTTTTAGCTCTACTGGACATAGACTAGAAGAGCTTATAGGATAGCTTGTCATCCATTGTCTGTTTTCCATCTTCTTACGTCTGTCCTTCTGTTAGCACAAGTTTGTTATCGCTACTCCTCCTAAACTTGATTCATTGCCATGAAACTTGGTAAATATTATACTCTTCATGTAAAGATACGCATATCAACAAATCACTGTGCACCCACAATTTTTGTAAAGAGTTATGGCCATTTTTTACTTGCAGCTAGATGCACTGTATGACAAAATGCAACCAGTGTTACATGTTTAGCTCTACTGGTCATAGACCAGACGAGCTTATGAATATGACTGCTGCAGCCGCTGTCTTGAAAATCTTGTCACCAGTCCTCCTAGATGGAAAGTCATATCAACACTGGGTTTTAACCAGAAGACTTATTATGATGTATTGTTGGTACTAAATGAAAATAGTTCCAATTTGACATCCAGTATGGCCATCATGGAAGCCATCTTTAAAATCTGTCAGTTTCACAGTTTTCAATGGCTTACCATGAAACTTTGTATATGTTATGGCCATCATCTGAAGATGCGCATATCAACAAATTACTATGCTGTTGCAATTTTTGTTAGAGTTATTGCCTTTTTGTCTTGCAGCTGAATGCATTGTAAGATAGTATCTTGTAAAAGGAACTTGTCTTGCAGCTTTTTATGGATTGCTGTTAAACTTAGTACATAAGTGTTGTTAATACTCTAGGTCTTAAAGATATGTAACAGAAGAAAGTGAAACCAACAATATAAATAAAATCAACAAGAAATTTATTTCCAGACAATTAAAGTGAAAATTCAAAAGACACTTACAATTTGTGAGTTAAATTCTAAATAATCCTAAATGTCCTAATCACAAGTCCAAAATAATAGAATGTTCCGAATGAATTCCAATAGCCTTGAATGTCCTGATGTACCATGAGTCTTGAATGTCCTGATGTACCACAAGTCTTGGATGTCCTGATGCACCACAATGATGTAATCTGGAATGTTTTGAATAAATTGACATAAATCCCAAAAAGTCCTAAAATCTATGAGCACTTTAGTATTTCCAGTGAATATTTTAATAAATAATTCCTTTCTCTGAATTATATCTGGTTTTCACAACTGTAACATCAGATTATTAAAATAGCTCCTTTACAGACTGGTGTTTAGAAAAAGACTTTTAGAACCAGAATTCAAGAATAGGAATGAATTTGTTTCCCAAAATCTGTATATAAATACACATGCCTACATGACCTATATCATATCACAATATGAGTAATTCTTATGGAAAATTACTTTGTGTACCTGACTTTTGTCACAACAAGACATGGAAATAACAGTCCAGCTGCTAACAAAACCGGCCTTGAACTCAAATGCTATGTAAACATGTTTGTTTACAAAATGACCATGATCTGAATAAAGTACAACATACAATCATGGACACATATTATAAATTCAATATACATAACAGTGTATTATGGTCATTGACAAATCTTTGTGCTCCCATGAATTTTGTAGGAGTTATTGCACTTTTTGACTTATAGTTTGATGCAGTATATGACAGAATCTTGTTAATGCAACTTCAGTACTCTTGCAGTTTTAAGTGGACTGCTTTGAAATTTAGAACATATTATGGTCGTCATCAAGGGATATGCATCTTGACCAGTCATTGTAATCAGACTACTTTAGGCGAGTTAATGCACTTTTTATACACCTGTCATAAGGTGGAAAGTATTATGTCATGATATTCTCATTCCATCCAGCTGTTACCAGTTATGTTTCCGTGCAATAATTCATGTTGCCCACCATCTAATGTTACCGAACTTTGTGGATGGCTTGCATTTGGGGTAAGGAAGAACTCTGTCAATTCAATGTAAAAAGGTCACCATGACTGAACAGAGAAAAATAGTTTCTGCACAATAACTTGAGTTCTCCACTATCTACAGTTACCAAACTCTTTGGATGGCTTGCACCTGGGGTAAGGAAGAACCCTATCAATTTCAGTGTCAAAAAGTCCAAGGTCAAGGTCACTGTAAATGAAAGAAGAAAAATGGTTTCCACACAATAACTCAAGTTGTCCACCATCTACAGTTACAAACTTTGTGGCTGGATATCACTTGAGGTAAGGAAGAAACCTATCCATTTTTGGGCTCAAAAGATCAAAGGTTAGGGTCAGTGTGACTGAAAGAAGAAAAATGGTTTCTGCACAATGACATTTGTTCTATATCACAGACCTGGACCAATCTCTGCAGACGGCTTGTACTTGAGGTAAGGAAGAAACCTGTTGATTTTGGGTTCAAAAAAATGAAGGTCATTGGCTGAAAAATGAAAAATAGTTTCAGCACAAAAATGTCAGTTCTCTATCTTGTACCTTCACCAAAGTATATGGATGACTTCCACATTAGTTAAGAAAGAAACTTATTTGTTTTGGGGTCAAAAGGTCAAAGGTCAGGGTCACTGTGACTGAAAGAAGAAAAATATTGTTTGCATAATAGTTTTATTTCTATGTTCTTGATCAAAATGTGTGGAGGGCTTGCACTTAAGGTAGGGGCCTTTTGATTTTGGAGTCAAAAGATCAAAGGTCATGGTAATTGTAGCTCAAGGAACAACTTTTATTCTAGTGTAAATTCCTTGACCAAACTCTGGGTAATAAGGAAACCATTAGAATTTGGGGTCTAAGGGCCAGAAGTCATGGTAAATGTAATAAGACAATAATGGTTTCTGGACAGTAAGTTTAGTTCAAGATCATATATTTTAACCAAAGGTCTAGGTCATTGAGACCAGTGAGTCACTAATCTCCAAAGTCATCTATACCCTACTAATACCTATACAGAGGACTAGTGTGTGTAGTTAACTATACTTTTGTAGATAGACTCATCTCCATCATGGGGGTAGGGATGTGCTGCAAGAAAGGCAGGGATATAATTATATGAGCAAATTTCTCACAGTTTCTCTAGATTATTTATTATTTATCAGATTTAGAAGATAATTATAGGGAACATAATAATTTCCATTTTCTTAGGTACTTAAAATTTTTAAAACTTAAAATTTTTGTAAATTTTAATTAGACAAAATGTTCTTTGTGCAAAAAAATTGGAAGAAAAAAATAATATTTATGAATTGATGGTGTTTGAAAAATAATATGAAACTGTAAATGCCAATAAAAAGTCTGATGTAAAACATTGAATAGCTTGTATACCTATCATCCTATCTCTTACCTACTTACCTAACTAACTGTCTACATAATATCTAGGGGGCCGAGTGGTCTACGGCGCTCGCCTTTACAGATCACTCTCACATCTCACTTCTGTCCACGTGGGTTCGAGTTTCGGCTCAGCCAACGTGGGTATGTGAGAAAGCTTGCCAGTAGCTTCCCGTGGGTCGGTGGTTCTTCCCAGGGTTTTCCCGTATTCTTCCTCCACCAAATATACTGGCCGCTGTGTATAGCCAATCATGTGCTGAAAAATGGCGTTAAACCCACAACAAGAACATAATATCTATCTTCCTACCTACCTTACATCTTACATACTCACTTATAAGTTGAGTTCAACAGCAAACAACACAGACCCAGATCTGCCATCACATAATGCACTGGCAGATTTGGGTCTATGCAATTTGTTAAGAGTAATCAGTAGACCAAACAACATAGACCCTGATCTGCCAGTGCATTATGTGACAGCGTATCAGGGTCTATGTTATTTGCAGTTGTACTGGACTTAAAAGCGAGTATACGGTATTTAAAATCTGTAAAATTTTAATTTGAAAAAAGTTCTTGGTGCATAAAATTAGGGGAAAAAATATGAATTGGCAGTGTACAGTATGAATAATGAGGGGTATGAAAATTTACAGACGATACTGTAAATGCAAATAGAAAATCTGATGTAAAAAAATGTAATAGCTTGTTTACCAATGAACCTATCTCTTACCTGCTTACCTACCTACCTGTCTACATAATATCTACTTACATACCTTCCCATCCCCTACCTACCTACCTACCTGTCTACATAATATCTACTTACATACCTTCCCATCCCCTACCTACCTACCTACCTGTCTACATTATATCTACCTACCCATCCCCTACCTACCTACTTACCTTGTTTCATTTTGATCTACCTAGCTTGTTCTACTCTCAAAAATTGTCGCCAAAAAAATCGCAAATCTTAATATTTTGTCGCCAATTTTCAAAAAGTGTCGCCAAGCAAGGAGTAAGTATTTTTCCATGTCTATTAATGTAGTAGGCAATGAAAATTGTAAAAGATGGAGTATTTATTACTTTATTGACAGCAAACAATACAATACCACAATATTACAGAATAAATCATTGCATGACTGTTTTGTATGCTTATTTATAATGTTTTGCACTATTAAAATGTTGTTTCATAAAAATAATAAAATCGAATGTCACATGAGTATGCGTCGTGATTTTACGGCTTCCCACTTGCTGAATGCAGTTTCAAAGTCGAAGTCTCCTTCACATTCGTACATGCCGATTCTCATTAGATTCTCTATCTTTGATATATTTAACTTCAGACAAATTGGGTTGTTCCACTTAGTGTACTTTACCTATGCAAATTAGTCTTATAGGCTCTCCCTCAGCAGTGCTCAAAGGATTTGACAAGACACATCACCCTAGCTATTGTGAGCCAATTCAATAAATCTCTGAAAGGTGTCTGTTTATCGCTGACCGCCTTACCTTTTAATTGTCTTTAAACAGTTGTATAAACTGACCGACTTTTTATCATATTAAATGATACACTGTATTCAGTTTATTACCGACTCAGTATTTGTAAATTTCTTGTGTCGCCTGAACAGTAGAATGTTAAGCTGCCTGTCTTAGCTAGACATCATAGGGTCACAGGGGTGTGATTGATACATCCTGTCGTGTGCCTCAAAGCCTTATTATGTACATGTTTCAATATAGTTTTCTAAAGTTTCTAAAGACTACCGTTCAAGACTAGTTTTCTTTATAATATTTTCTTCTTTTTTTTGTTGCCCGCACTGACACACGGATAATCAGCACACGGAAAATCGAGAGTATGCCTCCTGTGTGTATACGATTTATTGAAAATAGTTTACCTCTTATAGCGCAAGAAAGCCTTATACATGAATACATTTGCGTACAATCAATTTATGTATGAGAATAATGGATAACCTTGGAAATATTCAATTGGGATGGACCTAATCATTTGAATGTAAAATTCTTGAAGATTGTCCGAAAAGTATGAAACACATATCACAGAACATCAGTTTTAATTTTCTATCATATCTCAGCCATGGACACCCAAATTTCCAACTGTCAAGAAATTTTCGGGATTTCGGTGTCCGTTCATCATGATGTGGTGTTGTACTTAAAGCATTACTACCAGCTGCACTACAAGTAGATGATGTTGGACTGTCAAGTACAGCATCTGTTTCAGTTACTGGGTTGTCTGATGCACTTGCATCTAAATCCAAATGCTGTTAATTTTGTTAACTTAATCTTTTTATTTGTGATCAATCCCTAGTCCATCCCAGCGTATATGGCTGGTTAGAACTTTGGAATTGGCCCCTTGTACAAAGCCATCTTAAAAAGTCAGTCAACTTAATCTTAGGATGAGATGATGAACACTAAATGTCTAACTTACGTTTACCCATTACAGTATATAGTTCTGATTGAGACTGAATTTTTATTTTTATTTACTTTGTATTTATACAGAACGATTGGGGCTTCAAAAGTAATCAGTTTTCTTTGAAGTTTCAGCACATTTTTTTTTCTTTTTCTGGTACACCCCCCCCCCCAAAAAAAAGGATTAGTGGTCGTTTAGTCCATTGTAGCTAGTCCAGTAACATGACTATTGGAGTGTATCACCGCATACAGTACTCAGGCCAGATGTCAGCATAAGTGATCAATATGAACAAAGGATTTGTTTATGTAACAATAGATAGATTCCAGTGCATTGTATACCCAAGTTTGCGGCTTCCTTTCGTGGTGCCTTTGAATTCCTCCACTCCAAACCCCAGATGGTATATACAAGTTTTAACGGCCAAAAACATTGTCGCCCAAAAAATCACCAGATGGTATATTTTGTCGCCAATCAGGAAAAAAAATCGCAATTTGCAACATTGGCGATGCCCAGCGCGATCCCTGATCAATTTCAAGCCCAGCAGATGGTCCAGTACTCTCAGTTTTTATACTGTACTATTTATGCTAGTACCCTTTGGTCTAGCACTGTCAGTGTTTATACTACGTATGTTTCCATGGTAGGATAGAAAAAATACTGAATGCAGAAAATTCCAAGTATGAGAAGGCATCTCTACACAACTTCCTTCGCACGTGTTCCAAGTTTGGTTGAAATACCTTGAATGGTTTGAGAATATGCCTTGACAGTGAAAATGTTGATTGACATATACAGATGGACTGGGCAGACAAACAGATAGACAAAAGAACGTAACGAACGCTATATCTTACTGTATGGGGGGGGGATGAATAATTTGACACATAATATTACAACCAATTGCCTAGTCTCAAAATATTAAGTATGGTATCCAATGTTCACCACTTTGTAGCAGGTAGCCTGTTCAGTGAACAATTACTATACAGTACAGCTCATGTGATTTTTCGAAACCCCACCTTCGCAGTGGGAGACCTAATCCCCTCCACTGAATGCTCCTCAGTGGAGAGATAAATACCTACAAATCACCACCACCTCTCAGCAGGCACGCTAATGGCAACTCCGCCGTGGAGGGGCTGGTCGACATTACTGATTGACATTTGAACAGCCAGTGAATGAAGACCACCCATAGAAAGATTGAAATGTCAAGAGTGATTTACAGCTAGGTACCATTTGAAGAATCAGTCATCTTTATTTCGATCATATATTTGGACAATAAAAAAATAATTTCAAAAATCTTCTATATTCAGTACATGTATATTTAGAAAAGGTTGATCGACTTTTGCAATAATTTTACACTTTTACTTTATTCAAAGAAATCTGAACAAACTTATGCTCTGACTTGATAAGAGGCACACCTTGTTGAGCTTCTCTTGAACAGCATAAATTTATGCTATTGTTCCAAAGGAAAAGTAATCCTCTGAGACATGGACAATTAAATTCTAAATTGACAACCACTTCTGTTTAAAAAAAACAACCAAACAAACAGAAAACACTGAATTTACACTGAAATACGAACCAGGTGCTTAGTCCTTAAGCTGTAATGGTACAGTCACAAGGCTGAATATACACAACTTTGAGCTAATGCAATTCTGACTGCATGTGTACTGTAAGGGAATGACTATTTAATGTATGCAGCTAGACTGTTTTTTTTCTCCTCTCATTACAAGATAATAAAAATTTAAGAAAAATAAGGAATGGAATAATGTCTTTTTTTATACACCAATCATAACAAGGCAATTGTTTTCAAGCATTTACCCCCACCCCCTTAAGAAAATTAAATGGTCTCTCCATAATAAAGACTTGACTTTAGCAGATGTTTACATAAATCAAGGCAGTGACCATTGTCAACACTGTTATAAATATTGACAAGGATTAGCATCAAAAGATGATGTCAATTTAACCTTGGGAAAGGTGTGTTTTTATTGATGAAGCCATCTGACTTGGGGCATTATACTTAACAGCCCCAATTATGGTCCTGCCTTTAGCAACAGAAGTTTGATAATTGTTCATAATTAATCTGAACTCAACTTGTTGCTGAAAGGAATAACAATGTGGAAAATTGTCTAATCTCAGATATTCAAAGATTTTAATTTCCAACAAATTTAGGGCATTCTGCATGTATGTATTGTATCCACATGTATCCTATTATTTGCTCATTTTTTTAAAAGGGAAAATATACAAACAAATTTTTTTATCATCATAGAAAAAATAGTAAATCATATGGAAATGATATGTCAATAACCTAATCATAATATTGATCTATTTCTTATAGTTATTTTGATGCAGATATTAAAGTGTGCAATTTCCTGTTTATGACTGTTGGAGTGTTTGGTTATTGAGACAATAAAAAAGTGAACTATATTCTTTGAATAATGTTTGGCATGTTTATGTATGTGGTATATTGCTTTACAGCTACAGTTACTCTGGCCAAGTGGATAAAGTGTGTGACTTAGACACACACACACACATGCACACATACACACACATTTTACTTTGGAGCATGAGGTCGTGAGTTTGTGCCCACTGGTGGGAAAGTTTCATTCTTTCTTTTTCCACCATAACGCTATAATGTCTAGTATGGTATTACTTTTCTTACCACTTACGAACTTTTCCAGATTTCAGTTTCTGTACGTGTAGATTTATAATCGGTAGATTTTTAACAAAATGTTTCTAATGTTAAGTGCAACTGATTATGATAACTTGCGCAATAGTGATATGGATTCCATATTTATGAGAGAGAGAGAGAGAGAAAGAGTGGAACTTTACCAAAAACAGTTAATGATCTAGAAATGCTTCGGAACAGGTTAATCTCATTTTCTGTATTATGCATAGTATGCAATAGAAAAATGAACAGATAAAGAAAAAAATGAAACATTAATTTCATCTGATGCTAAAGCTTACTTGGTGATATAAATATACAGGTATATAATTGATGTACAATATCTACATACAACAAATGGGTAAATGTTTATCCCAGTTCAAGTAAGTTTTGAGATATGGTATAGATGAGTTACTTATAATTTCTGTTGGTAAATTGTAAAAGGCAGGAATTAATTTTGATACAACGTAGTTCTACAGAAAGGGAGCCAAATGATCGAGTGTTGTAGGTCTCATTTTAATAACAAAACGTCAAAGTGCATCTTTGTAAGTAGTTTGTGGCAAGACCATTGTCCATCTGACTGATGCAAGGAATGGAAGACAATAAACAGATAAATGCAAAAATTTGATACTATTAATTAGTTCACAAGTTTTTCTTTCAATCACTGATTTTTCTTTGATGAGAATCAAAAATGGAATAGCCTGTGGTTATACAGTATGATTCACTTATCCCCGAGTATTGTCAACATAATGGCAAAGAAAACAAACCTGCAGATGAGTTTCTGTTGTGCTTTTACATTATCAGTTTGCACTGAAATTAACACATAAGTACAGTACAGCTCACATGATTTTTCGGAACCCCACACATCGCGGTGGGGGACTTAATCCCCTCCACTTTAGCTCCACGATAACACTCCGCGGTGGAGGCATAAATTGGCATAAATGCCTACTAATCACCACCTCGTTTCGTCAGGCACGCCGATGTCAATTCCACCGTGGAGGGGCTAGTCGACATTACTGATTGACATCTGAACAGCCAATGAATGAAGACCACCTATGCAAAGACTAAGACGACAAGAGTGATTTACAATCGGATACCATTGGAAGAATCAGTTGTCTTTATTTCGATCATATTTGGACAATAAAAAAATAATTTCAAAAGGCTTGTATATTCAGTACACATTACTGTTTATAAAAGGTTGATCGACTTCTTTTGCAATAAGTTTATGATTTTAATTTATTTCAAAGAAATACGAACAAACTTATGCACTGACTTGACGAGAAGCACACATTGCTGAGCTTCTCAAGCAGAATACATTTATCATATTGTTCCAAAGGAAAGTAATTCTCTGAGATATGTACAATTAAAATCCAAATTGACATCCGCTTCTGCTTAACTGAATTTACACTGAAATGCAAACCGCGTGCTTAGTCTTTAAGCAGTAATAGCATTGTCACGAGGCTGAATATTATGACTGCATGTGTACTGTAAGGGACTGACCATTTAATATATGGGGTTTATTGTTGTTTTGTTTTTTCGACCGGGATATTTTTTGTTCTTTCATCACAATATTTATTTATTTTAAGTGAAATATGGAACAGATTAACGTCTTTTTATACTACAAAAATCAAAAAAAGACAATTGTTTTCATGCATTTACCCCCCACCCACCCCCTTGGAAAATTCAATTGTCTCTCCCTAATAAAGACTTGACTTCAGCGGATGTTCTACAGAAATCAAGGCAGTGACCATTGTGAACACTGTTGTAAAATATTAACAAGGGTTTGCATCAAAGGATGATGTAAGTTTCAGCTTGGGAACAGTGTGTTTTTATCACACGAAGCCATCTGACTTGGCGCATTGTACTTTACCGCCACAATTATGGTCCCGCCATTAACAACAGAAGTTTGATAATTGTTAGTAATTAATCTGAACTCGGCTTATTACCGAAATGAAAAATAATATGGAAAATTCTAAAATCTGAGACAAGTTTAGAGCATTTTGCATGGATGTATTGTTTCCACGTGTATCCTATTATTTGCTCATTTTTCTATGGCGAAAATATAAAAATAAAATATTCTGTTGTAAGTATTTTTACGCAGATATTAAAGAATGCAGTTTCCTCTTTGTGACTGTTAGAGCCTTTGGTTATTGAGCGTGTTTCTGTATGTGGTATATTGCTTTACAGCTAGAGAGCTCAAGTTACTGTGGCCCAGTGGATAAAATGTGCGACTCACACACACACACACTTGGGTGTCTGCAGGGAGGGGGGCATGTTGCCTCATCCCCGCCCCGATTTTTATAAAATAATAAATATATTTCAACAGAATGCTCAATCAATAAAACAACAACAACAACAAAAAAACCACAGTTGACTTAACCCCGAGTACATTATTTATTGTCAACATAATGGCAATTAAATCAAACCTGCTGAAGAGCATTATTAGAAAAGTATATTATGCGAATGCAACAGAAATGTCGGTTTCAGTTTGGGAAAGGTGTGTTTTTATCATATGAAGCCATCTGACTTGGCGCGTTTAATAACCCCAATTATGGTCCCGCTATTAACAACGGAAGTTTGATATTTGTTCGTAATTAAGCTGAACTCAACCTACTGCTGAAATGAATAATTATGTGGAAAATTTTCAAATCTCGGATGTTCAGAGATTTTAATTTTTAAAAAATATGACATTTTGCATGTATGGTCTCAGCATGTTTCCTATTATTTGCTCATTTTTGTAAGAGGAAAATATAAAAAAGATTTCTTATAATTATTTTTACGCAGATATTAATGTATGCAGCTTTATCTTTGTGACTTTGGAGCGGTTGCTTATTGAGACAAGAAATAAACTAATTTCTTTGAATAGTGTTTGGCATGTTTCTATATATGGTATATTGCTTTACAGCTACAGTTACTGTGGCCAAATGGATAGAGTGTGTGTCACACACACACATTTGATAATGGAGCACGAGGTCGTGAGTTTGCAACCACCGACGGGAAAATTTGTTTCTTTTTTTCCCCCTCTATTATGCTATAATGTCTAGTACAGTATTACTTTTCTTACCACTTGCAAACTTTTCCAGATTTCAGTTTACGATAACTTGTGCAGTAGTGATTTGGATTCCATATTTTATGAGAGAGAGAGAGGTAAGGGAACTTTACTAAGAAGAGTTAATGATCTAAAATTATTCATCTTATTTTTCTGTATTATGCATATTATGCAATAGGAAAACGAACAGAAAAGAAAAAATTAAACATTAATTTCATCTGATGCGCAAGTTTGTCAAATCAATGGCAAAGAAAACAAACCCGCAGAAGCACTGCTGTTGTACTTTTAGGTTAACAATTAGCACATGAAATTAACACGTCAATATCAGAGAAGAAAAGCAGTGTTTATGGCTTCTCTTGTGCTAGGTTACTTGCACATGTCAACTACAGTACATGTATCTAGGATGACCTTTTGTGACCATTTGTGATTTTAAAAAAACCTGCTACTTTGGTAATGAATGCAAAATAGTACAGTTTAAAATAAAATAACGATGTGAAATCTTAATAATGCTTTATTTAAGCGATTGGATGTCAGAAAAAAATCGTACAATATGTGAATGAGTACTCATGCATGGAGTAACCATTGGAACTTGTGCAATTTTGTTTCACTTCAGTCAAGTATGACTGTAGCTTTGTTATTAATTTGTTCGATGTTTATCGTTCTTTTCATTGCAGCTAGTACAACTGACTTTCATATGATCATTAAAAATTTTGTATTGTGTTTACTGAAAAAGAAATAAGGATATGAATGCATGTTTAGATTCCGATAACATAGTATTGAAGAAAAAAAAATTAGATTCATTGCGCAAATTGTAGTATTAATACAGTTTGCGAGGCATTGTCATTACGTTATCATCATCCAAAATATGATTTGGCACTATGTATCATACATTATCTTCGTTAGAACAAGGAAATATTTATAATTAACTGAATTACTACGTTTTTTTCAGTATCAAAAAGTTAGCAAATTGCTCCCCAGAGGAATAACGAGGTAGATAAATCGGTGCCCCCCCCCCCCAGTCTCTCTCTCAACCTCTGCTTGCATGGGTGATAAACAGTAAACCACACCCATATTATCAAGACCACGTCCACTCCGCGGTGGTGATCGGATGCGACTCCGCGAGGTAGCGTGGTGTGCAGGGCTATTCTCCGCGAGACGCCGCAACAACTCTGTCAGGACGCGTGGAGTGATGGTGGAGGGTTTTTTTTAATTCCTCTCCACTCACTCTCCACCCCCACCGCGATGCGTGGGGTTCCGAAAAATCACGTGAGCTGTACTGTAGCAAAGAAAAAAAAACGTGTTGATGTCTTCTGTTGTGCTAGGTTATTAGTTTGCACATTAGCATTTATCTTCAAAAAGTGTATGTGTCAACTTACATGTATCTAAGATGACTTTTTGTGACCATTTCTGATTTTAAAAAAAAATGTTATTTTGATAATTAATACAAAAGAGTGCTGTTTAAATTAAAGATACGAAATCTTAATAATGCTTTTTTTAGCAATAATTTTTGCTTTTGCAATTTCATGCAGCAACTGCCAAACTATGCTTTCTCAAGTTTCAATTACCCCTCCATAATGCTGCGATTGGATGTCAGAAGAAATCATACATTATGTTAATGAAAACTCGTGCATGGGGTGACTGTTGGAACTTGTGTGATTCTGTTTCACTTCAGTTAGGTATGAATGCGAATTTGTTATTTATTTGTTCAACATTTATCATTCTTTTCACTGCAGGGAGTACAATATCACTGCCTTCATATGATCTATAAAAAAGTATATTGCGTGAACTGCAAGAGAAATAAGGACATGAATGTACCTGTAGATTCAGATAACGTAGTATTGAATAAAAATTTTTTAGATTCATTGTGCAAAATGTAGTGTGATTAAAGTTTGCAAAGCGTTGTCATTATGTTAATATTATCTCAAATTTGATTTGGCATTATGTATCATACATTATCTTCGTTAGAACTAGGAAATGTATATAATTAACTGAATGATCACATTTTTTGAGTATAAAAAAGTAAGCAAATTGCTTCAGAAAGAGGTAATGATGTAGATAAATCAGTGCCTCTCTCTCTCTTGCTCTCTCTGAACATCTTTAGAGAATGCTTGCAGGGATCATAAACAGTAAACCATGCCCATATTATCGAGACCACGTCCACTCCATGGTGGTCATCGGATGCAACTCCGTGAGAAAGCATGGTATGCAGAGTTATTCTCTGCAAGACACTGTGCAACTCTGTCAGGATGCGCAGAGAAATGGTTGAGGTTTTTTTTCTTAATTCTCTCCACTCTCTCTCCACCCCCACCGTGAAGCATGGGGTTATCAAAAATCATGTGAGCTGTACTGTATATACTCACTTATAAATCAAATCCAACTGCAAACTGCACAGACCCCGATCTGCCATCACATAATGTGCCAGCAGATCTGAGTTTGTGCATTTTGTTAGGAGTAATCAGGAGAACTAACAAGATAGACCTGATCTGCCCGTGCATTGTGTGATGGTAGATCATGGTCTATGTTGTTTGCAGTTGGACTCAACTTATAAGTGAGTATATACGGTAGTGGTCGGAGTCTGTAAATTGGAGTTTTTTTGTGGGGTTTGACACTATGTTTCAGCACATGATAGGCTGTACATAGTGGCCGGTATATTTTGTGGAGGAAGCCCCTGGGAAGAACCACCGACCCACGGGAAGCTATTGGCAAGTTTTCTAACATGCCCATGTTGGTCGAGCCGAGACTCGAACCCACATGGAGAGAGGTGAGATATGAGTGATCTGTAAAGGCTAGCACCTTAGACCACTCGGCCATCATGGGCCCGTCCTTAAATCAGACATTTAACCTGACTGTTGAATGAAGTGTTTGTTCAGATTTTTAATGATCTTTAATAATTAATAAAATTGTTCTTCTTATGATTACAGCATATTAGTGTATTGTCAGAAATGATTACAGCATATTAGTGTATTGTCAGAAATGTTTAAAATCCTTTAATTTTTCTACACTATTATTCCATTAAATAATAATAATATTTTGTCCTCTACATTTTTTGTTCAAAAGAACTTTTTTCCTTATTAAAAGTATGCAAATTTTAGTACTGAAAAAAATGTTAATTAATATTTTTATCTTTAATTATTTGCACCCCCCAAAAATAGTGAATAAAACAGGTATGAAAAATCAAAGACATTACTTTGGCAGGATGCAGTCAAACCAGGTTTTTTTTTAGGTACATTTTTATTTCTTATTTTCTGTCACAAAATATATTTTTGCAGTGTTTTAATTTCTTGTTGCTTGCTATTGGACATTTTTATTTATTATTTATTATTATTTAATTTTTAATTAAATTTTTAGCAGATGTGAATACAGTAGAAGTAACACTTTATAGTTTAAGTTCAATTAAAGTTTGATGAACAAGACTGAACTGCATACAAAAAAATGAAATCTTTTTTTTTCTTCAAAATATTGTTTTCACTAAAACTTGAGGTTTTAAAAGTTAAGATGAATAAAATTATAGATACAGTCTTTAAATAAATGAAAAATAAATTAATAAGGTCATTTATAATGGCAAGCAACACAAAAACTGTTCTTTCAAGCAATCTTGAAAGATTTATTTTTTTCTTAAAAACTTTTATTTCCCTTGTGATATAGATTTGTTTAAAATGTTTCAGTAGTGGATCTTACATGAATGCTTGGTTTGGTTTGGTGTTTTATGGCACAGCAACACAAGCTGGTTATTTAGTTGGAGTAAAGTGCATTGCATAAGGACACACCATGATAGCTGTCCTGATGGTAGGATTCGACATCACACTCTTTTGGTCTCGAGTCTGACATGCCAATCACTGAGCCACAGTGGCTCATTATATGGGTCTTTATTACCATATATATTCACGTATAAGCTGATACCAACTGCAAACTGCATAGACCCAGATCTGCCATTGCATAAGTTTGTAAGGACCAATCAGTAGAACAAACAACATAGACCCTGATCTGCCAGCGCATTATGAAACGGCAGATCAGGGTCTATGTTGTTTGCATATGGACCCAGCTTATACGCAAGTATAGATGGTAAATATATGATGTTGTTCATATATGATGTTTGATTATCACTTATATTATATATTATTGGCAATAATGTTAAAGAAAAAGGAGCTAAATGCCTTTCTCAAGGACACACTGAGGCAGCTGATCCTGCAGCCCTTGGATTATGAATCTGATGTTTTACTGAGCTACTGTAGCTCCCTAATTAGATATGAAATGAGTTGAATACTATTATATGCCATGAGCTGCTTGCAGACTTGTTAAAGCATCTCAGAGTCTATTCTTTTCACCAGGCGGCATCACTGCACCAATAAACCAATTGACACATTCCCCAAGGAGATATAAGAGTTACATCCCATTGAAATAGGTCAGCGGTCACAAGAAAAAAAATCTTCCTTTAGAAGTGATTTTAGCGAATTCACTGTTGTAACTTCTGTTTACAATAAAATAAGACCAAATTCTTGTATATTTTGTGTATTTCTACTTTTTCTGAAGTGGATTTGATACCAACCTAGGCCATCCCAGGTCAGCTGCTTCAGTGTGTCCTTGGAAAAGCCACCTAGCTCCCATTTCCTTAGCATGATATAGCAATGTGTTAAAAGTGCCATTAAAACTAACAAACCAACCAAACCTTGTCTGAAAAAAAAACAACAACATTTGAATGAGAGTAATGCATTATTTTCCCCCCAATGACCTCTGACCTATTGCAAAGAGATGTAACTCTTGCTTCACTTTGGAGAATATATTGATTGGGCTATTGAGTATCTATTTCCTTCATTATATTTTCTATGAAATCGAGTGCATTAGTTGTAAGTTCAGATGCACCAAAACTATCTTTTGTTAGGCACTAACTTGGACAGAACATATAAAATGATCAGCATAGGTTATGTTGCATTTTCTGGAAATAGTTGCATTTGAATGAAATGAATGGAAGTTTTAGTGCAAGTGACCATTCCAGAACCAGCCAAATCACACCTGTTTGCTTTGTGATCCTATGCAAAAGCCAAGAGGCTGAACTCAATAGTTTTTTTTCTGTTCAGATTTGAATGCTGCTTTCTGTTGAATGCAAGTAACATTATTCACTGGTTAGCAAGTCTTCAGAAAAAATTACAGAAAAAATACTAACGATTTTCTTAGGGAGACAGTATGATGCAATAACAGCTGATTGGCTCAATTACCATGTATACTCACGTATAAGCTGATACCAACTGCAAACTGCATAGACCCAGATCTGCCATCACATAATGCGCCAGCAGATCTGGGTTTATGCAGTTTTTAAGGACTAATCAGTAGAACAAACAACATAGACCCTGATCTGCCACTGCGTTATGCGACGTCAGATCATGCTCTATGTTGTTTGCATTTGGACCTGGATTATACACGAGTATACACAGTAGTGTAGTGATACCTTAAAATTGTGAATAGAACAAGCATATTAGCTGATATCATGCCAGATCTTTGCTGTTAACATTTTGGTGTCAGTTGTACAAAACTTTTATTTTGTTCAAAGAAAGTTGTGTATTAACCATTTGTGAATTTCCACTGTCTTTAAGAAATGTGTGAATTGTCTTAATTCACTCAGTTCAAAGTATTACAAACAATGCACTTAACTACTTATGGTGGAAGTATTGCATTGTGTGGCATAGTTCTTGTTTTGTGTATTCTTTAAGTGTATGACTTTCCAATTTTTTATCTTACAGATAATCTAACAATCATAGAACCTTGCCAGATTTCACTTGTGTTTATTAAGAGTCACTGTCTTTTTACGGTAGTTGGACATTGTAGTGTAAAACAAGACGCCCCTGGTGTCAGTCTATTCAAATGTCCTACACAAATAGCAAGATCTTTCAATCAACAAGTGTAGAATAAAGATAATTGTTTTTGTAGTATTTTGTTTAAAACAAAGAAAGTAAAATTAAGTTCCATTAAAGGCACTTCCCTTCAGTGAACTTTATTTTTCATTATTGTAGGTTCTTCGTGATAGGGAAGCCACGGTAGCACACTTGGTAGATCTTCCGACTCATAATCCAAGGGTCGCTGATTCGATACCTGCCCAGGCCAGTCTGGGTTGGCTGCCTTGGTACATCCCTGTTAAAGACACTTAGCTCCTGTTTCCTCGACATGATATATCCAATAATGTGTTAAAAGTGCTAGTAGAACCATAACGCAAAAAAATCTTCCAGATAAAAGGTATCTACATTTGTTTTTGTGGAAAGCTTTCTCTTTTGTTGTGAGAATTCAGTTAAAGTAGACCAAGTTGTATAGACATTATGCTTTGTATTATGGCTTTAAGTTAATAATTTTGAATGTGTAATGCAGCTTTTTATCTCCCCATCCGAAGATGCGGGGAATATAACGATAGTGATGTCTGTTCATCTGTATGTCTGTCTATCTGTCCATCCATAGTTGAGGAGGTTTCCACTGCATAACTTCTGTTTGACGTGGTCTTTTTTTTCTAAGACTTTATATATGTCTTATCTATAGGTAGTATCAGAAGCTAGGTCTAATGGCAAGGTCAACAATGTGCTTTTCCTTTCTGGATGATAAGTTAAGTTTTCTTGGTCTGACTTCCATCCAACTTCATAGGTAAACAGCACTTGGCAAGGGCAGCTCCCTTTGGCCATGAGGTGAAAGGTCAAGGCCACTTGATCCGACATTGTAATTTTTGGGTTTCTGCTTTCAAGTTTCAACTTCATAGCTGCATTATACTTCAGAAAGGGCAGCTCCCTATTTAGTGTGATTAGTAGATCAAAGGTCAAGATCTCGGGATGTGAAATTGCAGAATTATGTTAATTTTACATTTGTAGTAGCTATGGTTGGTCGGGGGGGGGGGCATTCTTCTGATGGCAATATTTTTTTTTACTGCAGACAATCAAGTTGTCTCTTTTAATTTGTGTGCCCCTTTCAGTGTCTTTTGTAGCATAAATCAAACTAGATTAAAAAAAATCAGTTGCCTAACTTTATTTAAGAATCATACTGTTAGAGGGAAAGGCAACGAGTTTAATAAAAATGAATCTTTCAGAGTTTAAAATATTTTTGCAAGGTGGTTTTTTTTTTTTTTTTTTTTTTACTATATTGAATTTTATGGTATTTGACTCTATTTCTTTTTAAACCATGAAAGTAAAATAAATTTCACTGATATGTCTTTGCTCACAGCATACTTCAATGTATAGGAACAGAGTTGTTGGCAGAGTCTTTACAATACAAAGACGTATGACTACCATATATATTAACATATAAGCCAGGTCAAAATGCAAACAACATAAATAGACCCTGATCTGCCATCACATAATGTCCTGGCAGATCAGGGTCTATGTTGTATGTTCTACTGAGTAGTCCTTACAAACTGCATAGACCCAGATCTGCCGGCGCATTATGCGACAGCAGATCTAGGTCTATGCAGTTTGCAGTTGGTATTGGCTTATACATTAGTATATATGGTAGTAGATTTAACCATATGAGATTGCCAGTGTTATGATTTTGTTTTGCTACTCTTTGTACACTTTTATTATTACTTTTTTTAGGTCTAATAATAATTATAGGGAAGAATTTTTTTAATAATTGTCAGGTCATTCTTAGGTACAAAAGAGAATGAGAACAAGTCTTCTATACATAGAGTTTATTTGTGTGATTGAAGGAATTTTGTATTCATATTAAATGACACAGCATAATCCATTATCTAAAAATGGTTGGTTGGGTAATTTAACAATTTTATGAAGATGGCTTTTTATCATACAGCTAGTCTGTAATTTGACAAATCAGCAAGTGTTTATCCCAAATTTGTGTGTCAGCTCATATGGTTTGAAGATAAAGACAATTTTGCTGTGTTATTTAGGTTACCAATTCAGGTTAAGCTGTACCAGAGTTTGAAAATAGGCATAGTCAAAATTTACATTTAAGAATTGATTGCCTGTTTTTTTTAGTTGATATGTATGTTTAAAAATAGTTTGTATCTGGGTGCCTATTGAGCAGAATAGGATTAATATATACATGTGATATTATTTATGCTTTGCCTGTGTGAGGTATGGAGTCAACCTTGTCATAGATCAAATAAGGCTTGTTTACAGGTACCATATATACATGTACTTGATTACAAGTTGAGTTCAACTGCAAAAAACATGGACCCTGATCTGTCATCATATAATGCATCAACAGATCACAGTCTATGTTGTTTGTTCTACTGATTGCTCCTAAGAAACTGCATAGATCCAGATCTGTTGCATTATGCAGGTGCAGATCTGGGTCTGTGCAGTTTGCAGTTGGACTTGACTTATAAGTGGGTATATACGGTCAATATATTTGATGTTGTTACTATGAATTCATGGTAGCTTAATGGTTAAAACATTGAACTCAAAACCAGAAGGATTGCCAATTTGATTCCCACCCAGAGTTTCTGTGGTGTGTTCTTGGGCATGTCATTTTACTTTATTTGCTGGGAGCTGTAGTATCTCACTTGATAGAACATCCAACACCTAATCCATGGGTTGCAGGTTTGATACCTGCCAGGTCAACCCAGGTCAGCTGCCTTTGTGTGTCCTTGGGATAGGCACTTTAAGCTCCCATTTCCTTGGCATGATGTAGCCAATACTGTGTTGAAAGTACCAAAAACCAACTAACAACAACAACTTTACCTTGTAAAAGTCAGATATTGGACAGAAATGATTGGAAAGGTGTCTGTAATAATGCCATTGACAAAGATGATGATTTCCTTGTATAAATTGTATTATTAATTAAAATAGTAACAATATTATATTCTCAGTCAGATATAATAAATATTCCCATGTCTGAAAAATACAAAAATACAAAACAAATTAAGATTTCCAATTAACCACTCTTCTATGATTAGGGGATAAGATATTCAAGACTGGGATAGGGTGCATTTATTTGCTGAAATTAATGCCCAAAAGTACAGTCAGCATAATGTATTTTGGTGCAATAAATTTTGTTCTAATGGAACATTCATTGCTGTTTTGTATAAAATGCTAGAGTTTTTGACTTTCTTAAAGTAGTACTGAAGATTGGTTGGAAAAAGTTAAAACTAGAGCAGTGGTGAGCAATTTTGTCACATAAATATAAAATATACACCCATCTCTCCCTCATCCCACCCCTACTCCAATGATGACGATGAGTCTATAATAATAAGATAGTGTCAGTACAATGATTGGCCAAACATGCATATTTTCTGATGATCATCATAATATTTACTACGTTTCACAGCAATCCATTTAAAACTGCAATATAGTTGCATTCACAAAATTCTGTCATATATTGCATCCATCTGTAAGTTAGAAAGGGCAATAATTCCTTTAAAAATCATGGGAGCACAAAGATTTGTCAAAATGCACATCTTTTGATGATGTCCATAATAGGTACCAAGTTTCGCAGCAACCCATAAAAAAAACGCAAGACCGTTTGCATTCACAAGATTCCATCTTTCATTACATTCAGCTGTAGGACCAAAAAGGAAACAAACGTGAAAGCAAAGTGATTTGTTGTTGTGTGCATCTTCAGATGATGACCATAAGATGTATAAAGTTTCATGATGATTCCATTCGAAAACTGTGAGACTGGTTGCATTCACAAGATTCTGTCATATACTACATCCAGCTGCAAGTGAACAAGAGCAATAACTCTTACAAAAATCACGGGAGTAGAGTGATTTGGTGATATGCGCATCTTCAGATGATGACCCTAATATGTACCAAGTGATCCATAAAAAACTGTAGGACACTTGCGTTCACAAGATTGTATCATACACAGCATTCAGCTGCAAGTCAGAAAAGGGCATTAACGCTTATAAAAATTCTGGGAGCAAAGTTGTTTGTTGATGTACACATCTACAGGTAATGACCATAATATTTAACAAATTTCATGTTATTCCATCAAAAACTGCATGATTTGTTGCATCCATTGTGTGATGGATGAATGGACAGAGACACAAACATGGGGATTACTGTAGACCTCGGGGGGGGGGGGGGGGGTATAAAAATTCCTAAAAACACTAGAGATGTAACAGGTATAATACTGACCAATCCTCATTTGACAGTAACATCTATAAATCGCTAACCAGGCACCACATTTTTATTAAAACAGTGATAACTTTATTAGCAGTGGCACAATGTGGCAAGTAATTATCCAATAAAATTTATAATAGAGACCTAATTTGACAACATAACGAACAGGCGATTTTGAAAGCATACAAATTTCCGCTTCATTGCTACTACTGTGTCATTTTTGGCAATGTTTCAAGGTATATCTGTAAATTCTGCACCTTACACCTGTAAATAGAGGTAGAAAATGGCACAATATACTGGTCGGTGAAAATTTGCTTTCTTTATCATAAATGTAGGACAGGTTTTCTTCTCAACCATTTTGTAATCATGTAAAAAAAATCGTTTTGTTTCATGACTACATTGCAGCCTGTCTTGACCAGCCTTCCAGGGGAAGAACACATTTGGCTGCATAAAGGAGGTAATTATATAGATATAATAGAATTCATAAAATTAGTACTTGGTTGGATATGGGAGGTGGTTGTTTAAGAGGTATGACCATAATCAGAGGCTGCATTGTATTTTTTTCCTGGGGTCATGAATTCTATTCATATAAGTAACTAAGAAGAAAGCATGGTAAAAAATACAAACCAACCTTCCAGAATGGTACCTCAAACCAGCCCCAGAACTAGAAAATCTGGAAATTGAATGCTTACTGAATTGAGATATTCATGTCATAACACAAAAATTCAAATTAGTCCTCCTTATTGTATAGTAACAGGAAATTTTACTCATCCTGAGCTGCTGAAAAATGGATTTTTCCTGTCTGGCAGCCATATCTGATTTTCCCAATTGTCAGTTTCTTAAAAAAATTGCACTTTCTATCATCATTCAGCTGCTCTCCAACAGCTTGAAGTGGGAATTGCTACTTATAAAAATTACAGAAATACCAACTGATAGCATTCATTTTCTACCAGATCCTTACATAATAAACAGAAATAAGAATTTAAACCTGTCCTTACCGGGCATAATTTCTTAAAAACAAAAATTTTTCCAAATTTTCAAATGACCTGAATAAAGAAAATATTTGAAAAAGGTTAAAGACATTAAAAGTCAAACAGAATAGTAAAGCATGCTTCATTTAATAAGAAAAAATTTATTTAATTTTCTCCTGCCAAAATTTACAATATTAGGAGGAGATATGAAACATTTGATTTAAAATACATGTACTAGCAATGTAATTTGTGTGCTGAAACATTAAAGTTTGCATGGTGAGTGATCAATTGAAATAAAATATCGTACAGTTTCAAGAAAAAGTTCTAAGTAATCAGATTTTTCTATTTTGTAGTGGCACTAGCTGTTTCATATCCAGTGGTTATTTGCCGCTGCTGACACTCCATTCCAATATGTAACATTGTTTATCTTCAGTGCAGTAAATTGTCAGCTTGTGAATACAGAGAGTCTCTCTGTTGGAGAACACTTGATCACTAAGTGTCAAAGGGATCTGTTGGAGAACACTTGATCACTAAGTGTCAAAGGGACATAATTAATACCTGTCATCTAGGGCAGTGGTTGCATGGACCCCCACATGCTAATAGTTGTACTTTTAGGCTGTGGCGGGGATAAACATTTAGCAGCTTGGCACGCTAAATTCAAACATGCATTGCTCGCAGCGGCGGAGATAACAGAGAAAAGCAAGAGCTGACTGGAGGAGCAATACTTGCTGTGAAGCTATGTGAATTCACGGACCCCTGGGAATAAACCCGTGGCCCCCCCAGGGGTCCGCAGCCCACAGGTTGAGAACCTCTGATCATCCCTGATGGTCCTTTTTATGTTTTCTATTTCATTTCTGCACACTAACTTGAGTTCTCCACCATCTACCATTACCCGACTTTACAAGTAGCTTGCATTTTGGCAATCAAGAAATCTGTTGATTTCAGTATCAAAATGTCAAAGGTCAAGGTCACAGGGACTGCAAGAAGGAAAACTGTTTCCACACAATATCTTGACTTATATACCAGATACCTTGACCAAACTTTTTAAATGGCTTATATTTGAAATGAGGAAGACACATTGATTTGGGGGTCAAAAGGGCAAAGATCAAGTTGACAGTGGCTCACAGAAGATACATGGTTTCTACATGATATCTTCAGTTCTATTGTACCTACTTTGACCAAACTTTGTGGATGGCTTGCATTTGAGAAAAGGAAAACACCTATTCATTTTGGGGTTCAAAGGTCAATATCACATGGACTGAAAGTAGGAAAAACAATTTCTACAAATCTACTTAAGTTCTGTACCACCTGCCTTGACTAAACTGTGTAGCTGGTTTGCATTTGAGATGAGGAAGACACTATTGATTTGGGGATTAAAAGGCCAGAGATCAAGGTCAGAGGGACACCAAGAAGGAAAATGGGTTCTGCAAAATAACTCAAGTCCAATACCACAAACCATGACCAAATGTTGTGGACAGCTTGCATTGAATTTTAAAGAAGAAAATTCATTTCACAAAATAACTTGAGTTTTGTGTTTTTACCTTAATCAAAGAGGATGGATTGCATTTGAAACAAAGAAAATATTTATTGATTTTGGATAAAAAAAAAGTAAATGGCAAGTCTAATTCTTCCATGTTCCAGTGGTGGGGTATAATACTTTAGCAAATACTGTATATTGTAATTGATGACTTTTGTTAGTAGGCACCGACAGAATATACTAAACTGATGATTAGGCAGCTTATTTAATACATGTAGATATTTAAAAGACCAGAAGAAATGTACAAGTAAGGATCTATATATTAACAGATTGAGATACATGTATGTGTATATATATATATATATATATATATATATATATATATATATATATATATATATACACACACACACACACACATACATACATGTATACGTACTTAAAGTCTCAAACGTGTTGTGTGTGTGTGTGTTCTTGAATGTTACCTGTCAAAATATAAAAGGATGTACATTACAGTGATATATTAAATAAGTAAAATATTCCATTACATTTGACATCCCACTATATTACAGTATAGTCTCCATTACTGAACATGAAAATGTTCAATTCATTGGAAGCAACACCTTGTCCCCAAAATGTTTCTATTGCAGTAGAACTTTCAAAACTTGAAGTGCTGCAGACTCATATTTTTGTTCAACAGTTTGGTTGTTGGAGTTTTCAAAGTTAGAAGGTTTTACTGTACAGGGATTTGATCATTTAAGTTGTACTGATCATTCAAGTGATTGATGTATGAGTTTCTGAAGTTTTTGCTGTACATATACATATATGTATAAAGACTTGATTATCCAAATTCGTGATGATAATAATAATAATAATAATAATAATGACTTCATTTAAAGAAGAAGCTCATTTTGTGAACTGACCAATCTTCCATGAGGCCTTCTACAGTTGCATGTATATGTTGTAAAATTTTTACAAGTTGTGGTGTCTTTAGACAACAATGCTATTAAAAACTAGATAACTGATTTACTGTACTATAAAATATGTACAAGGCATTAAGATGAGTACATACAGGATTCATACAAAGATTAGTAGTAGTGAACGTGTGTAAAACATTATAGGTGAGTACATAAAGAACATTGTATATAGGTGAGTACATAAAGAACATAAAGAACATTGTTTTAAAGAAGAGTAGTACTGAATTACAGGTACACAAAATCATACAAATAATCGTGTCTGCAAATGTTGACTATAAAGCCTCTTAAAATCAAGGGAAGAGTCAGTTGACCTTATATAAGGTGGAATGGAATTCCATAGTTTGGGTATATCTTGTTCATTCTGTTGTTCACCACTTAGTTCAAATACTTAAGGTTCAACTGTATGTTTAGATTTCCTTTAATTATATCTGCACTTTGTGGATATATTACAGTAGGTCATGCCCATCCATATCTCTGTCACTGCATATGTGCATCCATCCATCCTTCTCTCACTGTTTTCTTTGTAATCTGAACTCCATCCACACCATTGAGGGAGAGTGATCATATTTGGGATGTTGTTTTAAGACAATGGGTCGATGACCACAATGGTTTCATATTCTGGATGCAGTCTACAGGGGAGAAGAGGGTGGGGATCAAAGGTCATCTGTAACCTGAACTCCATTTACACTGACCGAGAGAGGGTTATCGTATTTTGATACGATGTTTTCATGGCCTCATATCCTGACTGTAAGCATGGGAATGGTAGGTTGAGGAAGTGGTGTGGGGGCAAAAAGTTAAAAAGTGTGCAGATATTTGTGATGGCTTCCATCTGTGGTTTTATAAATGATTTAGGCTCAGATTATTTTTTTGCAATAACTTGCAGTGTTTATAGAACAAGATATACATGCTGTAGAAGTCATTTTAATAAAACTCTAAAATATCTAAAGCAGGCATGTGCAACCTATGGCATGCAGGCCACATCTGATCGGCGACATGGCTTTATCTGGTTACATTTACATCAATTGGGTACATTAAAAATCGCTGTTGCGAGCCCTGGAGGAGGTTGCACATGCCTGATCTAAGGTACTAGTTAATACAAACCACACCCGTGTCCCACCACCACCAACAACAACTTTTGAATACTTAAGTCTGTAATATCTGCATATCAGAATATCTGCATGTCCCAACTAAATAGGTGTCTGGGTAGTTTGGAAGAATGGACTTCTAATGTACTTTATCCACATCTGTGACTGTTTCCAACCTAGGTATTCAGGAAATTCCTAATACTGGCAGTGTCAGGTACAGTGCCACCCTCCATTCTTTAATGAGGTCACCCCTTCTGCAGTAAAAATCACTTAGCTCCCATTTACTCTGCAAGATAATAACCAATTATGTGTTAAAAGTGCCATTATAAACAGCAAACCAACATCTGCAATAAAAAAACAGCCTTATAAAGGGGTGGACTCTCATGAGAGGGACAGATGGTAAAAATGTAATATTGGTGTCAGCCAAGGTGGCCACTGATTGGTGGTGGTGGTGGTGGTGGTGGTGGTGGGAGGCGACATTCAGGATGGGATCTGTGCATCATTGTATTAAGGTACTTTTAAGTATATAATTAATTATTAAAATCTAATCAAATCTCACTTCACAATTGCATTTAATTTTATTAATTATAGCCCTAAAGGGTTTGCCATGCTCATTTGTAACCTTATTTAAAAAAATAAGTGATGGAGTCCATAATACTCTAATAATTCATGATGACTGGAAAATGGAAATGAAACTGAACAAACAAATTCACAATGTAACATGATGGAAATTAGCATTAAAAAGAATATTTTACAAATGCAAAAGTTTAATGTGTAATCCAGATCAAATTATTCAATACGCGATTTACATTTTAATTGATGCTATGGTGATAGTTAAGTTAATGGATGTATCTGAGCGTGTTTTATGTGTTTATGTGGAGTTATTCTCAATATTGAAAGAAACATTAAAGTTCATTGCCCGAATTAAACATTTTTCCAGGATGCGTGAATATGGCATTGATAAAGGTATTTTCACCAGATTTTTAATATTGTATACAAGTTGAATCAGCGCTGTGTCATTTTTGCCCATTTGTTAATATTGGTTGAATCAGTGGTATGTATTTTTGCCCACCTGTATACTGAAACATATGATTTTGTTCTGAAAGGTAATGATAAATGCCATTCAGAGCCAATCTTACAGTTCAGAGATTTTGTCCACTTTGCTGGAGAGGGGTCTATATTATATATAGCAAGTGCTAGAGAAAAGGTTTTATATCCTAGGTCCTGGCTTGTGACAATGAAATATCTACAGTAAGATTAGCAGAGTAGGAATTGACATTCTTTAGGGGTAAGTTAAATTGTTTTGTTATATGATATTGCAAAATAGGTAGATGAAAGTGTCAGGTAGATGTAATGTATTGATACTTTTCACCAGATTAAATTCTGTCAAGAATTAAAAGTCTGTTTGAGGGGATTTGTTGCACAACGGAAGATCAACTAGGTCCCGATAACAAGAGTTGTTCAAATATTTTATTGTACTTAATAATTCTGGGAGATTGTGTCGCTCGATAAAATGAACCCATGCCTTGATTAGGAAAGCACAATGGTATTATTGAGAGTATAGGTACATGTAGGTATGTGTGTTTGTATGTATATACATTATAGGGTATAATGGTACATCAGCAGAATCCTGGATATAAAGTGCTGAGTAAGAAGGCATACAGAACAAGAGAAAGGCAAAATTTTGTAAAATCTTTATAAAGCAAAGTTACATTTTTTATATAAACTGCACTTTTTAAAATTCTCCAAGACCTTCGCACCTGGAACATCACCAGGGAATGCATCCCAAGATGAAAAGGTTGCCTCCATTACCGTATATACTTGCATATAACCAGGGTCCAAATGCAAACAACATAGACCCTGATCTGCCATCGCATAATGTGCTGGCAGATCAGGGTCTATGTTGTTTCTTCTACTGATTAGTCAATACAAACTACATAAACTCAGATCTGCCGGTGCATTATGTGACGGCAGATCTGGGTCTATGCAGTTTGCAGTTGGTATCAGCTTATACACGAGTATATACGGTAGTCACCTCTTACGACATGCAGGAGGGTACATAGGACCTATTTACATCTCCTAACCTGCAAGAGGGATGGGGGTGGGGGAGTGTAAAAGTGAGTCATTTGATAAGAAAATTGTGTTCTCACAGCTGGATGTAGCAGTATTAATTTTCTATTTGTAAGATCTGTGTTTTTTTTATATTACTGTTACAGTAAAACCAGAACTGGAAGACCACTGTGTTGGAGACCATTATTATAAGGGCCAGGTTGTTAATTCACAGATTAGTATTGTGATAAAAAGGGTCAGGTCCTTAATTCACCAATTAGTATTGTGATCAATTCTATCATGACTGGGGTTGAAATTAGAGACCGACCGAATTTCGGTTTCGGTTTCGGTTTCGGGGCTGAAAGTTCCCATATGACCACTTTCGGCGTAGTTTCGGTTTCGGCCGAAAGTGATTTAAGCTTTCGGTCGACTACCAGAACGTCAAGAGACAAACTGTCACTCTGCTTATGCAGCGGCACATGTAAGGCTGTTAGTCTGTAAACGTATATAACACGTAATCCGTATAAAACACGTATATAAAACGTATATAATAATGTAAAGAATTGATAAGTTAATCGAAGTAGTAGGCCTAAATTAAGTTATTAAAAAAAATTGTAAATCATCGTTAAAGAATGTCGAAGAATGCGGTGTGGAAGTATTTCACAAAAGTTGAGGCAGATGCAAGAAAGGCAAAGTGCAAAGAATGTAACAAACTGTTTTCATTAGGCAGCGATAAACCAAAACTTCAAACAGTTTCAGGCTTGAAAGGACATCTGGCCAGCTGCCACAAGGAGCTTCATGGCACGTACTTGAAGATGGCCATGAATGACGAAGCAGGTCGTGCCGCAAAAAAGATGAAGATAGAGGAGACAGTGATGAAACATGCACTACCGAATTTTGTCCAGCCCTCGTTGACGTCAATGATTGAGAGCAGAATGATCTGGCCTGAAGACCATGTATCTGTTCAGCGAATTGATAAGTGCATCATGGACTTAATCATTGTCGACATGTTGCCCTATTCAATTGTTGAAGGTGATGGATTCAAAAGATTGAACATTGGTGATCCACTGAGCACTCGTCGTTATAACGTCAAAAGCGAGAAATATTACAGAACAACGCTTATGCCTGCCACATATGACAAAGTCGTGAAACACGTCACAAATCTACTGCAAGAGGCTACATGGATTTCGTTTACAACAGATGGATGGAGCAATCCAACGAAATCATGCTCATTGCTGAGCTTCACGGCTCATTTCATTCATGCAGATGTGCGGCGTAAAGTTATCTTGAGTGCGATGGTGCTGGAACAAGACCATGATGGAAATTATCTTGCATCGAAACTTCTGGAAGCCATGGTGAAATGGGGGATAGCCGAGAAGATTCACGTTGGAGTAAGAGACAATGCCGCGAACATGAAAAGTGCAATGAGACTCGCAGGCGTCACTGATATTGGCTGCGTGTCCCATACTTTACAGTTGGTTCTGCATGATGCACTGTTTACGCAAACATCAGTACAAGTTGTCATCAAAAAAGCTCGTAAGATTGTTGCCCACTTTAAGCATAGTGAGCAGGCTTGCCGTCATCTCGTGAACATCAACTTACGATGAAAGTCCCATCACACTCGTTACTGCAGGACGTTGAGACGAGATGGAATAGCACCTATCTTATGCTGGAGCGTCTGGTCGAACAGAGCAAGGCAATTAATCTGTTTAGCGTAGAGCGAGGCGGAATTGACAGCCTCTCGAACGCAGAATGGGAACTGGCTGGAAGAATTGTGAAACTTCTAAAACCATTCTACACAGCAACGTTGGACATTTGTGCTGACGAATCATGCATTTCATTGGTTTTCCCACTCGTCTTTAATCTGAATAACATGCTAAAAACTACTACAGAAGCAGATCAGGGCCTGAAGCAGATGAAAGCGTCGCTGCGTGATGCAATGTATCGTCGATTCTCTTATATTGGTTCCTCAGCACTCTTTCTTGCTGCCACGCTGATTGATCCACGCTTCAAGGATACTTACTTCAGCGAGCAAGAGAAAACGGTAGCAACGAAAGTAGTTCTGGATTTTTTACGTTCGGTTCAAGAATCTGCTACGAGTAATGTCAGTACGCCAGCCGCAGCTTCATCAACTGACAGCGTTGAGTCCAAACCTGAGAACAGCGAGACGTCCGATGCCGAAGAGGAGGTGGATCTGTGGGCTGCGCATGACAGTCAGTCTTCTAATATCGATCTATCAGAAACTAATGACAGTCGAAGTCAAAACAATGACATGCCGCTGTACGAACAACAGTTAAATAGTTACCTCAAGGAGCCACGTCTGCCTCGAATGACGGATATATATGCGTATTGGCATTGTAGTCAATACCCACTTCTGGAATCCGCTGCTCGCAAGTACTTGTCTGCACCACCCACCAGCGTGGCAAGTGAGCAGTTGTTCAGTGCAGCAGGGCAGCTGTATGCCGACCGACGCAGCAACCTACTGGGCGAAAATGCAGAAAAACTTTTGTTTCTGAACTACAACATTCGTTTGTTTGGATTCAACTACTAACCAATGAACGCTGAACGAACAGCTATTTAACAACTGTTACTGCAAGACTGCAAGTGTAGGCTCGTATTGATTATTTCTGGATTACGAAATACTTGAGTATTAAAGTTTTATTGATAAAGTTTATTTTTTTATTGCATCTTTGACTTAGTTTCACAACATAGCTTTTAAATCTTTTGCTGGTTTATACATCTTTCGGTTTCGGCTTCGGTTTCGGCCAAAAGCTCATCTTTAACTTTCGGTTTGGTTTCGGTTTCGGCCGAAGCCAGAAAATCACATTCGGTCGGCCTCTAGTTGAAATACACAGTAGCAAGCAGAAAATTTGCTACCCGTTTTTATTGTTTTGCTACTTGGTGCAAAATCCAGTTCATAATTTTTGTTCCAGGAATTTTGAAAAGAAAGAAGCCCCAGTTACATTTGTACATGTTGGAAAACCCTTTTGCTGCACATTAAAAAGTAGGTAGCAAACCTGCTACTCCATGTCTAATTCTAACCCTGTCTCAAAAGACCAATATTTTTTGGCAGAATGGGTCCTCTCTCAAGACAAGTTTAATATTGTATTCTTCTCATAGATTACATCACTTTGACAGTTCAAAATGTACAAATGTACATTTTTAATGCATTAAGGCAATTCATTTAATTGATTAACTCGTAATTGGATTGTCATAAAATGATATTTCAGCCTTACTGAAAGATATTCAAGAGTGACTTTAGACAGCATCTTGTGTCCTTTGAGTTCTTTAAAAATCTCTATTTTACAAAGAATTCAGTAATCATTGTCAATTCCCAAATGTAATTTATAATTGTAATGTAATTAAATTAAATTGTCAACAGTAAGCTAATATAACTTTTTAATCTTGTCAATATTGGCCTCGCTTTCCTAAATTGATAGAACCCTGTAGTAATCATGTTGGCTGGCTGTCTGTCCTTCAGTCCGTCTGTACATATAGCTAGCTGTTCATCAGTTCATCTGTCCATCAACAGTTTGGTTTCCACAAGATAATTTTACTGGAATTTGTTGAATTTTAACCTATTTATATTGATGACACATTGAAAGAGTTTGATTGCCAGCTTTCTCTATCATCATTTAGAGGAGTTTGGGCCCCAAATTACCCTTTAGCTTTTGTTTCCACAGCTTAACTTTCCCAAGCATTATAGGATTTCAACCAAATTTGGCATGCAGCTCCATATTGATGAAATCTTTGATTTCCAGTGTTCCATGACATCATGTACAAGAGTTACACTTTTGACTTTGGTTTCCTCAGCATAATTTTGTTAAGGTTTGCCAGATTTTAACCATATTTGGTATGTGGCTTTATATTTATAAGACAGTGAATGAGTTAAAATTCCATTGCTTTGTGATATTTACAGGATTTATGCCCACTGATTGCCCATCGTTCTAACTTGGTTTCTGCAGCATAACTATACCAAGGTTTGTTGGATTGCAACCAAATTCAGTATGGGGTTGTATATTGATGAGACCTTGAATGCTTTTGATTTCCAGCATTCCATGACCTCATTTACAAAGTTTTGCCTCCCTAACTACTTGTCCTCCTGACGTTGGTTTCTCTGGTGTTATTTTGCCAAGAGTTGGATTTAAACCAAATTTGGCATGCAGCTTTATACTGACAAAACCTTGAATGAATTTAATTTCCAGCATTCCACATTGTCATTTAGAAGAGTTATAACCCCTGATTTTCCATTATCCTTTGGTTTCTGCAGCATAACTTTACTAAGAAGTCTTGGTTTTCAACTAAATTTATCATGCATTTTTATATTAATGAGACCTTGAGATAGCGCTCAGTAGTTTCGTATGATTGGCCATTGGGTAAATATTTGATTGAAGAGACATCCGTGCTTTATCTCCATGTTTCTCCCTGATTATTTACAGTTGTGTCAAGAATGCATACTTTCATATTGTAAGTGCAAGGGGACAATTCTAGTGCAGAAACACACTTGTGCTAGCTGGGTTTGAGATTAAGTTTTGGATACAATGTGCATGAGTGGCTGCCCTATTTTCTCCTAGCTCAGTTTTTATGTTTGCCATAATTTTCATAGTGAGTAAATTTGGGGAAAATCAGTCCATTTATGGTCCACTTTTCTCTTCATTAATTTAATATCTGATATGCAATTGCCATCTCTTTATAAATTAAATATCTCCAACTCTGTTGTCAGTTTTAGCTAGTACCAGTACATGTTTTAGTCCAACAGGCACTTACCTACCAAGCATCAATTCAACATTGACTAATGAGCATGTTCATGTAACTGACATGGCTACCCATCACAACAGTGTGCTGATCATTGACTGCTTTGATGCTTCAAATGTTCTCCAACTGATAAAATTATTTCGAGAGATGTGAATTGAACAAAACTTTCATACTTTTCCATCTGGGGAAGAGTATTCAGTCATCTAAAGAAAGGCAGTAGAAATTTCAGCTCTCACATAAAGATGCAAGTGTTTAAAATCTCAGCTTGCACTGTGTAAAATAAACTCACATGTTGCAAATATGTGTGTTGAATTTGAATTCTGAATGTTATTGTTCGTATGTATTCAAATACACACATGCACACACACACACACACACACACACACACACACACAGAGTTCAACTTCTTATAAGGGTCACATCTCTAAAGCAACCATCTCCAGCCAAGATTTTTTTTTTTGGTCTTTCTTTTTGGGCTACATATTTACCTCACCTCAACAGCCACTTCCCTTGGATAGCTAAAAGTGATCAAGCCCATGGGTGGCTGGTGAAGAGAGATTGCACAGTACATACAGTTTCAGTATTATATCATACAAGCTTATCCACAGTGATCTGTATTTGAAAAGTCCACTCTTTTCTTATTTTATATCCTTTGAAATCTTTGAGAACTTTTCTTTTTTTATCATGAATTGATGGAGAGTTTCATTTTACATCCATCTGTAAAACATCATGTCTCTTCTGTCCAATTTTGCTTTGTAGTTTAAACTAGATAGATAATGTAAATCAATAATTTAGATAGATAATGTAAATCAATAATTACTAATGCCTGCTGTCACAAACTGCAGTTATTTATCAGGATCACATGACCATGTCACAAATTCTATAAAACATTCTTAGATTCTTGTCTGATTGCACTTTTAAATATAAACAAACTGAGGTGGCTCAGTGGTTAGTGTGTTGGACTCGCAACAGAAAGAGTACATGCTCGAATCCTGCCATCGGATCAGACTGGCTCGGCTACTGTGGTATGTCTTTGGGCAAGGCACTTTACTCCAGTTGCCTCGGCACTAATAGCCTACTTGTGTTGCTGTGTGATAAAACACCAAACCAAACCAAATTTGTAAATATAGTAACACACTCTGGTAACAGTATTACACCGTTACTTGCTGGAATGACACACATCTAATGATTTTCCTGTGTAGTCATCTTTATTGACTGAAGATATCTCGCTTATCATAACTGTTTGTCAATAGAAATACCACTATCATATTCCTTTTTATTCTCTCATGACAAGATTTTTTCACTTACCATTATCTCTCTGAGACACTTTTTCTCACTCAGAAAAAATGAATTCCTCCCTCCACATGATACTTTAAATTGTCCACCCTATCTGCCTCTGCTGACTGTCATTGAGGCTTTTAAACTTTTTAATCAATACAAGTCATGCCATCATCACACTGTCGTGGAACTGAGTGGAGTCCCCAGGTTGCTGAGTGGTCTAATTCACTTGCCTTTACAAATCACTCATACATCTCACCTCTGTTCACACGAGTTCAAGTCTCGGCTCAGCCAATGTGGATATGTGAGAAAACTTGCCAGTAGCTTCCTGTGGGTTGGTGGTTGTTTCTGGGTTCTTCTTCCACCAAATGTACTGGCTGCTATTCATAGCCTATCATGTGCTGAAAAATGGCATTAAACCCCATACCCCCCCCCCCCAAAAAAAAAAAAAAAAAAAAAATCATGGAACTGAGAATGCTGCAAGTATATATCAGCCATATATACCAATGTGGATGTGCTGGACTTAAGTGTTAACCCTCAAGATTGTGCCATACTTGCCCTTGTGGATGTGGTGGAGGTATGTTAACACTGAGGATTGTGCTATACATGCCCATTGGGATGTGCTCAACTTGTGTTTTAACCATGAAGATTTTGCCAAACATGCCCATTGGGATGTGCCAGAGCTACATAGTAATACTGAAAATTATGCCTTACTTGCTAGTATGCATATGCTGAACTTTATGTTAACAGTGACAATTGTGCCATACTTGCCCATGTGGATGTTCTGGACATATGTGTTAACAGTGAAAATTGTGCCATACTTGCCCATGTGGATTTACTGGACTTAGTGTTAAAGGTGAATATTGTGCAATACTTGCCCTAAAAAATGTGCCATGAGCATGTGGTTACTGAAGACTAAATTGCTGTATCTTATCATAAGGATGTTCTATGTCCATGTTATTACAGTGCAGATGTCATATTCACCTGTATGGTTATCATATTCAGAGAGCATATTTATATATTGCACTGGCATATCTCACCATAATACAGACCAACATCAATGTGCCATTAGCATTGTGTTTAATTTTGGTACAAGGTCATCTTAAAATCTGTCATTGAGTAATTGTTGTTAAGTACTTGCAACATTTGTAAACATAGATGGGGCAAGAGCATATGATAGACCCAAGCTGTACAATACATATAGTGGAGAGGTGGATATATTGAGTGTACATTGTAAAATTTATTGTTACCACGCTCATCCCATCTTTTGATCTGTGAGAATTTGTTTAATTGTTACTGTGAAGAAAGAACCCCACTTTCTTGGAGTATGTATTTTTAGCACATACTCATTTATATTAAAGTGTACTTACTTTTTAGTATAGTTTTTATCACAATCAAGTCCCTGATAATATAATTTGATCAGAGATGACTATTTAACCTTTGTTGTGCCTAATTAGAATCCTGAATCAAAATGTGAGAGCCCTATAGTAATAACCTTTTCCATCCATCCATCTTTCAGTCTGTTCACACTTGTTATAAGCAGCATAGCTCTGCAACATTTACACATAATTGAATGCCATTTGGTATGTGAATTGACTATTGCATGTAGATGTGCTTTGTAAAGGCTTTGTCTTTTCAAGTCCAATTTAGATGGTGTTATTGCCCTTTTTCCATCAATATTATATCTCACTCTTGTAACTCCTTGTAACTAATATAGCTCAGGACACATTCAGCATATTCTGATGCAATTGGGTGTGTAAAATAGTTCAAGATATAGTATGTCTTTTAAAATGTTTTTGTCTTGTCAACCCATTTTGGATAGAGTTATGGCCCATGACAGTTGATTTCATATCTTCACATGGGATGTTTCTTTTAACTGGTATAGCTCAAGAACCATTCAGCATATTTTGATGCAGTTATGTATGAACATTGTCTCAACAACTTACATGAGTTTAGTATTGTTTAGAAGAATTATGGCCCCCTGATTGCTCATCTTCCTGACATTTTTTTTTTCAAGATAACTTCTCCAAAATATGTTGTATTTTAACTAAGTTTGCACTGTGTCTTCAGAATAATAAAGCCTTGATTGAGTTTAATTTCCAGCAGTCCATGACATCGTTTACAGGAGTTATGGCCCCTGATAGTGCGTTGTCCTTACTTTGGTTTCCACAGCATAATTTTTCTAAGTGTTGTTGGATTTCAACCTAATTTGGCATCAGTTTTATATTGATGAGACCTTGAATGAATTCAGTTGCAGATGTTTTACACTAATATTTAGAAGAGTTATGGCCCGTGATTGCCTGTCCTCCTAACTTTGTTTTTTGCTGCATAACGTAACTGAGGAATATTGCATTTCAGCCAAAGATGTATGCATCTGTATATTGAAGAAACCTTGAATAAGTTGGATTTTGAGAAATTCATAATCATTATTTAGAAGAGTTATGGCCCCTGAATGCCCATCTTTTCTAAACTTTGGTTTTCCAACAGAAGTTTCTCACAAACACAATTTTCCAGAAACATTGAAACAAGCTATAAGATTTACTGTGTGTGATTCTCCCTGTCATGATAGAAGACAAGCTATAGATACTCCAGTGAGTGATGATGCCCATGGAATTACCTCTGGTGCAATCCCATTAATTGCCTCCATCAATCAGAGTGATCATAATGTGTTAACTGTTACTGAGATAACTGCTGAAAGTTCTAATGTTTCACGACTCATTACAAAATCTTTTGAAAAAACAGTTGATCGTCATGATTTAGGCCACTGTAATGAAGATAATTTAGAGGAATATCATGGTTCATATATTGATAGTGAAAATATTAACTCAGATATTCCATGCCATTCATCTCAAGACCATAAAAACTTAGAATTTTTCAAAATCAGTGGCTTAAGCAAAAAGGTCTCAAAATCTACCATTTAAACATCCATTATCTTTTTCCAAAACTAGGTGCAATCAAATTACTTCATGCAGGAAATAATTCAGAAATTGACATTTTTGCATTCAGCGAAGCCTTCTTACATGAACTTTTTTTTTATGATGAACTTAACATTCCTAACTACAGTTTTCAAAGAAAAGACAGACTTTTCCAAAAGGGTTGTGGACTTCTCATTTACATTAGGGACAGCATTCCATTCAAACGATGATATGATCTTGAGGAAAATGGTGTGGAAATAATTTGGCTAGAAATCAGACATGATGTCCAAAAACTATTTGTATTAGGTTGTGTATATATACCACTGAATGCTGACAAACCATGTATACCATATATCAAAGTAAGCTTGAAACTTTGTATATAGAAAACAAAGAAGTCTGTTTAGTAGGTGACTTTAATTACAATTTGCTATATGACAACAAACAAAGCTGGATTCAAACTCTGAATCCCTGAATTATCAACAGCTAGTTCATATACCGACTAGAGTAGCAGAGGTATCTGAGACACTAATAGATCACATCTATACTAATAATTCTGACAACATTATAGAAGTTGCAGTTCCCCAGTATGCCATAAGTGATCATTATCCTATATGCAGTACATGAAAATTAAGTTAAAAAAGTAAACCATATCATCACAAATATATCGAGTATTGAATAATGACAAGATTTGATGCACAAATATTCCTTAAAGAACTGAAAGATATCCCGTGGTCAATAATTTAATCTTTTGATGACCCATCAGATGCTCTTAACATTTGGATAGATATGTTTACTGATACCCTGACCAGTCATGCTCCTATTAATTTCAAGAGAGCTAAGCAACAAAATCAACCTAATTAGATCACAAGTGATATATTGAATGCTATTAAGACAAGGGATAGATTTAATAAATTAAAAGATACTAACAATTACATATTATAGAGAAACAGAGTCAAGTCCATGATTCAAAAGGCAAGGAAAACATACTATTCTACTGAAATATCAGATAGTATTATGAAAAAAGAACCTTAGAAAACTGCAGAAAACTTTCAATGACTTAAAAGGCAAATCTGTCAATAACCTGCCATTTAGATGTATTAGTGATGAAAATGGTAACATTCAGCAAGAACCTGTTGAAATTGCAAATGCACTAAATGATTACTTATGAACATAAACAAAAAACTTGTGGATCTCACAGCTCATAGAAGATTCTCAAGTGATGAATTAAATGAGCATATTTCCTCAAAACTTAGCAAAGAAAACTACTTCAAAATACCTAAAATACCTAAAATAAGTCTAGAATTTATTTTATTAATTTTAAATGAATTAGATAAACTTGATATCAGAACAGCTACAAGTGTAGATGGTATAAGTGCCAAATTCCTAAAACTCTCATCTTAGTGATATGTATATATTCAATCTAAATATTTCTGCAGGTATTTTTCCAAAAAGTATAAAACTGGCAAAAGTAACTCCAGTACACAAGAATGGAGATCTTTCTGATATGAATAACTATAGGCCTATATCGGTTTTATCATCACTTTCAAAAATATTAGAAAGACAGTGTTTCTTGACCTTACAAAGGCTTTTGACCTTGCTAATCACAAATTCTGCTGGAAAAACTCAGCATATATCAAGTTAACCATGAAAGTTTAACTTGGTTTCAATCCTACCAGTATCTTGAAAGCAGATGACAACATGTTTCTAATTTAAATAAGCTTTCAGATAAAAAAAAATCATAAAGTCAGGTATTCCACAAGGATCAGTTCTTGGACCATTACTCTTTCTGCTGTACATCAATGATTGACCATATCACATCGAGCTATCCACCACCAACATGTTTGCAGATGACACAACATTATATAACACTGGATCAACTGGCCATGACCTTACCACTAAATTAAATCAGGATTTGGTTAAAGTAAATAACTGTTGTGAGCACAATGGTATGAAGATAAATGAAGCCAATTCAAAAGCCATGATCATAGGTAGTGGAGCCTAAGTAAAAGCTGAGAAAGATAACTTCAAAGTAATGCTAAAAGGAATAGATATAGAACAGTCTGAGGAGAATTTTGGGCCCCCATTCGACCTGGTGCCCACCACCACCACAGTTGTGGGACTTGCTTGGGCAGTTGCTATGCCACTGAGTTTCAGTATCAGACAGATTAACATAGCACATAACCAAACTGTGACCTTTATCACTTCAACTCCACGGGAACATGGTAATTGTTCCAATGATTTCAAGTTGGGATGATTACTGTATATACTCGTGTATAAGCTAAGTCCAAATGCAAACAACATTGACCCTGATCTGCCATCGCATAATGCGCCAGCAGATCAGGATCTGTGTTGTTTGTTCTACTGATTAGTTCTTACAAACTGCATAGACCCAGATCTGCCAGTGCATAATGCGATGGCAGATCTGGATCTATGCAGTTTGCAATTTGGTATCGGCTTATACGTGAGTATATAGGGTACTCACCTGTAATAGATCAGCATTTCAAGTCTCCTAATTTTCAATCTGTGCTGAAGTCAATACTATATATTCAAATGCTGTAGGGAAATTTTACTTATATACTAGGTGAGCTTTTTAAAATCATAACTATGAAGGAATTATTCTTGTCAATTCTTTTTGCATGTGGGAGCTGCAGTAGGTCATACATGAGAGAATTGAACTCGTAATCCAAGGGTCGCGGTTTGATATCTTCCCAGGCCTAGCCTGGGTCGGCTGCCTCGGTGTGTCCTTGGGAAAGGCACTTAGCTCCCATTACCTCGGTATGATATAGCCAATCATGTGTTGAAAGTGCTGTTAAAACCAACAAAAATAACACACACAAAATTTTACTTGGAGGGAGGATTACCCTTTCATATTCTAAAGTCTCTCATTTCTATATTCTTGTCTCAAAGCAATGATGTGTACTTGAGCAAGTGCATAATACAGCCTCCCGATATTCACACACACACACACACACAATTTCCTTTTTAATTTTCATTAAGTTTCATTTTTTTAGTAATTTTAGTCTGTGTGTTATGAGCAAGTGAATGAAATTAGGTCACACTGCTTGATCTGGAGTGGTGGTTTACATAAATTGAGTTGGGATTTCATGACTCCGGGAACATTTTTCCAAGTACATGTACTTGTTCCTGGGATGGGATGAATGAGTTGCAACAGATACTCATCCCTGTCTTCACTTAATCACTCATCACACTTATCTACAACACTACTTACTCTATTACACAAAAAAACACAGGCATCAGACACAGGCTTTATACTAAAATGCATCCAGACCTTGAAAATATTGTTCAGAGTGTAGACAGCAAGTTTAAAACCCTTCTAATACATTGGCACCTTAGATAAATATATAATAAGAGACAATTTTCACCAACTATCCTACTGAGTAATCGATTTCAGACAAACCTCCATTACTTGAGAACTATTCATGGGTGCCTATCAAAATAAAGATTCCTGATTGGTCAAAAGAATTGGGAAGTTATTACATCATGGCCCGAATTAAATTATGACCAGTCAGCTGTTGTCTTGACATTATGTGCTTTAGAAATAGATTTCAGTGGCATGCATTGTGTAAAGGTTGGTGGGAATTGGCAGAGACACTTAAAATACTTGTTTCAAATGTAAGTTGGCAACATATTTTTTGTGAAAAGCAATTACATACTTGCAGAAATATCTGCCAGTGTCTTTGCTTTAGTGTGGCAATTTGTCAATAAAGTTGCAGTCTTGAAAATACTGGTGACCTGGGGCATGCATAATACTGTCTTACCAAGCAAAAAACATCATTTTTTAAATACATTCTCTGGCTTTTAACTTATCACAGGTCTATCTCATAAAGATGTCTTTAGTTGGAAAATTTCTCCACATTAAAATAATGTCTAGATTATTGAAAAGTGTAACTGTAAGTGCAATACAATTAAGAAATTGAGGGCTGGGTTTGAAACTGCAATTTATCAGTTTAGTATACAAACCTTGTCTCTTATTATATATTTATATAGGGACCATGTATTTGATGTGTTTTGACCTGCTATCTTCTCTCCATTGTCACAAGTCACGGCTGAAAGTGAGCATAATGGATTTTTGCCCATGGCTTGTGACAATCTCTTCACTCGAAACATAATATTTTCATGATCTGGACCCATTTAAGTATCAAGGTTGCATAAGGTACCTGTGTAAAAACTAAAGACAGCTTCCCTTCATGATGTGAATTGACAATATGTGTGCAGAATAGGCAAAGTAATCTATAATTGACACATGCTAGATGTTAAGCACTGTTGACAGCAATGAGTAAGTAGTAAAGTTTTCCTTGGCACAGCCAATTTGTACCCGAGACAAGACAATGAGTGGTTTTCTTGAGTGTTGGGTTTAAACTATGCTGGTATGTATGGTAATCCTTCGCTTATAGGTCAATAAGCTGTGTCAGTAAGCTTTATTACTTGAGGCCTTAAATGGAGGATTTACAAATTTATATTTTGGTCTGCTCATATTGGTTTCCAGTACAAATTCAATTGCCATATACCTGTTTAGTGAGCAAGGTGCCAATGAAAAGAATGCTGTGCCTTTGCACATGATGTGTTTATAGGTAACTAAGAAAGGACTACTATTTGCTTGTTATAGTGTAATACAGCAGTGGTGGTGTTTCTGGTCTTTCAATGTTCTCAGTGGCTTTATACATTCGCAGGACTTGTCCATCTGCATATGACAGGGGCATGTTATAGACAGGTGGGTGGACAGAAGACTATATATATATATATATATACACACACACATATCTAAGTCAGTAGTAGCAGTAGCAGGTACAAGTTACTTCAATTAGTAATATATATTTCAGATAATGATTCAGATAAATCTTATACAAGAAATTTTAATAACATTTTAGGGATTGTAAATGTGTTACCTTTATCTGTTTTTTTATATACATTTTACAGAATTTTTACATCTTTCACGTTATATGTTATCTTGTTGTGCTTAATTATACATTTATTTGGAAGACTTTATCTTCCTAATTTTTTTGCAATTAATTTTTAGTTTTGGAACATAACCTTTTGTTGGCACTAGATAGCCACTTTTGTCCTGAGGCGCCATAAAGCACTACTACATATTACATATATACATGTACAGTGGAAATAGTCAACACTACAAATATCATTTTATCTTTTTATATCACAAAGGTTTTACATACTCTTCTGTATCAATATAATTTCCATTCAGTCAAACAGTACTTTAATATGATGACATAAATGGGAACAATATATTAAAAGTCATTAAAAATGTAACCCCCTGTACTTTATTCAACAGTACTTTAGATAATCTGATATTTTTGTCAAGCCCAACTTAGTGGAAGCTCAACATAGTGTTTACTTTCATGTCTGTGTACATGTCTGTCCATATGGCCACACCTCAATGTTCAAGTATTTTCTGTGGACAGTTTCTCAAGTATAGTTGACCACAGAGTCGTATCATCCTGATAATGATGTGTAAAATACTGATTTACCAAAAGTGCAGTTTGTGGTTTTGTGGGTTTAACGCCATTTTTCAGCATGAATCCCTGGGAAAAACCACCAACCCATGGAAAGCTACTGGCAAGCTTTCTCACATACCCACGTTGGCCAAGCGAGACCCCACGTGGACAGAGGTGAGATGTCAGTGATCTGTAAAGGTGAGCACCTTAGACCACTCAACCACCATGGGCCCCCCAAAAGCTGAGGGCAGGGTCAACATGCAGGACATTATCAGCATCTTGCAATGTTAACAGCTTATATATGATTATTGCCACCAGACTGAAGTCAGAAAATGTACTCCTACAATTTCTGAATGTTCACACTCAGAGTAGAAGATTTTTTAAAAATTTCTAGGCATTTACTGAATCTTCCATTTTCAAAAGACAAACTTTTTCCATGAGACAGTTTCATATTCAGGACATAGATGCATATTAATATTAAGTAAAATAATTCAGCTTAAAGTGTTTATTGTTCTATTGCATGCAAAACAGAGTATTGTGTTTAAAGCTAGACCACACCAGCAAAATTGTATGCAAAGTGGAGTTCTTTGATTTTCTGTGGAAATGTCACTTTTATGAATTTATTGAAAAGATGGACATAAATAACCACTATTAGGTCTTTAACTGTCCGTTGGATCATACATATACTTTATTCTGTCACTGCAGATGTTTTTAATACATAATTTATCATTCATCAAGCAATTCTTGGTTTAAAGATATTGTTTTGTTGTTGGTTTAAACTGTATTTTTAGCACATTAGCAATATCATGCCGAAGAAATAGTAGTTAAGTGCCTTTTCCAAGGACACACTGAGGCAGCCAACACGGACTGGCCTGGGCTGGTATTGAACACATTACCCTTGGATTATGTGCCTCCCCTTTAAAAAATTAATTCCATAGATATTAAAGAGGTCCATATTAATGAAAATTTAATCTCATCTGATGTGTAAAAAACTCTCATGCCCTTTGTAAAGGTCAATTGCATTTAAAATCTTGAATTTGCTGACTTGTATAGAATCTAGAGTAGACATCACTGGTTGGACATTTGGAATAGCATGTTGCCTCTTGAATTTAAACTACAGTCCAATGTCAGGTCTGTACAAAGTCCAAGAGGTGAAACATATGTCTTTCAGGAATCTGAAAATGTATAATATCAAAAGTTCTGCTTTTTAAGTTTCCTGTCTGCATGAATAATGTATTCCCAAATTATTTGTAATTGTTATTAAAGATAATTATTTTCCATGACATTGGTTTACCATATAATGGAATTGGTAAATGTTCAGATGATTCTTCCAAAGTGTAAATAACACTTCCAATTTACCGTTCTTTAATTAGATATTGTGGTCATATGCCCCATTGACTTTCTAGAATCATATCCTTTTTTTTTCTTTCTGTTCGATTAAATTGAAATCTTTTGGTATGTTTCAGCAGTTCTGCTATTAGTGCAATTATTGAGTACTTATTTTCAAAGTTGTTTATATAGATGAAATCTTGCATACTAAATCATAGTGAAATAGTATAATTACTGGTTGTTATTTATGTCTGTTAAATTCCACACAAATATGGTCCATATTTATGTGATGTCTTATGTTAATGAAACTTTGTGGTTTTAGAGTACATATTCTCTCTCTCACATACAGATGTAAAAAATAATGTACACTGCTAATATTTAATAAACAGACACAGATTTGATAAAGAGCAAATCCCTTTGGACAAAATTTGAATCAGATGCAGGTCTGCAGTATATACTTGCTTATAAGTTAAGTCCAACTGCAAACTGCACAGACCTAGATCTGGCATCATATAATGTAGCAGCAGATCTGGGTCTATGCAATTTGTAGGATTCATCAGTTGACAAACGACATAAACACTGATCTGACAGTGCATTATGCGATGGCAGATCAGGATCTATTTTATTTGCACTTTGCACAAACTTTCAGAAGACTGTGATGATTTTGTTTTGATTTCTTGTCAGTGAATAAAAGTGTAAGTAATTGAATCTGTGAATAGAACAAGAGTTTTTTGTAGTGTATACTAGGATTATAGTGAACTCAAATTGAAACTCTGGCTGCTCTGAATTTTTGCCAAATCTGAGCAAACATATTAGGCCCTGTTAACTTGTGAGTGAAATGTACCTGTCTTCTTTGAATCACCATCTACAGTAAATCAGAGTATGTACTAGAGGATTACGTTTGGTATGCAAAAATCGTGGGCATTAGATCTTAGGGTAATTTCATGATTTCTTTATTTTGGACTGCCATCTGTTAAATATTTGTTGTTACCATTTATATATTATTATTTTTGTTGTTGTTGTTGTTGTCTTTAATGGCACTTTCAACACATTATTGGCTATATCATGCCATGGAAATGGGAGGTAAGTGCCTTTCCCAAGGACATGCTGAGACAGCTGACCCAGGCTGGCCTGTGTGGATATTGAACCTGCGACCCTTGGATTACAAGTCCAACACTCTATCAGCTGAGCTACTGTGGCCCCCTAATTGTGTAAGAAATGTTCCTGGATGTTTTATTTACATGGAAGATTGATTGGTCATGAATGTAACGAAAATGAAACCCTACAATAATAACCTGCTGTATAGTATTCTAAGTAATCATATATATATATATATATATATATATATATATATATATATATATATATATATATATATATATAGAGAGAGAGAGAGAGAGAGAGAGAGAGAGAGAGAGGAGAGAGAGAGAGCAGGGTTCTGAAATTCTGATGGCTCTTGTTGGACATTTTATCTCTAAAATCAATGTGGCCACCGGATATTTGTGAAAATTTTTAGTCATCAGTGAAAACTAGGTGACAGTTACTGATATCTCATGGTTCAGTGATTTGTGCTGTAAACCTTGCATTAAGTTCAGTTTCTCTATGTTAGGGTTTGTATTTAGTGCAGTTTCTACGACACTACATCATATCAAGCCACTGGCAATAATCCACCTGTTGCTTGCAACGATGCTGACACTATTGCTTGCAGAGTGGTGTAACTTGTAATAAAGATTTGTTGCGTGATGATTAATCAGAATAATTGAAAAATGATTAGAAAAGGCAAGCAACATTTCATTTATGATTTTGCATAATTGAATATAAATAATTATAGATTTCTGTTTCTTGCCAGTAAAAGTTTCAACCGTACAGGATACAAGCAACTTAACCTTTACCATATATGCAAAAATTACACTGTCCCAGAAAAAAAATATAGAAAATATCTCATAATGATTAAAATCTAGAAAAACCCAGACAAATTTATATGGTCGACAGTTGCTAAATAAGATTAGTTGGGAAACCAGATAAAGGTATTTTATGTTAGACGATATCTGCTCAAAATTGGGCATGCATTTTACATGGATAAATATGGCACATAGAAAAAAAGAGGTGCTCATCTTTATCCACCCACCACTTGTGAAGACAAGTGGCGAAGTGTATGTTTGGTAGATTTTGTTGTCAACAAGTGGATTTTTTTGTGTGTGCTTGATTTTAAGGAACATTGAATTGTAATTTAGTTTTACTGTTCTAAAATTACATCTTATCTTTACAACTATGTGTTAATGAGCATAGATGTGTTATGTTTATAATCAGAAATATGTCAGTAATTAATGTGAAATATATTTAAATATTTATGCTCCAATTCATGCATAAGTATAGGCATGTCTTTAGAATTTATTCCTTTACTTATCCTTGATAATGCTGTTTCTTCATTAGGACGAAAAAGTATGTTTAATTTCAAATTGACCAACATGGCAGAGGACATATGGCAAAGGTGGCAATACCTGGAACATTAGTAATAAATAGTAGATAAATGAATACAGAGAGTGTTTTCAGTAAATGATACAAAAAGGGAGACACACATCCCTCAGGGTGTCTTGTCACCCTTATGCAGAAATTGCAATTCCAGAGATATTTATAATGTACTATTTGACAGCAGATTCATACATTTTACATATGTGGTCCATGAATAAAGTTCATGTCATTAATCAGTTACAAAATAAGTAAACTGCTGTATGAGGAAGTTGTTCAGGGATCAATACCCATCATCCATCATTCTTTAGGCTCTTGGTTTGACCTCTTTCAATATCAGCAGTTTGTTTAGCAGGTGAAAATACTGAGGTAGATAAGATTGGACGTTTACTCTGTGAGGGTCAATGGCAAATTCTGGTGATAAATTGGTCAGCTCAAGAGCAGGCCAAACATATCGAAGTCACACAATAAATTGGTCAGTCACCAATTAAACTTTATCCTAAAATACTTAAGATAGATCTGAGGTCAGTTTTGGATTGGCTTTGTACATGTTTCGAAAAATTGAAAATACATATGATAGATGTCTAGACATATGATTGTTATCATACATTGTCATTTTTCTGTCTATGATTTTTAGCTCACCTGCCCACATTTGCTATTTTCTTCTTCTTCTCAAAAATTGCTGAGCCAATTTGGATTAAACTTTGCAGGAATGTTCCTTAGGGCATGCCCTTTCAGTATTTTGTTTGGGGTGACTCCCATTGCAACATTGTGGATTCCATATTTTCAACTTCTTCTCCAGAATGACCAAGTCAGTTTTGATGACACTTAATTGGAATGTTTCTTATAACATGCTATATCATAATTCTGTCTAGAGTGGCATACCATACGGTGGCGTGGCTTCCATAGCAAGCATATGGGAAACCTGGTTTCAACTTTTCTCTTGAATGGCTGAGCCAATTTTGGTAGGATCCAAATGAATGTTCCATAGGATATGCTGTGCCAGAATTGTGTTCAGTGTGTCTCCCGTAGCAACATTGTGGCTTCCATAGCAGCCAGGTAGAAAACCTGCAAATGATACATATCTTCCATCAAGTATGGTTATTGTTACTAATTAGTGAAATGATAAACTGTTATATTATGTAAACAGGTGAGAAATATCAGATCCACTTGGGTGTCTTGTTTGGAATTGTTATCAAACGCTAAAAGTGATGATATGAGGACAAATGAAACAAAACTGCATGGGTTTATTTTCTTTCTCATTTTAAACTCCTATTATATAAATGTATATACCGTATATACTTGTGTATAAGTTGGTTTCAAATGCAAACAACATAGACCCTGATCTGCCGGCACATAATGCACCGGCAGATCAGGGTCTATGTTGTTTGTTCTACTGATTAGTCCTTACAAACTGCATAGACCCAGATCTGTCGGCGCATTATGCTCCGGCAGATCTGGGTCTATGCAGTTTGCAGTTGGTATGCGATTATACGCGAGTATATAGGGTAGATGTGATCTTATGTAAGTATCCATTTGCATTGAAATTTATGAAACAATTTGAATAATTTATATCTTTTGCAATACTGCTTGGCAAGCTAAAGATTACACTCATTCAATGAGTTTTATGACTTTAAATTTAAATGACTGTAACATGTAAGATTCTGTTTGTCACATGACAAAACATTTTTTAAAACATTTAATTGGTTGAACTAGAAGTTCAATTTGGTGCTGCTAAAATCACACTTTTATGATGTTATGATAGGAGGCAATTCTGTTACCTTGTATGATGTAATATATGATTATTTCACATGTTAATCAAATTCTGAAATAGGTCTCAGGAACATCATATCGGTGACATCACATAACGAGTTAGATTAACCCAAATGTTAGATTAATGGATACAAATTTTAGTGACCTAAAATATCAGTTGTTGTTCCCCACTTATTGCATAAAAAAAAGGTCGTCAGGTAAAAGGAAGATGGATTAATGAGTCTAGACTGTTCTTCCTTAATGCTTCTTGCCTTTGTGAATCCTAGTACTTAACATTAATTTTTGAATTTTTTCTGATGAAATGATATTGATCATCTAAGTTTAAATAAAGACCCATTTATGTTACAATATATAATATTTAAAAACAAGGTGTGTCAGTTACTTCAAGGGTTAGACATGCACTTTGAGCTTGTGCTTCTTGAACTATGAAACATATATACTTGTTTATAAGTTGAGTCCAACTGCAAACAACAAAGACCCTGATAATGCACTGGCAGATCAGTGTCTATGTTGCTTGTTCCCCTGATTACTCCTAACAAACTGCATAGAGCCATATCTGCTGGCGCATCATGTGATGGCAGATCTGGGTCTGTGCAGTTTGCAGTTGGATTTGACTTATAAGCAAGTATATACGGTTATTTGGTCTGCAGTTGTTTGTTAATTTTATTTGATTATGTAGCCTGCCCACAATGCCTCATAAAATGGGAACTTAAAATGTTTTTCTCTGTATCCTGAGTAGCAATATGTTGTGTAAATATGTCTGAGTGATTGCACTTCCTCTTGTGTGATGTTTCATCTAACTGTAAGCACTTAAATGATGATGGAATTACATGTATGGTTGTCTTTAGAGTGCCGGAAATGAGTTTCAGATGCATGTTAAACAAGAATTTATATCCAGTTTAAACAATCTTTTTATATGGCTGCTATAAGGTGGAGAATATCATTTAATAATATGTTGTCTAACCATCTGTCTGTTTCCTATATCGTTTCTGCTCAATAACTTGAGTTCTCCACCATCTACCTTTACCAAACTTTGTAAGTACATGTAATTTGTATTTGGGGGAAGGAAGAAACATATCAAAAGGTCGAAGGTCAGTGTCACAGGGAATGAAAAAAATGAAAACTGTTTCCACACAATATGCCTTGACCAAACTTTGTAGATGGCTTACGTCGGAGAGAAGAAAGAAGCCTGTTGATTTTGGAGTCAAATGATCAGAGGTTCAAGTCACAGTGACTTTTTGAAGAAAAATGGTTTCTGCATGATATCTTGAATTCTTTATCACCTACTTTGACTAAACCTCATGGATCATTTTGTGCATTTGATTGATCTATTTATTCATCTAACACAATATAAATTAAGACTGCATTATAATAATTCTGTTTGTTACTTACAGGTATTATTGGAATAAAGTGCCCCATGATCATATGGCACTATCAGTTAGTTTCACATTGAATTCAAGTTCTGTGTTTTAAACGGTACGAATCTTTGCAGGATATTTACCCAGCAAACACAAGTCAACAAACTAGAATACTGAACACTATTTAAAACTATATTCCATTTTCAATAAAACAAAAAGCATGAAATAGAATGTCATAAAAACATAATTTGGTTCATTAGAAGTAAATTAGTTGAAAAGTCATTTAGCATTTCACATCAGACCAAGCATACCTTGGGAGATGAATCTCAGGCTAGGTGTTGAATATAAGCATATCAAAGCACAAAGTGTGTATCAACAATTACCAGCATGTACTGTCAGTTCCTCAAATAGTTAGTCAAGAAAAATTTTCAAATTATGGAAGGAATACGTATGTCATTATGGAAATGGGGGACTGTCTGTTCTCTTGTCAGCTTTTTGACAATGCATGTATGTTGGAGAATCCCAATACTTACAGGGTCCGTATTTAGGGGGTGATTCAGGCAAAATAGTCACCTTAGAGTTTCTGATTTGACCTACACAGGCCCAATGTTCTGTAGTCAATTTTAGTGCTATTTTGATGATCATAATTACCAGAAATGACATTTCTATCCATGGAAATTCTGCTGATAATTCACACAGGATCCTTGAATATCAAGTGAAAAATTGAATTTTTGTTGCCAAATCTGAAGCAAATTATGGCTTAGTCGACATATCCAGATCCATTACTAATAACATATATTAATCATTTTATCCAATATTTCATCATATAAACATATGAAAAGAGTACTTCTCATATGGAAGATGTTGTCGATTTTCAACTGTAACCTATTTTCAAGGTTTTATATTTATGTTATACAACAACTGTGGTGAAGTGAAATAAGAAAAGTTTTAATATTTTTATAAACTTTCAATAATATTTTGTCATCATTTTAATAATCAGACATGAAAATGCGCAAAAACATTGGTATAAAGTGGCTGGAGAGGTAATTTTGCCCAGATATTAGAATCCAGCTTGGACACTTATCATGATTGAATGTACTTAAGGTCTCACTGGGCAGTTTTGGGGTGAATTTTTGCTGGACTAAGATAGTATAAAAATGAGAATAATTTTACATTAAAGATACAGTCAAAACAAACCAATGATTTTTGCAGAAAGCATGCTTGTAAGATTTTAACTAAGGTATTCAGGTTAATTCTTTGTACAACTGATAGCTTTTACACTGAACCAACACTACCCCCAAGCTTTTACACTGAACCAACACTACCCCCAACCCCCCTTTTACAGTTTTAATTTCTGACACTCGAGGGCTATTTTGAATTTTTCCTCTGACATAGTGACTCAGACAAACAATATGGGTCCTATGCATGATTGACATTCACTGTTATTATAACAAATTGGCATACTTCTCGTTACCTCTCAACCATCTCAATTTCAGGATATTTACATCTGTAGCAGATATACATAAACACGTAAACCAAGTTGGCCGTTCATGTGAAGCCCAAGTTAGGCATTTGATCTCTTGTGCTAGTCTAACTCTCAGAGGTAGTCACCAAACAAGTCAATCCATTTTCAAGCTTAACTCAGAGTAAAAGTAAACCAAATTATAGGTTTAGTTTCTTTATGAATTTACACAAGACTCATGCTTAGTACCTTCAAAATTTGGGGAAGGGGGGAGGAGGGGCAAAATAAAAAGCTATCCAGTGAGACTTAAAAGCATTGTCTAGCTTTTTTATGATTAGAATGACTTCTGGTAAGGAAAATGGTTCCAATCTAGTAACACGTGTAAGGGATATGAATGGAATGAGGGAAACCTTCTGGCGAGCAAGATTTACTAACATGTGATTGGGATATTCCACACAAAATCTTGGGCCGCCAAATATAGCAGAATTATTCCTGAACCTGTTTAATGTTTGTAAATTATTGATTTCATAACTATCCACTTTTGATTGAAAATGATGCCTTTTACTTTTAATTCAAAATAAATACAAAAATTAATAACTAATAAGAGTGCTTCAGAAAACTTAATCTGGTAAATGTTGTTCTTGCCAAATCAAAGTCTAAATTTCAGAAATATTGAGGTCTTTTTTGCTCTTCTGTTATATTGAATAGACCCTGCATTATCTGGGTGCTACCTATTGATTTTGAGGCCAGGAGGTGAAAGGTCAAGGTCACTGGAGCGCAACTGGCTGTAGGCCAAGTGAACGTGGTCTTTCATCTTTCTTGTATTGTCCATTGTGCCTCACCAATTCACATCTGTTATTTACATCTTTTCTCAAGAAACACGAAACCAATTTGTACATGATTTTACAGGGAGCATTCTGGCATCATGGCCTTTAAAAATTGTTCAGTGGATGCCATTTTGTGATCTGATATGGCCACAATTTCAAAAAATGAAAAACCTTTAAACAAATTCTCAAGCACCACTCAACCAACTTTGACAGAGAACATCATGTAATAGAGGGTTCTCAAAATTTTTCCAATGATGCCAATCCACCATCAAATATAGCCACTATTGCTAACAAGATCATATGTCTTCTCAGAAACTGCTGAACAGAATATGACCAAATTTGACAGAAAACATTCTGGCATTGATGGTTTCCAAATTTTTGCAAATCCAGGAGTCAAAATTGATGCTAAAATTTTGCTGGTTACAATTCCAATATACCAGTAAATTGGTAGCTGAAAAAAAGATGAAGGTTCTTGCTAATGCTATTTTGTATTCAAAATACAAAATGAATATACTAATGGGCATTGAAGATAGCTTGCTTTTGGCTAGTTAAAAATACAACTATCAGAATGCTGCTAGTACTAAAGAAAATTACTTTAAACCATGAAATGGTGCTGATCCACCATCAGTTATGGCCACCATTAGTTGAAGTAGAAAAACTTTTAAATGACTACTTAAAAACTACTTAACAGAATTTGACCATTCACAACTGCAAGATCAATCCTACGGATCATACCTCGAATGTATGTCGATAGCTGCAATTCAGAAGACTTCAGCTATTCATGAAAGAAGGATTGACCAAGAAGTTACGACTGATGAAACTTTTTTAAAAATGTGTAACCTCTCTATCAATCCTTTAGTCAGTCCAATCATAGACATAGCCTAGGTGATTGGAATAAATTGAGGGGGTGGGGGGTGTAGAGAAATTTCCAGTGAACAAAATGTATAATTTTCTGTAAATTAGTGCACCAACATAAATACAAGGCATATTTTTGTCTCAGAAATGGCTGAGGTAGGTCCGAATGAGAATTTGACAAAATTTAACAGAAAGCATCCTGACATAAATAGTTTTCAAATTGGTACAGATTTTGCCAATCCATCATAAATATGGCCACAGTCACTGAAAATAGAAAACCCTTTAAACAAGTCTTCTCCAAAACTGTTTAACTTTCAATTTTATACAAAAGATCCCATATCACCCTCAAATATGGTCTCTGTTACTAAAAATAGAACAAACCTTAAATGACTTGTCAGAAACTACTCAGCAGGGTTTGAACAAATGTCACAGAAGCTATTCTGGCATTAAGGGCTTTCAAATTTATACAAATGATGCCGATTCACTATCAGATATGACCATCATTACTTGAACAGAAAATCCTTTAAATGTCTTCATTAAAAACCACTCTGCAGAATTTGACCAAATTTGACAAAGCACCTTGACATGAAGGGTTCTTAAGTTTGTACAAATAATGCCAATCTGCCATGACAATGGCCACTGCTGCTGAAAATAAAAAAACTGAAGAACTTCTTTAAAAAAGCAATTCAGCAGTATTCAACCAATAGCTTCCTGATGCAGATCCACCATCAAATATGGCCATCATTACTAAAAATAGGAAAACATTTACTAAACTTTATAAAAACTAGGCTTAACAGAATTTGACCAACTTAGGCAGAAAGCATGCCAGTGTGGAGACCTTTCAGTATTGGACAAAATGATGCTGGTGTGCCATCAGATATGAATGAAGATATAAAATCAATAGAAACCTTGAAACCATTGTTTCATAACATATGCAATCAAGAGCATTGAAATAATTTATAGAGAAAGTGTCCTACTGACCACATTTCTTGGCCTACTGCTGTTGCATTTGGCTGTTAGGTAGATGTAATCAATCTTAGGCCTCATGTTTTGGTTTCTGTTCGATATGTCAGGTTTCAAGGATTCAGTTTTCATCAAACTTCATTATTCTCAAGTCCAGAGGTCAAAATTACCATTTTGGGTTCTGCATGATAATTCTACCTTGCTTATGTTTGCTGCATCCAGGTTTCTAAAAACAACTTCATTGTTGCATCAGACTTGAGAAAGCGCAGCTTCCTCTTGAGTTTGCAATCATTAGATCAAAGATCAAGGTCACTAAACATGAAATTGCAAAATTATGTTAATTTTACATTTGTAATAGCTACAGTCGTTCATGGAGATTAATCATTCTTCTAATGGTTATTTTTATTTCATATTTTCACTTAAATACTGTGATGAAGTCACTGATGCCAAGCTTTCTCTTGGTAATAACATTCAGTTTTCCAAGATTGATATGTAATTAACTGTTAAGCACTTGACTAACACCAGTAACAACAAAAAAAACAACAACATGCATTTTACTGATAAATGGATATTGATTCCTTTGACAATGGAAAACTATTCTGTAGTCTGTCAGTTCTTAGTTTTTAGGCTTGACAAATCCAGGCAATGAGACCACTTTACATCAGTTTAGTATTTTGGGTTGAAAACAATATGAGATTCGAATCATATGATAATACGGTGTAAGTAATAGTTGGTAGCAGTCAATTGAAATAATTACTGGGAGTTTTTGTTACAATACTAGAGGAAATAAATTCGGACATTCTAGATCAAATATAATTTGTAACTATTGAGAGCTGTGAAAATGTTTTGCCAAGTTTATCACCAATATTTGTTTTTCCTCTAATGGATTGAAGATACAGTAGAATCCGGTTGGCTTGAAAATGGTTGATTTAAATACCATGGATCACTTGTACTGTTGTTAATGATATAAGAGAATATTTATAACAGTATTTATAAGTTGTGTTTAACTGCAAACAACATGGACCATGATCTGCTGCTCTTTCTTGTTTTGTTCTACTTTATACACTTAACAAACTGTATATACCCAGATCTGCTGGTGCATTATGTGATGGCTGATCTGGGTCTATGAAGTTTACAGTTGGATCCGACTGATAAGCAAGTGTAGATGGTACTTAAACTGATTCACACAGTCCATTGGAGATTTGAGCTGTTGAGATTCTAATGTTTTAGTGTAATCGTAAAGATTTTAGCAAGGTTTTTTTCCTTTATCATTTTATGCCCCACCATAAATGTGGAAAGTGCGTATATTATTAGCCTCGTCCATCTTTCTGTACATCCATCCATCACACAGGGGTTAAGTTTTGCATGTAGGTCAGATTCTCAGACATTGTATGTCATAGAGCCATGCGACTTTGCATATAGATATGTTGTGGTGAGTACCACACATCAATCAAAAGTAGGTGACTTTGACCTGACTTTCACACCTAAGTTAAATTTTGCATATGGAGTCATTTTGTTGGGCATTGTCAGTCTGAGTCATGCAATTTGGTAATAGATGCATCTTGGTGAATACAATGCCATCTTACCCAAAATAGGTTGCATTTACCTAAATTGTACACTTGTACCTTTTAGCACAGTAAAATTTGAAAAGGGCACACATAGACATTAGCAGCGTGTCATAAATGGTGCAAAATAAACCCCAATCATCTATATAATTTGCAAGTTCGTGCTCTGTGCGCTGACTATTAGGCAAGGCCTCTAAGTCATCACAAGGAATGTAGATGGTTCTCAGTGTGTTTCAACACCATGTTATCAAAACAAACCATAGGTCACTGTGACCTAAACTTCATGCTTCAGTGACTTTGGTTTTATTTTGCATTTATATTAATGTCTACTATTATTAGTCACTGAGCCATCTTACCAAAAGTAGGTCACTGTGAGCTGAATTTCACGTTCCAGTGACCTAAGTGAAGTTTTGTGTTTAGGACCAGTTTTCATGCACATATGACTGCATAGTCATACAGTGGGGGGTGGGGGTGGTAGACCATTGTGTTCTGCGAACATATTACTATCTAACTTTTGCATGGCACTATATAGCCAAGATTGTGTTGATTTTGATTTTGCTTGACAGAAAATGGTGGACTCTTCATAATGTTGCACGATATGCAAACATCCTAATACATCTTGGATATTTAAATGTTGCATATATCAACATAAATGCACATTGTCAGATTTAAGTTTACTATCAATACTCACTTGTAAGTTAGGTCCGAATGCAAAACTGCTGAGACTCAGATCTGCCATCCCATAAAGAACCAGTAGATCTGGGTCTATATAGTTTATTTGGAGTAATCACTTGAATAAACAACATAAATCAGGGTCTGTATTGTTTGCAGTTGGATGTGGCTAATAAGCGAGTATATACAGTAAATAATTTCTTTCTATTATTTACTTTGCAGAACAGTTTTTAAAAAAGAGATCTTATTAATTAAGCAGTTTTGAATTATATCTGCATTTGACTAAATAATTGATGAGTAGATATTTTTAAAAAAAAACTTATTATAATTAGATCATTAAAATTCTTCTGCGCAGCCATATGAAAATAATTTGTACCTGGTATCTCCATGAAGTACTTGTGGTGTTAATTTGTTGCAAGGATCCAGTGAAGTTGGAAGTGGTATTGTGTTGTATAAGAAGCAAAATCATGAAGAAAATATATCTGTTTCAAAATTAATGTCTTTGTCTTGTAAATGATCTATCTTCAAAGGGTAGATTTTAAATGTATAAAGCTGGCATTGTATTCAAGGTTTTGAGTAAAAATCTAAAGTTCAAGCTGAAAGTTCCCAAATTATGACATTTGCTGACTTTAATAAGATGAAAGTTAGAATATACGTTTTCAGAGTAGAGGGCCAGGTCTCATAATCTGGTATAAATCAATTAAGATCAAAATAGATAAGAGGTTGAACTGTAAAAGCAAAATTTAACAAATGCCCATCATTGCAATTCATTAGTGCAGTAGTTCAATAAATAGAAGGCAGATTTATGAGTCATGATAGAAATAAGAAATGAGGTTGGATTTCTTTGGTGATCATCTCTTTCTGCTTGTAACATTTTGTTTGATTTCCAAATTCGGGTTCATGAAAGCAAACATTCTGGCCGTCAGTGGCCCTTTAATTGTAAAATCCTGATAGTAGTTTGATGGTAATTAGAAATTTATTTACATAGCAGTATGGAATGAATTGAACTGCACTCCTTGCCCCTTCCAGAAATGCTTCAGTGAATTTTATTGCCTGCATACAAGAGCTCCGACATGTACCATGTTTACCTTTATATAGGGTGCACTCAACTGCAGATGGCAGCTTAGATCCTGTATAATGAGGGTCTATGTTATTCATTCTACTTAGAATTGTAATAGAACAGTACAAACTTAGGTTTGGTCTGCCCAGACTATATCTGCATAGAGATATTGCAGGTATCAGTCTCAGGGAAGAAAAAGAAAAAACAACAGCAAAAACTCTGCATTTTGTTGACATCAAGTGGATACATTTTAATTCCATACCTAAGCAAGTGCTGACATCATTAAGATTATGACATCATAGTGTGCATGATATCAAAAATTGATTTACCGTATGTACTTGTATACAAGTCAGGTCAAAATGCAAACAACATAGACCCTGATCTGCTGTCGCATGATACGCCAGCAGATCAGTGTCTGTGTTGTTTGTTCTAATGATTAGTCCTTACAAACTGCATAGACCCAGATCTGCCGTCACATTATGCAACGGCAGATCTGAGTGTATGCAGTTTGCAGTTGGTATCGGATTATATACGCAAGTATATACGTTAGACTGATATAAAACTATATTAATTTTACACAATTCTTCTTCACTGATGCAAATTTTTCCTCAGACCCTGGTCTGGCTTCCCATTGCATGGTGATGAAAACTTGAGTGAGGCTAACCATAGACCCTGATCACTGACACATGATGCATTGGCACATCTTGATCAAAGTTGTTTGCATTTGAGCATGTTCTGTACACACCCAGACAGTGTTCCCCCTTTAAGAATTTCTCTGTGGCCAGAAAGACAAGCAACTTTAAAATGTTCATGGTCCTCCAAACTATTTACTAGTCCAACAGATTTGCTTTTCACAATCCTTTCTATATTTTGAGGGGAGCCATGGTAGGTCAGTTGATAGAGCATTGGAATCGTAATCCAAGCATCATGGGTTTGATACCCACCTAAGCCAGCCTGGGTCGGCTACCTCGCTTTGTTCTTGGGGAAAGGTACTTTGCTGACATTTCCATGGCATGATATAACCAAAAATGTGTTAAAAGTGCCATTATACCTCCCCTCCCAAGACCCCTCTGTATTTAAAGCTGGTCAAAATGACCAGCAACTTCAATTTTTTTGTTGTTGACCTGACCAGAAAATTACTGGTATCAGACCAGCGGGCAGTTGCAAATTTTTAAAGCTATACTCAGGTAAATGTGGTATGATTAAAGTGATGTGTATGATTTTTTTTTATAAGCAATTTTAATAATATAGTATTTTTTAGCCGTATGATATTTGAGTCCTTATATAGTAATAGTTGATTCATTCAGCTGTTAGAGCATCATTACTTGAATATACATGTACCGAATACCATTACTTTCAAAAGATACAACAGATTGCATGAATCCAATATTTACTACATATATAAAAGTATGATTTAACCTAATACCTTTAGTTCGATACCGAACACTTTAAGTGCTTCACTTATGTGCATCAAAGTGGGACAGTCGGATCTCATTAATATGATTCTAACCATGCCTAAAAATGTCTGATAAACATTTCCACTGTTAGAGAAAGGGGTTTTATTTAGATTCAGATTAAAGTTGTACTGTCATTTATCACATGATTGCTATAGTATATACCTGCATTCAAGTCGCATTACTCTTAACAAATTGCACAGACCCAGATCTGCCATCACATAATGCACCGTCTAATCGGGGTTAATAACAGTATGTTATGAGTAATCAGTAGAACAAACAACATAGACCCAGATCAGGGTCAGTATTTACAGTTGGACCCGACTAATAGCCAGGTATATCCTGTAATATACCCATAACATAATTTTTCTATATGTAACACATATAATAACACCTCATGATGTCACAAATGAGATCATAATGTTATGCAAGATAAAGTCAATGACCAAGACATCTAAATATATTTCAGAGTTATTACATTTCATTATTCTACCATTTCATCAGATAAAACAAGTAATTATCATTTATCTTCAAGTGATAAACAGAATCTTACATTTGGGCTCAATTTAAATGAAATATAATGAAACTTGTCCAATAATAAAACAGGTTGTCCAATAATCTAAAAATTCTGCTTTCAAAGGCTTGTAAAAATGAGCATGCATATATATATATATATATATATATATATATATATATATATATATATATATATATATATATATATATATATATATATATATATATATATATATATTCTCATTTTAGACTTTTTTAATTTTGTCTTTTTTGTGTCTTCTATTGTTTATCCTTTGTTTGTTTATTTCCCCATTATTGAAACATGTAGGAGTCAAGAATTCTTCTTAGCTTTTGTGTTTAGTGTTTTTGTTTTTTTGTGGATGTAAATTGTTTGTTCCCCTGACGAAGAGCTTATTTAGCTTGAAACATTGGGAAACTGTTTTGTATTTGTGCCATTATCAATTTTTGTGTTTATATATATATATACATGTATATATTTATATATATATATATATATATATATATATATATATATATATATATATATATATATATATATATATGAATAAATAATATTATCATACAGGTTAGAGAATTTTAATTCGTACTCAACAGAGATTCTAACCCCAGATCCACAGGTTATGGCACCCATCACCTTGCCTGTAAGCACCAAGCCCTATGCCTTCTCAACCATGCACACATCACCAAAATATGATGCTACAAAGTTGGTGGTATAGGCATTTGTGTATAGCAGACATACCCACATGTCAACCCAGTAATTAATTAATTCTGATATATATATATATATATATATATATATATATATATATATTCATACACATACATACACACATACATACACACACACACACACACAAACTAATTTTTGTATGATAAGACCAGGGGGGCTAACCTAATAAATATGTCGAAAAGTATGCTGGATTTTTTGGCCAACAATTTTGTAAAAACTAGGTGGGGGGGGGGGGCAGGGCCTGTCATTTTATCATTTGATAAATATGGCATTAAAATCCATGAATAGAAGTCAGATTAAGATTTAATGTCCAATTTCAAAAACAATAATACCTGTTTAGAAAGGACACACAACACCAGAAAACTGTCCCTTATGAAAAGGTGTCCTTTATATAGAGAAATAATTTGAAGTTAAGCTTCAGAAATTGGTTCATAAATCTCCCTCATAAGCAAGTGTCCTCTACCTGGAGATGTCCACTTAAACAGGTTTTGCTGTAAATAAAAATTATGTCAGAAAAAGTTTAAATAGAATTCTGCTTTAGAAAATCATGGAGTAGATGTTGTCTGGAAACAATATGGGGAGCCTGTTGGGTTAACCTTGCGGTGTAAGGTCTTTCCTTTAGAAAAATAAATCTCCATAAATTGAAACTGATAAGATCAAGTGTTAAGATCCCATTATCACAGGTATTAAGATGTCCTTTTGTACAAAATGGACAACCCATTATAGTCATTATATTTGTATCAGCCCTTTTAAAAATGTGATCTACCGGTATGTTAATTGTTCCTTTATTGTCACTTATTCTGGGTTGTGTACCGCTACCTTGTGATTAATATTTTATTATTTAGTCATCATGAATATTGGAATTTTAAGTAGTAGTGTACTATGTCTATTACCATATGACCTCGCTACAAAAACACAACCGTAAATTATGTTGACTGATTGTGTCAAGTACACTACTTATAGTTTAGCTCTTTGTTTACCTTTTTTATTTGATATTCAGTCAAGTTTTATAGGACAAAATGTGAATCTGTAAGTTTTCTGTAAAACTGCATTTACTCGGAGATGTCGTGCAAATGCAGTATGTGATTGCTGTATTTGTCACATTGCATGTACCTTGAAGAGGAGATATGTCTTACAGGCACCACTGTTGTTATCACACACGTACACATAATATTTTATGTGTATTACAGGTTGTTGCTGACTGTTACATTTTTTTAGTGCTATATTATCATAGGCTGGTTTGTAAATGATAAAGTCTATACCAATTTATTAACACTCTATCATAAAAAGAAATACTGCTAGGTTGAATTCAGTGCCATTTTACATGCATGTTCCAGAATATATACATCTTGATGTCAGAGTGAAATATTACATTACCCTGTCAAACGTTAGTGTTTCTGTTAAAGTATTCAAGCATTTGCATTGTGTTTCATTGACATTGGCATTATTAATATTAGTGCACAAGTTTGCAAAGTTATTATAATTGTAATGTAGACAGATGCTAATAGTGAACAAGGCCAACAGATGCATGGATAGATGGACAAGTTGAACTCTACAGAAAAACTCAACAAATAGCAAGCTAGAGAGATACAAAGACTGATAAAAAAAAAGTTGATTAATTGATTGATTGAATCAAGTTAATTATGGTTTCAAAATAGCATTGAAATTCGGAAAGAAGTACACCAGTATGTGAATTTGTTCTGTATAAAATATTCTTGTTTGAAGGAAAATAAAGTCTGTCAAAATATTTATCCAATTCTTAAATTTTGCATATTTCTTTTATTTACAGAGACTATTCCAAGGAGTAACCATCAATCCATGATGTCTGCAATCAGGGTACAACAACGACTTCTCAATATTCAATGAAACAGTTTAGTCATATACCAAAGTCACCAAGCACCTCCAACAGAAGCCAGTGCCTTCCCATCATCCTTTGCAATGCTGGCTCTGGATGTTACGCTGTTGACAGAGAAACTGCAACACCAGTCTCTGGAGGAGAATAGTATTCACAACAACAACAACAACAATAAACAGGTACTAAATATTTTTATATCCCCACTTTGAGAAGTGGGCAATATCCTCTATTCAGTTTATTAGTCCATCTGTGGATCTTGTCTTATAACTCCATCCTCCCTGTCCGGACTGTTGCTCTTATTTCAATATACATACAGAGATAAAACTTGCAGTGTGAATGCATCTTGGGATGAGGGTGTGTTACAAACCAAATCTGATTCATTGTTTCATACTTTTAAGGATTTATTCAGCATTTCAAACACATCGTGCATGAATTCAAAATACCTGTTCTTTATTTTACCTATTACCACCAAAGTTGCAATGTAGATGAATCTTGCTTACTAGCAACTATAGTACTGTACAGGTTGATCTCAGCAGACAATCCCTTAATAGACAATTTTACAGTTCTGCACTACACATGCCATGTATAAATTGAAACAGGTAATTTGAAAATGAGGCAGTGTCATTTTGCAAGTAAACAAAGCATATTAGCATTTACATATTTGCAACTCTAGATAGTACAAGGTATGCGCTGTTCAAAACTGTAAAGTGGTGTCTTTATCAGGCAAGGGGCTGCTAAGATGTTTAGAGGTGTAATGATTCATTGATACATATCGGCATCACAATATTTTCTGAGATGATATACTGCATTGATATCTCTACTGCTGCCAGAATATCCCAATACATATTGCATGGCAAGTATGGCAATACATATGATGCAGAAGCACTTGAATGTGATGTTTCATGTGTACATGAATTAAAGTTGAGAAAAAAAAGAAAATTGAAGAGTTTTATGTCTCTTAAATAAAATTATTTCCAATTTTAGCACTGTTCTTTTTTGTGTATCATTATTCACCTGCAAGACATTAGTTATCAGACTGGTTCCACAGGTCAGCAAGAGAAAACACCCAGTCTAAGTGACAAAACATAAGAATAATTTCTTTAGTTGATATGGTTATGTTAAATGATAAATGTATCATATGTTGACAATTTCTACTTTTTATTACAGATTCAGGTATGAAAGATTATTTGCATTTAATCTCAGTACATAAAAGTAACTTCCGATTCTATGATGCTTTTCTAAAATCCAGATGGCAGACAAAATTTTAAACATAAACCCCGCAGCTGTATATTATTGGAAGCTCCTATCTAGAAATATTTTGAACTTAAGAGCATAAATAATTAAAAGTTACTGTACAGTTAGTAACAAAACCATATGAAGAATCTGCAAAATGGTCACGATATATTCAGGTACATGTAATACTAGTAACCTTGATGCATGTTTGCAATACCAGCATGGCAACATAGACTTTACATGCAGAGACAAATGGACAAGGCAGAAATCTCTATCATGATATATATTATTTCATCATTTCTGTATCACAGTATGTATTGTATCACCTGCTAACTGTATGATACATATAGAGGTATGTATTGTATCACCTGCTAACTGTACGATACATATAGAGGTATGTATTGTATCACCTGCTAACTGTATGATACATATAGAAGTATGTATTGTATCACCTGCTAACTATACGATACATATATAGTATCATCACAGTAACGCAATCTTGATTGCTAGATCATGTCGAGTTGTCAGCATTAGAAAATCCAGATCATTACGAGATGCGAAGCATCGAGTCATGATCCGGATTTTTATGCTGACAACGAGACGTGATCTAGTAATCAAAATCGCATTACTGTGATAATTAAATTTTTGTTATATACCTACCAATTTTCAGATAATTTAATAAAATCACTATATGTGGTTGAAAAACACAAGTAATTGCTAAACATTTCAACCTCTTTAATACGAACTTCATCTTAAAGCATAAACCGAATTACTTTTTGAAAGGCTGAGATGTGCATGAATATTAGTTTTATGAATGAAGTTGGTGAAACAATGCTCGCTCAGTTTGACTACCATTACTGTCAATAACACGAATTCTTTGATGCTTGAGGGCAGACTACTCATATATGTGATTTACAGTTATTGTGCAGTTCTGAAATTTTGCATCACGGAAGTTTTCACCAGCTGAATGACTGGAAGTTTCTTTCAGAGGCCAGGTTGAATGCAGTTGAACCGTTTCTGGTGACACATTGTGAGAGGCTCCGATGGGAACTTGACACGGGAATGACAACATCATTTTGACAGTTATTTACAACAGGATTGGAGTAATTGTTGTGAACTTGATGGTACACATTTGTTGCAGAGAATATTACTCATTTGTAATTTCAAATTCATCCATTATGCGTGAAACTGACTAACATTACCATTTATGAATTTCCATAAATGGGTTGTACTACACAACTGTAATGTTTTGGTATGCGATTTCCGAATATGATCTTGTTTCAGACGAACATTTTGGCAATATTTTACTACTTCAAAATAAAGGAATAAATGCTTTTTTATTGTTGTTGTGACAAAAGCATTGTTTAGACCTTTCAGATATTTTCCATATAACGCAAGGTTTCTTAACTAATGTTGCTGTGAGAGCTTTGTTTACTGCAAGTGTTGGCATTCCTTCTCTAGGGGCGCTGCTATTGTTACCAGAAAACCTCGAGGATAAAGTAGTCCCAGCCTCGTTTGAGAGTATGGTGATACGGGTTTAGAAAACGATAGTATCGTTTTCCTGCTTGTAGGAAATTACGGTAAAATTCTGACTCTTTCTTGAGTAGAAAATTGGTAGGTATATAATAAATATAGAGGTATGTGTTCTTTTGCCACCCAAGTTTCATGATACATATATTACTGCGACCAAGGAGGCAGTCAGGTCTTGTTTAATGTAAACAGTTGGTGTGAGCGCAATGAAATGAAGATAAATGCATCAAAAGTCAAAAGCCGTGAGGATAAGTAGTTGAGCCAAAGTAAAATCTGAGAAATTACTTACTTAAATTGAATTATACTTGTGTGTGGCCATTTGGCCATGTACGAATGGTCTGAGAAATAAAACTTCCAAGTAATGCTGATAGAAATAGATATAGAACAGTCTAAAAATGAAAAACTACTTGGCATTATGATTGATAGTAGCCAGAACTGGAATATGCAAATTGAGAAGGTCATTAAAAAAGTAAACTGACTGCTTTATCTCTTGAATAGAATAAAATCTTATCCAACTCAAGAGTAGTGAAAGATACTCTCCAATGCCTATATCATACTACATGTAGAAATTTGCTATTCTGTTTATGGTAATAGTGATGTTCTGTTTGCGGTAATAGTGATATTCTGTTTGGGGTAACAGTAATGTTCTGTTTGGGGTATTAGTGATGTTCTTTTTGGGGTAATAGTGTTCTGTTTGGGGTAAAAGTGAGGTTCTGTTTGAGGTAATAGTGATATTCTGTTTGGGGTAATAATGATGTTATGTTTGGGGTAATAGTGATGTTCTGTTTGGGGTAGTGATGTTCTGTGTGGGGTAATTGTGATGTTCTGTTTGGAGTAATAGTGATGCTGAGAGTTTGTGGTAATAGTGATGTTCTGTTTGGGGTAATGTTGCAGAAAATCAACGACAGCTATACTTTTGGAATTTCAGAAGAGAACAGCTAGGGTAATTCTTCATGCTGATGTAGACATGCCATCAAGAAATCATTTTAAAATTCTTGAGTGGCTCCCATTTCAGAAGAGAACTGAACTTATAAAGGGATTACTAGTCTTCAAATCCTTACATGGTTCATCTTTGCTTGACAAGGATTGTTTATCCACTTTGTTCCATATCAACGATATGGAATTAAATTGATCGACAACTTTTGGCAAGTGAAGATGTACATAGGTTGGCTCCTGATTATCTTACACATGAACTAAGATCTGTCTAAAACAACAATTTATATTTAACTAAACCAAATTCTGAATTTTACCATACGAATTTTGCCTTTTCTTGAACCAAACTATGGAATTCCCCTGCACCGTGTATATGTTCAGCTGACTCATCCAAGGATGTTAGGAATCATCTTAGTCAACATCTTAGAAACAATCATTTGCATAATTTTGTGTACTGTATGTACTCGCTTATAAATCAGATCCAACTGCAAGCTACACAGACCCAGATCTGCCATTGCATAATGACAAGATTCTGTTAAAGCTATGTAAAAAATTAAACACACAAAGTATAAGACACCATCATATGATCAGCCCTATACTGTGTTGTACCAGACATAAATATAATAGTATAAGACACCATCTAGTGATCAGCCTTACGCTCGGTTGTACCAGACATAAATGTAATAGTATAAGACACCATCATATGATCAGCACTACACTGTGTTGTACCAGACATAAATATAATAGTATAAGACACCATCTAGTGATCAGCCTTACGCTCGATTGTACCAGACATAAATGTAATAGTATAAGACACCATCATATGATCAGCACTACACTGTGTTGTACCAGACATAAATGTAATAGTATAAGACACCATCTAGTGATCAGCCCTACACTGTGTTGTACCAGACATAAATATAATAGTATAAGACACCATCTAGTGATCAGCCCTACACTGTGTTGTACGAGACATAAATATAATAGTATAAGACACCATCTAGTGATCAGCCCTACACTGTGTTGTACCAGACATAAATGTAATAGTATAAGACACCATCATATGATCAGCCCTACACTGTGTTGTACCAGACATAAATATAATAGTATAAGACACCATCTAGTGATCAGCCCTACACTAGGTTGTACCAGACATAAATATATTAGTATAAGACACCATCTAGTGATCAGCTCTACACTGTGTTGTACCAGACATAAATGTAATAGTATAAGACACCATCTAGTGATCAGCCCTACACTGTGTTGTACCAGACATAAATATAATAATATAAGACACCATCTAGTGATCAGTCCTACACTGTGTTGTACCAGATATAAATATAATAGGATAAGACACCATCTAGTGATCAGCCCTACACTGTGTTGTACCAGACATAAATATAATAGTATAAGAGACCATCTAGTGATCAGAAATACACTAGGTTGTACCAGACATAAATATAATAGTATAAGACACCATCTAGTGATCAGCCCTACACTGTGTTGTACCAGATATAAATATAATAGTATAAGAGACCATCTAGTGATCAGCCCTACACTGTGTTGTACCAGACATAAATATAATAGTATAAGACACCATCTAGTGATCAGCCCTACACTCGGTTGTACCAGACATAAATATATTAGTATAAGACACCATCTAGTGATCAGCCCTACACTGTGTTGTACCAGACATAAATATAATAGTATAAGACACCATCTAGTGATCAGCCCTACACTGTTGTACCAGACATAAATATAATAGTGTAAGAAACCATCTATTGATCAGCCCTATACTGTGTTGTACCAGACATAAATATAATAGGATAAGACACCATCAAGTGATCAGCCCTATACTGTGTTGTACCAGACATAAATATAATAGTATAAGACACCATCTAGTGATCAGCCTTACGCTCGGTTGTACCAGACATAAATGTAATAGTATAAGACACCATCATATGATCAGCACTACACTGTGTTGTACCAGACATAAATATAATAGTATAAGACACCATCTAGTGATCAGCCTTACGCTCGATTGTACCAGACATAAATGTAATAGTATAAGACACCATCATATGATCAGCACTACACTGTGTTGTACCAGACATAAATGTAATAGTATAAGACACCATCTAGTGATCAGCCCTACACTGTGTTGTACCAGACATAAATATAATAGTATAAGACACCATCTAGTGATCAGCCCTACACTGTGTTGTACGAGACATAAATATAATAGTATAAGACACCATCTAGTGATCAGCCCTACACTGTGTTGTACCAGACATAAATGTAATAGTATAAGACACCATCATATGATCAGCCCTACACTGTGTTGTACCAGACATAAATATAATAGTATAAGACACCATCTAGTGATCAGCCCTACACTAGGTTGTACCAGACATAAATATATTAGTATAAGACACCATCTAGTGATCAGCTCTACACTGTGTTGTACCAGACATAAATGTAATAGTATAAGACACCATCTAGTGATCAGCCCTACACTGTGTTGTACCAGACATAAATATAATAATATAAGACACCATCTAGTGATCAGTCCTACACTGTGTTGTACCAGATATAAATATAATAGGATAAGACACCATCTAGTGATCAGCCCTACACTGTGTTGTACCAGACATAAATATAATAGTATAAGAGACCATCTAGTGATCAGAAATACACTAGGTTGTACCAGACATAAATATAATAGTATAAGACACCATCTAGTGATCAGCCCTACACTGTGTTGTACCAGATATAAATATAATAGTATAAGAGACCATCTAGTGATCAGCCCTACACTGTGTTGTACCAGACATAAATATAATAGTATAAGACACCATCTAGTGATCAGCCCTACACTCGGTTGTACCAGACATAAATATATTAGTATAAGACACCATCTAGTGATCAGCCCTACACTGTGTTGTACCAGACATAAATATAATAGTATAAGACACCATCTAGTGATCAGCCCTACACTGTTGTACCAGACATAAATATAATAGTGTAAGAAACCATCTATTGATCAGCCCTATACTGTGTTGTACCAGACATAAATATAATAGGATAAGACACCATCAAGTGATCAGCCCTATACTGTGTTGTACCAGACATAAATATAATAGTATAAGACACCATCTAGTGATTAGCCCTATGCTGTGTTGTACCAGATATAAATATAATAGAATCCTGTTACAGTCAATATCATTTGTCTGAAAATAACGGTTTCCATGGAGAATAACCTATTTACATTGTCTATAAATAAAATTCTCTCTGATTCCTATCCTGATCGTCAGACATCTGAATCAGTGGTAAGAGAAATTTCCAAATCAGACCAGATGAGACTACGGTTGTAATTACAAGCTTGATGAAATAAGTATGTGTGTACATGTATATATAGAGAGAGAGAGAGAGAGTTCAAGAAATGGAAAAAGTTGGACCCAATGAACCCTACTAGGTTAGCAAGTATGGTTGTTTAGAAACAAAAAGGGGTTCCAAATACCCTTACTGATTTCTTGTTTATTCAAGAAATTCAAACACATATCATTATCACAGACACTTGTGTCATGGATTTTTTCATTTCTGCAATAAATATTCACTTTTACAGCATTATAAACTTTGAATCGATCATTGTAGAGTCAAACTACACAATGTTCCCATTCACACAAAACTGTACATGAATCATTAAGTTAACAGCACTTGGAATGTACAAAGTACTGGTCTGATACATGCATTCATGTACAGAAATTGAAGCCTGTTGCATGTACTAAATGAAGTCTAAGAACTGTATTTGCAGCTGAGTATCGGTGTTATTCAATTTCTCAAAGATAGCAAAGAAAACATGATCAAGCATGGCTGATGTGTGCAATTTTGATGACACACATGAATGGTAACTCTTGTATGGTCACCATCTTGGTCATGAGGGGTAGACTACATTCAGAACATCCTCATCTCTTTCTGATGAGAGTCAAATAACTTTGACTCTCTGAAAGAGACTTGGAGGTAATTGTAGTGATACTTCCCAAATTTGTAAGTTTTTGGTAGACGAACATCCAGCTAGATGTGCGAAGAATAGAGTCTTATAACATGATAGGTCCTGAAAATAATACTCGACAACATTTCAGCAATCAATGAAATTCCTGCAAATTTCATTTTTAATGCTATTACTGAACTTTGTAGTTAAAAAGTTGAAGAAATCATTCATTTTCAGTTGTCTATTGCTTGCACATCATCTATTCATTGTTATAAAGTTATTATAATAATAATAACAACCACAAGCTTGAGGGCAGTTCAAAATGGCCATTATTTACATCTGAGGTTTTTTCTAGCATGAGATGGAAAAGGTCAAGGATGTTCCAATTGGGCTCCTTGTCTCTGTACAAATATGCTTCCAGTACACAGTACAGATCCAGAAAGAAACATGGAGATAAACAAATTCTGAAGTGGCATATGGGATTCCTAACTTACAAATTAATAGAGGCATGGTACATGTATTCCTTTGGGTTATTTTTATTAAAGAAAAAACAAGACTACTGTATATACTCGTGTATAAGCCAGGTCCAAATGCAAACAACATAGACTCTGATCTGCCGAAACATAATGCGCCAGCAGATCAGGATTAGTCCTTACAAACTGCATAGACCCAGATCTGCCAGCGCATTATGTGACGACAGATCTGTGTCTCTGCAGTTTGCAGTTGGTGTCGGATTATACACAAGTATATATGGTAACTCCATTCTGAGGAAAAAGGAACAGGATGCTTTTATAATAGTTTGATTTGTTCAATAACTTACTATTGAATCCATCTGTACATTGGCATTACATTTCTGAAGTACTAAATGCAAACAAGTTCTGACATTTTTATTTATTTGCTGATTTACTTATTTCTTTATTATTTTATACTCCAGTACAATGATACTGTTTTATTTTCTTCACAGCGGGCACCCACAATATTTGTGTTGTACTCCCATTTTTAGCAACCTATGGGGTACAAAACCCGTCAGTCCTAGAAAGTAGTTTGAACTCCAACTATAGCACGGTTGTCTGCAATTTCCTTGTCCATTAAAATAGTGATGTCTACTGGTCAGGTCACAGTTATTGTTGTTGACAAGGAAATTGTAGCAAACTGTGCTAGTCTGACTCAATAACGACCGATTCAAAGTATATAATAGTGGAAAAGTGAATATTTATTCCAGAAATTAATGATACCATGACCAAAGTGCCTGCCATAATTATCAACCTCTCCAGTCGTGAACCTTCTGTACTGGGATTTGAATTCCTTATCCTTGAGTAACCATTTCCCTCTATATAGAATTTATTTTTGAAATCTTAGTCTGCATTTTTTCCTCCCTGTACACTACTTTGGAAATGAATGCAGCAGTGTTTCTCTGAAGATTTCATCAATAATCATAGATCATGTGCTCTTGATTGGTGCCCAAGCTAATCAAAATCAGTAAAACATTTCTGTCAGCCAATGAAATTGATTGTCTTATGCTTCTTTGATAATGAGTGCAATCTACTCAGTAAGCAGGGGATGCACTCAATTATTTTTGTGGGTCTTTTTTATGAACCCTATGGGTGTCATGCAGGGAACTTTCTTGCACCGTAGATGATAAATAAGGGTTATTGGCACAGCCTAGAATGAACCCTGTATATATGTGTGTCTCTCTCTCTCTCTCTCTCTCTCTCTCTGTATATATATATATATATATATATATATATATACACATACATATAAGGTCTTATATGTATATAAGGTCAGTCAGCCCAAAAAGTGTCATTTGTAGCATGGTTTTTTTCTGCAAAAATCTGTTTTACAAATAGATTTTACAAGTGATCATTTTTAATTTGGTTAAGGGCCATCCATCTTCAGGCATGATTCTAATTATTTATACTCTGACTACAGCTTGACCTTGGTAATGCCCCACTGATTGACATAGGAATCGACCACCTATACTCTGACTACAGCTTGACCTTGGTAATGCCCCACTGATTGACATAGGAATCAACCACCTATACTCTGACTACAGCTTGACCTTGGTAATGCCCCACTGATTGACATAGGAATCAACCACCTATACTCTGACTGCAGCTTGGTCTTGGTAATGCCCCACTGATTGACATAGGAATCAACCACCGCACATTCACATCTAATCAGCAGAAATTTTTAAATTTGGATTGTCTTTTCTGCAGAGGGTAAAACAAATAAACTGCACTATTTTTCTTCAGTATTAGAAAGATAATGAAGGAACAGCTTCCTTAACCTAACTCATATGGATATGATGCGTGTGACATCTCATACCCATCTCTTTAAGTTTCTTGTTCAGCTGGTATGACCAGCATGTACCCTTATTCATGGCCAGCATGTCTTGCTCATGATGACTGATATCCCTTTCAAACTACATTCACACCTGTGTCCCTAAATCCACAGAAAGTCACCTGGAGACAAACCAATGTCCATAGATGGGCAACGACTTTGATTACTAAGCTTGTCTACTATCAGCCTAGGCTAACTATCAGCGGTGTGTGCTTAGGGCCAAGGCACTTCACTCCACTTGTCTCAGCACTAAATAACCTACTTGTGTTGCTGTGCTGTAAAACTCCAAACGAAAACCAAATCAGACTTATTCTTGACTGCTAAATTTCAATGAAAGAGGTATACTCCATTATAAGATAGGATTATGTCTCTCTTGCCATTTCTTCCCCTTAGAGGAAGGAGACATTTGTTTCATGGTCCCCATCCATCATCAGTATGTCTGTCACACATAGTTTGTAAGCAAAATTGATTTGTAGAGGGTCCCAAAACCTGATCAAGTTATGTTGACCTTGACTCAGTTTTCAAGGTCATAGTGTAGCATTTGGTGTAGCAGTGTGGAGCTTTTCCTGGAAAAAACAATTCCCCTCAGGTTTTGTTTTAATAGCTTGAGTTCCAGTTTTGTGCTTCAGAAATTTTGGTTATTTTAATTAGGATATGATCTTTTTTTTTTTTTTTAAACGTTTATTTCATTATATATGTTCCATATCTTCTCCATAAATTTAAATGAATTTTATACAGTTCCGGAGAAACAGAACTTTTATTGTATTGGATATTCTTTCCATTTATAAAAAAATGTAATTACTTTGTGTGTGTGTGTGTCCAGCACTCAAAGCAAATTAAATAATGTTTTACTGAGCACTAACAAAAGTTCCTAGCTTTGCTAACTATGAGTATAAGATATAAAGAAATGTAGATTACTGCTATTAGTGTGGGTGTTATCTACATGTACAAGTTTTTTGTGTGGTGGGGGAGATTTGTTTTCTTGGCATATATCCAGGATTTGTCTATTTTGGGAAATACTTCACTTGGCAAAGGTTGATTATTTGTTTAAAACTTCAGCTGAAAATTCCCAGGTGGATGATTTTATGTCAAATCTTTAATAACTTTAATTCAAGGGTATTCTTGTTACAATAAAATTGTTTGCAATTTCACACCATTTGTAGTTAAACAGGATGTTTTCTAAGGAGAGTAAGACTGACACTCAATCAAGCACTTAAAATCTCAAGTTAACGGTGTTAAAAAGGAATATTTATATTAGTCATTATGCCTTGCTATGGAGAAAACAGATGAAGGTCAGTTTATACATGGATTCATTTCAGCACTTTCATCCACTCTTATTAGATATACACACTGACACTTGTATAATAGAGTCACCTTTAGGACTGGTTAAAACTGGCTGTAATGTAGAGGTTGTTTTTATAGGGAGGTTGGTTTTATATACAAAATGTGTCTGTATTATAAAGATGGCTGTCTTACAGAGATGGCTGTCACTGTAGGTTTTATGGTATATGAAAGTGGGGCCCTGGGTGCCAGGTGGTCTAAGGCGCTTGCCTTTACAGATCACTCATATCTCACCTCTGTCCGCGTGGGTTTGAGTCTTGGCTCGGACAATGTGGGTATGTGAGAAAGCTTGCCAGTAGCTTTCTGTGGGTTGGTGGTTCTTCCTGGGTTCTTCCTCCACCAAATATACTGGCTTCCTTATATAGCCTATCTTTTGCTGAAAAATGTTGGTAAACCCACAGAACCAAAACCAAATTGTATATGAAAGCCCCAGACAAAAAAATGGTAATTGTTGAGAGATCCAAAACTTTGTCTTGTGGTGGCACCTTTATAAACAGACAATGAGAAAAAGGTATCACTCTCAGGTTCAGATTTTGTCTCTGTTGTCAATAGTAAGATTTAATGTCAAGATTTTATGTTAATCTTTTTTTATAACTTGGACATGGAGGGGGGGAGAGGCATAGATCTAGGTTTTATTTATATCTGCTCTTTTATGAATAATTTTGTGATTGATCATGTCCATACATATCTATGCCCATCCATCTGTCTGTCCATCTGTCCATGTCTCCATCCATCAGTTGTTTCTTGTAACCTGAATTCCATCTACAGTGATTAAAAGAGGTGATGCTGTTTTATATGCAAATGAATAGATGATGATGAAGGTTTCAATCCTAGACGCATCCCCCAAGGAAGAAGGTGGTTTGGGTCAAAGGTAAGATTTGTATAGGTAATATGGAATATTCCTACCTGAACTCTGTCAACACGAATGTGAGAGATGGTGATGACAAAAAGATGGCAACAAATCCTGAGTTCCTGAATGCAGCCCCAGGCTTGGGGCTGGAGCAGAGAGGGGGTTGGGTTAGCTGGAGGAAGGTTGAAAATAAAAACATGCAGATATTCATGATGGCTTTCATCTCTAGTGGTAACTTTATCACATGACAAAGTCAGTCATTTGCTGAAAACTTTTGCCAAAAGTATCCAGTTGGAGCAGGAGTTTACAGGTTAGAGATTGTGTTCTGTGTAACCTACATATGTATTATGTATCTAAATCACTTTTTTTCAGGTACCGTTATAATTTATTATGTGCAACAGTAAACCTTGTATAGAGAGTACATACTTACCATATACCTTGAGTCAAACTGCAAACTGCATAGGCCCAGATCTGCCATCACATAATGTGCCAGCAGATCTGGGTTTATGCAGTTTATTAGGAGTAATCAGTAGAACAAACAACATAGACCCTGATCTGCCAGCACATAGTTTGTTAGGAGTAATTAGTAGAATGAACAGGGACACTGATCTGCTGGCACATTAAGTGATGGCAGATCAGAGTCTGTGGTTTTTGCAGTTGGACTCAACTATTTGAATATTCATTGAATGCATTTGGATGGGATTTGAATGTTCTTGATGTTAATAAAGGTAACAGATTCTATTTGTTTCTAATCCACTCCCTGCCAAACCACATTCAGAACACTGTGAATTCAGTCAGCTAAATCTAATTAAATTACATTTTAGTGGTCTTGAGTAATTTAGTTCAGGATTCAGACAGAAAATAAAATGTAGATGTTATTTTTTCCTGCTGATCTTCAAGCTCAGTACAACCATAAACACTCCTTTAGTGCTGAAGATGGACAGCAAAGACAGGCAGAAGCTCAATTACCTATTCAGTTAAATACGGGGATTATCTCAAAATTGTCTCTGGAAAGTGATATGTTCACAACCAAAATCACAACAACATGTGGCCAATTTAATGTAATTAAATTTGAATACATTGGTTGCAGGTCGCTAGAATTTGTCATATTTGCCAGACATGTCTGACTGGACTTTTGATGGACTATAAACAGCCCAAATCAGACATAAGGAGTTTCTGCTAAGTCATAAGAAATTCATAATCAGACTTGAGATATAATGTTTTAACTGAAACCCATACATGGGTATAGAACTCATCTTATACATCAAAATGTACACTGCAGTAGATGCAAAATGACCTTTTGGCTTCTGTAAACAGTAGAATGTAACCTTAAGCAGAACTGCATGGGTACCAGGTAACTAGTTATCTGCCTCAACCAAGTTTGGGAGCAGACTGTTTGGTTTCATGGGTGAAGAGGGATTCCCTACAAATTGTTAAGTCGTATTCAAAAAGACTTAGAAAATAAAAAATGAAATAATTGCTGCTCAAATTAGAATATATATGCTGATAATTATTCCTTTGTACTACTGCACAACAAAACCAGTGTCTTTAAATTAATATTTCTTCATACATCACACATAACTAGAAGCATAACTAAGTGAATATTCAACTCTTTTCTATATTGTATGGTTGTAGATTATTAAGCAACTTTTACTATAAATAGAGAAATAAATTAAAAGCATAGGAAGTACTCCATTTATAATCCAATAGATAAATTTATAAATAATTATTTATATCCTGACTTGAAGTGTCTCAAATATGCACAGTCATATCCATTGCCTTAAGGTCAAGGTTACATCAAGGGCTAATATAAGTCAGTGGCCTGTCTCCTTATGCTGTCACTTTTTAACCCTTACAGATATTTTGATGAAACTTTACACAGGTCCACACCTTATTATACAATGGTCAGTCCTCTAGTCCATAGGCTATTTCAGAACAGTTTGCACTTGAAGCTCAGTCAAGTACAGTTTAGAACAGTTTGCACTTGAAGCTCAATCACGTACAGTTTAGAACAGTTTGCATTTGAAGTTCAATCAAATACAGTTTAGAACAGTTTGCACTTGAAGCTCAATCAAATACAGTTTAGAACAGTTTGCACTTGAAGCTCAATCAAGTACAGTTTAGAACAGTTTGCACTTGAAGCTCAACCAAATACAGTTTAGAACAGTTTGCACTTGAAGCTCAGCCTGGAGTACAGTTTAGAACAGTTTCAACTTAAACCTAGTCGAGTTCAGTTTATACTCTAAGCCAGGTTCAGCCATTTTTAGCCTTCTGTAACCTAATGTTCACAAAAGCCCACTTTGATCTTCAGAGTGAAAATTAACTGTAGCTTGAACAGTAGGCATTGTTATATAAGTATAAGATAACCTTTACTTAAAATCAGTGTATATTTTTGCAGTATGAAATGATTCTTTTTTATTGAAAACATATATATGTACACTATTTATTCATATATATATGTACCATATTTATTTCATATATATATGTTCCCTATTTATTCATATATATATATATATATATATATATATATATATATATATATATATATATATATATATATATATATATATGTACCCTATTTATTCACATATATATATGTACCCTATTTATTCATATATATATATATATGTACCCTATTTATTCATATACAACATCCACCCAACTGCAACAACTCAGACCCAGATCTTTATTTACATAATTCCAAATTATTTGACGTAATACATGCACATGCCCTAATAAGTTCATATCCCTGTTTTTGGTAAAAACTGAAAAATTCCTGATTGAGCACACATTTCTTGATCCCAGAGTTCCATGTGGAAGGGAAGCAGCTGCTAAGATGCTTAGAACATCTGGAAGTCACCACAAAGCATGTCTGCTTTACCATGTAATTTAATGGAACATACCAGAAAGCATGTCTGCTCTACCATGTAACTTGATGGAACTTTCCACAACACATGTCTGCTCTACCATGGAACTTGATGGAACTTGCCATAAAGCGTGTCTGCTCTTCCATGGAACTTAACACAAAGCATGTCTGCTCTACCATGGAACTTGATAGAACTTACCACAAAGCATGTCTCAGTCTGCTCTACCACATAATTAAATGCTTATTGTAACCATATTGGTAGAGACAGTACACCTTCAGAGTGGAAAGCTCCAAATGTAGACACGCTAACTCTTATAGTATGTACACATACATGATGGGGCATTGTTTATAATATCATCAGTGTGCACTCATTATGATGAGCTTAAACCTAAAAATATGTATCCTCCCAAACAATGTGACTGTCCTTTTATTATCTCGAATACAATACACCAGCACATCAGGCTCTTTGGTTTTCGCTTAAAATCCAGAGTAGACCAAACCACATAAACATTGTTCTGTCAGCACATTACTGCATGTGATGACAGATCTGGATCAATTCTTTTCACAGTTGAGTGCATTTTATTCACAAAGAAATAAGGCACGTCATCAGAAAAGTTAAGTGAAGATTGACTTGCATTTATCGCATTGATACATATGTTTCAAATCAAATGGCACATTCACATGGAAGAAACGCCAATTACCATCTATACTCGCATATAAGCAAATGCCAACTGCAACAAACAACATAGACCCTGTTCTGCTGGCTCATTATGCAACAGCAGATCAAGGTCTATGTTGTTTGCATTTGGACCCGGATTATACGCGAGTATATACAGTACAGTCTGATTTGAGAAGTTTAAATATTTGAAGGAGATAAAGAACAGAAAGTGTACAGTCATTTGCCTTTTGTCCAAGTTTTACAAATAGGTGACAGAGACATTTTATTGTGTTCTGCAGGAAATAGGTCAAACTCATTTCATATGTGAAAACTATACACACAATTAATACAGCATTGAAATACATGGTTGCAAGTGACAAATTTGCTGCCTGTTTAATATTTTTCCTACTTCGTGAAAAAAATTTTATAAAATTATTTCTACCAAGAATTTTGGAAAGAAAGAAATCACAGCAGAACTTCTACCTCTTGGTAAGCCATTTTACTATTAGATTTAATTCCAACCCTGTATTTTGCTACCATGTTTAATTCCAACCCTGTATTATATGTCATTCATTCCACCACCTAGCCAAACAACTGTACTTTTTATAGATCAGAAAAACTAGAAAATTGTTCTTTTATTTACACCACTACTTCTGGAACAGATCATTATTATTTTGTGTATTCATCCATATTTGAATCTCTCCTCAGTGAAAACAGTGATACATTGCCAATTGCAAGGCCAAAAAGTAGCACACATACACAGCCAACTGCATGCAATTAGTAAACCTGCCATAACATGGTGCACCATCAGACCTAGGTCTGTTTTGATTGTTCTACTTAAGGTGGTCCATTTTGGTAAAACAAACATTTATTGCACAGTTCAGAATAATGTGATCATTACATTATTATGTCATCAATATAACATCACTTTTTAGGTGCATTATAATGCTATGAACTGTGGGAGAGATTGAACGTATAATCAAGTGGTTGCATCGTATATAATATAATGAAAAAGAAAAATTCTTATACAATTTTAATAGTCACAATAACAGTTCTGTGAAAGATAATGATAAATATAGAAGACCTTTGGAAATCTTTAGTGATTTATAACCTGACTTAAATTGGCCGTACAAGCTTTCTTTTTGGGAAAACCAAAGTTATCTAAAATTGTGCAATGCTGTAAAATTCACTTGCCAAAATGCACATTTATTTGTGTATTTGATAAAAGGAGTCTGTGGTCTACAACCTGTGCAAAAATTTGATGAATTTTTTTAATTTTTCAGCAATTATTTTACTGGCAGTTAGCAACAGGGCACTTTTTCTGTTACTTTTACTTGGGGATAGATATTCAACTAAGAAATGCACACCAACCTATTTATTAGTGATTTTGGATTGCTAGGACCCTTAACTATACAAAAATACAAATGTTAAAAAAATTAAATACTCCAACATTTCACAAGCAATCATCCATAATACAAGCATGACTTCATTTGAACAGCATAGACCCTGATTTCCTGGTGCATTATTGCATAGCAGATCTAGGCCTTAATGCGGTCTATAACTTGATGTGTGCTATTATCAGAAAAATGCTATAAGAGTATCCACACATGGCTATTATCATTGATAATGCAACCCAAAAAATTCATACTAAACTTAAATGCTGTAATCAAGAAAGACTTTCACTAATATGACTCCGTACAGTATTATGCCACTTCATTGCTTGTGAGCATCCAAATAAAGGGGTCCTCGATAGTGAAATGGGCAGAGCGCTAGCTATTAGCATCTGGTGTCTAAAGTTCAATCTCCAGCTCTGTTACATGCATAAATTGTTCTTGTTTCCTCAGGGTTTGTTCATTTTCTCCCCATCCCACTACCTCAGGCCAAGGTCTGAACTGAGTTACAGCTTAGTTGTGTAATTGATATTATTAAAAGCAAGTTTAAATAGAAAGATATCCAATTGAAATTTACCTACCAGTAGTCTTTATATATTTATAGGATTTTCACAATTGTGAGCAAACAATTCTTATTATTATTTTGCATGTAACTTGGGAGTAGAGAAGTTTGAGTTATATGGAAGAAATTGTGTACATCCAGTCCTTTTTATGGTTATATAAACTTTTGAAATTGACAAGAAAAAAAGAATCAGAGTAAAATTACATGTCATGACACTCATTCATAGTCAACAATATCTGAAGTATTTGTTATTATTATATGTTCGAAAACTATTCCCATTCATTTTGCATGAAGGGTGCCACAGTAGCTCAGTTGGTAGAGCATCAGACTCGTAATCCAAGGGTTGTGGGTTCAGTACCCACCAAGGGCAGCCTGGGTCAGCTGGCTTGAGATGTCCTTGATAAAGGCACTTACCGTCTATACTTGCGCATAAGCTGGGTCCAAATGCAAACAACATAGACCCTGATCTGCCGATGCATAATGTGCCGGCAGATCAGGGTCTGTGTTGTTTGTTCTGCTGATTAGTCCTTACAAACTGCATAGACCCAGACCTGCCGGCGCATTATGCGATGGCAGTTCTGGGTCTATGCAGTTTGCAGTTGGTATAAGCTTATACGCGAGTATATACGGTAACTCCCATTTCCTGTCCATCATATCGCCAGTAATGTGTTAAAAGTACCGTTAAAACCAATAATTTTTTTTTGCATTGATATTACTATTAAATATTATCTGGTATCAAACATAGCCCGACTTTTGCATGTACCATTGCCAACCAGGTGACAACCAGGGCTACTTTTGTTTACAGAACATACATTACAGAACATCCATAGACAATGAGGGCAATGTAATAAATATAGTGATATTTTACATTTTTTTAAAAATGTCAATGCAGTGGCAATGTTGGGGGTAATGTGACCAATGTGGATAGTTGCTATCAAATAATTGATATCATGGTTTCAGCTTTGCTGACAAGAAAATGAAATCACCAAAATTGCAAGAAGTGCCGCTTGAAAGAACATTTTTTACCATCTAGATTTTTATTTTTGCATCTAAAACCACAGATATCCTGTTTGAACGCACAAGAAAATGTTCAAATAATGGTAATGCATGGTTGCTTACAGAATGTAGATACTTCATTAGCAAAATGAGAATGAGTTCATGTAATAATATTTTTGCTGCCATGAAAACTTTATCAGCGTATTGCTGGGATATCACACATCTCCATTTACGATAGGCGAGGTTTTAAATTGAATTGTGTGAAGATGACAAAGTGAATTTTAATTTACAGCATTGTTTAGTTTTATATTTTGGTAAGAGCGTACAAAATTGATTATATGTTTTCTCTTGTTTCAAGTATATAATAGATTATTGAATTTGTAAAGGAAAAATATTTGCATGGACTCCTTGTCTTGACACACTGACTTGGAAGCACTTAGGCCACCGCCAAAAAATTTTGTCTACATGATTATTTTTCAGTGCAAATTCATTAACCCCTCTAACTTAATAAGAAAAGGTCATTTTGTAAAAACTTGACTCTTTTGCCCAGAAGAGGGGTTATTGCTCTCAATAGATTTCATTATTTGGAAGGACAAAATAAGGACAATTCTCTGATGTGTGCATTAGAAACCACTGCTTTCACATTGTTGATTACCAGGTAAGAATTTCTTGAAGTCTCAAAATTACAAAAGTATGTCACTTGGACCTTCTTTTAAGACAGGTTAATGGACACTATAACATGTACCACACACAGTAGAAGTTAGTGAAATTTGATGGGCTGTGAAAAATAGAAAATAGTAACCAATGTTTTAATTGCTGATGACAATCTGTATCCAAAGACAACTTTTAAGTGTTGACAAAATTATGTACAACTCAATTTATGGAGACATCAAGTCACTAATAAGTAATTTCTCTCACGTCTGTGAAGTCATGCTTAAAGAATATTACTCTCAAAGTTAACACAAGTCAGCAAGTATTCAAAGTTATTCTTAAATTATCAATGACTCACTCTCACTGAAAAATAATCGTAAAAGTTGTATATTGAATATACTCATAAGTCGAGTCCAATAGAAAACAACGTAAACCCTGATCTGCCCTTGCATACTGTGCCAGCAGATCAGGGTCTGTGTTGTTTATTCTACTGATTACTCCTAACAAAGTGCATAGACGCAGATCCGCCAGCACATTATGCAGCAGCAGATCTGAATCTTCACTTTGCAGTTGGACTCAACTTATAAGCAAGTATATATGGTAGAGTCAAGTGTTTTTCTGGTAGAATTATGAATGTTTGGTATTTGTTGACACTGGTCTGGTTATTAGCTTTAATTACTCAGTTACTTCTCAAACTTAACCCAAGTGGCATGAGCAAAATTTGTTTAACTATGACTGATACGTAATGCATATGCTATGATACTTTGTTCTAGTACTTACAGGAATGATAATAACAGACCCTTCCTTTAGATACTGTTCACAAACCTTTTACAACTAATGTTTGCAATTATTTTACATTATTCCTCCAGTGTGTCCAGTGAATAAGTGGGGCAATGGGTGGGTGGGTGTGGATTGATTGGGGAATATGTCTTATCACTGGATAAAACTTCTTAAAATAAAAAGTTGCAACATTTTTTTTTTTTTTCTTAAAGTGGGGTTGGGCTCATTGTTGAGTATGGTCTTTACATATGAGATTAATATCACTGTTAAACTTGAATAATTGTACGTCACTTGTAGAAAACCAGATATCAACACACAATACAATATCACTGTTAAACTTGAATAATTGTATGTCACTTGTAGAAAACCAGATATCAACACACAATACAATATCATGGTTAAATTTTAATAATTTTATGTCACTTATAGAAAATCAGATATCAACACAATACAATATCACTGTTAAACTTGAATATATGTATGTCACTTGTAGAAAATTAAATATCAACACACAATACAAAAACTTAGGAAATAAAAAATTCTTTTGGATAATGCATTTTGGTTCTAAATGTCATTTGCAAAAATGTGATAATCAGGCTGGAGAATACAGAAAAGTTTTACCATATATACTGATGTATAAGTTGGGTCCAACTGCAAATAACATAGACCCTGATCTGCCAGCACATCATTCAGTGGCAGTTCAGGGTCTATGTTGTTTGTTGTACTGATTAGTCTTAACAAAATGCATAGACCCAGATCAGCCAACACCCTATGTGATGGTAGATCTGAGTCTATGCAGTCTGCAGTTGGATCTGACTTACAAGCGAATATATAGGGTACTTTAGGAAAATGCATTAAGGCGCATGTGCAATTGTCTTTTTATCATGACAACCAAGGGATATATTTCATTGTAAAACTTTTTTTTTTTTAAATTGTCTTTGAAATGTTAAGCATTATTGTGGATTTTTAAAAAAAAAATATTTTTTTTTATGTGTGAATCAACAAGCTTTTATACTGACCTTGTTCTCAATTTGTCATTTTCATTAGGAACATTTACATAGGATGTATTCTTACTGAAAAAAAGATGTATACTTTGTGCAAAAGAAACAGCTTGACATATTTGCTCTTGACAAACTCACTCTGTAGAACTATAATCTTAGCACTTGTTTTTCAAAGACTTTTTGATTTGTTCTCAAGTGAAAATTTTCTATCCAATATATTTTTTTTTTGTGGGGGGGGGGGAATGACTGACAAGCTATCAGTTCTATTTGTTCATTTAATTTCCCCTTTCTCTAAGCAACATTGGTTAGGGCAATGTTTCTTTTACAAATATTGACCACACTCTGGTCTTACTTTATTTTTGAAATGGCCAGAGGCAACATGAAGAAAAGTACTTTGATCTACTATCTATAGAACAAGTTATGTCAATGATTATTGATTTACTAGATTATGTTTTTCCCTGTTAGTTATGTACCCTTCCTTTAGGGTCAGCTTTGATCACTGAACTATAAGTGATACTACCAAACCTATTATTATGGTATGCTATCTATCTTTGAGAAATTACTTTATTGAAAAAATGTCTGTTCAGTCTCTTTTAAAAATGGTATGGTTATGCTACTGATTTTGCAGTTATCAAATTTTTTTGGTCATTTTCTTGTTTGGACCTAAATTATCAGTACTTAGTAATATTGTGAATTGACATGTATTCATGGTGTATCAATTTTTGGGGTATTTCTCTGTAAATAGTCTTTTATTGTTAATCTATAATGGTCCCTTACTATAATGCGCCTCAGCATACAGCTCCCTCACTTTAAAAATGGGTATGGTCATAGATACCATTAAACTGGGAATGGTCATAAATACCATTAAATTTGGTATGGTCATATATACCATTAAACTGGGTATGGTCATAGATCCAATTAAACTGGGTATGGTCATAGATACCAATAAACTGGGTATAGTCATAGATCCCATTAAAATGGGTATGATCATAGATCCCATTAAAATGGGTATGGTCATAGATACCATTAAATTGGGTATGGTCATAGATCCCATTAAACTGGGTATGGTCATAGAACCATTCAATTGGGCATGGTCATATATACCATATAATTGGGTATGGTCATAGATACCAATAAACTGGGTATGGTCATAGATCCCATTAAACTGGGTATGGCCATAGATCCCATTAAAATGGGTATGGTCATAGATCCCATTAAATTGGGTATGGTCATAGATCCCATTAAATTGGGTATGGTCATAGATCCCATTAAAATGGGTATGGTCATAGATCCCATTAAATTGGTATGGTCATAGATACCATTAAACTGGGTATGGTCATAGATCCCATCAAACTGGGTATGGTCATAGATACCATTAAACTGGGTATGGTCATAGATACCATTAACTGGGTATGGTCATAGATACCATTAAACTTGGTATGGTCATAGATCTCATTAAATTGGGTATGGTCATAGATCCCATTAAACTGGGTGTGGTCATAGATACCATTAAATTGAGTATGGTCATAGATCCCATCAAACTGGGTATGGTCATAGATACCATTAAACTGGGTATGGTCATAGATACCAATAAACTGGGTATGGTCATAGATGCCATTAAACTTGGTATGGTCATAGATCTCATTAAATTGGGTATGGTCATAGACCCCATTAAACTGGGTGTGGTCATAGATACCATTAAATTGGGTATGGTCATAGATACCAATAAACTGGGTATGGTCATAGATACCATTAAACTGGGTATGGTCATAGATACCATTAAAATAGGTACATTTTTTTTTCACTGTTGTAACTTACCATATGTACAGACATATAAGACAGATCCAACTGCAATCTGCACATACCCAAATTTGCCATCACATAATGTAGCAGAAGATCTGGGTCTATGCAGTTTGTTTGGAGTAATCAGTAGAAAAAATAAACACAGGCCCTGATCTTCCCGCACATTATGCAATGGCAGATCAGGGTCTATGTTGTTTGCAGTTAGACAAGACTTAAAAGCATGTATATACAGTAGGTTACTTCACTTAAATTTAGTTTTTGACAGTTGGGAACCAATTCCATTAAATATCTTGAGGGCTGGAGGGGGATCATACATTATTGTTACACAACCTTGTTGGAACATACCTTAGTAAAAAGGTAAACTCATTTGTAACACAGGTCAATTTTAAGGCTCACAGAAACAGCATTATAAAGAGGAAACGACTGTATTTCTGCAACAACAGCATGAATGGGAATGGTTTATTGGTGATTGTTGTTCTCATTAGACATTTTCAGTCCAGATTTGTAAATTTGCTATGACTGTACCATATTAAAGTCCCCTGTCACAAATATGGAAGGGACATATAATAGTGTTATCTTTGTCCATCCATCTTTTTTTCTGTCCATCCAACCATGACACCTTGTAATGGCATTTTTTATTTTTATTTAGGTCAGTTTCTGTTACTTATTAGCCCTGTTAGCTGCATGGTCTTATAACTTCTAGGATAGTGCAGCACCATTCCACCAAAAGCACATATAAATGTAACCTATATTTCATGCTTTAGTGACTTTGATAAAGCTCGGCATGTGGGATAGTGTTTCATGCACTATTGGCATGGTCATACAACTTTGTGTAAATACCACTTGGTCACCAAGTTGGTGAGTGCAAAAAAATAGAAGATTCTGACCTTTATTTTTGCGACTGTTTCAATACAGAGTTCCCTTACTATAAAACCTCTTGATATACTACTACATCTTTCATAGCATGCATGTTGTCACTGATCACACGAAATTGCTTAATTTTTTCTTCTTTTATTTTTGGTGTTTAATTAGTTTTACTTGGATTTAGTTCTTGGCTGTTGAGAACCACTTATAACATGATTACAATGAGGCCCCATATGGTTAAATACCCCTTTTAGTAATTTGTGCACTGTTATAACCATACCTCAGTATGAGGTCCCATCACTCATAACACAGGTCTTACTTGTGACTCACATTAAGCAATATTATATATATATATATATATATATATATATATATATATATATATATATATATATATATATATATATATATATATATATATATAGAGAGAGAGAGAGAGAGAGAGAGAGAGAGAGAGAGAGAGAGAGAGAGAGAGAGAGAGAGAGAGAAAGCTCTGTATTACCAAATTTATCTTTTTCCCTTAATGCTGGAATTGCAATAAAGGAAATGCCATGGAAATTCATACATTGCAAAAGATGGGCTAATTTGGGGCATTTGTGTTCTATGAACACACTTATAGTTATCAAAAGCTTTGTATTGATATTTAGAAAATTTTTCTAATAATCTTCAACATATTCAGCTTTTAAACACATGAACACACATTTTATTGAATTTGTCCAATGAGTCTTCTCCATAATGTCCTTTGAAATTTAATTGAAATTTGAGAGTTATGTCCTTGATATCAGCCAACAGTTTTATTTTAACTTTGGTTTCAGTCAGAAAGTATGATTTAATTAAAGTTTTGTTCAATTACATGACAGGACAGGTTCATATCTGTGCTAGTGCATGCACTTTACAACTAAGAGGGTCTGAGGCTGATCCTTAGTCAAAGCACAATTTTTTGTTACACTTATTAATTAGTCCAAAATGTTTATTTGGCTTTGAACTTTCAAATTGAGACTCTTTACTTAAATGGTTAGGGAAGAAATATGATGCCTGATGGGTACATTGTCCCCTAGATTTCCCTCTTTATCCTCCACATTGGTGTACATTTTGCAAAATATTTTCAAAATTACCCAGTATCATCTGGAGAACAATGAAATTGTGCTATGCCATCATCTCGCATAACTGCAGCTTTAATACTTGTAGTTTAGCAATATTGTTTAATGACAATTTTATGTATACAGTATGATATATAATTGTTATTTCTATAGCACAGTGATCAATCTAAAAAAAATTCTTTTCAAAATTTTTCAGACAAACCATGAGGACAGATTAAAGAGCTCCATCCACACATCTTTATCAGGAACAGGAGGTAAATGGTTTACTCTTGCCACCACTAGCATACATAAAGATTGACGTTCATGAATATTAAATAAATTCAGTTGTGATGGCATGTTTTTTGATGATAAAATGAAACTCTCTGCTGTTAAAATACTTTATGCCTTTGACTATGTTACTGCCATGCATATTCCAGTGGATTGGTTACAGTTGCAGCACCTGGGCCAATCATGACAATGCAAATTGTCCCATAATGCCTAGACTTTATGTGGTGTAGTAATATGTGGGAAATGTTGACATTTTGTTTACCAGAAATGACTGAATCAAGAGTGTTTAGGCATGAAGAAAATTAGTTCCTAGATGAAAGTTTGTGGAGTGTATTCAGTGCATGATGCTATTAGCTTTGCCTTCATGTTCCATCATATTGTTATTGTTTAGACCTGCCATAGAGGTGGGACCATTTGTGTCCAATTAGCACATTCCTGGATCACATCTGCATATCTCAGACCTGCTTCATCATTGTAATCAATTGATGAAATGCATATCATGCTGATAAAATAGAGTTTTCTAGAGTGGGTGCACTTCACTATGGAATGTGAAATAGCTAGTATAGGTTGACACGCTTACTCCAGAACTGTTGATCTTGATTGTGTTGATAATGTTCATGTATTTAAATATGCATGTTTATCATAATGTGAAATAAGGAATGATTCTGAAGGCCAGCAAATCATGCAATTTTAACCCCTAAAGATGGAGGATTGTATAATTTAATCGGTATAGAAGAACCTCTTTTGAAAGACCACCCCTTCTGCCCAAAAATCATGGTTTCTCAATACAGGTTGTCTCTCATGACAGGTCATAACACTATATCATTAATAAATCTGTGCATTGAGAATGTGGTCATTCAAGATAGGTGGTCTGTCATAGCAGTGGTCTTTCAAGACAGGTTTTACTGAACACTGAAAAATATTTTGTATGCTCCTGTCGTATACATAGTGTTACCCATATCCTTTGGTCCTGCCCTCTCACATCACTCCATATTCTGTCTTGTCATGTTTGTCACAAATTTCATTTGTGCTCAGTACTTTATCAAGGACTGCATGGATTTAAATAAAATTTTGTGTGAGGGTTTATATTAAAAAGACATAGTTCAGTTTGATTTTCACCATTTTCAGGCAAAGTTTTATGGAGTTTTTGCCTCAGTTTGATTTAGAATTTTGCCCTTTACTTTAATTTCCACTCAACTACTTTTAAAGGAGTTCATTGATTGAAATACAATTTGAAATGAAGTTTTTCATTAAGGTAACCTTGGTCAAGTTCAGTTTTCACTATTTTCTGGCAGAATTGTATGGAGTTGTGGCCCTTGTTTGAATTAGAACTTTGCCCTTCAATTTTGCTTCAGCTCATTTACTATTGAAGAACGTCTTGGATTAAATTCAGATTTTGTTTCAGGTTTTATATTAAGAAGACCAAGGTCAAGTTCAATTTACAGAGGCCAAATTTGATTTTTAGCTTATCTCGCCATAAGGCCGAGTGAGCTTGTGGTATGGCCATATGTTTATTGTCTGTCCATCAACATTTGCTTCTCTGAAGGCTATGTTTTTGTTCCGATTTTGATCAAATAATTTTCACTTTTTGCCTGTACAATTTTGCAGAGTTATGGGCCCTGTTTGACTTTGCCCCACAATTTAATTTCTACTCAGTAACTTTTAATGGAGTTCATAGATTGAAATCAGATTTGGCACGAAGCTTTCTATTAAAAAGACCCAGGTCAAGTTCCGTTTTGACCTTTCTCCAGCAAAGTTTTATGGAGTTATGGCCAGTGTTTGATTTAGAATGGGGCCCTTAAATTTCCACTCAGTACTTTTGAAGCACTTCATGGATTGAAACCAAATATGTTATGAGGCTTTATATTAATAAGACACAGGCCAAATTTGATTTTTAGTTTACCTATCCATAAGGTCTAGTGAGTTTATTGTATGGCCATGTGTTCATCATCTGTCCATCAACTTTTGCTTCTCTGAAGGTCATGTTTTTGATTCGATTTTGATCAAACTTTGAATCAAGATTTATATCATCAATATCTTGGATGAGTTCAAAAATAAGTGAGATCTATGCATATTAATGAGGTGATCTTGCATCTGATTGGCTGACTTTATTACCACATTGGAGGCCATATTTCTGATCTGATTTTGACTAAACATGGAATATATGCTTATATCATCATTATCTCAGACGTGTTTGATAATGAGTGAGATCCACACATATAATTGAGGTTGTCTTGCATCTGATTGGCTGAGCTTGTTTATTGTCTTAAGTCCGTATTTGCGATATGATTATGATCAAACTTGGAATATGTTCTTCTATCATCAAGATCTTGGACAATTTTCAATAATGGGCAAGATCTACTATTAATAATGATGTGAACTTGCATCAGATTGGCCGAGCTTGTTACCACTCTGGAGTCCATATTTCTGATACAATTTTGATCAAACTTGAAGTATATACATTTATCATCAAAAACTTGGACAAGTTTGATAATGAGCATGATATACATTAAAGAGGTGATATTTTTGGTGATTGACTGAGCTTATTAACATTCAAGGGGCCATATTTCTGATCCAGTTTTAATCATATTTGGAATATGGACATATATCATCAAGCTCTTTGAAGAGTTTGATAATGAGTGAGATTTATACATATTAATGAGGTGATCTTGCATCTGATGGACTGAGTTTGTTACCATTTAGGAGGTCATATTTCTGATAGGATTTTGATAAAACTTGGAATATAGATTTACATGCTCAGGATCTCACATGAGTTTGATAATGAGCATGATCCACACATTAATGATGTGTTCTTGTATCTGATTGGCTGAACTTACCACTCAAGGGACTATTTTTGATCCAATTTAAATCATCAACATGTCCAATGAGTTTTACTATGAGCAAGAGCTGCATGTATTAATGAAATTAGCAGAGTTGGAAATAGTTCTCTGATCATATCCAATTTAAACAACACCTTTTACTTTTAAAATACCTATTCTCTCCCCCCCCTCCCTCTCTCTCTCTCTCTCTCTCTCTCTCTCTCTCTCTCTCTCTCTCTCTCTCTCTCTCTCTCTCTCTCTCTCTCTCTCTCAGACAGTAACCATTGATATTGACTATTGAGAATCATGGGTTTGTGGTTACAGAGTTCTTACCCTTGCAGATATTCTGAAAACCAGATATAAAAAACAAATTTTACAATACAGGGTAAACAAGCTATAAAATTTAGAAAAATAATACACCTTAGGGGGATTAAAACAAATAATTTGTAATTTATAACTGATGAAACAGTATAGCTTAGAAATATTGTTAGAGATAATGTACAATTGCAGGCTTACATAAACTATGTACAGTGTTGTAATTAGGGATCAGAATTTCTGTGCACACTAACAGATATTTGTTTGCAAGTAATTGTGTTTTTAATAGCAGCAATACATACCCTATCACTATTATATAGCTTATTACTTTTTCGTGTAGAAAAATCTCGTCTGTTCGATGTGAAAACATCCTCCCACTTAGAGTGGAGATGTCAACAAGACACGTCACACCCGTGCACCTCTCCGCGCCTGCGCGAACATTCATCTTTTTCATGGACGCCATGGCTAATGGTTGTGTAGTGCGAACGTGACCAGAGAAAAATTGTCTGCTGCGGGTTTCAACCACGTTTGGATTCTCCTTTCAGCCTAAATTCATCTGGTGTTACATTTGTCCATCTCGTCTTATGTGTCTTATGCTGCCCTACGTCAGTATTTGTTCTAGAAAGAGTCTTTCTAGATTACCTCGTGTATTCCGCCCTTAGGGGTTAGGGTACACCATATTTTTATTTTCTTTTCAAATACAATTTAGCTCACGGTAAGTCTTGTGTGTTCATTACAACGTAACATAGACAACCGGGATAGCGCCACAATTAGCAGGCACATAATTCTACCAATTAAATATTTGATTAAATATTCTTTTGCTAAGTCATCAGTTGTATTTTTAATACCATGCGTGACGCATCGCATTGCTATTCTGTACTTTCTTGAGAACAATAAAGTTTGTCAAGAAAACTAGACTTCTAATCCTTGTTCATGTATATGTATATTGTTTACCTTTAGACAAAATCCACTGTGGTGCATATAGACCGCTACAAGTGTATGCAAACAGAGCGAAGTGAACTGGTGTGTATATAGCACACGATATATACAAAAAGGGTGAGTTTTCACGTGTGGAAATAAAAGGTGAGTTTTACACGTTTTATTATTGTATTATCTTTCATTAAACATTTATTTCAGAGAAACAATGTCGGCACAGTCTGCAGGAAAGTGTGGCCACAAGAAGGCCCCTTGAGATACCCACCCAGACTGCCTCACATGTTCCAAGGTACGCGAAAGAATCGCTGTACCTTCTGCACTAAATGGACGAATGAAACCTGGAATCTTTGCCGATTCCAGACGTACATACAGAGGGCGGAAGAAAATACTTAAATCCCCCTCATCGTCTGAATTTTCACCGATTTTTCATTGATTCACCGGGCATTGACTGGTGACCGGGTAGTGACCAGTGACCGGGTATTGACCGGTGACCAGTCCGGTCACTGGGCATTGACCGGTAGAAATGACCGGTCAATGTATGATGACCGGTCACCGGTGACTTCGTCCCGGTGGCTGGTTACATCGTCACAGGCCGTCGGTTATCTCGAATCTTTCACCAGCCTTATACCGGTCATCACCCAGAGGCCTCATGGTGCGGGGATAGGGGATCGGACCGAGACCCCATCTCCCAACTCCACCATCATACCCTGTACAGGATTGGGACTCTGCCCAGAGGGTTCAGACTAGGGAAGGGGATCAGATCGGGATCCCCCCTTTCCTATTATCCCAATGAATCCGTACGAGAGGTGGGGCCCAGAGTAGAGGCGATGCCGCGGCTCGTGTCCCGCCATCGCCTCCTTGTCAGGTGGCATTCACCAGTAAGGCGGAAGCATAGCATCATCCACAAAAGACAAACTGTCTCGTCTTTATCCTGGAACATCTTGAACACATAGACGCACAAGTACGGGAAATGGCGCAGAGTACACCTATGTCAATGTCTCAGAAGGACATAATGATGTCCAGCCACTCTCCTGCTCAGAGTGTTCTAGATGATGATACATTTATCTACCCTCATTGACTCCAGTGAGATCGAGGTAGAACAGCTCTTTTGTCACCTCCTATTAGTCCCACCAGTTCCTTTCACTTAGATGAATCGGAAGAGATCTGGTTTTTTGATAACGTTGTAACTTGTGCCCAAAACCATCTTGCGCACAGCCCAAGAAGATCCTTTCCAGTTTAAAAGATCTCCGGGACCCAGCCACAAACCAGATCTCCTGCTCCTTCTACATTCCTCAACGATTGAGGAAATGTCACAGAGGTTTTTCCACAGGCCAGCCTGTGCTAGACGGCGTAGAGGATGGTCTGTCCCTCCCTCTACTTTGAGACCATGGTCTCTGCCTCTATTTACTGGGTACATTCCCGAAGTGAAAACCCATTAAGAACCTCTCCAGTTGGATGCAGATGTGTCTCAAGTGGGTATTATAATTGAAGCCTGGGCATGCCTTCCTGTTAAAATAATCAAGCCTTTGAGCAGAAAGGCCGGCTTCTGGTCACCATAGCTTCCCATGCAGACCTCTTCTCGGCTACTTCGTTTAGTATGCTGAAGGAGGCTGCTCTGAACCCAGCCGCATTACAATGCGTGCTGGAAGCTGTGATCAAGACATCCTGGAATTCACTCTCTGTCGCAATGGTTTTATCAGGGGAACTTCTAACATCCACCATCACATTGTGCTGGACTCCTCAAAGGTCTTACTTAACCATAGGAAAGACCTTCTAAGGGCTGCTCCATTGGAAGCCGAGAGCCTCTTTGGAGGACTCATCCCCACTGTGGCATCACAAGATTTGAAGGATCATGAACATAGATCCTTCACAACTGCACCTGGCCCATCGTAATCGGCCAGGAAGCACACTAAGGTGAATTGCCCCCAGGGGCCACCCACTAAATTTTTAAAACAGATGCAGCCCCAGTCCAATGCACAAGCTCAAATGAGATCTCCTCCTTCTGAGTAAAGTCCTCAGGAGGAACTTCCCCAACCCACCTTCCTTTCCCAAGGAAGGCGGTGGGGGGGGGGGGGAGGCTTGGTCAAGTAACTTGGATGATGGGTGTGTCCTTTCTATGGTAAGTGAGGGTTACCGGCTTCAGTTTCGGGGAACAACCTCCTCTATCAAAGACCCCGATGTTCTTTCACAAGTCCAATTTGGTGAATTTAAAGGAAGAGGTGCACACCCATTTACAGAAAGGGGCAGTCAAGAGGTTCCTGAACGATCAGTCTCCTGCATTCTACTTCCAATTCTTCCTGGTCATCAAGAAAAGTGGGAAATTGTGTATCATTTTTTATCTCCCCCTGTTAAACCGGTGGAAATACCTCCGGGTTTGCTTGGACCAGGAAGTCTTTCAATTCTGGGTTCTGTCATTCGGAATCGCTTCTGCACCCCAAGTCTTCACCCATGTTATGGGAGTTGTAGTGCCCTATCTCTTTTTACTGGGAACCCCGATTCTCCAGTATTTTCACGACTAGCTGATCCATAATGTTCAGGTTCAGTCCCTCCATCAGGACCTGTTCCGTTGTTGGTTCACAGTAACTCGGTTGGGTTTGTTTTACCCAACCTTGAGAAGTCAGAACTCGTTCCATCTAAGTTTACGTAGGGATGAACTTCTTCGTGAACCAGAACTTATTCCGGGTTCCACCGGATCACATAGATCGAATCCTGGCACTTCTAGAGGCACTACGAGCAAGAACATTGTTGTCTGCTTGCCTTTAACTATCCCTTTTGGTAACCTTGAATGCCGCTGCAGATCTGGTTCCCTTAGGATGGCTCCATATGCGCCCTCTACAGTTTCTCCTTCTCGCAAGGTGGAAACCACACAAGGATTCTCTATCAGCTCTGATTCCTCTAGGACCAGATTTTCATCATCATCTGCCATGGTGGATGAATCGAGACAGATTCCTAATTGGGGTCCCCATGCACGCACCCGATCCCCACTCCAACCTATTCGCCGACGCATCAGATTCCGGTTGGAGTGCTCATCTAGAGCCGGAGGGCATAATTCTTCAGGGTAATTGGACCCGGGATGAGTCGTCCCTCCACATAAACAACCTAGAAATGAAAGCTGTATTTCTAGCATTGCAAGGATGCATCGACAGAGTAAGGGGTTGATGTGTCATGGTCTCCTCTGACAACACGCCCGTCGTAGCGTATCTCCGACATCAAGGAGGCACCCATGCCCCTTCTCTTTGCGTGGAGGTCTGGAACCTCCTCCGCTGGGCCACCTCGTAGAACATTTCCCTCCGAGTTCACCACATCCCAGGGAAGAAGAACGTTTTAGCGGACAGTCTGTCCAGGTCAGGCAAGTCAGTTCTCATGGAATGGACTCTTCACCGCGAAGTGACAGAATCCCTTTTTCTCACTATGGGGAAGGCCCCTCGTGGACTTGTTTGCGACCGGGCTCAACAACAGACTTCCCTTTTACGTCTCTCCAATCCCGGACCAGCGAGCTTGGGCAGTGGACGCATTCAGCTTCCAGTGGGATCGTCTGTTCGCATACGCCTTCCCACCATTGCAACTACTACCGCAAGTTCTGCAAAAAGTAAGAACTTCCACTGCCCGGATAATTCTCATAGCTCCATTAATACCCCCAACGATCTTGGTCAACGATCTTCTAGACCTATTGATAGATCAACCCAGGTCTCTTTCTCACAGGAGGGATCTTCTGTCACAACACAGGGGCTCCCTCCTACACAACAGCCCACACATTCTCCACCTTCACACTTGGCTCATCTCAAGCGATCTATCCGCCAGAACAAGTTTTCGGGCCGGGTTGCCAGTTGCATCATTCAGGCCAGGAGAGCTTCTACATCCAAGGTCTATGATGCCAGGTGGAGAATCTTCTGTGATTGGTACAGTAGGAAACGTGTTGATCCCAGCTGTCCCTCTGTAACTGCCATTGCTGATTTCCTTTTGTTCTTTTCGAGAACAAAAAATGTTCAGTATCAACTATCAAGGGCTATTGAGCCGCCATCTCTAACACACTTAAATTTTCTCAGGGCTTGGAAATCGGTTCAGATCCGCACCTTGCTGATCTCATTCAGTATTTTGAGCTACAGAGACCTGTCTCCCACTCTTTTATGCCCAGATGGAATCTATCATGTGTTTTATGGTCCTTAACCAAAAACCCCTATGAACCATTGAGTGAGGCTTCCTTTCAGGACCTCACACTCAAGACTGTGTTTTTACTCGCTTGGCGTCTGCGAGAAGACGTAGCGATATTCATACATTGTCAGTTGACACTGGCTGCCTCCGGTTTAATGGCAATTACGAATCCGTTTCCCTCCTTTGTCAGCCAGGATTTTTAGCAAAAAAAAAAATTCAGTTACCTGCGGTAGCTCCATCACCTATAGAGATCCCCAGTCTCAGTCAAATCTGTACTGGAGATGATCAAGATAGGTTTTTATGTCCAGTTAGGGCACTGGTCAAATCTGTACTGGAGATGATCAAGATAGGTTTTTATGTCCAGTTAGGGCACTGTGTTTCTATCTAAATGCTTCAAAAGTGAAAAAGAAGGGCAGGAAACGTCTTTTCCTTCCTCTTAAGGGTTTCGTTGATATTTTGGCCTCCACTATTTCACGGTGGATTGTCACCACAATTAAAAGAGCGTATCAGTCCCTTACTGATAGAGACCTCTCTTTTATGAAACTAAAAGCCCATGAGGTTCGAGCCGTCACTGTCTCATGGGCCTATCTAATCACTCTTCCTTGGAGGACATCATGAAGGCAGCATTTTGGCGATCTCATACTACCTTCTCTACCTCCGCTAATTGCGCAGGTATTCTCTCTTGGGACCCATAGTTGCAAACTCAACATATGGCCCAGAGGGACTCCAACAATTTGTAAAGTGGATCTCTCCCTCAAATGGTGAGCACTTTCCATATTTCTCTGTTTTTGATCAGTTTAACACATCAGCCTACCCGCCTAACTGACAAATTCAGCTATATAATAGTGATAGGGTAATGTATTGCTGCTATTAAAATGTAGTTTTTTGGGGGGTAAAACTAATTTTAATTATGCAATACTTACCCATCACTATTATCAAAACCCCGCTCTGATGTCCTGGCGTAATTTCGTCTATGAAAAAGATGAATGTTCGCGCAGGCGCGGAGAGGTGCACGGGTGTGACGTGTCTTGTTGACAAAATCTCCACTCTAAGTGGGAGGATGTTTTCACATCGAACGGACGATATTTTTCGACACAAAAAAGTAATAAGCTATTTAATAGTGATGGGTAAGTATTGCATAATTAAAATTAGTTTTACCCCCCAAAAAACTACTTTTTTTCTAATATTGATTTTGCTCCAGTAAGAATATAATTATTACAAAACCATGCCTAAGTTGATAAATTTATTTGCAGAGAATCATTTCTTAAAACTTGGCCACATTTGGAGTTCTTAAATATTTGAAAGCAAGTTTGATATGTTTGGTGAAAAATAGCTGCTGGTATTGCCATGTTAAAGTGCCTGAAAAATTTGTCATTTATATGTTATCATATGTATTGTGCATTATTGTATGGCATTTCATATGTTCAGTGCCAGTACTCACAAATTATTCAGAATTATTTTTTGTTATTTCTAGCTTTAATTTAAAATATTCCTCTGTATGCTTTCTCCTGAAACTCTTCCAGCTGTAATTACCAATAGAAATGAAACCCATGGCCTAAAAACAAAAACAACCTGTGAAATGTAATTTCAATTCATGTGAAAGATATGACTTTGTAAACCAAGAATTAAACCTTTTGTCTGTAAACTTAACATTTAAAGTTTTTTGATGACTTTGGTTATGTGCAGGAGACTATATATAATTATTATGCCTTCATCTTTGGAAAGAAAGTTTATCACACTATAATAAAATAGGTATAATCAACATGATATGAAATTTGGAGATAGTTTACATAGGTTGTGCTCTTACAATACTACATAAGCCTGCTTAGTGACATGGTCAGCTTTAAGTTATGTAAGCAAAGTGAGTGAGATCCACATAGGTCTCTTGTTACTGTTTTCCAGCCAAAAAAGTGTTGGAGTTATGGCCTTGTATGACTAAGAACTTTACACTTTAATTGCATCATATTGGTGGGGGCATCAGTAGCATATTGACACATTTCTAGTTTTCATGTGTATGAAATAGTAGTTTGAATTTAGTGTGAAAACTAATTTCAGCAACTGTTTACAAGGTAATGATTACGATGCAAAATGTGCCTCATTCGCTAAATTGGTGAATATGGGGATAGTCTCCATTGATAATATAACACCATTTCATATTTTTGGATCATAAATTAGATACTTGCATTTTACCTTTTGAAGCAGAAGTTGTCTGCCATTTTGTTTAATCCAGTTGTGTATTGCCAGTCATTATGTGACTTGCATTATGTGTAAATCACATAATCTGGTTATGACTTTGTTTGAGGTCTTCTGCTTGAATAATTTTTAAAAGAAATACTGGATTTTATATCTTGATATTTGACCAGTCATATTCCTATACTTTTGTTTGAGGTTTGCAGTCATAATTATAATGATCAGCTTAGACCTGCCAGCATATTATGGGATGATAGAACTGGATCTATTTATTTTGCAGATGAGTACATATTATAGGTTGGTGTAAATATATTTTATTGCCAGATAATATGTAATGGGATTGGACAAAAGTTCTCTCTGCTTACATCATCCTCTCCAACTGTATATACTCACTTATAAGTCAAGTCCAACTACTAACAACATAGACCCAGATCTGCCCTCACATAATGTGCTGGCTGATCATGGTCAATGTTGTTTGTTCTACTGATTACTCCTAACAAACTGCATAGACCCAGATCTGCCAGAGCATTATGCAATGGCAGATAAGGGACTGTGCAGTTTGCAGTTGGATTAGACTTATAAGCAAGTATAATCGGTATATTATACACATTATACACCAGCAAAGTGTCTAATGGTTGTTGTGATGCGTCTAGTGTGGCAGTGAGGCGAAGTAGTGCTTGTCGCTCTCGCTTTCAACTTCCACCGCTGGCTAGCAGCAATGCAAAAAGGTGAGCTGAGTGCATAAGCCTCTAACTGCCAGTATATAGCCTAGACAGCAACAAGCCTCATGTAGTGCCTCCTCGTGGCGACACACGGAAACTGAGTACCTTGCGGATTCAGGCTAAACTACAGAGGACTCGGAGGAGGTCTGGCCCCCAGACACACGGCATTCAGGACTACCGGTGTGTAGATACATACTGGTGCTCGTGAACCAGACCCCCAGCTATGGGCAAATAGCCCTACTGCCTTGTGGGTGCCTCGGGAGAGACGAAGGCTAAGGGAGTGAACCCCAAATAAAAAATCAGGAGTGGAGTCCCTAAGGCGGTCATATGCCGGCACATGGCAACTTCCAGCAGCTCCTGCAGCTAAACTGGTACCAAATGTATTGGGATTTCCTCTCCTTTGGATTCTACTAGTGAGGCCAAGAGGGGGACTTTGATGCATGGGCAACCCAGGGTCTCCATAAAACTTGCCCAGGTCTGCGCCCTGGAGAGGACACTCCAGGTTTGCCATGTGGCGTCGACACAACACGGGAAGCAGCAGTCACCAGTTATAAGTTTCAGTGCTCGATTGGCGTAAAGCGAGACGCCAGGGGATGCTTTCGACGGTGGGAGAGATGCTGTAATCTCATTGGACAGATACCGCCTGCCACAAGCTGGGCAGCCCCCAGTCAATAAGGTTCTGTCTCGCCACGATCTGCCTGCCTCACTAGGTGCGTGGGGCTTAGAGTGTATACTTAACAAGTAGATCAAAAAGTTTGCACCAAGCAGAACAAAACAGAAAAGCAAGATACCAGCACTTAGGCTGGGCACCTGGAACATGAGGACAATGACACCAGGACTCTCGGAAAATCTGCAACAAATAAACGATGCTCGCAAGACAGCTGTGATCAGCAATGAACTGTGTAGGCTTCAAATGGACATTGTTGCCCTCCAAGAGACAAGACTCTCTGCATCTGGCACAATCAGGGAGAAAGACTACTCATTCTTCTGGCAGGGAAAGCCTCCAGACAAGCCAAGAGAACATGGCGTTGGCTTCGCTGTCAAGAACAGTCTGCTTAACTCCATTGTACCTCCCTCAGAAGGATCTGAAAGTATCCTGAAACTTCAGCTTCAGACATCAACTGGATTGATTAGCCTGATAAGCGCCTACACGCCAACACTAACAAACTCCACAGAAGTTAAAGACCAGTTTTACGATGATGTCAGTGCTACAATTGGAGAAGTCCCCTCGCAAGAGCCATTGTTCATCCTTGGTGACTTCAGTGCCAGAATCGGTGCTGAACATGGCTCCTGGCCAGCCTGCTTGGGACATTTTGGGAGGGGGAAGATGAATGAGAACGGCCAGTGCCTCCTTGAACTCTGCTGTCACCACAATCTTGCGATCACCAACACCTTCTTCAGGACTAAGCCACAGCACAGTGTGTCCTGGAGACACCCCAGGTCCAAGCATTGGCATCAGCTCAACCTTATCCTGACAAGACGCTCTAACCTCAGCAGTGTAAAGATAAGGCGCAGTTACCATAGCGCAGATTGTGACACTGATCATTCTCTTGTATGCAGCAAAGTGAAGCTCCAGCCAAAGAGACTGCATTGCGTCAAGAAAATGGGAAGACCTCGAATTGACACAAGCAAGACCTGCCAGCAAGATAAGGTGCATGATTTTGTCAGAATGTTGGAAGAAGCCCTCCCCTGTGCAACCAAAACATACACCGATGAAAAATAGGAACATCTTAGGGACACTATCCACACCGCCGCAATTTCAGCATTGGCATAAAGCATGGAAAATCAAATGACTGGTTTGAGACACACTCAGAAAAAATGCTCCCTGCTATCGAGGAGAAACGACAGGCATTTGCTGTCTACAAAACCACACCAACTGAGAAAAACATGCAGGCCCTCAGGATAGCCCATAACAAAGTTCAGCGAACTGCATGGCGTTGTGCTAATAATTTCTGGCTTCAACTCTGCTCGCGGATTCAGACCTCTGTCGATATAGGTGACATAAAGGGCATGTATGATGGTATCAAAGTGGCTGTTGGACCGACGCAAAAGAAGACTGCCCTGCTGAAGACTACCACCGGCAATAAAATAACGGACCGTACGAAGCAGATGGAACGTTGGGTGGAGCACTATTCAGAGCTCTATTCAAGAGAAAACAAGGTCAGTCAGGATGCTGTAAATGCTTTGGAGTGCTTACCAACCATGGACGAGCTTGATAGTGAGCCAACACTCGAAGAACTCAGTCAAGCGCTAGATGCACTTGCCCCTGGAAAGGCTCCCGGAAGAGATGGCATATCAGATGAAGTTATCAAATGCGCCAAGGAAACCCTTCTCACCAGAATACACAAACTCCTCTGCCAATGATGGAAACAAGGCTTACTACCACAAGACATGAAGAATGCCATTATTGTCACTCTCTACAAGAATAAAGGCGACAGGAGCGACTGTAACAACTATCGTGGCATCTCCCTTCTGAGCACCGTGGGGAAGCTCTTTGCTAAGGTGGTATTGAAGAGACTCCAAGTGCTTACTGAAAGAGTCTACCCAGAGTCACAGTGCGGGTTTAGGGCTAAGAGATCAACCACCAATATGGTATTTTCCCTTAGGCAGCTGCAAAAAAAGTGCAGAGAACAGGGGAAACCACTCTGTTGCCTTCATTGATCTCACCAAGGCCTTCAACCTTATTAGCAGGGAGGGACTCTTCAAGATCCTGATAAAAATTGGTTGTCCACCCAGCCTACTCAGTGTTGTGAAGTCCTTTCATGAAGACATGAAGGGGACCATTAGGTACGATGACTCCATATCGGAAGAATTCAACGTCAGAAGCGTTGTGAAGCAGGGGTGTGTCCTTGCCCCCACGCTGTTCAGTATTTTCTTTTCCATCCTGCTCAAGTATGCCTTCGGACCATCCACAGAAGGTATCTACCTTCGCACTAGATCAGACGGGAAGCTTTTCAACCTTTGCAGACTTAGGGCGAAAACGAAAGTGCAGGTGAAATGCATTAGGGACTTCCTATTTGCTGATGACGCAGCAGTCACAACCCACTGAAAGGAAGATCTCCAGCGACTCATGGATCATTTTGCAGATGCATGTAGGCACTTCAGGCTCACCATCAGCCTAAACAAGACACAGGTGATGGAACAGGGCGTTGATGATCCTCCATCAATCAACATTCAGGACTTTGGGCTACAGGTAGTTCATGAATTCGTGTACCTGGGGTCAGCAATCACAAACAATCTTTCCCTTGAGAGCGAATTAAATAGGTGCATCGGGAAGGCTGCCTCCACACTCTCCAGGCTGACAAAATGAGTATGGGCCAACAGCAAGCTGACAGAACACAGCAAAGTCCAAGTATACAAAGCTTGTGTGGTGAGCACTCTCTTGTATGGGAGTGAATCTTGGACCATGTATACACAACAAGCAAGAAGCTCAATACATTCCACATGCGCTGCCTCAGACTCATCCTTAACATTACCTGGAGAGACAAAGTTCCCAGCAGCACAGTGCTTGACAGAGCAGGGATGACAAGTATGTACACCCTTCTTAGACAACGACGTTTGTGTTGGTTGGGTCACGTGTCCAGAATGGAGGACGGCCGCATACCGAAGGACCTCCTATATGGAAAGCTAGAAACAGGGAAAAGACCGGTCGTACGACCTCATCTATTCTATAAGGATACATGCAAGCGTGACCTAAAGGCACTTGGCATCAAATAGACACCTGGGAAGAGGTTGCCTCAGATATACGTGCATGGCAACACGAGGTTCAGGAGGGACTCATAAACTACGAGAGGGATCTGAGGTGGAAAGCAAAAGAAAAAAGGACCCACAGAAAAGCCCAGCACCAAGGAAATTATTGAACTACAGATCACAAGTGTAATAAGTGTGGCAGAGACTGCCACTCTCGCATTGGACTCTGTAGACACAACTTATACTGCCAAGCAGATGTCAACATCCATCGGCGCAGATCCATGGTTTCATGAGACTGACGGATGCCTACATACACCAGCAAAGATTTTACTACAAAGCAGGCATGTAATATGATTGATACCTATACTTGTACAGATGACTCTTTTCTTGTTTATTTTGTAAAAGGCATTTATATGTACTTGTGAATTTATTGCTAAAAGCACTTGTCCTTAATATTCTGAAAAAGCCTAGCACCAGCCCTTCACCCAGTAATGTTTGTCATGGAGGTACTTCTGTTTTTCAATCATATATGTAAACACAGGGTGGCATGCTTGCAAACAAACCCACATAGTAGAGAAAAACTTCACATGGTCTGGAATTTAGAGATCAAACAAAACATTTTTTGCCTCTCTAAACTTTATCACTCATTAATAGCAACGATTAATAACAAATTTCTTCATACTCTATCTTATACCTCACATAATTGTGCTTTTGTCTCTGTTTCACATACAATAATCCCAAATTATAACACTGTTATTGGGAGCCATAGAGTAAACTGCCTTATAATGAAATATATACTGTATATACTCATATATAAGCCAAGTCCAAATGCAAACAACATAGACCCTGATTTGCTGTCGTATAATGTGCCGGCAGATCAGGGTCTATGTTGTTCGTTCTACTGATTAGTCCTTACAAACTGCATAGACCCAGATCTGCCAGCACATTATGCAATGGCAGATCTGGGTCTATGCAGTTTGCAGTTGGACTTAGCTTAAACGTGAGTATATACAGTAATACATTTAACTACCAAACAATGAAATGGGATCCATGACCAAATCTGCCTTATAACAGGAACTGTTGTAATGAAGGGATTTATAGTGAGGGATTTCTGTTTTTAGGATCTTACATGGGTGCCCATTTAAATGAAAATAAGTTTAATTATTTCTATCATTTGCAAGCCTTGGCAATTACCCAGTATGGCATCAAAAGCAATATTTAACACTTAGCATATATATTCGCATATAAACAGAATCCAAATGCAAACAACATAGACCCTGATCTGCCATCGCATAATGCGCTGGCAGATCAGGGTCTATTTTGCTTGTTCTACTGATTAGTCCTTACAAACTGCATAGACCCAGATCTGTCGGCACATTATGTGATGGCAGATCTGGGTCTATGCAGTTTGCAGTTGGTATGGGCTTATACACGAGTATATATGGTAAACATATTCTATAATCTGCTACAGGTCAAGCCAATATTATATTGATAAAATTGCATGATTAATAAGTAACCACTGCAGTATTGTAAATTAATTGCCAGTATATATTGTACTATGGACTTTTGCGATGATTTTTAGATGAGTGTACTTTTTACACCTGTGTGCTATATTAAAGTTTAATTTTGTTCCAGCTTGTATGGCAGTTGGGGAGGTACATGTACTATTTTTAGATGGTGCTTATGTGCATATTTGTATACATGTATACTTGCACATATATAAATGTGCATATGTATGTATTTGACTTTTTAGGTTTTTACAATGCAATCACTAGTGAAGGGATTTCTTTCATGAGTACAGTGCCTTTATCATGTCACAGTGACCTATATTTTACAATTAATTTTTTTTAAAAAGTCCATACATGTATCTTTATTAATATTATGCCAAAGTAAAGATACTGGCTTTAAGTGATGCGTATCACTGAGTATATCAATCTTCACCCCAACTAGCTCACTGTGACCAGTATTTCATGCTTCAGTGCCTCTGGTTAAATTTGGTGTTCCACATCAGTCCTTGGGCATCACTTATGAAAGAGTTGTAAAATGTGATGAGATGCATGGTAATGAGTAGAGCTTTTAGGTCACTTTGACCTATATTTCATGTCAGTTTTAGATGTGCAAGATAGTTGTCAACTGACCTTACCACAGGTGTGTATATTCATGCAAACATTTTTGTCCCTTTGCAATCAAGCTGTAGAATATATTCAACATATATCTTTTAAAATCACTATTTGCAAAGTATTTGCAAATGCTTTGCACATTTGTGGTACAAACAGTTTGCAAACACCTCTGTTGGGCAGCAAAAGGATTGCAAATTAGTGACTATATGATTTGTCCAATTTTGCTTGAAAAACTGAAAATCTATCAATGTAATGAAAACTCCCAAAAATGGTTTACTTCTTACTTAACTGATAGAGTGCAAAAAGTATCTTTAAATGGTCATCTTTCTGAAAGTAAAATATTAAATGTGGATTACCACAGGGCTCTATTCTAGGACCTTTTTTATTCATTCTGTTTATTAACGACTTACCTCTTAAGATAGGAAATTCAATTTCTTCCACTGACCTTTATTGCAGATGACACTACACTGTCTGAATCAGGTAAAACCAAAACTGTACTCTAAAGTAATTTACAAGATGTTCATAACAGACTTGAAGTATGGTGCAAGGAAAACAGTATGATTATAAATGCAGAAAAAAGCAAAACTCCTGCTAGTTACAACAAAACAAAAATGAGCAAGGCTAGATAGCGACAAACTCCAAGTTCTCTTTGAAAATGTGAACCTTAATATGACCTCTCATGTTAAAATTCTTGGTGTATTTGTAGATAACAATCTAACCTTGTCTATTTACATTAAACATATTTTAAAAAAGGTTAATTCTTATCTTTGGCTACTTAGGAAAATCAGAGCATTCATTCCTTTTCAGTATAGGGTCATCTTTTATAAAATTTATATTCATCCGTATCTGGACTATTGTAATGTAATTTGGGGTTATACCTCTAATTCAAACATAACAAACCTTTTAAGACTCCAAAAGAGGACATACCATTTAATTCTAGATCAGTGTATAGGCAATTTCCAGGATGCAATGAATTTATAAGAATTTTACCAATACATGAAAGAATATTTCTAAGAAAGGCAAAATTTATGTATAAAGTGTCCAGAAAAGCCATTCCTGTCTACCTAAGCAATATCTTTCACCAAAGAGATGCTGATGGTACTCCAAATTTAAGGTCTGTTGGAAGTAAAAATTACATTATACCAAGGCCAAAGAAGGAACTGTTTAAAAAGAGCTTTTAATATACTGGTCCACCAGTATGGAACAACATTCTCTGTGACATAAGGCAGGCTTCTGGCATTTCTTCTTTTGATAATCAGTGCCTCAAATGGATGAAATCTTAAGACAATCAAACAGTTCTAAGTAATTTAAATACCTCCTGCTTTTCTCTTATTATACATCTTTTTCACAGACGAATTTTTCAATACAGTATGATATTTTATATATGTTTATGTGTTCACTGATGCTTGTGCATATGTTCTGGACTTGAAACTTTGATTTTCAGAATAACTCAATTCTTTTGTGGCAAGCCAAATGTATCACATTGTGCTGTATATACTGTATATATTGTACATAAAAGAAGGCTTAAGGTAGATTAGTTCTGCAACTAATTGAGTTACCTTCTCTAAATAAAGTCATTGTTTTTTTTTTTATTATTATTATTATTATTATTATTATTATTATTATTATTATTATTATTATTATTGATATTGTGATTTGGGGATTGATATAAGAAAATATATATTATGCTATCCAATTTTCACTTGAGAAAAACATTTGATCAATATATGAATAATATATTTATAAATTTCAGATAAAGAAATATCAGTATCAAATACATTAAATGTAAAAGTGCCATCCAAATTTTAAAAAAAAGTTATTTCACAATATATCTCATTATGTAATTAAAAATATACAAACAGTCAAGATTAGTGCCAAATAATATTGTATAAAATGAAATCAATTTATTGCTGCATGGTGAAAAAATTAATTGAAACAGAGAAGACGTTTAAACGGCAAAATTCTGGAGCTCTGTAGAATACCAGGGTGGGCACTGTATCATAATTTAGGCTTAGTCTAGCTTCTGTAAATTTGGCTTTTTCTGGATGTTGCATTTTCATTTGTGCTTTCCAACATCATGTGATCAGAAAAGTATCGTAGTATTTATACATTGACAGTAGATTTTGGAGAAAATATTTATTTACAAGTCAAGCTAGAATGGTCATCAGATTCTGAAAGAAAACTATGCCGATGGGTGAGTTGAAACCCACTTTCAAACTCAGTAGGTACCAGATATGACAATTGGGGAAAGCCTCATTTTTTATGATGTCCTCAAATTTAACAACATACCCCAAATTGATGACATCTGACATTAAATGTTGCACCTTCTAGCAAGAGCAAGTGGCTTCTGGTTTTGACCCATCAACTGTAAATTAACCCTTCATTTTATAACTCTATTGCCTTTAGTTATCATTTGTGATTGTTTAAAAAGTAACAAACATGTTGGAGAGACTCTAAAATAATATACAGTGCATTGAGATTGAAATACAAGCTCCAAAAATGCTTTTATTGGATGTTGGCTGAAGTGTTACTATTGTATTGTGACTTCATGTCATGAGTCAGTAAGGAGAGACCCTCTTAAATTTGTTTGCTTGGCACAAATACATATGAAGTATATCAAGTCCTCCTTTGATATACCGTTTATACTCGCTTATAAGTCGAGTCTTATTGCAAACTGCACAGACCCAGATCTGCTGTTGCATAATGTGCTGGCAGATCTAGGTCTATGCAGTTTGTTAGAACAAACAACATAGACCCTGATCTGCCAACGCATTATGCGACAGCAGATCAGGGTATATATTGTTTGGAGTTGGACTCAGACTATAAGGGAGAATATACAGTATATTAACTGGGACTATGGTAAATGAATTGTGACTATGGAGACATGAGATGATGATATTGCTCATATAAACTGTAATAATACTTTTCATGGTCAAAGATGCAATTATAGCAAATTATCAACCACTTAAATTTATATTTTCTTTAAGATCTAGATATTCCTGATAATGAGGTTTCTATATGAAATTATACACTGATTTCTTTATAACAGCCAAATGAATATTTCATTTCAAAAGTCTTTTTGCTACAGTCTGTTTTAAGGGAACATAATTATTATCAACATAGCTGACTGAGTTGCTGAAAATGGAAAAATCCTATAAATGACTTCTTGGAAATCACTCAGTAGAATTTGACCAAATTTTAAAACAGACATTCTGTCATTCTAATTTTTTTACAAATTATGCCAATCTGCCATCAAATATGATGTTGTTAGTAAAAAAAGAAAAACCATAGTAACCTCTTCTAAAAAATATGCTGAAAAGAATTTGATTGAGTTCACAGAAGTTTCCTAGCTTGAACTCATTTCAGATTTATACAAATGATACCATTCCGCCATCAAATATATCTGCTGTTACTAAATGAAAAACATTTACACAATTTTATCTCAAATAAAGACGGAACAGAATTTAACCAATTCTGACACAAAGCATCCTGGTGTAGGGGCCTTTCAATATTGGACAATTTAATGTTGCAGATGCACCATCAAATATGGATGAAGATACTAAAACTAGAGAAACCTTGAAGCTATTGTTTTCATAACATATACAATCAACAGCATTGGAGAAATTTTAACAGAAAGCATCCTGCTTTCCCAATTTCTTGATCAACTGCTCTTGCATTGGACTCAGACTATAAGGGAGAATATACAGTATTTCATTGTTAGGTAGATGTCAGCCAACTGAGCCATCTCTTGCCTCTTGATTTGAAAACTAACGAGTAACGTTTTTTTTATCACCATTTATTATATACTTAAATGTGAAATACAGAAACTTGTTGGCGAAATAATTTTCATATGTTTTTCATTCCTATATTTTCACTCGTGAAAAATATATCCTTATATTTTCACATGTGAAAATATAAGATTTCCCATCATGCCATGTGACGCTTGATTGTGTGCCCCTACAGAACTTATACCTGCAGCAACAAAAACGAGCACTTGTGAGCTAGAACAAACAAATAGAAACTGCATTACATTTCAGACGTGGAAATTAATTTTTGCTGAAGAAATTTGACTCAGCGCCATTTGCATCTCTAGGAAGTTATTTCCCCTTACTTCCTTGACAACAATGATAAACCCGCTGTACTGAATCAGACTTGCTTTGTGGTCAGATATGATCAAATAGTTTACAAAATGTCAAAAATATAATTTACTCAGACATATTAAGTCATCCCAATATTACCGCTCTCTTAAGTCACTGATATTTATATGATCAATCTATGAAAGTGAGGTGAATTTATGAAAAGGGGGGTGTTGTGTTGTGCTGAAGAATGAGTTTAATCGTCTAAGCTTCGATTCTGGAGCAAATTTGGTATATAATAAAAAGAAAATTTTCTTTCTCTGAATAAATACCGGTTATATTGCATCTTGTGGTACAAAAAATTATATATTTTAACTTGTGGATTTGCCACTTGTTAAAATATCAAGTTTTTTGTACCATACGATAAAATATATCTGGTATTAACATAGGAAAAGAAAATATCCTCTATGTATTACAGGAAACATTAGGACATTGTGATACAGTCTGTCCTACCTTACTTTATAAGGGATTTAAACCCTTGGTCATAGCTGGAAAACTATTAAGATCTATATTCAATAACCATGTTCAGAGTTGCTAGGCATGAAAAGACATATGCACATACCCAAGTGACATTTGCCCTTGGTGCAGTACTTACCCTCAGGGATCTACTTAGAGGCTGAAACTTATGAGTTGAGGTCAAATTGGTAAAGTGCTGGGATATGTGTGTTACAAATACAGAATTTCAGTTTAGAATAGTAATCAAAACAACCATCCAGGCAGAAAAAATTATAGAAAGAAATATTATATGCTACAAATATGTAACAAAGTTTGCAAAGTTAAAATTAATAAAATTCCAACAATGAAGTAGTAATTCAATGAAATTCACTGGAAAAAAATCACAAGAAGAATTAAATTACTTTCAGATTTGATATACACATAACTATTTCTCATTTACAAGAAACTTTGACATAAAGATCTTAATATTTTCATGTCAGAGATTTCTGATGATCTTACATGGATCAAATTCACATATGGTGTTAAGTAAGTGACAGTTGACAGTCAATTGATTGTGCACTTATCATTGTATATTTGTCCAAAGCTGTTTGAATTCCTTAACAAAACCACAAAAACATTGTTATTGAAATTATACAACTCTGTCTTCTCCAAATTTCTGTATGTAACAGTAAAGTCGGCACACTGATTAATCAGTCAGATCAACTGCACAGCATCTATGGTTTACAAGTGCACGAGAGTTGTGTCCCCTCATCTCACGATAATGTCGCAAGAGTGAATCCATCATCGATTTTGGGGTACTACCATATTTTGGTGTATATAATGTGCACCCTGATTTTCAACCCAGAATGTGATAAAGAAACTTCTGCCATATTACACACATGTGATATAATATATTTTAAATTCTTTATAATTTCACTAGTTTACGTAGTGTGACAATAGTTGGTCATTTTGGCTAGTGCACTGATCATCATTTGTTACAATAAACCAGTGTTTGACTGTTTCTCTGATCTTTCCTGTCAGTACACAGCACCCAATCATGACCAATCATTTTTTTTTAAATATCAAAAAAGAAAGATCAAAAACGTGGCAATATTGAAAGTTAATTTTTCTGATTTTATGGTTGGCAATTAAAAGGATTGTTTTAAGGTTCACCTTGTTGATGGAATTTAGTCTGTTGCATCAGATTCCTCAAATTCTTCTTCATCATTGTCAATTAAGAAAAGTCACAGTATGTCCCCATCTATCATTCTTCTCCACTCCCCAACAGAAGACTCTCCTACATTGAACTCCTGCAGTTATGAATAAAGAAATTAATAAATGAAGAAAAAATGTATTATATCAACAGTTATCAAATATTGAACATTTACGGGTATGCTAATTATATTTGTTCCACTGCAATGTGGTACTTTGTACAGCTTTAACGTAAACATGACAGGTTAGAACAAGTTACCAGTCATATGTACATGTATTTCCAATCGAGTCACAGAACAAAAAGCTACACAGTGATGTGAAATTAAATGAGTTCATTAACATAATCAATCAAAGAACATGACTATCAAGGTTTGTAAGCATTATTTAATTCTTTAATAAGGCTAGTAAACAATTTATTTACAATGCAATGGATTTAATATTTCACAAGGAGTGAATTTAACATGTGTATGCAGCTTTAGTGCCTTGACTCTTTCATCAGATCAACTTGGGAAAAACAAATTTGTTCTTCTGTACAAAGTGCATCCCCTCCTAAAAATAAGAGAATTAGGTTTTCAAAAGTGTGCGTTATACACACCAAAATAACAATAATTGAATTTAAGGACATTGTCAAAAATTAGCCTTTTCCCCACTGCATGATGATGATAGATTCTGCGAGAGTAGAGATATGTTCAAAAGAAATATTTGATCACTTACTTAGGGTATACATTTTTAGTTATCACCTTTTGTTTTTTTGTTAGTTTTATTTCAACCACAGATATGTTTGCAAGCTGTTTCTATTGTAGCAAAACAAAGCACTACCATAGTGTCTCCATTAAAACAAAGCACTACCATAGTGTCTCCAATAAAATAAAGCACTACCATAGTGTCTCCAATAAAATAAAGCACTACCATAGTGTCGTCAATAAAACAAAGCGCTACCATAGTGTCTCCAATAAAATAAAGCACTACCATAGTGTCTCCATTAAAACAAAGCACTACCATAGTGTCTCCATTAAAACAAAGCACTACCATAGTGTCTCCAATAAAATAAAGCACTACCATAGTGTCTCCAATAAAATAAAGCGCTACCAGTGTCTCCATTAAAACAAAGCACTACCATAGTGTCTCCAATAAAATAAAGCACTACCATAGTGTCTCCAATAAAACAAAGCACTACCATAGTGTCTCCAATAAAACAAAGCACTACCATAGTGTCTCCAATAAAACAAAGCACTACCATAGTGTCTCCAATAAAACAAAGCACTACCATAGTGTCTCCAATAAAACAAAGCACTACCATAGTGTCTCCAATAAAATAAAGCACTACCATAGTGTCTCCATTAAAACAAAGCACTACCATAGTGTCTCCAATAAAATAAAGCACTACCATAGTGTCTCCAATAAAATAAAGCACTACCATAGTGTCTCCAATAAAATAAAGCACTACCATAGTGTCTCCAATAAAACAAAGCACTACCATAGTGTCTCCAATAAAACAAATCACTGTCATAGTGTCTCCAATAAAACAAAGCACTACCATAGTGTCTCCATTAAAACAAAGCACTACCATAGTGTCTCCAATAAAACAAAGCACTACCATAGTGTCTCCATTAAAACAAAGCACTACCATAGTGTCTCCAATAAAATAAAGCACTACCATAGTGTCTCCAATAAAATAAAGCACTACCATAGTGTCTCCATTAAAACAAAGCACTACCATAGTGTCTCCATTAAAACAAAGCACTACCATAGTGTCTCCATTAAAACAAAGCACTACCATAGTGTCTCCATTAAAACAACCATAGTGTCTCCAATAAAATAAAGCGCTACCATAGTGTCTCCATTAAAACAAATCACTACCATAGTGTCTCCAATAAAATGAGGCTAATATATGTTTGAATCATTTAACAAATTGTTATTTAAATGGAAGCCAGTGAGATGTTTCACAGAATATAATTTACTGATAGCAATTTATGTGTAAACCATCTGTCAGGCTTACAAGATTTCTTGTCAGAGACTTGCATTTGTGGACACGATTTCCTGTCAAGGACTTGTATTTGAGGACATGATTTCTGGTCAAGGACTTGTATTTCCAGTAAAACCTGTTGGTGGAGGGGGGGGGAGGCATTATTATTTAACCCAATTTGTTTTTGTGTTTGCAAAAGTGCAGCAGAGCTCTTACAACATGTTTTGAGATTACTTGCAGCTGGATTCTGTACTAACAGGTAAATGTTGTGGGGCCCACTGAGTTTTTGCAAACTTTTTGCAGAATATTTGCAGCAGATGTTTGCAGAATATTTGCAGCAAATGTTTCTTGTCTTTACACATTCATCTTTGCAAAGTGTTTGCAAAATAGTTTCAGTATACCATTTCAAGTCCATAAACTGCAGAATATGTGCAGCAAATATTTGCAGAAAAGGTTCAGCAAAGCATGCTGTAAATAATCAGCAAAGGGATGGAATGAATTCTGCAAATACTCCATTTATGAGTGGGCAAATTCCATACATCCATTCTAGTTTGTTATTACAAGAAGTCGGGTCCAACTGCAAACAGCAAAGACCCTTATCTGCTGTTATAATGCACCAGCAGATCAGGGTCTGTGTTGTTTGTTCAACTGATTGCTCTAAAAACTGCATAGACCCAGATCTACCAGCACATTATGTAATGTCAGATCTCTGTTGTTACGACTAGGGGTTATGTAACAAAAGAAAAGACTCCAACAAGCTTTCAAGATTTAAAATGTAAATCTTTAATTTCCTAAGATATTAAAATATTTCAACAAACAATTAAAGTGAAAGAATTAAATATAACTTACAGTATAGAATATCCTTAAAAGTCCTAAATTGTTTTAAAGTTCACTGTTCCGGAAGTTAATCCAAATATTCCGAATGTATGTTACGAATGAAGTAGCCTTCACTGTGCTAATATGTTGATAAGATTAAGTTATATCCAAATAATCCTTGCTAATATGGAATCTCACAAGTTCTAGAAATGTTTCCGATAATTCCACGGAGCTGTATAATAATTCAAGTTGAAGACACAGTACTGAATCCTAAATGTACTGTATTAATTTAAATCTCCAAAGAATAATATCCCACACTCAAACTGAAACAAATTCGTTGTGACCTCTCAATTCAATGTAACCATGAAGAATCAGGAATACTGCTATTAATTCTATAATATAGTCTCCCACTGCGCATAAACAAAATAAAAACCCATTATGTCTTAAACAAACAACTGGGTATTTCGAAATATTGCAACCCTCTCTGAACCAATCAGAAATTAGGTAATGTGTGATTCCACTAAAGTGCTAGAGTACCAGTGTTTTAAACAGTAAATATTGTATTGATTCATAGAATCTCAGTCAGAAGTTCACCTTCTTCCCGTGCTCTAAACCCATGTGATATGACCAAGGTTTCGAAATATTGATCGAGCCTACTGTATGTATACTCACAAGACGACAGCAGTTTAGACTAAGAACAGAGATCATAAACTAATAAACTATACCATTATTAAAAGGAAAATGATATATAATTCCGTAACACTGTCTATGCAGTTTACAGTTAGATCTGACTTGTACACAAGTACAGATGGTACTGGTAGGTAAAGCCAATATCTTGGAAGCTTGTGTCATTGCTTTGGCTCCAATTCATAATTCTTGATAGTTGTTTTACTCAAGAAAAGAGAGATGGATGGATTGTTGATTGAATGGATGTGTAAAATTAAAAACAAATTTCTACTAATTGATTTTCCTTATTAATGCAGGTAAGAAAGGATGGACAGGAAATTCAAATACCAGAATTGGAAAGAAAATGACCCTGAATCGAGAGTACACCATTCCAAGTCGTGTGGATATTTCCTTCCCATGTACTCATGTTAAACCACCCAATACTTGTTCAGTCTGTGATAATGTCACTCCAGCTCAGAGTTCTTCTCGACCAAAAAAACGACACTCGCAGTCATGGAACACTTACTCTGAGAACGAAAGTAATATTCCACCAGCCAAGTCAACATGGCAACCACAAGGGTCAAGGTTATGGAAACCAGTTGGATTGTCAACTGTCTCCAGCAAATCCAGAAATTGCCACATTATAAATTTTCCAAAAGATACACTTCAGGGTAATTTTACAAGGGAATTTACAAGGACTAGCACAGATTCTTGTTTCTCAGAATTTTCAAGTTCTGCTTCACTTAAACATAAACAGGTGGACAGTGGTCATATAACCCCAGAGGATTTTCTTACACCCCCTGAGTCACCCATTCCTCGTCCCTCATCAGCATCTACATGCATCTGCAGTGATGGAGCAATCAGCCCACTGGGCTACCCTTGGGTGGACTCTACATCAGTGTATAATTTCAATAAACATGATGCATTCCGGAACCGCAGTCTTTCATTTGAGGATCGGATCTCCAGTAGTTCTTCATGTTCTGGCTCTGTAGCCAGTGTTCCAAATTCTGTGAATTCCATGCCTTCATCCCCACATCGGCAGAAAATACAGCGCTGTCATTCACAGCCTTCTTTTTACCATGATCGTAAATGTGGAAGAAGAAGAAGACTCCATGGCCGTCCAAATCTGAATCTGTTGAAAATGAAAGAAGTGAGTACAGCCATGAAATCATTCAGTTTATTTGTTATAAAATACTGCCAAGTAAAGGCTGATTTCATATCTTTCATTTGTGTCGGGAGAAATGCAATTGTGATTTTTCTAAGGTGATTGGAATTTGACCGGGACCCATTATGTTTGAAAAAAAGTTCACTTACATTGGGAATTTTATTTTTACATGAGTTAAGTTTTAAAATTGGGAATTTTTCATGATTGTGATATATTTCTCATGGGGACAGGGGTCCATTATTGGCCCATGATAAACTCTAAAAAAAGTCCCTGTATGATGCAGCATTTGTACATTACATCATGGGAAGTCCAGGGATGTAGAGCTGCAAAGTTTCTTTTTATTAGGCACTCCTCACCTCCCACCCCACCCCCACCACCCATCCCAGTGTACTGCATCTACTTGATTATAAGTTGAGTCCAACTGCAAATTGCATAAACCCAGATCTGCTGTCACATGATGTGCTAGCAGATATGGGTCTGTGCAGTTTGTTAAGAGTAATCAGTAGAACAACCAACATAAACCCTGATCTGCCAGTGCAATATGTGATGGCAGATCAGGGTCTATGTTGTTTGCAGTTGGACTCAACTTACAAGCGAGTTTTTACAGCCATTCAGCTTTAAAAGGGGGTATCAAATGAACATTCACTTCCTCAGTTTTAGCTTTATAAATACCAAGGCATCAATGATCATGTTTACTTTATTTTTGTTCAGTTAATCTGTCAGATGGGAAGGATATAGAATACTTGGATACTGCATTGGTAACACATTGGCTTTGCAGCTATATGGTCCTGGTTTAATCCTCAGTTCCAGCATTTGTCTAGATAAGTGGTTGCTCATCAAAGGATTTTTCTGGGTTTTCATGTTTCCTCCACATTAACTCATGAAGGTCGGTAGCTTTTTCGCATTTTCACTTAAGATTAGGGTAGAAGAGAAAGTTTTCATGTTATTTCCAATGGAATCCAAGCACGTCTGATTCAGAGGGATTTTGATATCAACCGTTGCTTCGGTATGTAAGAGAGGTTGTTTTGGATTGGCTATCAGGCCCATGCATGAGCAGATGGGTGAAAATTGGCCTCTTTTTTTTTTTGTATTGGACCCATGATTTTTGCCTGCTTGTCCCCTTTTACCCTAAATCCCAAAGTTACCCAATTTTTTACAAAGGTTCATCTGTCCGTGTGAAGTTTGGTTAGGTCTGCTTTAGATCTAATGAGAGGAAGTATAAAATCTGGATAAAAACTCCTGTCCTGCAAGCATCAATTTTTTTAGTAAAGAAAATTGGGTCTCAAAATTGCATTTTTTTCCCAATTTATTTTTTAATGTGCGTAGAATCTCTACGTTACTTGACATCAGTGTAAAACTACATCCTTCTTTTCTCTGATACCACCTGCTTGGGTCTATTGTGAACTGTGATGACATCACAGGCTATGGATGAAGGGTACTATCTTGTGACGTAAAATTGTGTCTCGAGGCCTTAATGAGTTAAGGACCACCTCATTCTAACATCTAAGCCATTATGAGTGTTTACAGTATTTCTCCCATGACAAGCCTTGTAAACATTATGACAGAATTAGAGATGGACTTGTCATTGGACAGGGCATTTAAAAATAAACATTTATCTAAAGTTTGTAAACTTTTGGGATTGGCTAATCATCAAGCCTGGGCTTATCATCATAGAAATATGAGTGATAATACCAGTAAGTTGAGATAAATTGTTATACAACTTACATACAATAAATCAATTTTATATTATTGCTTCTTTAAATGCATTTATTTAATTAAAGCTATTTATTGTATTTAATTTAACAGCCATAGGGTCAATCAAAATTATGTACTATTAACTGAACTGCATGTTGTATAGATATGTTTAATCTTCAGATATCATATAGTATGACTTGTTTATAAAAGCATTAGGTTTTATGTTCTGTATACCATATTGACCCAAGTGAACAGCATATAATCAAATCTGCCATCACATATTGCAACAAAGGCAGATTCTCTTCTATGCTGCTGGTTGTTACGATTTCAGTCCAACAGCATAGAGCTGATCTGCCAACATTATTCAATCTGGGTCTATGTTGTTTGTAGTTTGGTGTGATTTTTACATGGATAAATATAGTGAGTAATTGATGCTTGAGTTATATTGAATGGGTCTTAAAATAATGTTATTAACACACTGCATATAGATATATCTATATCTATCTATATCATTCAACCATTTAGACCAAATGTACATTTCTTTGTGTATAATTGTTCCATTTTTCTGATTGTATACTGCATTGAATGTATCAGATATGCTAAGACTAAGAGTTAATGCTGTTTATGGATTCCTTAAATTTTTGTCTGTCTTTTGCAATTTAAGGGACATCAATCATTTCTTGTCTTAGTTATATGATAGTAGTAGTAGTTCTTGTGGTAATAGGGCCCAAAAAAAAAATATGTGTGTTTCCCTGTTTCTCATTGCCGACCATAGCACTTTTTTCCCCCCATGGTTTAAAAAAAAAAAATCCCATTGCCGAAATTGATTTGTGCATCTAATTGAGCCGGTTTTGCCACAGTACTTTGAAGTGCTTGAAAGATTATTTGATTTATATATAATGTTTTAAAAAAAAAAAAAAAAATACCTGCCTACCCTAATTTTAAAACCAATGCAATAGGAAACACATATTTTTTTTTGCCTAGTAATAATATTAAGAATAATAATGATAGCTACAACTTTCTTGCATAAGCAAAGTCGAGGACATCACTAGAAAAACTTAATCTGAATAATTAACATAGAAAGTTATGCTCAAGTCTACACATATGATGGTGCTGAAGTGATTCCTTTTTTTCCCCCTCAGCCTTTTCATAAAAAACAGGGAATATAGTATTTATGTTTCTGTCCACTCATCTGTCCATTTATCCCTCCATCCATCTACCCACTGCACCCTCCCATATGTCAGAGAAGATACTAATGGAGACAAGAGCTGCAGTGGTTATCATGCCAGACTTGTGACTTAAATGGTATGGATTCAAATCCTACCATCGGATCAGCTCGCATCAGCCACCATAGTGTGTCCTTGGTTGAGGCTCTCTACTCTAAATAACCTACTTGTATTGCTGTGTCATATTTAACACCAAACCAAACCAAAATTAACAAATCAGACTTTCAATTCCAAGCTGTTTGAGATAAATTGATACAAGTAATACTTTGTACACTTTTGTATCATCGCTAGAGGGTTGTATTGCATACCACATTTTGTGTTTCTTCAAAGCCAAGGTCAGAGGTCATCATTTTCTGTTTTCTTGTTTGCATTTTAACTCAACGGCTCCGTCTTAAAATAGAGTGATGAAAATTTGTATACTTATGTATCTCTACTTCAAGATGTTTCAGGTATCACTGTTTTGGTCATCTCTGCAGGATCAAGGTCAAAGATCAAAGAACTGTCAACATAGTGTTTCCTCAACACTCTTAGCTGGGGCTACATAAATTCACCAATTGTTTTCTTGCTTGCATCTGCATGTAAAAAGAAACTGATGATTTAACTTTACTGTGAAAGACATCGTTGATTTTAGGTTTTAAAGTTTTAGTTTGAGCTCAAATTCAATGCTCACATAGTTCAGTGATCACAGTTTACATATAGGACTAATGTGTTTATTGTGCAATGCTGTTTGGTATAAAGATCAATTTGAAGTTCTTGTCTGAGAAACTATTTGCTACCGAATAATTGTAAAAGAGTATTGCACAATACCATAATGGAGTTCTGTGCTGTTGTTTTGCATGGCTAGTGATAAAAATCAGAAGCACTTAAAGTGATTGGGCATTGAGAATTTACCCTTTCATGTGCCTTATTGTCCTAATTGATTACTCAGTGTTAAATACAGCATGTCTAACAGCATTGTATAGTTATCTAATTTTTCTGATATTTATGCTTCTTTAACAAATGTGTAACAATAGATCAATATGCAAAAAACAAGATTATAAATAATTTCTTCAATTTTGTCACCAATTTACTATAAATAATTGCTTCCCATTCTTATCTTTCTCAGAGCAATAATTTCTTTTTTTTTTGTTATAGATCCACTCTTTTTATGTCTAGATCATTATTTAATGTGTAAATATAATTTGATAACTAGATTGATTGATGTATTTTCAGTATATGACCCCATGCTTTCTCGAAAAAGCATTAATTGGTTTTTTATGATGTCCTCTGTCCTTCATCTAAATGTCAGTAGCTTGCAAATAAATGGGTGGAGGCAGTACAATGGTATAATTAGAGAGGGTAGTTTTTGTCCTTCTTCCTTTACCAAGTCTATACACTCACAGTTCCACAGGTGATGAATGGCTGTTCATGTCAGGAACACAGTGATTTTTCATGTTGAAAAACTTGCATGAAAAAGGTGACTTTTTAAAACCAAATGGTGTCTTTTTTCACGAAGATTTGTAAAGCCAATATTGTCAAAATGTTCATGACAATGATCACTTTCTTCAATTAAAAAGTGTGTACCTGGCCAAACATGTCAAAATGAAGCAATTTTTCATGAAGAAAATTGTTCTGTTGGTCCCTTTTTTTAGAAAAAAATCACCAATCATCATGAAGATTGTTCCTTTTGTCATGAAATATTCACATTCTTCATTAAGATTGCACTGTTTCACACAAAAAAACTTGCACAGTTGTGTAAGGACACCTTTTTCATGGAAGAAGTTACATCCTTCATGAAAATTTTACTTTTTTGTTCTACTGGTAATAGACAAGAACTTGTGTGATGGCATGTCATCCATCATCCAACAGCCATAGTACATTCATTAGCACAAGTTTTCTATCACTACTAATTTTGAACTACTGTACTGGGATGATTGCCATGAATCTTTACACATACATTCATCCAAGGTCTAGTTTGCTCAAATGAAAATGGTGTCACTTGGACATCCAATATGGCTGTCACAATGGCCATCTTGAAAATCGTATATTCACTGCTCCATCTGAACAGATAGTCATAGATATATTGACAACAGGTTTTTGCTAAAAGTCTTCCTAATATGTCTGGTTGGTCAGAAATGAAAATAGTGCCATCTGACATCCGATATGGCACCCAAGGTGACCATCTTGAAAATCTTGTTATGGCTACTTCCCATCAACAGATGGTCATATCAGCACAGGGTTTTCACTGAAAAACTTTATGATATCAAGTTGGTCCTAAATGAAAATGTTGCCCCTTGGACATTCAGTGTTGTCAACACAGTGGCCATCTGAAAATCTTATCTTTACACATCCTGAATAGATGATCATACTGACATGGAGTTTTCACTGAAAGACTTCTTATGATGTGTAGCTACTTCTCAATGAAACTGGTGCCAGTCTAACATCCAACATGATCACCATGTTGGCCAACTTGAAAATCTTGTCACTTTCTAAAAGTTTGGTCATATGAACATGATGTTTTCTAATGACTTCTTATTATGTCTTGTTGGTCCGTAATGAAAATGGAGCTAACCTGATTTCAATATATTCGGCATGGTAGCTATCTTGAAAATCTTGTTTCTCTGCTCTTCCTAAACAGATGGCCATAGCAACATAGGGTTTTCACTACATGACATGATGACTTTGATGTCTTGTGGTGTATAGTTGCTTCTGAATGAAAATGGTGCCAATCTGACATCCAGTATGGCCACTATGGTGACCATCTTGAAAATCTTGTTATAGCTACTTGTCCTAAATGGATGGTGGTAGAGTTTTCACTCAAGGACTTATTATTATGATGTCTGGTTGCTCCTAGATGAAAATGGTGTCAATCTAGCATCCAATAAGGTTACTATGTTGGCCATCTTGAAAATCTTATTTATGCTTCTTCTCCTGAACATATGGTTATATGGGGTATGAACTTAAGACTTGAAAATGGTTACAATTAGACCTCCAATTAGGCCCTTATGGTTACAATTAGACCTTCAATTAGGCCCTTATGGTGGCCATCTTAAAAATATCATTATTGTTATATCTCCTGAACCAGTGCTGGTTAGAGGGAAATAGAAAAATGCTGCCCCCTCTGCCATCAGTGACCTCCCCTCTGCCTCTCTCCATATCTCTAAAACACCCTCTTCAAACTGTCATTTTGTATTTATTTTACTTATTTTTATATGTCAATCATAAGGCAGATCATATTAAGTTACGATGTCCATCCATCCATTAGTCAGTAACCAATTTCATTTGTACACAATAACTCGAGTCCTCCACCATCTACAGCTACCAAACTGTGTGGATGGCTTGTACTTGGGGAGAGGAAGAAGTATATCATTTTTGGGTCAAAGGTCAAGGTCACTGTGACTGAAACAAAAAATGGTTTATGCACAGTAACATTAGTTCTACATCACAGACCTCAACCAAATTTTGTGAATGACTTGCATTTGGGGTAAGGAAAGAATCCAATTGATTTTGGAGTCAAAAGATCAAAGGTCAAGGTATCTGTGACTGAAAGAAGGAAAATGGTTTCCACACAGTAACATTAGTTGTTCATCACAGACTTGGACTAAACTTTGTAGATGGCTTGCACCTGGGGTAAGGAAGAAACCTGTTGATTTTGGAGTCAAAAGGTCAAAGGTCAAAGTAAGTCACTGACTGAAAGAAAAAATTTTTGCTGCACAAAATTCTTAGTTCCTAACCATATATCTTGACCAAGTTTGTGGATAAGTTAAACAATGATTAAGAAAGTAGCATAGACAAATTTGGGGTCAAAAGGTCAAATGTTAGTGTCACTGATTGAAAGAAGAAAAGGTGTTTTTGCATAATAACTTCGGTTCAAGAGCGTGTACTGTCACCAAAGTTTCTGGAAGACTTGTACATAAGGTATGTAAGAGGTATGCTGATTTGGAGGTGACATGGTCAAATCTCAGGGTCCTTGTGGCTCAAAAGAATATTTGGTTTTGCAGAATAACCTTTGTTCTAGAGTAAGTTCCTTGATCAAACTTTGTGGATGGCTTGCACTTATGGTAATAAAGAAACCTATAAATTCTGAAGTCTAAAGGTCAGATGTCATGGTCATGGTATGTCTGATAAGAAAATAATGGTTTCTGCACATCCAGTTCAGTTCAAGACTGCATACCTTGAGCAAAGGTCCAGGTCATTGAGACCCATTGGTCAATAATCTCCCGCGTCAACTCTACCCTACTAGTGCCTATACAGAGGACAATTAAACAAAGGGCAGGTGTTTTAAGTGTGTTGTTCACATTTTTCTTTCGCATAAAAGCTTTTCTTTGTGAAATTCACTACGCTAATGTCATGAACAGCCACTGATAGATTACATTTTTTGTTTGATCCCAAAACAAGTAATGCATGAGTGGATGACAGTAGCACCAAATCAAACACACCTAATACAGATAGCCAGAGTGATATGGATTGCATAACAAAGATCCTTCTCACTGAGTACAATTCTGTTACAGTGTTAGATCAGTACTGCTGTTCAGTACTGATCATAGACATAAAGTTTACCTTATTTCTCCCATGGTGAGCCCATTCTCCCCTCTACCATTCTCCTGCCTTCCTTTTGAGAATAATTGACAGATTTTTATTTAAGAAGCTTTTTTACTTCAGATTTTTCCCAACACTTACAAAGCAGTCCCAGAACTTATCAGAGGAAAACTACTGTATGTTTTAATGAATGAGACAGGAGTGTGTACCAATTATAACACTCCATATTTCACTAATTGTAAGACTAAACTTAAAGATAAAGTCCATCTTTTACAATGTCCCAGCAAACAGAGTTGTCCAGAAATAAGTCTACCTTATTTTTATTCAACTTACGAGCTTTTCTGTCCTTATAGAATGCTGTTTTCTATGCATTTTAACACTTACTGTGAAATTTACCTGCTCACCTATCTGCACTTAGACATATCTACCTCACTTAGTTTTGCATTTAAATTCTTGATTTGTATTAACCACAAAATCCATGAAAAATTGGATACCCCGATAGAGTAGGGTCTATTCTTGAAGCCCAGCATTTATTTTTTCATTAAATTCCTCCCATTTTCAGAAGTTTAGCCCCTTTTTTTTCTTCTTCAGAATGGAGTTTGTAATTTCCCTATAAATTTTAAGTACTAGAATAGACTCTGTAGAGGTATCAGGGAACTTCATGCCTCCTGCTTTTCATCACCAAATCATCATCATTAAACTTAGTTTCAATATCAGTAATGCATAACCTGTTGTTATTGCATAGCTTACTCTTTTCTGGACTGAAAATACCCTCATCCATATGATAACCATAGGGTAACTTTCTGGAAAGATCTAACATCTAACCTGTGACCCTGGCCCATGTGCACTAGCCCACATTCTTTTTCAGTCGCCACCATTATTGTGGGGGGTTAAATTACTCTTAGACGAAAATTGCCTTCACTTTGAGTTATATATCATGAATTGAGCATTTTCGTTACATGTGTCATTTTTACAGTGTGAAAATACCCTCAGATAAAATATTATTCCTGTTTGGAATTAGCTCTCTCTCTCTCGTTCTCATGAGAGAGAGTTAATGGCATTTTTTGGTTATGTTTTTTCATAACCATGCATTTAGGTAATCCTCCCCCCCCCCCCCCCAGGTGTCAAGGTAGCATTTATTTTGATTAAGAATCATTTTATTCCTTTTTCTAGCTCATGTAGGTATTTAGTTATCCATATCCTTGCTGATTTGGTCTGCAATTTCATCTTGATCCTGTTTTGTTGTTTTAATGCAGTAATGAATAATCAGAAATCATATTCCATTTACTCTGACTTTTGCTATTTGTATTCTCCAGAAGGAGTTGTTTTCCTTATTATTATTATTAGTATTATTATTATTATTATTGTTTTATTATTAGCATTTTACCAAGCTAGTTTTTTGCTAATTTTCGTTAAACATCAGTATAGTGGTTGTTTCAATTTTTTTTAATCCAGTACTTAGTGTTAGCATTGCTGACTTTATTGTAATTAGAACATCAGGTTTGTGGTTGTTTTAATTCATTTAATAGAGACAACACCGGTGGCAGGTAAGATCTTAATGTTTCTCTTATGTTGACATAGTTTCACACAAATACTGACATGCCTAATACTTCATAGAAGTTTTTATTGTTCTTGTTTTTCAGAGTTTTTCTCTTGCAGCAATGGCTAAGCAGAGTTTGGGGTGGTGTGGGCACAAGAAAGTCCCCTGGGATACCCACCCCTCCTGCTTAGCTTGTACAAATTGTAAAGGAACAGATGGTTGTCCTTTTCTCAGTCTATGGTTAGACAAGGTCTGGGACCTCACTGAATAAAGATGAACTTACAAAGGGAGGAAGAAAGGGCGTTCCTTTTCTTCCTCGGAATTTTCTGGTTTTTCCATCCCTGTGTCCCTTGGGTATCATTGTAGGATTGGAAAAGTCTCTTCAAAGATGTATAAGGCCCATGTGGCCCGTCCCAAGAGAGGAAGTAAGGGGGTGGAGAGTGAGTTGTGTCCTCCCATGAGGGAGGAGCAGCACCTTCTCCAATCCTGTAGGGTTTGAGAGCGAGTTTCACCCTCCCATAAGGGAGGAGCAGCACCCTCTTTCAGTCCTGTAGGGCAGAGAGTGAGTTGCACATACACACATTAGGGAGGAGCAGCACCCGCTACTAGCCCACAACTTGTGTGGGCTGAGAGTGAGTTGTACCCCCTCCCCTATAAGGGAGGAACAACACCCTTTCAGTCCCCAAAGCCCATTGTTGGTGACAGCATCGAGCCACCCAAAAAAGGGAGATTTACAATGAGGATGGGTCTTCCTACAAATAAGAGTCTCCTGACCAGTTACTGACAGGTCACAAGATACTGGTCTATGAGTACTGGTCACCAGTCATTTGAGTCTCCTCGGTATGGGAATAGGGATCGGGTCAAGAGCCCCCCTCTCTCCAGACTACCATTGAATCCCACTTGGGATTGGAAATCGGCATACAGATGCAAGAGTAAGGAAGGGGATCAGATAGTCACCTCTCCCTTTCCTATAATCCCGATAAATTCCTACGGGATGTGAGTCTTTCCACTGCAGGGAAGTGATTGGTCCTTCCCCAGCATGCAGCCATGGACTTCAGAGCCTTGGCTCCATGGTATAGAGGTTGATGTAGCAGTCCATGGGCCTACATCACCATATTCTGAAATAGGGTCAGAAAGGAGGGGGACAGACCTTCTTCCCCAAACACCCCAGGAGGGTTAAGAGTCACCTGCTGAGTCTGCCACTAGGGACAGTCCCTTAGCTCCGCATGAGGAGTTATGGGTTGAGGTCCCCCTTAAGCCCCATCTCTTCAGCAACAGAGAAACATTAGGTTACAAAGTCCTGCCTCCCAAGAACAAGAGCAGGACGACAATGTACTGTCAGTGTTTGTAGATTCTCATGAGTTTGGTGTAAAACAGGCCAAGGTGGCACCTCATCCCTTCAGGTCCCCGATCTCCTCCCAACCTTCATCAAGGTGACAGAGGAGGAAGAAATCTGGTCCTTTGACGAGGCAGTTAACAAGGTTTACCATCTTTTACCCTGGGATCTGTGTCTCAAGCCTTCAGGTTCAGAAGACACTAAAGGTATTTTCAGTTTTGAGAAACTCATTAGGGCTACCTTGCACCCAGATCTCAGCTGTAGTTAAGGAGCATTCCCAGAGGTTAAGAAAGGGCCAGGAGTTTGCTAGTCAGTCCCGTCTTAATGTTGAGACCTATTGGTCTCTGCAGCTAGTTATAGGGTTCACACCCCTTCCAGGTCCCTTAAACCCACCACTTTGGATGCTGGAGCAGCACAAGTATGTATTTCCAAGGGGATCTGGACTCGAAGACCAGTGTCTAGCTCGCTAATGCCTAGATGGAATCTCTCGTGTCTTGTGGTCTCTAAATAAAAATCCCTATTAACCTTTGGGTGAAGCTTCTTTCGAGAACCTTACCCTCCAGACTGTTTTCTTGCTGTCCTTAGTATCAGCGAGACAAAGTAGTGAGCTCATGTCTTTTCCACAGAGCAAGGTTGTCTAAGGTTCATTGGAAATTATTAGTCAGTTTCTCTCCTTTCTAAACCAGGTTTCTTAGCAAAAAACCAGCTTCCATCAGTTACTCCACTCCCGATTGAAATCCCCGGTCTCAGTCATTTCTGTACAGTGAAACCCCGCTATAACGCGCCCCGCTATAATGCGAATTCGGATATAACGCGATCGTGGCGTGGCTCCCAAAATTTCATATATTCATTCGCACATGAACATTTTTTTTTCCGAAGTACGAGTAATAAAGTATCAAATGTATATATTACAGTATCATTTTGGGGAAGAGATTGCGTATGAATTCGAGTATAATACGTTTGTGGCGTGGTTCCTGAAATTTTATATACATGTTCATGTATTTTTCTCGAGCACGGAAAAAAAAATTTTTTTTTTTAAGTACGAGAAATAGTGTACAAAAGTTTATTATCATTTTGGGGAAGAGATCACTTATGAATTCGATCGTGGCAGGGCTTCTTAAATTTAACAATGTCACCAATTTCTTGAAGTATTATGCCAAAATAAACATTATCGGAAATGTTACTTATTATTGATCCATGAGTAAAACCAGTAAGTCTTCTTTGTGTTTGTCTTCAATTCTGTATACAATCATTGCTCAAACAATAGACGACATGTTTTTCTTCTTTAACTGCATACACAACCGAGCATCAGACAATGTTGTGGTTGATAAAAGATTCTCATCATTTAATAAACATCAAAAAACGTAAGCCGCCAACACGTGCGTTGGACTTCAATTCATCCTGTATACAATCATTGCGCAAACAATAGCCGACTTATGTTTCTTCTTTAACTGCATACACAACCAAGCACCAGAAAATGCGGTGGTTGATCAAAGATTGTCATATGTGGGTGCTTATGTAGAGACTGAGTTTGGGAGGCAAGATCAAAGATTGTCATATGTGGGTGCTTTTGTAGAGACTGAGCTTGGGCGGCAAGATCACAGGGAGTTCAAATAACCACTCTCTGTTACTTGGCACTGAACAAGTACAGCTGTATCAAACACGTGGCTCAATCAAAGGGTTGTCATGTGGGAAAACAAAGACAGATCGATATCAGATAGTAAACGGTTTTCATACCCTATTCATGCTATACATTAGACGTGTACACATTGTTCTCTGAATAAAGTAAAATATAGTAAAACCCCGCAATAACGCGACCCCGCTTTTTCCGCGATCAAATTTTATGGACCCCAAATATCGCGTTATAGCGGGGTTTCACTGTACTGGGGATGATCAGGATAGACTTTAATGCCTAGTGAGGGTTTTACCTTTCTATTTGGCAGCTTCTAAAGGGAGAAGAAAGGGTAGAAAGTGTCTTTGCCTGTCCGTAAGGGCTTGGCTTATACTTCGGCTCCACCATTTTGAGGTGGATTACCATTAACTATCAAGAGAGCTTATCAGTCCCTTGCCAGGAGGGACCTTTCATTCATGAAGATTAAAGCCCATGAGGTTTGAGCCATTGCATTTTGGCGATCTCACACAACTTTATTCTCTTTCTACCATAGCTCATTTGCTCACCAAAGCAAAGGCATATTTGTTTTATTTGGGACCAATAAAAGTAGCACAGACAGACAGTAGTCTACACTTCTACAGTAAGGGTGAATATTCCTTGCATTTTCCTTCACCAGTTTGTGGGATCATCAGCCTCCCACCAAACTGGCAAATTCAGCTACGCAATAGTAACAGCTTATGTATTACTGATATTAAAATGTAGTTTTTTTGAGGGGGTAGAACTAATTTTAGTGATGTAATACTAACCTGTTGCTATGCCTGATTCCCTCATCTCCTGCCCCGCACTGATGTCCCAGTAGTTTAAAAGCTACATCCTGAAAAAGAAGGAGAGTTAGTCTAGTGCACATGGGCCAGGGTCACGGGTTATATGTTAGATCTTTCTAGAAAGTCACCCTATGGGAGGAGGAATTCTCATCGTACAGTTTGAGGGTATTTTCAGTTTGGAAAAGAGACAGATGTGCAATAGCAACAGGTAAGTATTACACCATTAAAATTAGTTTTGCCCCCACCCCAAAAAAAAATGACACATGGACATTAATCAGGGAATATGAATGATAATAGGTGATATGTGGGTCCAATGGCCAAAGGTCAAGGTCATAGTAATAAGATTGATATATAGGGTAATGATGATGAATTTTTTTGTTGCACAGATAAGATGATCAAGTACCTTTTTTATAATGTTGATTTGTTACATTAAGTCTTGGTATTCATTCTTTTTCAGACTGCCTATGGTAACCTTAGGTCAGATTCTATCTCAGTGCCAGCCAAGGACCAGATCTTCCAGTCTCAGTTTTGTGAGGATCTGGATTCTGTGATGAAACTCATGCCCATTGCTAGCTCCCCACTAGACACCGATGTTACTGCTCAGCGAATGATGGCTATTGGCAGAAGCAGTCCAATTCATGAACTAGAACCATTAAATCGTGACTCAATCACAGAAGATGATGATCCTCCTTCTGTAACAAGTGGACCAGTAAAGTTAATCGGTGAAGATGAGGGCTGTGATTTTATGGAGGAAGAAGAGGTGGAAGAACCAGAAATGTTTGCAATGCAAGAAGATCTGGACATTGAGCAAATTGAAAACCATTGATATTTTTCCCCCACCTTTATATTACCTTGCCAATAGAGAACACCATATGTACTTGCTTATAAGTCGAGTCCAACTTAAAAATACACAGACCCAGAACTGCCGTCGCATAATGCACCAGCAGATCTTGATTTATTCAGTTTGTTAGGAGTAATCAGTGGAACAAACAACGTAGACCCTGATCTGTTGGAGCATTATGCGATGGCAGATCAAAGTCTATGTTGTTTGCAGTTGGACTCCACTTATAAGCGAGTGTATACAGTTGTAGAAATTACAGAGGACCTTATGGATACACTACTACACTTACTTTTCTTAATGCAATAATGATGAATTATGTTTGTTGGAAACGGGGGCGGTTGAGTGTAGGCTTTAGCGCAGCAGAATTGAGATCAGAAGGTGCTTTCATGCCTTCAATTTAGTCATTTGATTTTGGTACCCTTCTGTAACGTTATAGTGTGAAACCACTATATATTATAGAAATTTAAATGACTGTGACACTTTTTAAGTGCACAACGTTTTCAAATGTCTAACAAAGAGTGTTTTCACTTTTCAGGCAAATATTATTTTTATTCCAAAATTGAACAACTTTCATACTTTTAAAGTAGATGAAAAGTTATTCGTGTATGTAATAGAATAAAAGAACCACACTTTAAAAATGACATATTAGTCTCCATCAGCTCTTAAATTCATAGAACATTGCAATGAAATGCTGTTGCAAACCACATGCTTCATATGCAAATATATCAGCATTGAGGGATATTTCTAACAGTGTTTGTAAAAGCAAGATCTGTTTTATAATATTCTTTGTTTTGATAAAAAAAAAAAATTCTTTGGCTCTTGTGCTATAATGATTGTAGATACTTTACCATCAATGGGAGATAACTCTTCACTAAATTTAATCACAAAAGTTTGTTTAGAGATGGTAAAATTTCAGAAACAGTCTTCATATGTTTGATAGCAAATCTTTCATTAAATATTAAGTCGAGCTAATTACCCATCCAACATTTGTGCTATTTATGCAAAATAATTTTTTTTTTTAAATTTCCTACAAGGGATGGAACTTGAGGTGTAATGTAATACATTTATTGCAAAGATATGACAATTTGTGCGAAGCTCATTTAATGAATTATCGATTTATAATATTTATTCTTTTAGTGTAAATTAAACAATGCATTCTATATAATTTGTCTTAGGAGTTCATGAAAATGGTTATAAAATTTAAGATTAATATATGTTTAAGATATGCATAATTTTTAAACCTTGAAATTTCAAGATTCTCTGGTACATTCGATAAAACAAGGGTATTTTTTCAACATGATATAGATTAATCAGGAACAAATTTCTAAAACAATACTGGTCCAGGAGATTATCACAATTACTTAAACATTGTATTACTTGATGATTTTAGCCAACATTGTTTTATTAGTGTCATTGTTCCTGTACATTGTCATTGTTGTCAAGCCTACATTAGTCAGAAGTGAGACATAGCAGTCAATTATCCGGTGTCATTGTCAAAAGTTAAGATTTGGGTTAAAGTTTCTTAATTTGCTAATATTTCTTAAACCCTTTGATAAAGTATCATCATACTTGACATGAAAATTATTACGAAGCTAAGACACTTTATTCTGTGACATGCTTGTATACCCCTATGACCTTGGAGTCATGGTCAGTCATAGAAAATTTGCATGAAGGTTTTGGTTCAAGTTTTTTATTTGATTATATTTCCTTATTAATTCTGCAACACGCTCCATTGCCCCTTTAACTGTGGAGTCCAGGTCACAGTCATAGAAAAGTTGTGTTAAGTTTTGGTTATAGTTTTTTAGTTGCTGATATTTCCTAAAACTCTTGATGGATCTTCTTCATGCTTGTAATGAACCATTATGAAGTTAAGACAATTTGTTGTGTGACATGCTCGCTTGCCATTTTGACCTTTGGGTCAAGGACACAGTCATAGAAAATTTTGAATTAAGATTTTTTTTTTAAATTGTATATTCGTTTATCTTTCCTAAACCTGTTAATGTTTTTTCTTCATACTTTTGATGAATCATTATGAAGCAATGACAATTCAATCTGCAACATGCTCACTCAACCTTTTGACCTTTTGATCATGGGCTCGACACATTGTTATAGATTTTTATTACTCATTAAAAATTGACAACTGTTGATGATGTTCTGATGTGTCATTTTTCCTCATATTTGGTCACCTCCATTTCATTTTGTTTAGTCGTAGTTTTTTTATTCACAAAATCTCTTAAACCAAACTTTTCTGTGAAATTAAGAAAGATTTTAATGTATCTCTGGGTATTTGAGATCAAACTACTAACATTTATTAAAAGCATATCCTTTTTTAAGGAAGATTAAATGGGAATGCTCAAAGTATTGAAAAAATATATAACTTTGATTTTTCTTACAACTGAATTTCAGTCAGAGCCTCTGAAAAATACACAATAATAGTACCAGTAGATTTGACTGATTTTAATGGTGAGAGATAGAAAAGGGATGTCGTTTTTTATATTTTTTCTTACAAGTACGATATGGTGAAAATATCGAGTTTTGAATAATTAATTCTTACCATTTAAGTTAAAAGTTCCATTGGCGCAAGAGACTTTTTTAGAGGTAAGCAAGAATGGCCATAATTTGAGAGAGCACTGTACCAGGTCCTGTTTTCATGAAACATCTCAGTTTTGTGTATATACTGAGCTAATTTTCTCTGAATCCAAAACTTTTTAAATTACCATCTATACTCGCCTATAAGCCGGGTCCAAATGCAAACAACATAGACCCTGATCTGCCGTCGCATAATGCACCGGCAGATCAGGGTCTATGTTGTTTGTTCCACTGATTAGTCCTTACAGACTGCATAGACCCAGATCTGCCGGCGCATTATGTGACTGCAGATCTGGGTGTTTGCATTTGGTATCGGCTGATAGGCAAGTATATACGGTACCTCAGAAACATTAAAGCTAACCATTGTTTTTTAGGGTATTTTTGTTTCTTTTTTATGGTCCGTAAAATGTAACTCAAGGAAAAAAAATATGAATGGAAATTATTTCGATTACACTCAGTTTGAAAAGTTTTGTGAAAATAGGATGAAGTGGTTGGTGAAAGTCATTGAAGTGTTCAGACTTAATGGTTCCAAATTTAGCATTGCTGTGATTCTAATTTAATTATTTAAAAATCTATTTATCTATTGTCTTTCCAAGTGCTTGTACTACATCATCATTGTTCAAACCATGCATAATTATATGTATATTCTTGATATAGCATGATTGTGACTCTTTTATTATCCATTTTCTGTTTCTCATCAGGAGTATATATATATATATATATTTAACGTACAGTTAAACCAAGCATGTATGTGTGTTTAAAAAGATGAGTACCATATATACTCATTTATAAGTCAAGTCCAACTGCTAACTGCACAGACCCAGATCTGCCATTGCATAATGCACCAGCAGATATGGGTCTATTAAGTTTGTTAGGAGTAATCAGTAGAACAAGCAACATAGACCCTGATCTGCCCGTGTATTATGCGACGGCTGATCCAGGTCTGTGTTGTTTGCAGTTGGACTTGACATAAGCGAATGTATATGGTACATGTAGATGCACTTAAGTATGATCACTTGTGAAATGTTGGAGTATTTAACTTTTTAAAAAATTGAAAACAATGTGTAGGTTGGTGTGCATTTTCTTGCAGCAGTCTTAGTCGAATATCTATCCCCAAGTTAGGGTCTATACATAGTCTTAGTCGAATATCTATCCCTAAGTTAGGGTCTATACATAGAAAAGTCTTAGTCGAATATCTATCCCCAAGTTAGGGTCTATACATAGTGTTAGTCAAATATCTATCCCCAAGTTAGGGTCTATACATAGTCTTAGTCGAATATCTATCCCCAAGTTAGGGTCTATACATAGTCTTAGTCGAATATCTATCCCCAAGTTAGGGTCTATACATAGTCTTAGTCGAATATCTATCCCCAAGTTAGGGTCTATACATAGTCTTAGTCGAATATCTATCCCCAAGTTAGGGTCTATACATAGTCTTAGTCGAATATCTATCCCCAAGTTAGGGTCTATACATAGTCTTAGTCAAATATCTATCCCCAAGTTAGGGTCTATACATAGAAAAGTCTTAGTCGAATATTTATCCCCAAGTTAGGGTCTATACATAGAAAAGTATGGGAAAAAGCATCCTGCAACAATTGCCAACAAAATTATAGTTAAATGAGTATTTTAAAATTAATCAAATTTGCCGAAGGTTGAAGATCACAGACTCCTCTTATAAAATACACAAATAAAAGGGTGTGTTGGTGAGTGAATTTATTCAGTATAACACAGTTTTTGAGATCACATCAGTTTTCCACAACAGAAAGCCTGTACAGCCAATTTATGGCAGGTTGTAAATCACTAAATATTTGCAAAGTTCTCAGATATTTCGTTGACTTTATCATTTTTTTTCACAGTACTGTTGTTGTAGTTATTAAAATTGGAAAAGAATTTTACTTTTTCATTATTTAATAAGAACAGAATTCACAACCACATCACTTTATGTCCAATCTCTCCCAGAGTTCATAGCAATATGATACACTTACATTAAAAGTGGTCATATCTATGATGTCATAATGCACTGATCACATCATTTTGAGTGGCACAGTAGGCATTAATTTTACAGAAGTGGATTACCTTAAAATCATATATCTGCCAATCAGTTATTTTTGTGAAACATATTCATTGATTTTGCTAAAATCTAATTAGAACAAAATATTTGTTATTACATGTACTGGTAAAAAAAAATTCAGAAAACATTTCGGTTGTTAATTCCATGCTTTGAAACAGTGCATTATGAGTTATTACAGATATTTCACTTGATGATATTCCTACATGTAGATGTCAACATTGTTTCTTCACATTACAAAAGTGTTAGCTTTGATACTACTTCATGATATCAAAATCAAATAAGAACCAAACCACCCATACATCTCTATATATTCTAATTATAATAGGTCAGAGTTTAAGAAAATTAAATTGTATTATTAGGTATATAAAATTGTACATAGATGTATATATTTTACTAAGATAATATTTATTACAGTTTCTAAACTTCCAATGCATTTTCATGACAATTTACAGAAGGAAGATATGAATATTGTATCCTAATTCATTGTACTCCTTACTTCATCATTGAATGTTTTGTGATTAAAATCACTCAAGTAAAACTCTATTATATTTATTATTGCAATGCATATCATACCTATTGCTTGACTTTTCCATTTAATGTGAATATTTTATTTATCAATTTGTTGAATTGTAAACTGAAGGACAGTGTATAACATAGGGCATTAAAAACTTCACTTAAAAATGTGACAATTAATTCAGTGTTTAATCTCAATACCAGGGCTGTAGCTCTTGGTTTTTATTGTTGCACCCACATTAATGGGAAGCAAGATATAGCAGTCACTTTTGTGCCAGTAGCAACATTGGAATCAACAGTTTGTTATGGTTTTGCTTACAGTTTTTTATTTGCATATAATTCCTTCCTGGATTCTGATCATACTTGGATGAATTATTGTGAAGCTAAGACAGATCATTCTATGACTTGCTTACTCATCCCTTACCTTTTGTTCAGGTTCCAGTCATCAGATTCATTCAAATTATGAAGCTAAGAAAATTCATTCTGTGATACGCTCGCTAGCCCCTACAACCTTGGACTGAAGGTCACATTCATAGAAAACTTGTGTTAAGATTTTGGTTAAGGCTTTTTTGATTAGCATCAGTTTCTTAAAATCCCTGACAGATTTTATTCATGCTTGGGATGAATTGTTATGAAGCAAAGACAATTCATTTTGTGACAGGTACACTTGCTCCATTGACCTTGGGTCAATGCTGCTGTCATAGAAAATTTGCATTAAGGTTTTGGTTATATTTCCTAAGCCCCTTGATGGATTTTCTTAATCCTTCAGATGACTCATTGTGAAGCTAAGACAGTTCCCTCTGTGACACGTGTTCTTGCCCCTTTGATCTTGGGTCAAAGTCACATTCATAGAAAATTTGTATTTCCCTCTGCAATGTTCTCACCCCTTTGATCTTGGGGTCAAGGTAACAGTAATAGAAAATTTGCATTAAAGTTTTGGCTAAAGTTTTTTTCTTTTTCTCATATTTCCTAAACCCCATGATGCATTTTGTTCATACATTCGATGAATCATTATGATCAAAGATAGTTAATTCTGTGACATGCTGTCTCAGCCTTTTGACCTTGGGATCTAGGTTACACATTTTACAGCAAAGCTTTGACTGTGGGCTCGACATGCAGGCCTTGGCCGCCTTGTTCAGAAAGACTTTTTCAAATTTCCAGGGGTTTACCATATTTGTTCATTATTAACATGAACCAGCTGCAGATATTGTAGGCTCAGATTTTAACAGCAATTATCATGCCAAGGAAATGGAAGCTAAGAGTCTTTCCCAATGACACTGAAGCAGCCAACCTGCGACTCTTGGTTTACAAGTCCGACACTGTACCAAATGAGCTAGCATGGCTTCCTAGGATAGACTCAGATCTGCTGTTATATACTCTGCATTTCACTAGTTTTCCTTGTGTACCACTTTTTTTTATGGATTTCATGGTTTCTACAGACCACATATTTAAAGTCTCATCTAAGAGTAATTCTTTTGTGGGAACAATGGACCCTCCCCCAGATTTATGATTTTAAGTAACAAAAAAATGTCACTTCTCCATAACCATGAAAATTGATAACCACAAAAATACATGAATTTCCAGTAAAATATGCCATCACATAGAAGTCAGCACTGTTTGATCTACCATATATATTCCCTTATAAGTTGGATCCAACTGCAAACAACATAGACCCTGATCAGCCATTGCATAATGTGCCAACAGATCAGGGTCTATGTTGTTTGTTCCACTGATTACTCCTAAAAAACTAAATAGACCCAGATCTGCCAGTGCATAATGTGACAGCAGATATGGGTCTATCCAGTTTGCAGTTGGACCTGACTTATAAGCAAGTATATACAGAAGGTAGTATGGATTCAAACAAGAGTCTTCCAATCAGGTTAAAGTTCAGTTGGATTCTCTTTCTGACAAATGTTACAGATGCTTCATTTTCAAGTTGCTAGATAATGTATAAATCTGTCTTTAAAAACGAAAAATATTAAACCAAACCCCCCCTTGCACAGTAGATTTTTTTCTTTCCAAACTATTCAGGGGAGCTGCAGTGGCTCAGTGGTTAAAGCATTGAACTCCTACCAGAAGTGTGTGGGTTCAGTTCAGACCATCAGACCAGCTCGCCTTGGCACTATATAATGTTCAAAAACCAAAAAGCAAACCAAACCAAACTACCCCAGGCAAGTTTGAATGGAATTTGCTTAGTAATATACATGTTCCAACTTAATGAGGGTTGTTCATATCTCCTTTATTTTTTAAAACTTCCCAATATTTACAAATCTTGTTGACTAATTTTCATGCTTGAGATATCCATAATTTCATATGGCAAATTGATGGAAATGAGAGTTAATTGTAAGTTAGATGGTTTGTTTTGTTTTTTTTTAGCACATTATTGGCTATATCATGCCAAAGAAATGGAAGCTAAGTGTGTTTCCCAAGGACACACCAAAGCAGGACGGGTATTGAATCCACAACCCTTGGGCTGTGTTAGAATGACTTGAAAAAGTATTATGAAATTTAATCAATGAAATTAATTACCTAGGAATATGCATTTTCCAACCAAACCAAGAGGTTTGATGCCCACAAATTTAAAGAGTTCACAGTATGTAAATTTTGTGAGAGCATTGAGAGATTATTATATTAAGTTAGGTAGATTATTATGAATATTTGGAATAGAGAAGTTAGTTTTTATGCTAAAGAGAAAAACGGGGGTAAAAGATGATTTTCAGCCAGTATAGTGTAATTTGGCAAAATTTTGAAGTTGATTGCCAGTGAGTTGTTTTTTGTAATGGAAGATGTTATTTTTTACGTAAAATCATTCTTACTCTAATTCGTTAATATTAATGTTTATATGGTTTAAGTTGCATTCTTACTCTAATGCGTTAATATTAATGCTTATATGGTTTAGCTTCCCAAAGAGGATGTTCGATATTTAAACAAGTTTGAAGATTGTTCCAATCGGACTAATTCAGATGGCACATTATTAAATTTTTAATGTGACAATGCAAGAGATAGCTCTTTTTTTGTTGTTGGGGTTTTTTTTTTTTTTTTTTTACTTTGAACATTTTGGTGAAATATGCATACAAAGATTGTTACCATTTAAATGAGTAAATGAATTACAGCTCTTTATCAATTATAAGTTACATTACTTCTTACAGCTGATATTCTATGTGAAGGATGTGTGCTTATCATCAGAAGTTACAAGGTATTTATTTCAACCATAATGCCAAGGATGTTAACTGACACCATATTTACCCTGATATAATACACATCCATTTACAGATAGCACAGTTGGTTGGTTGGTTTTAATGACACATTAGGTAATACATCCATTTACAGATAGCACAGTTGGTTGGTTGGTTTTAATGACACATTAGGTAATGCATCCATTTACAGATAGCACAGTTGGTTGGTTGGTTTTAATGACACATTAGGTAATGCATCCATTTACAGATAGCACAGTTGGTTGGTTGGTTTTAATGACACATTAGGTAATACATCCATTTGCAGATAGCACAGTTGGTTGGTTGGTTTTAATGACACATTAGGTAATGCATCCATTTACAGATAGCACAGTTGGTTGGTTGGTTTTAATGACACATTAGGTAATACATCCATTTACAGATAGCACAGTTGGTTGGTTGGTTTTAATGACACATTAGGTAATACATCCATTTGCAGATAGCACAGTTAGTTGGTTGGTTTTAATGACACATTAGGTAATACATTCTTGGCTATATAATGCAGAGGAAATGTGAGTTTAAAGTACCTTTCCTAAAGACACACCGAGGCAGCTAACCTGCAGATATCGAACTTGCACCACTTGGTTTACAAGTTCAGTGGTTTACTAGCTGTGCTACCATGGCTTCCTTGGAAACAACTCAGACCCATATTTGACCATGCATAAGGCAGATTGAGCCCTACACTGCTCACTTGAATCTTAAGAATGATCGCTTATGAAATGTTGGAATATTTATGTTTTTAAAATTTTATATTTTTACATTATGAAGCTAAGGGCCCAAGCATTACAAAATTATATTGATTAGTGTACATTTCTTGCTAAATGTGTGCATCTTAGTTAAATGTCTATCCCTAAGTTATGGTAATTACTTAGTTAAATGTCTATCCCTAAGTAATGGTAATTAGATAGCTAAGTGTCTATCCCTAAGTTATGATAATTACATAGAAAAGTATGGGAAAAAGTACATGTCACTAATTGCCTATACAATGATGGTTGAATGGGTACTGAAAAATTATACTGATATATTTTTCAGTGCAGATGCTTTCTCAGGGTCATACTGGAAGATTATGTATGATAACTTTACTTGTGATGCATTAGATGCCATAGATTTATTTGAACCAAGTACAGTGTACAAAGAACGTTAAGGAAAAACAACTCTACAATTCAGTTCAGTATTCAGTTTAAACTTTGCTATCCCAACCCCAAGTGCCAGTGGGTGTGCTTGACTTTAGTTATTTACAGCAAGCCTTGAAATAAAGAAGCTTGTGTGTGTGTTTACCTGTGAGAAAGATGGATTTTATAACTAAAACCTTTTGCTGAGGAAAGCATGACAATTAACAAATACAAAATCTGTTCTGGAAAGGTTAGTCAAAGTCAAATAATGCATGAACAATATAAAGAAAAATAGATGCTAAAAAATTATGAATCTTGGGCAATTTTGTCACAATTTTAACTCCAGTTTGACCCTTTTGTTTCTACTTGTTACAGGTATATTTTAACTTGTTTACATTTAGACTAAAGTGTGTTTTGACTTAGTTACATTTGGACTCGAGTATGTTTTGACTTGGATATGTTTGTGCTGGAGTACATTTTAACTTGTTGATGTTTTGACATATTAACAAGATTTGCAAATTAGGCACTTTAAAATCTTCAGCAATTATATTTTCTTTGAAAGTCAGATTTCTTGCTCGGTGTGTGTAGGTGGTGGTGGTGGTGGGATTGTGGTGGATATCATCCATTATCAAGTTCCTTTGAACATGTGTGGTCGGCATAATCTAGGGACATCAAGTCAGATTAAATTGACTCTTATACTCTTATGCCATTACATGTGCAATAATACATGCAACAGTTTATAAATGTGACTTGTAAAAAAAAAAGAACATCCCCCCCCCCCACAAGCAAATTTGTTTCAAGTTAAAGTTAATGGTAAAACTACAGACTAAAATTTAATGTGTGCTCAGGCCACTAAATCTCTTCCATAAAATTTTTAAAAAGTGACCATAAACATTATAAGGCCAAAAAAAAAAAAAATTATGTGTTTCTGGTCTGCCAACTGTCCCTGTTTCTCATATTTTTCTGTTATCATGGGTATTAATTCATCAGCCATTGTTAATATATTGAAGAATCAATCAAAGTTCAGAAAGACTTGTGCAAGATGCATATGTTGATGGCTGATGAAAAGCACACTCGGATTAAAATTGCCAAACAGCAACTCGCCAAATATGAAACGAGTGATTTGAGACATTTGAATGACATTGTCACAGGTGGTGAAGCTTGGATTTACTTTTTGGAACAGAACAAAAGAGAAAATAATAAAGTTTGGATTGGAGAAAACAAGTGGGGACAACAAATCGCTTGACATAGCCAGACTGTTAAGTGAGTTTTATACACATTATTTTTTTATGCAGACATTTTTATGCCTCCAAAGTGTTGCCATAAGTTGTGGAACAATACCAAACCACCTGTCCGTGCACTGTTACCTAAGGTATCCATCTACTCAATGACAATGCACCAATGCATAAATCCAGTCATGAGAGACTTCCTGAAGTCTATATACATTTTTTGGTCATATTGTAATTACAGTCTTTTAACTTTCATTTATAATAAGCTATGTATTAATCCTCTAGTCAGATTTAGTACAAAAATTCTTATCAGTATTGAAAATTATCCTTTTCTGTTCTTTCCACTCTTTCTGGGAGCTGCTGTGGTTCAAGTTGGTAGAGTATCCCAACTCGTAATTCAAGGGTCATGTGTTCGCTATCCACCCAGACCACTGTGGTTTGGCTGACTCATTGTGTCCTTGGGAAGGCACTTAGCTCCCATTTCTTCAGTATGATACAAAAAACTTCATGTCATAAAAAAACCCACAAAAAACAACCATGAACTTTTTTCCAACTGTCTTTTCAGATACATCAGTTTCATGTATATTTTTATTATTCAACAGATAGAGATTTTCCAGGAATTAAATTTTTGTGGTTATAGCAACTGAACATGTTACTTTCATTGTTTTTTAATTTATATTTTCATAATATGTAATGTGGAATATCATGTACAGCCCACCAAATCATGGATAATTATATAAAATGTGATTCTGAAAGATTGTTACCTATTCACTCTTTGTCTACCCTGCCAATAGCAAATTGAGTGACATAAATATCACATTCTGGTGATGATCATGATGGCTGCAGCATTAGCAATGTTTCAGTTGTGTTAAATATTTTTTAAGTCATATACAGTTGCAATCGGAATATCCTCAGCCTTTTCCATCACTTGCTAGAAAAAAACTCTGATGTAATCAATGGCCATTTTGAACTGCCTTCAAGCCCATGGTTGTTATTACATGATAATAACCTTATAATATCGCAATGAATAGATGACATGTCAACACTAACAGCAACGCAAGCAATAGTTGCAAACAATTAGAACCAAATGATTTCTTCAATTTATTTCATTACTAAGTTGCAGGAATAACATTAAAAATTAAATGTGCAGGTATTTCATTGATTGTCAAAATGTTGTTGAGTATTATTTTAAAGACCTATCATGTTATAAGACTGTTCTTCGCACATCTAGCCAGATGTTCGTCCACCATAAACTTACCAATTTGGGAAGTGTCACTATGATTACCTCCAAGTCTCTATCAGAGAGTCAAAGTTATTAGACTTGCATCAGAAAGAGACCAGGATGTTCCAAATGATACAGTGAATGTATATCTAGGCATCATTCTTGGGTGATCTAGACATTGTGTTCAGTGAAGCCCTTCATCAGTCATTCTAATACCTAGTCAATCTTGCTAGTAAAGGGTCATTGATCTGGTTCATTCTACATCAATGTGGAATGAAGTGGGTCAACAATTCTTGGCTGGTAAAGGGTCATTGATCTGGTTGATTCTACATCAATGTGGAATGAAGTGAGTCAACAACTCTTGGCTAGTAAAGGGTCATTGATCTGGTTGATTCTACATCGATATGGAATGAAGTGGGTCAACAACTCTTGGCTAGCAAAGGGTCATTGATCTGGTTGATTTTACATTAATGTGGAATGAAGTGAGTCAACAACTCTTGGCTAGTAAAGGGTCATTGATCTGGTTGATTCTACATCGATATGAAATGAAGTGGGTCAACAACTCTTGGCTAGCAAAGGGTCATTGATCTGGTTGATTCTACATCGATATGGAATGAAGTGGGTCAACAACTCTTGGCTAGCAAAGGGTCATTGATCTGGTTGATTCTACATCGATATGGAATGAAGTGGGTCAACAACTCTTGGCTAGCAAAGTGTCATTGATCTGGTTGATTCTACATCAATGTGGAATGAAGTGGGTCAACAACTCTTGGCTGGTAAAGGGTCATTGATCTGGTTCATTCTACATCGATATGGAATGAAGTGGGTCAACAACTCTTGGCTAGCAAAGTGTCATTGACCTTGTTGATTCTACATCAATGTGGAATGAAGTGGGTCAACAACTCTTGGCTGGTAAAGGGTCATTGATCTGGTTCATTCTACATCGATATGGAATAAAATGGGTCAACAACTCTTGGCTAGTAAAGATGATATCTCCCATGTTTTATCTTAATTGTATAATGTATTTGTTATTATTTTTCTCAGATTTGGCTCATTAAAACAGGATTATGTCTCTTTAAATAATTTGATTTTAAAATGATAAATCTGAGCATTTTATTATTGGTATTTTGTGAAAAATATTAAAATAGGTGACAAAAAGTATAACGTTGTATTTATTCACCACTAGTGAAATACATAACTTAGAAATGCATCTAGACAACATGGATGCCGATGCCAGTATGGTGTAAACTGAAGAAACCTGGGTTCAAGAATAACAGTATACTTCCAAGTCAAACAGAGGCCTCAACTCTGTTCAATGATGATTTATGAAGATACAAACTGAACTTCACCTTAAACTTAAAGGTCTTCTTGGTCTTAAGCCTCATGGCAAATTTGGTTTAGCATCATTAAGTACTTCCAAAGTAGTGCAAACAAAATTGACCTATTGCCAGAGCAGATATAACTACACCCAATCATTAGCATAGTACATAATGTAAGATGAGAGTATTTTATGCTGACACTCACCCCATGTGAATTAGTGTTCACTTTTTAGTTTAGTATGAAAATTTCTTGAAAAATCATTGAAATTTTTTGAACTTATGACAATTTGAATTTGTATTTGATATATAGTGGCAGTCAGCTAGGTGATAGACATTGTGCGTTGTCTGACAAGCTTCCAGTGTGCCTGTCAATCATGCGATGCCTGACATCTTTGCCAGTCGTTCAGAGGTCCATAGGTAGAGGCACCTGTTAGTGTTTAACTGAAATACAGCGATACGTTAATTTGCAATGCATGGGACAGATATACTTATTTATGAATGGACAGACACAAGTTGGACTATATTCCCTCTATATAAAATGTGACAGGCATAAAAACCACATACCTGCTTATAAGTCAGGTCCAACTGCAAACAACATAGACCCTAGCAGTGGCAGATCAGGGTCTATGTTGATTGTTCTGTTGATTAGTCCTAGTAAACAAAATAAACATATCTGCTGGCACATTATGCCATGTCAGATCTTGGTTTGTGCAGTTTGCAGTTAGATCCGACTTATAAGTGAGTATATATGGTACTTTGTGGTGTACACTTGAGGTATGAATTGTGTAAGATCAACATGTGAGGTCACACTTGAGGTATGAATTGTGTAAGATCAACATGTGAGGTTAAGAAGGTTATAGTTTCCCTACCCCCAAACCAAAAAGATGTTCTCAGCCACTATTTTTTCTTACATTACTGGCCATGGCATTGAATAACAGTGTTTTGACAAATTCAGTGGTTGATGGTTCATCCCATACAAATTCAGGATTTTGTGTGGCTTGCAACTAATGAATTCAGTTATGTGGATTGACCTTTGTACCTAGACAGGAAATCAAATCCCTCTTTTATTAATCCATAGCATTAAATCTTTGCAAAAGCTAGAAGTTTTTTGTATGTGAGACAGTTCTTGACAAGCGAACAACATTCTCATGGTTCTTCTTACCACATGAAGAAGAACATTGTTTGCTAATGTCATTCTCGGACTGAGAATTTGCACCACTTCTGAAAAGCTGGAACATTCTTTTCTCTTTCTGATGCTTATTTTACTAGCATGCAGCAGAAAAATCTGTGGTCATTCTGAGTGCACTTCTGTGGTTACACTCTAGTTTTAACAAAATTTCACTTTCTGCTGTGAAAACTGCCAGAAATTGGATTTTTTTCATCTCAAATGATCCAAAATAAAATTCTATCAGTGTAGCTGGTGATTTTATCCTATTTTTAAGTCTAACATTCTCCACCCATTTAAATCCAGCTTGTGAACCTAAAAAAATGCTTCAAATAAAGCAGAAATTCTGTATATTTGCCCTGTCCCTGTTTTTACAAGTGAATTTTCCTATACCTACACTTTTATGGAGATTGAAGGACCTTAATTCACCTTTCTCAAAATGAAATTTCAAGAAAATCTGACAGGCTTAACATTCTTAATTTCATCTCCAACATTTTCGCTATCTAAAACTCTTCCCTCTTAGCGCATAGTTTCGCGTTCAAATGCTATGGTAATATCACACCAAGACAGTACCCCCAGCATCTGGTACAGATTGAATACTTTAATGAAACATTTTACACCAACATAGCATTCCCAGATTCTTTGTTAAATAACATATGATTCCATAAGTAAAATGTCAGGACTAGCTTTTTCTTTGAAAAATTTAACCCTGTGCAAATTACAAAACTGTGGAGTTGAACCTAAAGCAGTAGTGATGAAAACAGAGATGACAGAACAAAGTAATGCACCATGTTTGTTGTTCTGAGATTAACTCTAGTTGTTAGGGCATTTTCGAATGTGCACACCTGAGTGTGTTTTTGGTCTTGGGTCAAAAAAATTCCAAAACAGGTCACCCAAAGATGGCCTAAATGTTTCCTAGAATTCCTTTCTGAATCAACCACCGATCAGTTCAACAGCTGTTTAATTCCTATGTGAAATGCTAATTCATACATGCAGAAATTTCATCATGGTATGTCTCTTCTTCACTAAAAGCCAGTAATGTCTGAAAATAATAAAGCGGCAGAGAATGATTTGTTGATACATCCACCACCACCACCCCCAACAAGAAGAATACAACAAAAGATACACGATACAAACATCACACTAGTCAATAATAATGCATAGGCCATGATGCCAAAGTATCCACAACAATTTTCCACTGTACCCATCAACAAAAATTTTGAAAATGGAAGCCAAGGAAAGGAAACATTTTTTTTACCAGTGTATTGGCTTCATTGCCAAGCAGGTTATGATTGACCAGTTTGTGGATGTGTCTTCACAGAGAGTACTTTCTTGCGCATTATTCAGATATTTTCTCCACTGGGACTTGAGTGAAGGACAGAAACCATTATTAATGAGCCCTGTAAAGAATTATGCTTCTTTTCATTCTGTTTGATTTTTTTTTCCTTTATACCTTCCTTCTTCTTGGAGGGGGATAGTACGATACAGCTGGGCATTCATCACATTTTATAAGGATGTGGGACAGAGGATGAGATGCAGAGTGTGGCTCTATCCCAGTCCAGGGCTATATAGAACATTTCAAAGAGAGTTGTGAAATTCATAAGGCTTTCATCCAGCAAACATAGTCAGAAAGTCAGTTTTTGAGATCATTCAGTGGTGGGAAATTCAGAACAGGGTATAGACTTAGCAGAATAGAACAAAACAGTTTAGAATTCTGGTTTTGTGTTAACTAGAAATTTTCATGGATAAGGACTGACCAGATTTCAGATTGTTGCCAAGCTGTCCCACTATCACTCGTGTTGATTTTCCTTCTTTTGTATTGTCATATATTGCAAGTGAATGAAATTGTTATGGATAAATCATTTGTCATGTTTCTTTTATTTTATGCAATTATTTGAACATGATACTTATGAAAAAAAAATTTGATGCAAAAATGATGAAAAATGATACCCATAAAAAGAAATTAATTATTTGATGATTGATAAAGTAACACTCTGCTGATGACTGACAATTAAGAAATGAATTTTGTAATGGCAGATAAGGTCACACAGTGTCTGCTGATGAGTGCCAAAATGTCTCCAATGATTAAGAAATTAATTATTTAATGGCAGATAAAATCACCATCTGCTGATGACTGCCAAAATGTCTCAGATTGTTAAGAAATTATGCAGTGGCCATGCAAATTAACAATATATATAATTATCAAAGGAGAGCATTTCACTTTTACCTGTGAATTTTACTTTTTATATTGGGCTACAAGTATATAGCAACACACCATCTGCTTACAAACTCAGTCGGTGCCAATGTTCATGACAATATACTCCCAAATTGCTTGTAGCTGAAAATTTACAAACATGGAAATGCCCCAAAAATAACATTAGGTGCTGCTATTTAAACCTTTGAGGAAGATGCCTTACTGTTACATGTGGCTCAGAATTTAGTAAGGGTGCAAACCTTTCATCCACATTCTCTCCTGTAGAGCTATGGTAGCTCAGTTGGTAGTGTGTCAGTTTCATAATCAAAGGGTTGCGAGTTTGATATCCACCCAGCCCAACCCAGGTTGGCTGCCTCTGTGTACCCTTGCGAAAAGGCACTTGCTTCCAATTTCCTTGGCATGATACAGCCAATATTGGGCTGAAAGTGCCATTAAAAAGAAACAACCAAGCAAGCTAAATTCTCTCCTACTACTCAGAAATTACTCAGCAGACCAGAAAAGTTTATGACTGGACAGACAATTTCATATGACATGGCTTCCCCATTCATTTAAAGAAAATTGCTGCGTTATGGCCAAAGGGCAATAGTTTGTCTATTTTGACCCAACTGCAAATGTATCATATTGTCAAGCAAGGGACCTTTTGATGTGGACTTCACAAATGGGACCAAAGGCATTGGTCTGAATCAAATGCACAAAATAAACCATATCTTGTCATACATAATGTGCACCAGACTGCAAATGGTATATTCAGAACTCTCTTCATAATACACTGGCAGAGTACTGTCAGATCCCCCATCATAATACACTGGCAGAGCACAGTCAGAACTCCCTTCATAATACACAGGCAGAGTACAGTAAGATCCCCCATCATAATGTACTGGCAGAGCACAGTCAGATCCCCTATCATAATGCACTGGCAGAGCACAGTCAGATCCCCCATCATAATGCACTGGCAGAGCACAGTCAGATCCCCCATCATAATGCACTGGCAGAGTACAGTCAGATCCCCCATCATAATGCACTGGCTGAGCACAGTCAGATCCCCCATCATAATACACTGGCAGAGTACAGTCAGATCCCCCATCATAATGCACTGGTGGAGTAGAGTCAGAACTCCCATCAAATTGCACTGGCTGAGCACAGTCAGATCCCCCATCATAATGCACTGGCAGAGTAGAGCCAGAACTCACATCATAATCTACTGGAAGAGTAGAGTCAGAACTCCCATCATAATGCACTGGCAGAGTAGAGTCAGAACTCGCATCATAATACACTGGAAGAGTAAAGTCAGATCTCCCATCATAATCCACTGGAAGAGTAGTCAGATCTGTCATAATCCACTGGAATAGTAGAGTCAGATCCCTCGTCATAATACACAGGCAGAGCAGTCAGATATGTCATAATACACTTGAAAAACTCCCATCATAATGCACTGGAAGAGCTCATTCGGAGCTTCCATCATAATGCACTGACAGAGTAGATTCAGAACTTCCATCATAATACACTGGCAGAGTCAGAACTCCCATCATAATGCAATAGAAGAGCTAATTCAGAGCTCTCATCATAATGCACAAACATGAGTAGGGTCAAAGCTACCACCATAATGCACTGGCAGAGTAGAGGCAGAGCTTCTATCATAATGCACTGGCAGAGTAGAGTCTGAACTTCCATCATAATACACTGGCAGAGTCAGAACTCCCATCATAATGCAATAGAAGAGCTCATTCAGAGCTCCCATCATAATGCAATAGAAGAGCTCATTCAGAGCTCCCATCATAATGCACAACATGAGTAGGGTCAGAGCTACCATCATAATGCACAGGCAGAGCACAGTCAGATCTCCCATCATAATGCACTGACAGAGCACAGTCAGATCCCTCATCATAATGCACTGGCAGAGCACAGTCAGATCCCCTATCATAATACACTGGCAGAGTACAGTCAGATCCCCTATCATAATGCACTGGCAGAGCACAGTCAGATCCCCCATCATAATGCTCTGGCAGAGCACAGTCAGATCCCCTATCATAATGCACTGGCAGAGTACAGTCAGATTTCCCATCATAATTCACTGGCAGAGTACAGTCAGATCCCCCATCATATTCACTGGTGGAGTAGAGTCAGAACTCCCATCAAATTGCAATGGCAGAGCACCGTGAGATCCCCCATCATAATGCAATGCCAGAGTACAGTCAGATCCCCCATCATAATGCACTGGCAGAGTAGAGCCAGAACTCGCATCATAATCTACTGGAAGAGTAGAGTCAGAACTCCCATCATAATGCACTGGCAGAGTAGAGTCAGAACTCGCATCATAATCTACTGGAAGAGTAGAGTCAGAACTCACATCATAATATACTGGAAGAGTAGAGTCAGATCTCCCATCATAATCCACTGGAAGAGTAGTCAGATCTGTCATAATCCACTGGAATAGTAGAGTCAGATCCCCCGTCATAATACACTGGCAGAGCAGTCAGATCTGTCATAATACACTTGAAAAACTCCCATCATAATGAACTGGAAGAGCTCATTCAGAGCTTCCATCATAATGCACTGGCAGAGTAGAGTCAGAACTTCCATCATAATACACTGGCAGAGTCAGAACTCCCATCATAATGCAATAGAAGAGCTAATTCAGAGCTCTCATCATAATGCACAAACATGAGTAGAGTCAAAGCTACCATCATAATGCACTGGCAGAGCACAGTCAGATCCCCCATCATAATGCACTGGCAGAGCACAGTCAGATCCCCCATCATAATGCACTGGCAGAGCACAGTCAGATCCCCCATCATAATGCACTGGCAGAGCACAGTCAGATCTCCCATCATAATGCACTGGCAGAGTAGAGCCAGAACTCGCATCATAATCTACTGGAAGAGTAGAGTCAGAACTCCCATCATAATGCACTGGCAGAGTAGAGTCAGAACTCGCATCATAATCTACTGGAAGAGTAGAGTCAGAACTCCCATCATAATATACTGGAAGAGTAGAGTCAGATCTCCCATCATAATCCACTGGAAGAGTAGTCAGATCTGTCATAATCCACTGGAATAGTAGAGTTAGATCCCCCGTCATAATACACTGGCAGAGCAGTCAGATCTGTCATAATACACTTGAAAAACTCCCATCATAATGAACTGGAAGAGCTCATTCGGAGCTTCCATCATAATGCACTGACAGAGTAGAGTCAGAACTTCCATCATAATACACTGGCAGAGTCAGAACTCCCATCATAATGCAATAGAAGAGCTAATTCAGAGCTCTCATCATAATGCACAAACATGAGTAGAGTCAAAGCTACCATCATAATGCACTGGCAGAGCACAGTCAGATCCCCCATCATAATGCACTGGCAGAGCACAGTCAGATCCCCCATCATAATGCACTGGCAGAGCACAGTCAGATCTCCCATCATAATGCACTGGCAGAGTAGAGCCAGAACTTGCATCATAATCTACTGGAAGAGTAGAGTCAGAACTCCCATCATAATGCACTGGCAGAGTAGAGTCAGAACTCGCATCATAATCTACTGGAAGAGTAGAGTCAGAACTCCCATCATAATATACTGGAAGAGTAGAGTCAGATCTCCCATCATAATCCACTGGAAGAGTAGTCAGATCTAACATAATCCACTGGAATAGTAGAGTCAGATCCCCCGTCATAATACACCGGCAGAGCAGTCAGATCTGTCATAATACACTTGAAAAACTCCCATCATAATGAACTGGAAGAGCTCATTCAGAGCTTCCATCATAATGCACTGACAGAGTAGATTCAGAACTTCCATCATAATACACTGGCAGAGTAGAGGCAGAGCTCCCATCATAATGCACTGGCAGAGTAGAGGCAGAGCTCCCATCATAATGCACTGGCAGAGTAGAGGCAGAGCTCCCATCATAATACACTGGCAGAGTAGAGGCAGAGCTCCCATCATAATGCACTGGCAGAGTAGAGGCAGAGCTTCCATCATAATGCACTGACAGAGTCAGAACTCCCATCATAATGCAATAGAAGAGCTCATTCAAAGCTCCCATCATAATGCACAAACATGAGTAGAGTCAAAGCTACCATCATAATGCACTGGCAGAGTACAGTCAGATCCCCCATCATAATGCACTGGCAGAGCACAGTCAGATCCCCCATCATAATACACTGGCAAAGTACAGTCAGATCCCCTATCATAATACACTGGCAGAGTACAGTCAGATCCCCCATAATAATGCACTGGTGGAGTACAGTCAGAACTCCCATCAAATTGCAATGGCAGAGCACAGTGAGAACCACCCCCATCATAATGCAATGGCAAAGTACAGTCAGATCCCCCATCATAATGCACTGGCAGAGTAGAGTCAGAACTCGGATCAAAATCTACTGGAAGAGTAGAGTCAGAACTCCCATCATAATGCACTGGAAGAGTAGAGTCAGATCCCCCATCATAATGCACTGGCAGAGTAGAGTCAGAACTCGCATCATAGTCTTATGTAAGAGTAGAGTCAGAACTCCTATCATAATGCCATACATGCCATAACACGACGTGTCACAAAAAAAATACAATTTTGGACACCCCCCCCCCCCCCCGACACGGTCGTGTTTTGTAAAACACGATTTTCAGCAATCTTAAAGAGTAAAAAAAAAATCCCACAAAAAAAAGTACATTTCTTGATCACAATGATATATGCCCATAATCTGTGGTATGTATAAACAGTAAATAGTCTTGCTCAGAGCTCATGTAAAACTATCCTCAGGGCAGTTTATACAGATGTTTCAGCAACAATTAAAAGGTGAGGCGGTCAGTGATAAACAGACACCTTTCAGAGATTTACTGAATTGGCTCACAATAGCTAGGTTATGTGTTGTGTCAAATCCTTTGGGGGAAAGCCCATTTGGCTAATTTGCATAGGTAAAGTGCACTAAGTGGAACAACCCAATTTGTCTGAAGTTAAATACATCAAACGGACGTGTGTTGAAAAACAAATGTTATTACATACACATCACTGACAGCATTGAATGAGAATGTTCAAGCCTTCTTTATTAAAGTTTGTGATCAGCGGCAACGTTTCTTTGAAGTCTGATTTTTATTCCATATATATAATTCAAAACATTATTTTGGTTGGTTGAACAACAGCACCATTCAATCTCTAATGCAGTGTTGCACCTAGGATCCAAATATCAGGGGACACCATGTCCCTCACCCTCCAGAATTGGGGAACACACGACATTTTAAAGGGACAAAGGAATATTGCAGTACATAATCCACTAGAAGTGCTAAAAAAAATGAGATCTTATTTGCTTCAATGATTTTGCCACCTTAACTTTCACGTATTTTCCTTGGAAATTTACAGGATTGCAATAAACATTTTATCGTGTGATCAAGGAACTCATGAAAACATCAACATGTTTGAATATCTGGTTAACCTGAAATGAACTGCACCATGGAATTTTAATAATTTAAAAGTATTAAATCATTAATCAAATGACAAATTGTATTTTCATAAATTTGAGCCTTTTTTCATTTATTCTGCCTGAGAATAAATTAAATCTTCACTGCCGTAGGCGTGACTTTAACCTCGAAAATACATTACAATAGCGGCGGTCAAATCTTGAGCAACTCGGCCGACTACCACAAACCTTAAATGTTTTCATTGCCAGATTCATTGTTTTGAAAAGGATATTCATTGTCATCTTACAGGTTTTATCACTTTTAGACACTTTGGCCATTGCTTGCGCCAACATAGATATGGATACACATTCGCGAAGGAGAAGTGTAGGCATATTTGTCAACACAAATGATACTTGCATTACCTTCAGACCAACTACTGAAAGCAGCAAAGACTACATGTAATTAAAACTACATTTCACTGTCTAATAGATTTTAAAGACAGTAACTTGGTGTATTTTTGTATTTAATGTTTGTGAGGTTGTGACAGTGTTTGTGGTGATTTTATTTGACAATCAAGTCTAACATTTTTTTTTTTTTTTTGGTAAGTATATTAAATGTTTCAGAGAAAACAGATGGTAGTTTCTTTTATTCAGATTTTGAATTTCCTACCATTAGCTATAGGCTGATTTGAAAAGATAACTTATTCTCATTTGGATTCCGTCGCTTTTGGGGGGTCACGTGCACTGACCCCCCTTGGGACCTCAAAACACACTTTTTGAGTCTCAAATAAACCCCAACACTGTCTGGGAATATGGCAAGTATGTAATGTACTGGAAGAGTAGAGTCAGATCCCCCATTGTAATGCACTGGCAGAGTAGAGTCAGAACTCGCATCATAATCTACTGGAAGAGTAGAGTCAGAACTCCCATCATAATGCACTGGAAGAGTAGAGTCAGATCTCCCATCATAATCCACAGGAAGTGTAGTCAGATCTGTCATAATCCACTGGAATAGTAGAGTCAGATCCCCCGTCATAATACACTGGCAGAGCAGTCAGATATGTCATAATACACTTGAAAAACTCCCATCATAATGCACTGGAAGAGCTCATTCAGAGCTTCCATCATAATGCACTGACAGAGTAGAGTCAGAACTTCCATCATAATACACTGGCAGAGTCAGAACTCCCATCATAAAACATGAGTAGGGTCAAAGCTACCATCATAATGCACTGGCAGAGTAGAGGCAGAGCTCCCATCATAATGCACTGGCAGAGTAGAGTCAGAACATCCATCATAATACACTGGCAGAGTCAGAACTCCCATCATAATGCAATAGAAGAGCTCATTCAGAGCTCCCATCATAATGCACAAACATGAGTAGGGTCAGAGCTCCCATCATAATGCACTGGCAGAGTAGAGTCAGAGCTCCCATCATAATGCACTGGCAGAGTAGAGTCAGAACTCCCATCATAATGCAATAGAAGAGCTCATTCAGAGCTCCCATCATAATGCACAAACATGAGTAGGGTCAGAGCTCCCATCATAATGCACAAACATGAGTAGGGTCAGAGCTCCCATCATAATGCACTGGCAGAGTAGAGGCAGAGCTCCCATCATAATGCACTGGATGAGCAGAGTCAGAGCTCCAATCATAATGTACAAGCAAGCGTACGGTCAGACCTCCCATAATGCACTAGCAGAATAAAGTCAAACCTCCATTCATAATGCACTGGCAGAGTAGAGTCAGAACACCCATCATTATCCACTGGAAGAGGAGACTCGGAGTTCCCATCATAATGCACAAGCAAGAGTAGAGTCCGAGCTTCCATCATAATGCATGGGCAAAGCAGTTACAACTCCCATCATAATGCACTGGTAGAGTAAATTTAGCACTCCCATCTTAATGCTCTGGCAGAGCAGTCAGCCAGATCTACCATCAAAATGCACCAGAAGAGCAGAGTCTACATTGTTAATCTGATCTATGGCATAAAGTGAAGAACATGAACTCTGATCTGCAGGTGGATTATGGGATGGCAGATCTGTGTGCACATGGACTCATATCTGCAGGTGGATTATGAGATGGCAGATCTGTGTGCATATGGGTAGATGAAGTATTTTGCAATAGATGACTGAGTCACTGCCGAATGAAGTACTGATGATCTTTTGCAACATTTTTCACAGACAAGTGTAAAAATATGTTCATGGAACACAAATATTCCACCACAATGAAAACTGATTGGACTGCAAAACTTAATGAGACATATGTATGGATGAACATTTGTAAAGACAAGGATATAACACTATCTGCCTCAACCACACCAAGGCACTGAATCATCCAATACAATTTAAAGAAAACACTAGCAAAAATGTCAAATAAAGATGATTATGAACACCTGTTTAACATCTTTTATTGACTTTTTCACAATAATTTACAACATCAATTTACAGTGCACTTAGCCATTCACACATTATTGCAGCATGTTAGCGATTCCTCTTAATTATTCATGCCTGAAGGTTTAACAATACATTTTTTTAATGAATACTTGCATTTTACTTTAGAATGACAAGAATAATACAAATGACACTTTATACGCCTGCACTATGTTTAATTTTCCTCTATACAGGCACTAGCTGACTGGAGATTATTTACCAATGGGTTTCAATGACCTGGATCTTAGGTAAAGGTATGTGCTACTGTGCAAAAACTAATATTTTCTTATTAGACTTACCATGACCTCTGATCATTAAATGCCAAACTCTGTAGGTTTCTTTATTACCCTAAGTGCAAGCCATCCACAAAATTTGGTCAACAAACATTATTTTACAAAACCCATTTTTCTTTGAGTCACAATGACCTTGACCTGTGATCTTTAGACCCCCAAATCAATAGGCTTCTTTCTTAAGTCATCCACAAACTTTGGCAAAGATACATGGTTCAGAAGTGAAATTTCTTTCAAGACATCAGTTTTCTTCTTTCAGTCACAGTGACCATGACATTTTTTTAACCCCAAAATCGATAGGCTTCTTCCTTACCCTAAGTGCAACCCATCCACAAAGTTTGGTCCAGATATGTGATGTTACTGTACAGAAACCGTGTTTCTTCTTTCAATCACAGTGAACTTGACCTCTGACCTTTTGACCCTGAAATCAATTGGCTTCTTCTTTACCCCAAGTTCAAGTCATTCACAAAGTTTGGTAACTGTAGATGGTAGAGAACTTGACTAATTGTACAGAAACAAAATTCATGACTGATGGACGGACATCATAATATAATACTCTCTGCCTTATGGCGGGCGTACAATAACTGAATCACTTACAACATCACATTACAGTAATATTTATTCAAATGCACTCTTACTACCCTGACTGTTAATTGTACATATGGACCATTGAAAATATTTCATGATGATGACTTTTTTAATTGTGTCTCCATGACTTCAAAGTGGGTATTAAATCTGAAAAAACTTGAAATGTACCATCTATACTTACTTATAAGTTGTATCCAACTTTAAACTGCACAGACCCAGATATGCCGTCACATAATGCACCATTAGATCTGGGTCTATGTAGTTTGTTAGGAGTAATCAGAACAAACAATATAGACCCTGATCTGCTGGCGCATTATGCGATGGCAGATCAGGCTCTATGTTGTTTGCATTTGGACCTGACTTATAAACAAATATATACAGTATTCATGGAATATAGCTACCCAGCACAGTGGCTAAAAACTGACTTTAATGCAAGATATAGGTAACACTATATGCCCTACTATTGTTGTGATCAGACATAGAAAGTATTAAATATTAAGTAAACTGAGTGTACCAGTATGCCTTAAACTGGACAGCTAGAAACACACAAAACTTGATTACAATGGTAAAACAATTAAAGTTCTACCTATTTTGTTTGCATGAAAGTATATATAATGTAAAACAAGGGAACAAAAATTAAGTAAAGTGGGAAGAATTATGCTTAGAACATATTATTTCATATTCTTCTGTGTACTGATTTTAAACTCAAACCCACTGTCTCAATCATTGACACAAAATTGAAAAACTAATATTATCTATAAGATTTTTACAAAACACTAGTAAAATATTAGGAATACATGTACATCTTTGTGCAAATTGCACAAAAACATGTACTGTATATACTCACCTATAATTCGGATCCAACTGAACACAACATAGACCCTGATCTACCACTGCATGATATGCTGGCAGATTAGGGTCTATGTTGTTTGTTCTACTCATTACTCCTAACAAACTGCATAGACCCAGATCTGCTGGTGCATTATGCAACTGCAGATCTGGGTCTAAGCGGTTTACAAATGGACCCGACTTATAAGCAAGTATAGACAGTATCATAAATTTTCTTTAAACAGTATGCAACTTACATTTATATATATATAACACATGTACATTGTACATGCTTGCAGAATTTACTTAAATATTTTTTACAGAAATTACACAGTACGATAAAGCACAAGTGAAAGCATTGTCCCTTTTATTATATGCTTAATTCTAGCAGAAAAAGCCCTATTACAAGCCAAGTACAGACCTGTCTAACTGCAATCCCTTTTATGATATGATGTCTTATTTGAGCAGCAAGATCTCTATTACAAGCCTTTCCATTACTATTCTTGTTTAAGCCTGTTGTGGTCCTAACAAAACACACTAAGTGTTTCTATCCAGTGAGATTATGTATAAATATTTGTGCCACAAACATTTGTAAGTATCTAAAATGTTACATAATTTGTAATTGGTAACTCATGTAGGTAAAGATTTCTATCTTACACTATTGCAGTTGCAGTGACCTTCACCTTTATTCTTTTGAACCCCAAAATCAATAGGCTTCTTCCTTTCCCCAAGTGCAAACTTTTCACAAAGTTTGGTAGAGGTATGATGTTGAGATAAAGTTACTGTGTGGAAACCATTTTTCTTCTTTCAGTCACAGTGACCTTGCCCTTTTTATCTGAAATTAACTGGATTAAACTTTGCCCCCAATTGAAACAACTAATGAATTTTCTAAAAATTTCCATTTAGAAAATAAATCGATGGAGTGATACAGCATAAAAAGGAGAAAATTAACTCAGTCACATGCTAAAGTATGCTAGGCAAAATAGAACAAAGTCAAAAGCATTATGATACCTTTATGGAATTATCTGCACAAGTTCAGTAAATGAAATTATCCTGTCATTTCAAGCTGCGCGTAAGCATTGATTTTACAAAAACAGACTATTTAATGGTATCTACAATTGCAATTTTCTCAAAACTTTGCCTGCAAGGTGTATGCAAGTAACTCGGTGAAAAAATTAGTATGTCACTGATATTTTTTTTCAAGATTTAGTGGCACCATCTATTATCAGACAAAGGACAATCTAAGAAAGCAAGAGATCGGTAAATTAAGCAAAGCCTACATAAATATGGACAGAGTTTGTTTCTAATATATATAACAATTGTGATAATTATATTTATTTACAAGTGTACAAATTTTCAAAGTTTGTTCCCTTTCTTCAGATTCTGGACCTCAAACAAAAATGATTTAAAACGCAAAATATAAAAAAAATTTAGTTGATTTGAATTTTTCCAAAATCCTTGATATAGTGAAATAATGACTAATTGAAAAAATTATCTGAGTAAACTGGTGTCACCCACCTTCCAGAGAAACTATGCAGCATAATTTTGTAATTGACCGTCATCTGCAGGGTGCAAAGTTATCTCCCCTTACACACCGACATAATGTCATTACTATTTTGTGTTGAGAAGCAGAAATGTGCAAAATTGTGGAAATAGTATCATGTCTTTGAATTTTATGCTTGATTTGATGTCCAACACCAAGTTAAAATAATATTCATGGAATGAATAGAATAATTGAATTTTTACTGTATGAAAAAAGTCTCCAATAGCAAATGATGCGAGAAAGTAATTCTTTTCTTATTTGGAAATATACAAAGTCATTCTTGTGGTGTTAATTCATATTATTTGTACCAAGATCATATTTAGGTAACTTGTTCGATTGAGTTCTCATGATCATTTTATTTTCATTCAAACACTCTTTCATCTTAACTGTACAAATCACTGACAGGTTGTAGCAAGTCATGAATCTTATTATCACTACCAAACATTGACATTCATAAACTATAGTTGCATGTTTTGTTTTCGCTGGGTTTATGTGAGAAGTTTGATAATTAAGCTGTATTTTAACAAACTGAAACCACAAAAAATAGTAAAATTCTCTAAAGATTTTTTTTCTCAATTCTGCAAAGCAAATAAAGTGACTTTCATCTTTGGTTTTGCATTCCATTTAGAGAGTAGCATGCCACTGTAAATGTATTTCTGCTTGTAAAATAATTTGTTGATAAGATACTTTTCATTTTTTCCAATCTTTTTTCCACATATATTTTTAATGATTATTTCATACAATCATGTGAATGGGAAAAATTCTGTGGCAAATACCTTTCTCACAAGCAATGTGCATTAAAAATTAAAAAATAAAGTTCTAATGATATAAAGGGTAATATATCTTCTATATATATATATATAAATGTCTGTCCACCTTTCTATCCATATCCTATCTCTCTCTCTTTCCCACGGACAGTACTACCATACTTTGATGCTATATAGCCTGTACTGTTAGGGGTAGGGGGGGGTGGGTCAAAATTGGAAATATTTTTGGGGTGTTGAATTTTAGCTGGTATTGGGATGGGGGGGATTTTAGCTGGTAATTTTGGGGGTATGAAAACAACCTTGGTATTTTCTGAAGCAGGTTAATTTTTTATTTTTAGGATTACTTTCTTAAAAATATGCCTAAGACAGAAGTAGATCAGTATACAGCAATAAAATTATCATGCAAGGAAAAATGTTATTCAGATTACAAAGTGACCAATCAGCAATTATAATAAAACTTAGAACAATCAGGATGATAACAACAAAATAATACTGTCAGGAAAAAATTATGAAATGACAGTATTAAATGATACAAATTTTTATGAAAAGTAAATTAATCTTGTTTTGTTCTTGAGCTTTTTGCAACGGATTGATGGATTAGATAGTGTTCCATGGAATCTGGTGTCTCACCTGCAGCCACATACTTGTCAATATAACCCCTGTATCTTTCATAAACTTTCACACAAAACTTTAACAATGCTGACCATGATTCTTAAGTAGGTAGGACTGATAAGACATGAACTCTACACATAAAAAATAATAATACAGTCTAATCTCTTTAATCTGGACTCCATTTATCTAACTAGGGCTTACATGTGATCAAGGTTTGTATGCTTCAACTCAAGCTAAATTCAAGGACTTTCCTAGGCCTCAAAATTACATTTCCAGGACCTCAAATATGCTGGGAAAAAAAATATTGCATAGCAGGTTGTTCGAATACAGTTTCCCAAAATCAAATGACTAACTAGGTGATCCAAAGATGTTATAAAAGAATAAAAAAATATATACGAGAAATAAACATGTTTATTATAGCAATCTTAAATCATCAATGAACTGATCATGCTGATATTCCAGGAACCATATGACAAAAATGGTTCAAAATAAGTTAAGTAGGAGCAAAAAAAATTATTTTCATGGACTTTTCAAGGTCTTAAAAACTAAAATGTCAGTTTTCAAGAATTTTAAGGCCTTGAATTTAAAAAGCTAATTTCCGTACTTTTCAAGATTTTCAGGGAAGTATACAAACCCTGTGTGATACCCTTAAATTTAACAATTTTACATAAGTTGAACTAAAGCCGAATTTTATTTATCCAAACAATTTTAAGACACAAAAACATCTGGGTAAATGGAAATTTGGATAACAGATTTGGGTCATAGTAAAGCTGTAATAATTTTGACAGAAACACGTGCTTTGGATAAAAAAGGTTTTATTGTACCGTCTTTACAACAAAAGATCATTTTGTGATACCCTAAGGTTTCAGACACCCTAGATCTTTTCTCTGAACAATTTTGCATGCACCCTTTATTTCTGACAGTTGTAGTCAGTAATACTATTCTTACTGCTAATATTTGGACACAAAATAAGACCAGTTAAAATCTGCATGAAGAATCAGAGTGGCACTTTGACCTAATACAGTATCCGGAATTTTAGAAACAAAAACCATTATGATGTATGCTGCCTTTAAAAGACTGTCAAGAGTTGCAGTTTTATGATTATCTACCACAGTTTTACATGTATATTATGTGGAATGTCTGAAAATTATGATTTATATCATATACAGTTATTATTTTCAAATTAACATTGATAGATGGATGTGTGATACAAGAGAAATATGTATATGTATACAGTTATTATTTTCAAATTAACATTGATAGATGGATGTGTGATACAAAAGAAATATGTATATGTATCATGTGTGGTAAGATTTAATTAATATAGTTTCCCTGAAGATAAAACACAATATTCACTAAAAAGAAAAGATAAACTGATAGAACTGGTATGCATAAACTTAAATTCCTAATATAAATTAATTTATTGTGGAAAATCATTTAAATCCATCATATGCAAGCCACATCATGACTCTTCAACTTTATATAAGTCACACTTTTGATACCCTATCATAATTGTAAAAATGCCTTATACAAAGTATACACAGAATGTATTATCCATGCCTCATACAAATTATACACAGAATGTATTATCCATGCCTCATACAAAGTATACACATAATATATTAGCCATGCCTTGTACAAAGTATACACAGAATGTATTAGCCATGCCTGGTACAAAGTATACACAGAATGTATTAGCCATGCCTTGTACAAAGTATACACAGAATGTATTAGCCATGCCTCGTACAAAGTATACACAGAATGTATTATCCATGCCTGGTACAAAGTATACACAGAATGTATTAGCCATGCTTCGTACAAAGTATACACAGAATGTATTATCCATGCCTGGTACAAAGTATACGCAAAATGTATTAGCCATGCCTTGTACAAAGTATACACAGAATGTATTAGCCATGCCTCATACAAAGTATACACAGAATGTATTAGCCATGCCTCATACAAAGTATACACAGAATGTATTAGCCATGCCTTGTACAAAGTATACACAGAATGTATTAGCCATGCCTTGTACAAAGTATACACAGAATGTATTAGCCATGCCTTGTACAAAGTATACACAGAATGTATTAGCCATGCCTTGTACAGAGTATACACAGAATGTATTAGCCATGCCTTATACAGAGTATACACAGAATGTATTAGTCATGCCTTATACAGAGTATACACAGAATGTATTAGCCATGCCTTATACAGAGTATACACAGAATGTATTAGCCATGCCTTATACAGAGTATACACAGAATGTATTAGCCCCATTATCTCAACAGATATTGTTAATCAATCAAAGAAAACAAAATACTGGTTTAGTAAATTATTAAATTCGAATAACATTTACCCTTACATACACCTGACATTCGAATTCTTTAAAATCTAATTCTAATCAATGGAGTTAAGGTACTGCTTCTCTGTTTAGGCAAATGACATTAGTCTTATATATTTATCACTGAAAACTGTTTCTTCTTTTACATTCAAGCAAGAGTGAGAGAGTGAGAAAGAGAGAGCATCAGACCATGATCTCAAAACATGATTAATATTCACCCAGATGAATACCATCCAACCAATTCAGACATCAGTGTTTGAATTGTAATAAGACACAGCAATAATAACAGCACCTCATGTCAACACTGCTTGTTACATTATCAATGGTTCATTACAACCCAAGCAATGATTGGCTAACTGTTCAGTCTGTATGAAAATGCCAGCACACTTCACAGCTTGTCATACTTGGGACTAATACTAAGGAAAGTTGAATGAAGAAAGCATTATTTCTTGGATTTTTCGGCATGAAGGCTTCATTAGTCTCTTTCACAATATACCATTTACGCTGAAATACCGTATATACCCACTTATAAGTCGAGTCCAACTGCAAACTGCACATGCCCAGATCAACCATAACATAATGTGCAAGCAGATCTGGGTCTATGTAGTTTGTTAGGAGAAATCAGTAGAACAAACAACACAGACCCGGATTTGCTAGTGCATTATGCAATGGCAGATCAGGGTCTATGTTGTCTGCAGCTGTACTTGACTTATAACCCAATATATACAGTAGGTCTATCTTACACATTATGAGATGATTATGCATGGTGATTTTGACAGCTAAACATGAACTTCACTGGCCTTGCAAACTGTGGCTTCAATGTAGGTATTTTCTCATTTGGAAATAACAGCATTTATATGAAAGATGTCAAGATCAATTGATATACTGACCGCAAATATTTTGATTTTGTCAGATCTACATAGCAAACACAATCGTTAATAGACAGATCCCAGAAACAGAAAAAGAGGTCGAATTTGTCCCACAACCTAAATGTTTAGATAGTTTTGCTGGAAATTGTTTTTTTGTCCCTAAGTTTTGAGACATTAAAAAAGATAATTAATTTTTTACATCTAAAGACAGTGTATTTGATTTCTTTTGGCTGACAATCTGGATTATTTGATGTTTTAAATTAAATTATTTGAGGCAGATTAATGAGTCTAGACTGTAATCAAAGAAATCAATACATATTACTGTACAAATATATAGTGGCAAAATTAGTTCAGGTAAAAGTTATAGCATCTTGTTAATCTGCTGTTATCCTGTGTCATCTCATTTTCTCACCACACTTTATCCCTTGTGCCATTGACTCTAACTTCTTTTCAGAGTATTACACAACACTGGTTTGCTTTCTTGGCCTGAAAAAGAAGGAAGAGCATAAATACAATACTTTTGCTCTGGAGTTGTCCAAAAACTAGCAATAGATTAGGCTATTTGATCAAGTACAAACTGCATGCATAAAAATACTTAAGAATGGAGGATATAGTTTGTTCAACCAAAGAGCTTTGTTTGCAATAAAGTTGTGTAAATGTTTTTCCACTTTTAGTAATAGTAGGTATATTTGATGGCAGAATGCAGCTTTTGTATAAATCGGAAAGGTGTTCAAGCCAGGACACTTTCTGATGAGATACTTTTCCAGTCAAACTTTACCTTTTCCGACAGGATTCGATTCCAGTCATATGTTCACTACATTCCATCTACCACTTTGGGGAAGTGTGCATTTAACCATGTAATATGTCATCATTTTACATGTACTCTTTTGAAAAGAAGGAAATAAAGGTAGAAGGTACACAAATGCATTAATAGAATGAGTTTATAAGACCCCCAAAACTGGTCAAAACTTTGATTTAAAAATTGTTTCAATGTGGGCCGAGGCTATATACATGACTGTTGGGTATATAGCCATTTTAAGGTATCTGACTGTCAGGTATATAGCCATTTTGAGTTACCCGACTGTCGGGTAAATAATGCTCTAAAATGACTATATACACAACAGAAGCTATATACAATAGACATGCTACCAAGAATCTCTAGGGATGTTTTACGAAGATGTATCCGATAAATACATTATAAACATTAAATTGGCATAATACACACATACATTTACTCTGAGCAAGCAAATTTTCTTTTTATTATATCCTCAAACATATTGTATATGTATAACAGATTTGAAGAAGCAGATTTCTTACTGTATCCCACACGATAGTGTCAGCAGTTAACCATTTATGTTTTGCTGTGTTTTGGGTATATTCACACAGAAAATATCAGAAATAACATAATTTTCCTTTCCAATTTAAGGTAAAACAACACATAAAAAAATATTGTTAAAAACATTGAATAACAAAATATATATGCATTGTTTGCATGCGAGGTGACCATATTTACCACTAGACCACACAAGCGTCTAAAAATAGTTCTAAATTCTTGGTCGTAATGTTATCGACGCGGCAGTGAAAAATTATATCATATTTCACTCCATTGAATTATCAAAATTATTTCTCTTAGAAAATCCAGTATTTCACTGCCTAGCATAACATAAATTGTTTTATTCAAGACGGTCGGGTATATAGTCATTTTGAGACGAAAAAGACTATATATACCTGATGGTTATATATATAGTTATTTCAGAGAGAACCCAACCCAACTGTCATGTACCTAAAACTGGCTATATACACAACCATTGGGTATATAGTCATTTTGAGACAAAAAGACTATATACCTGACGGTTGTGTATATAGTCACTCCCTTTAAAGTGCAAAATGGAGGTCATATACTTAAGAGGGATGGCAGTTATGTGCTTGATAAATTAGTTGAAAATAAAGACAATTTTGTGTGGAAAATTTACATTTTAGTCTGTGGGGATCATTATCTTTACTTCTTCAAAATGAATGGAGCTGATGATAACTGGTTATTTGAAAATTTGATTTCAACCATGAGTTTTAATGTGTGGAGATCAACATGCCAGACAGCGCTGAAGCAGCAAGTTATGGCAGTGATGTGGATACTGATTTTGATGAAAATATATACAATTTTGTGGGGAAAATTGATGTTTTAGGCAGTGTAGATCATGATCTTGACTTTGATGAAATGAACATAGATGATGATAACTGGTTAGTACAAAATTTGATTTCAAAACTGAATTTTAATGTGTGGAGATCAAAATGGTAGACAGTACTGAAGCAGCAGTGATGTGGATGCCAATTTTGATGAAATTATAGGCAATTTTGTGAGGGAAACTGATATTTTAGGCAGTGGAGATGGTGATCTTGTTTACACCAAATGAACTGAGCGGATGATAACTAGTTAATTGGTATTTCTGACTCGGATATTGACTATGATGAAGACTTGGATGCTTTTCAAGCTAACTGGACATATTGAGAACTTCATTTCTCATAAAGTTCGCCCACATACCAATGTTGGATGTGTGCATAATATTATGAAATTTTACTGCATTCCTGGAAATGGACCAAAAATAAACCCAACAAAACTTTGATATTATTACATTAGAATTTATTGTGGAATAAAAATACTGAACCAAAATGAAAAGCTTTGTTGACTTACCAGTAAAGTACGTTCTGTTTGCTCTCCAATTCTCATGCGAGTAAATTTAATAAAATTGTAATAACCTTTGACATTCTTGTGGATTTTTATTATTTTTTCACCTTCTTAAATGGCGTAAAATTTCCCACATTTCACACTTACATATAGGAGGTAAAATGAATATAGCACTTGAACTTTTTACCTCAGTGATACATTACACGCAGTGACATCAGTTCCTAAAAATAGCCAGCAACTTGATTTCAGATAAGGGGCACCGACATAATGGCAGCCAGAGACCTTTTCTATATTATTGTTCTTACCGAAAACGCTGTACCAGGCACTACATTTGTTCATCTGATTATAGATGAACATTCCAATATTCAATTATAGCAATGGTTAGAATGTTGAGGCCTGTCCAAGACCAGAAACAGAACCATACTGCTTAAAAGGTGGGCCAAGGCTATATAGACAACTGTTTGGTATATAGCCATTTTAAGGTACCTGACTGTCTGGTACATAGTCATTCTGAGGTATCCGAGTGTCTGGTACATAGTCATTCTGAGGTATCCGAGTGTCAGCCATTCTGAGGTACCCGACTGTATTGTATATTGTCATTTCAAGTTGCCTGACTGTCGGGTAAATAATGCTCCAAAATGACTATATACACAACAAAAGTTATATATGACAGACATGCTTCTTTGAATTTCTAGAGATGTTCTAAAAAGATATATCCAACAAATGCATTATAAACAATAAATTGGCATATGACACACAGTAAATGTGTAAAATTAGCGTGAAAAATATGATTTGTGACATTAGGTGATGCATGATTATTACACATCCGTACATATCACAGAACATCCATTTTGTTTTTATTTTGGTGGGACCAAACTGATTCTGGGTTAAATATTATATTAATCAATCTTTCCTTAAACCATTCAGTTCTGAAATCGACATAAGTATGCTGAGTTACATCTTGGAATGTGTCATTTTCATTTAGCCAGTAATTGTTTTGTTTATTAGTAATCCCAGTCCCATGGAAATGAAAATGATGATTGTCTAAAATTATTTTTTATCATGCTGTGAATGGTTTCTATTGGTAGCAAGTTTAGGATGGTAAGGCAATATATTGCAAGTTTCATGTGAAAGCATTCAACAGATTTCGAGGTTTATTTTTTTTTAGTTTTAAATGGAACTTGAGCAAGGTGTTTAACCATTAAGTGTACCAATATTTGAAAATATGCAAGATCTCAATACATTAATAACGTTTGAATTGAATTGTTGTTTTACCACTCAGCAACACATTATTTAGGTTATTTAGAGTCATAATAGTGTAATATGAATAGCGCAGAATTCAGGTATTATTGTCATAATATTGCATGGGTATTTAAGTAATACAAGTTATTATTATACATGTTGATGTCTGTTTTTGCTATTGTTATTCTTCTTCTTCTTGTTATTATTATTGTTATTACTATTGACCGCATCCAAGACTGTATCAAGGCAGTGATAGACAAGGATATCACAGGTGATGCTGGCAGTGGTAAATGGTATGAGAAAAAGTTACAAGAATATATGCCTCACGGGATGCTTTGTCCGAAAAACAATATGGCAGAATAGAAAGCAACCGGAGGCAATGACATCATGGTCTATTTTTAGCACAAGGTTGATTTCAGTACAAATGCCATTACAGATAGGAAAATTGCATTGAAAGTAAGTTTAAAAAAAATGTAAAACATGTTTTTTAGTTTACGTAATTTTTTTATTTCCAACTGAATTTTTTACATCTCAAAATTTTCAATGAAAAAATATATGACTTTAAAGAAAATTTTACGCTTTTTAAAATGGTATATAACTTTGAATAACTTGTCCTGTAAAACCAGATTGACCAATGTCACTGCATTCTCTCATGCTGATACACCACTGACTGAAAAAAATTCAAGGTCTTCACAACTGCCTGTCTGATTGGGCTTCCGCATGAAAAGGGTCAAAAGAAGTTACTGCAGGTTTTTCTATTTTCAGTAACAGAAGCCATATTTGAAGGCAGATAGGCATCATTTGTATAAACATGAAAGGTCTTCATGTCAGTATGTTTTCTGTCAAGTTTGGTTGAATTCTATTTAGTGGTTTTGTTTAAAGATTTTTCTATTATTTGCAACTGTGGCCATATTTGATGGTTGTTATTTTGTTGTTCATTCTTTGAGTTCGAAGTTGACCATGACATCACTAACTGGTTTGGTTTCTGTGAGTATGTGAGTGGCTGATCCGGCCAATTTGTGCTCTGAATGGTCTGCTTGGGTTTGCTTGAGGACTTGCTGCATTTCTGAGATTTACACTGCTCTTGCTTCTGCACTTCCTCTGCAATTCTCCTCAGTTCAAAGTCCAATGCTCCAGTATGGATGAAACTGCGCCAGGTGGAGCAATCCTGTGCAACATCTTCCCAAGACTTAGGGTCAATGTTGAAGTGTTTCAAGGATGACTTGAAGAAATCTTTGAAGTATTTCTTCTGACCACCCTGATATCGCTTTCCCTCCATCAGTTCGCCATTGAAGATATTCTTTGGTAGTCACTTTTCTTTTGTCCTGGTGACATGACCTGCCCATCTCAAGTGCGATTTCATCAGCAGAATGTGGACGCTTAAAATGCCTGCATGTGTGAGAACCTCAATGTCTGGGGCCATCTTACCCTCATCAGTTTCCTTAGGCAGCCCACGTGAAATGGTTCAGCTTCTTGGCATGTCGTCTGTACACTGTCCAGGTTTCACAAGCATACAGTAGGGTCGGTAACACAATGGCTTTGTAAACCTTAAGTTTTGTTTGCAGACTGATACCTCGGCGCTCCCACACATTTGCACATAGTCTGCCAAAGGCCACACTTGCTTTAGCAATTCTGGCATTGGTTTCATCATTGATGTGGACTGTACATGACATTGTGCTGCCAAGATAGGCGAACTTGTCCACTGCCATGAGGGTTTGATCATTTACTGTGATGGTAGGTTCTATGTAATGCTTTCCTGGTGCAGGTTGGTGCATTACCTCTGTCTTCTTGATACTGACTGTGAAACCGAAATTGTCACAAGCCGAAGAGAAATGGTCCATACTGTGTTACATGTCAGACTCAGATCTGGCATTCAGGGAACAGTCAACAGCAAATAGGAGATCATGAACAATCACTTCCTGTAACTTCGTCTTTGCCTGCGGTCTCCTCAGATTGATGAGCTTGCCATTAGTCCGGTATCTGATGTCAAGCCCAGTGTCATAGTCACGGAAGGCATCAGTAAGCATGGCAGAGAACATCATACTGAAGAGGGTTGAGGCCAACGCACAGCCTTGCTTGACTCCATTGGTGACTAGGAATGGTTCAGATAACTCGCCATCAGTGAGCATGCCATCATGGAATTGCCGAACAATCACCGAAGAATTTCTATAGGCAACCAAATTTTGCCATGATCTTCCAAAGACCCTCATGGCTGACTGTCAAAGGCTTTTTTCAGGTCAATGAATGTTGTGTACAGGTTGGAGTTCTGTTCCTGGCATTCTCTTGGAGTTGACGAGCTGCAAACACCACGTCTGTGGTCCCTCGTCCTTTTCTGAAGCCACACTGACTCTCAGGCAGGAGCCCTTGATCGATGTGATGCACAAGGCGATTCACCAAAATTCTGGTGAGGATTTGGTTAAACCTCTATTTCCATTCAAACAGATCAAACAACATTATATATGCAACAGTTCATGAACTTGCACACAGTTTACAGACAAAAACAAACACAAGAACTGTGACCACAATTCTTTTTTTGAAACATTATCATGCAAGTATTCATTATTGGCAAGCAAGGATATAATACAACCTAGTTTACCAAGCCTAGTGAGCATGCCAGCCAACTGACTCCATGATGTTTTGAATGGAAACATCACACTCAAATGCAAGACTTGTCAAAATTGTTCAAATTTCAGGAACTGAGATCTTCATGGGGCATACCTGATCCTAAAAGAGCCCAGAATACACTAATAAAAAAACTCACCCGAGCCATGAGGATAGTGCTTGAGAAGTTATGTCTTGCTTTCCTGACTCAACAGGCAGGAGAGTTATTGACTGGTGCTGCAGATGTTCTCTGTGTACCTCGGATAGCACCTGAGACAGCAAACTATTCTTGGAGATGAAACCAGGTTGCATTATCAGTACAACCAAACTGTTGAAATGGAACTGGAGGTAATTTGGATCCATGGACAAGGCATGCAGCTTGTTCATCCTCCACGTTGAAGCTAAAGCTATAAAGACTCAAGTTTAATAAGAAAACAGTTTTTTGGGGGGGTGGGGGTTCAAATTGGGGCAAGTTGAACCATGTCAAGACCCAGGAGGGGTTCCATTTAAAAAACAAGGTGAGCAAGCAGGGTTTGGACAGGTCAAAATTGGACAACAGGTCAGAAAAATTCTTGTTGTGAACAATATCTTTTCTCCGATGTCTGAAAATGTCCGAAATCATGGAACATTACCCTTTGAGAGTAATAGGAGCTACTTTCTACCTTGTCCTCTTTGAGAAGTTAGCTACTATCACTAGCCAACTTTGGAAAAAAACCTTAAGGGGAGTGATGTCATTGCCCTGACACCAGTCAATGAAAACATGCCACTTCCCCCTTCAAAGTGGAGACCATTTAAGTGCTTAACTATTTTTCACACAAGGCTCCCCTGACCAGAGACAGATGTGAAGGAGCTTGTCCAGAAACAGATGGAATACCAGTTACCTCAGCAGTTTGAGCAATGTGGGGGCCACCATAATCTTCCTGGGAACATCTATTGTGAGACTGAGTAGATCACTGATCCAGGATTTGTCCCATCAGAGTGGAGCAATTAAACTAGCTGGCAAGTCTTGATCCTCACCTTCTGAACTGCCTTCAGGATTGGGAACGATGGGGGGGGGGGGGTGTCATATGCCCACATTCCCTCCCAGGTAACTGACAGGAAATTGACAGCATAGGACTCTGGTTCCTGGAATGGAGAGATGAAGGTAGGCAGTTCATGATTTCACCTTGTTGCAAAGGTCTATCCCACAGGGTGTAAACTCAGTGAAAGACAGATGAATGAAGAGACCAATCAGTATGAAGCAGTTGGCCTCTCTTTGATAATAAATCAGCCAGGACATTGAGCCTACCAAAATGTGCCAGACATGTACCGAGATATGGTATCGGGTGCACCATTGGAGGAATTCTCATACCATGAATACAAAGTTCCAGTGATTTTATCCACCCTGGTTTGCAGAGGTAATTCACCACCACCAAGTTGTGTGAAATTATCAGGATTGTCTTTCCATGAATTTAATCTCTCCAAGCACGGAAAACACAGAGAATGGTTTTTGTTTTCAAGCAACTGATCTGAAATGCCTACTCCAGTATTGTTCACCTGCTGTTAACTGTTGAGAAGCAGGACAAACTGGCATCTGTGCAGACTGTAACTTCCACTGCATTGAGAAGTCTTGGTAGATATTGACTCCAATCTCATTGATGCGTTGGGCAAAAGTAGAACAAGTCTGATATGAGTTAGAAACGCCATACCAAGATGAACACAATGCTGAGAGGGGACAAGATCTGATTTATTCCTGTTTACTATCCACCCTATATTGTGAAGGAAGGTGAAATGGTGGTTCATATCCTGAACTAGAACAAAACTTACGAAATGTTTCTGCAGAATGTCATCTAGGTACTCTGCTGTTGTCATGGAGGAGGACATCCCAAAGGAGATCATGCAGTGTATTTCTAGATGATGGCCCAAGGGCTGAGGCTCAAGCTGAATTGGTACACTGACCCATGGTAGCCAAAGTGAAGACACTATTAAGATACTGGGTGTATGTGAATATGGAAATATGTGTCAGTCAGATTGAGCCTGATCGCGTAATCATTGTGCCACACCAACTGTCAGAGCGACCTTGCCATCTCCATTTTTAACTCTGAAGCAGCAACAAGTTGATTGAGCCAATGCAGTTTTATAAATGACCTCTACAAACAGACTCTTTCTAGTTCCAAAAGCCAGTAGCTCTCTGATTCCTACTTTTGGGACCCAAAGGAGTCAGGAATAAACACCTGCGGAGTCCAGCTTCCAAACTATCTCCACTGCCCGCTTTGAGAGCAAAAGTACTATCCCCTTCTGTAAAACACCTGCCTTCATGCGATTTTTGGGATATCAGACCAGAAATATGAGATCTGTAGCCCTCCAAAATGTCTTGGATCACCCAATCATTGCGTGTGAAAAGGTTCATCCAAGTCTGCCGAAACAGAATGTGTCTGGTACCCACAGGAAGGTGGCCAACATGTGGGAGGGACAAGAAGTCAATTACAAGTACTGGGAGACTTAAGGCAGATAAACTAGGTTTTCTCTCCCCCCTCCTGACCTGCCATTGAGAATGAGGAGCCTGTGGCTACCTAAATTCCCTTGGCTATGAAAGGACTGTCGCTACTGGGGTAAACTTCTGTCATTTTGCAGACAATCATCCCTTTTCTGATACTGATCCTGATACGGCTGAAAAAAGGCTTAAAAAGGAAGGGGCAGGCAAGGAGAGCTGAAGCTGTAGCTCCTGTGCTGCAAGCTTTCTAATCTCCTCAACTGTGACCCCCAAACAGAAGTCATGAGCAAAAAGGAAGAAAGATAACAGGGCTACCACATTATGCAGATTAAGTGAAAAGAGCACTAGAAAGTATCTCTCCTCACCAAATCCAAACTGCAGGAAATGGTATGGGCATTCGCCTACATATGATACACAGCCTTATTAACAACCTTGGCTATACAGCACACTGACTCATACACATAACTACTTCTTTCCTTTATCAGTCAAACGGAAAATGTCCAAGGACACAAAGTCCAGCTGAGAGGAAGTCACCACAGCATTCCCCATCAGCTTGGATGTAGTGTTAAACACCTGTCTGTCAATCTTGTAAAACAGAAGGCCAGACATACTGACAGCAGCTGTATCTTTATCCAGACTCAGAACATCCATGTGGACATTCTCCACGTGGGACCAATATCAATGCAGTGAGATCAGAATATCCATGTGGTACATGTCCAAGTGGGACCAATACCAATTCAGTGAGATCAGAATATCCATGTGGACATGTCCAAGTGAGACCAATACCAATGCGGTGAGATCAGAATATCCACATGGACATGTTCAAGTGGGACCAATACCAATGCAGTGAGATCAGAATATCCATGTTGTACATGTCCAAGTGTGACTAATACCAATGCAGTGAGATCAGAATATCCATGTGGACATGTCCAAGTGGGACCAATACCAATGCAGTGAGATCAAAATACCCATGTGGTACATGTCCAAGTGGGACCAATACCAATGCAGTGAGATCAGAATATCCATGTGGTACATGTCCAAGTGGGACCAATACCAATGCAGTGAGATCAGAACATCCATGTGGACATGTCCAAGTGGGACCAATACCAATGCAGTAAGATCAGAATATCCATGTGGACATGTCCAAGTGGGACCAATACCAATGCAGTGAGAACACTGCTAGCAACTGCTTCACTGAGAAAAAGCTCTGGCATTACCATGGTCTTAGATTTTGTCTGAAAGATACCCTGTAATTCCTGTGATCTTCTATAAATGCAGAAGACTTCTAAACAATGGATGTTCAACTTCCTTGTCAGCATCCACAAAAGCCTTTAACTTATATGTCCTATTCACTACAGGTGGGTGACAGCACTCAGAAGGCAACAAGATCCAGTAAATTTCTTCAATTGCCTCCCTGAAGCTAAACTCTATCTGTTTCAGAGCTGGATCATAGTGTCCTGGCAACTGAGATTGTCACTTTCCTCAACAGAGGGGTTGTGCTCGTCCTGTATGCCATCCATGTTTCAGATCCAACATGCCACAAGGCAGTGAAGATGCATCATCTTTACCATGCATTGTGTGGAACCTACCAATTGGATAGGAAAGCAAACCTGGCCCCACCTTATCAAAAATGGAATGGGATCCAGGTGCTGACTATTCTGTCAGCTAGGATAGAATGGGTGGCTGGACAGTTCACATTGTATGGACAGCCTCTTCTCCAAGCCTTCAAGTTGTTTATGCAAGCTGTTACACCACACTCCATTGGCCTATGTACTGTATACACTACATGGACTAGAAGATGAACACTTGGCAGAGACACGTCTCATGGTTGTCTGCTATGACCCTGAATCACTTGTACTTCTTGCATCTTGAAGACACTTCCTCTGAAACAAGGGAGAGAAAGACCAAAATGCAAAAATGTATACAAATTATGTAAAACCCATGAAGAGAAAACACCTATAAAACAAACGAATAAATGAATTGCAGTGTTTGCTATGCAATTCAATAAATACACAGGTGAATATAGCCAACATGTGTGACTTACTGATCGATGAACAGGTCCACAGTGAGTGGCAAAAAATATTAATAAATTCACACAAAATACACAAATGATGTACGCACACTAACACTAAAAATCAGGTAATCACCAAAAAATGTACATGAATTGCTTAAAACAGTGAATAAATGTTAATGGATTCAGGTGGCCTGCTTAACTATAGTTGCAGTCCCAAAAGAAAGCTTAAACTGGTCAACATTCAGTATGCATGTGGCCACCTAGCGGGAGCAAGGGGAGGTAATCTATAAGACTTAGTTCCCTTTGTCCATATGATGTATAGCTGGCAAGACAATTTTTCATCTTTTCAAAAGGGCTGGATTTGGGAGATAACAGAGTTTTTTCCTAATAGTGATGTAATAATGTAATGTATTCAATGGAAAAATTATAATTTTTATCAGCATATACATTATCTGCATACAGAGAAAAGTAATTATATTTTAATGTTTTCCATCACAACAACAACAATGGTGATAACATTTTGTGGTCAGAAAATGATCCCTGTATCTCGCCTATGCTTTTAAACATAAAACACCACAAACCATGAAACTATGGTACTTACTGTTTTATAGAACGCTTTACTCTGCATGCCCAACATCTCTGATTTATCTACTAAATCATCCAGCTTCTCCCCTCGTTGTAATACAGCCTCTATTGTGTTATGCTGCAATAAAATTTTTACTTTTTTTTCAGATAGCTTATGTTCACATATTACATTCATATGAAAATAATTTTATTTGTATGTTTGTTTGAAAGTTTATATACAGCCAAGGCAGTTGAAGTAAAGTACCTTACCCAGGGACACACCACAGTGGCCAACACCACCTGATCTGGACAATATTCGCACCTGGATCCTTTTGATCACAAGTCTGGCAGGCTAACCACTGAGCCACCGTGATTCCTGATGTATGAAAATAAAACCTCAAGCTAATTTCCTTACACTAAAGAAACAGCCCTATTTGTCTTGAGATTTTAGCAAGTCTGTGAAATTCATTTCATTTAAAAAATCACAACTTTAATCCCAGGGGACTAACTTAAGAAAAAAAGAATTATTTGTGTGTGTGTTACTGACAAAAATAAATCACAAAGATGTATTTGGTGCTTATTTCCAGGTATTAAAACAGTCACAATATGCAAAAACCACAAGGTGGATAACATAGAGGTATTGTGGGCTTGTGCTTAGCACTCTAAACTTGACATTGCTGAGTATGACACTTAACTCATTATCGCCGAGTGCCATTTATAAGCATCATGAGGTAGTATCCTAGTTCCGAGCACTTTGACGTCAACATCATTCATGATACACCAAAGCGGGTGGTATTACAGAAAAGAAGCAATATGTAGTTCTACAATGATTCAAAATATGGAGACCAGATTTTGTTTAGGCTGAATATTACCAGTTTTGGAACCAGAGTTTGTGTCCGGATTTCAGATTTTTGCTGTTATATCCAAACTGCACACGGACAAATGAACTTTTGCAAACAGTAGGGTAAGTTTGAGATTTGGAGTAAAAAAGGACCAGGACACAAAAATTATGGGTCCAATAAGCAAAACAAAACAAAAACTAAGAAAAATAAGAATAAGAAGTCAAATTTTCTCCCATCTCCACATGCAGCAGCAAAATAGCCAGTCAAAAGCATCTTTTATACACTTAAGCATCTAGCAAAATGAAAAACTCTATGAAACATGTGTTTTGATGCAATCAGAAGTAGCTAAAAAGATATGTATCCTACCGCCATTAAGCCAAAAATGAAAAGAATCTACAGGGGAAAATGAGTTAAGGGGTGAGTTTTGATGACGTCACTAAATCTCAATATTCCCTGCTTAGTTGATGATTTGTGCATTAACATTGTACAGAAATTATAAAAATAGCCATTCCTTGACAATTTCTAAGAAATTTTCAAAAAATCAATTACCTCATTATCCCCGCATGCCACATTTACACGTCTCAAGGTAGTACCCTAGTTCCAAGCTCTGTGATGTCAACATCATTCATGATACACCAAAGCAGGTGGTATTACAAAAAAGAGAAAGATGTAGTTCCACAATGATACCAAATAATGTAGACCTTCTACTCACATTTAAAGTACAGTGGAAAAAAAAATATTTTGAGACCAGATTTTTTTAAGGGTGAAAATTACCAGTTTCTGAACCAGTCTGTGTCCGGATTGTAGACTTTTTGCCATTAGATCTAATTACACATATATACCATGTTTTGTGATAAAAACATCATGTGCAATTTAATTTACAGCATGATTCCTTTTCAATTGTTAGACTGCCAAATCCCACATTAAATGGCCATCTTTACAGGTGACAAGTTTGGCTATAATCAGAGGAAAATTAAGGTAAGTCCCATTCTTAGTCTTACAACACTATTACAATAACTTTATTCTTTTACACAATGCCCTTTAATTTGCCTTAACTAAAAACCTAACTTTTAGTCATCTTCTGCCATTAATTCCCTTCCCAACTGCTTTTTGTTCTTAATTTCTATAGTGACCAAATTAATGGGGCTTGGCAACCTAAAATTTGAAATGACCACTAGTATAGTAGAACCTGTCTTGCAAGGCCACCCCTTCAGCAAAAAAAGTATAGTCTCCCAAGACAGGTTGTCTCCCATGACAGGTCACAACACTTTATAATCAATAAACCTGTACATTAAAAACCTGGTCTCTCAAGTCAGGTGGTCTCTAATAGCAGTGGTCTTTCAAGACAGGTTTTACTGTATTTTAAAGTTGGTTGCCCTAGGACTAATAAAGTTTGCATGATACTTGGAGTGCTGTTGACAGCTGAAATAACTTACCAAAATAATTTTTGTTTCATCTAGATCACTCTGAATTCTAGTCATAGCATCAGCTTCTTTTGGATTCTGAAATTGTGAATGAAAACGAAAAAAAATATATAAAATACATCTGAACAAAATTAGAAACTATAAATGAAACCCATCATTCATCATGTAACTGTATTTACAAAAGGGTTCTTTTTTTATTTAATGGCTACATAGTTACTAATTCATCATTGTTTTCACAAGGTAGTGAGAAAAAAGCATATACAAACACCAGAACTGACATTGTCACAGTAGCATTATTGTACATGGTTATAAGGTTGGTATGTTGATGGTTTCCAAGTTATGTCACAAGGGCTATGTCCCTTGGAGGTTAAGGATGGACCCTAGGACCAATTTCAGTTCCATATATAAATATTTATTTTCATACCCAGTACCAGTAAGTGTATATCTGGTTATTGAGTGGGAACGTCAATAGTTTTTAAGTTAAAATGGATGGATTAAGTTCCTGGGGTTAGGATGGACCCCAGGGTCAATGTCATTTGCATGTATAAAATTGTCTTTTCATTCCCAGCAAGTATGTGTGTGTATATATATATATATTATAGGACATTTTCAAAGCTAAGACCCAGGGGATAAGTTCCAGGTGGTTAGGGAAAGAGCCCAAAGCATGACTCATTGGACCCCACTCCCTGGGACTAGATCAAAATTCCAAAAGTGGTGGCACAATCTACACCCATCAGACTATCATTGACTCGAGTTTCATAAGTCTACCTAAATGGTGTACGAGGTGTTTAGGGAATTTCATGCATATCACAACATCTTTCACTTCCTTCAAAGCATGGGGATAATTCCACATACATTTTGAAATGGTAATAAAAAAATGCTGCTGCACTTCAAGCAAACTTGTTTTAATGGATTAAAATAGTGAATAAATGACAAAAGCTTAATGCGAATCCCGAGAAGTTATCTAAGCAAGTGGCTTCCAAATGCTTATGTATAAAACCATCACAATGTTTGTTTTTATATACAGGCTACATTGCCATAGATGTTAAAGATATAAATAAAATATTACCACAAATGTAAAACATGTGACATCACATATGCTTGGATTTATATTTTAAAAAATGTATATTCACAGTTAAACTTCCCTAAACCTGCCCTGCAGACTGGCTATATATTCTAGTCCCAATGGAGTTGTCCTGATGCTAACTTCATGTTTACTTGTAGACACATTTGGAGTGGTCAACAATATACAAACTGGTACAGAGGATTGATGCCAAGGCAATGGGAGCTGAGAATCTTTCAAAGAGATTTGCCTTGACAGCTGATTCAGGCTGGTCTGGACAGGATTTGAACAATTAACCCACTTCTTGTGTGTCTAAGCTAATGACTAAGCCACCACATGAAGGCAAGAAACATTAAGATGCATCAACAAGCAAAGTTTCATCAATATAGGATCAAAACAAAGATAAATTATTCTAAATGCAATAGGGTTAAAGATACAGAAGATGTAACAAACACACAGCTGAAAATACAAACATCCTAAAATTATGTCAAAGTGACCTAGTTTTGGTAGAGTTACTCTGGTTGAGATGCATCCAAAATATTCAAGAGTGAAGGTAAAATAGGATCAAGATATTGAGGATGTATTGAACAAACAGCTGATAATGTATAGGTCATGCACACACAAAATTAGGTCACAGTGACCTACTTTTGGTATGGTTGAGTTATTCTCCCTAAGATGCATCCATATACCAATTTTCCTGAACATACATGACATAGGGTCCAAGATACTGAGGGTGTAAAAAATGAATAGCTGAAAATACATGTCACTCAAGTGTGAAATTAGGTCGACGTCCCAGTTTTGGTATGGTCATCTTGTTCTTGTCAAGATGCTTCCACATACAAACTTTCATGTGTACAGGTGAAATTAGGTATAAGATACTTGAGAGTATAACAAACAATTAGCTTAAAATACATAAGTCACTTAAGTATGAAAATTAGTGCACAGTGACCTAGTTTTGGTATGGTTATATTATTCTCCCTGAGTCACATCCATATACCAATTTTCATGAATGTAGTAGGTCAAATAGGGTCCTAGATATTGAGGGTGTATAGAACAGATAGCTGAAACTACATCAGTCTCTCAAGAGTGCGAATTACATCATACTGGCCACCTCCATAAATTGGCCAAACTATTTTGGTCCCAACAGTTTCTAGTTAAAGGGAGTTTCCCTGTAATACATAACAGAGCTGGCACATAAGAATTTATTAAGTAAAACATGTTCATCATATATATGGTTAATTATGTACATGAATTACATATATTTGACATGTTTTACAAATGTGATTAACATATGTTCAACATGTGGGAAATTTTTAGCATTACATATGTGAATGTGTGGCTATTTTGCTGTGTATATTAATCACAGAAAGAAGCTGGGGAATAAATACTACTACTACCGAGAAAATACCAAACATCCCCACATGATCATCATTCGACAATCCCAGCCAAAGAATAAAAAAATTACCTGATACTTCTGTAAAAGAGTTTCTAGTTGTAAGAACTGAATAGTGCTAAAAATAAAGAACAAAACATTAGATAATCCATTTTTCAACAAGAAAAATTACAACAATTCCATATTTTACTGCATTTAAATTTTATGTTGAAAGACCAGGGCTCAAACCAGATGGCAAAGTGACTAGAATCACTTTCTAGGCAGATAAGTTGCCTTTTTTATGTATATAATCGATTTTCATTTCAGCTTTTGATTTGAAGACAACATCAATGAAATGCAGCTTTTGAGTTGTGACCTCTAAGAGTATAGTCCCTACTATGTTTTACTTTGATCCAAGGTACCAGAAGCACCTTGTCAAGGTACTGATACATGAGTCACACCTATTGGGCTCTAGCACTTGGGACCTTCTGACACACAGAAACCTTCTTATCAGTCACTAATATGTACAATTGATAAGTTGTGCTGATGGACAGATTCACCAGCTAAACCTATTACTGTACATACACCTACTGAACCTATTACATAAACCTATTGAACCTATTACATAAACCTATTGAACCTATTACATAAACCTATTGAACCTATTACATAAACCTGCTGAACCTATTACATAATCACCCACTGCTTTGCATGGGTTGCTGTATGTGGCAAGGTGACATGAAAGATAAAATAAATTACAACCAATTGCCTTATTTGTTTTATTACTAAAGACAAAGTGTTGAAAAAAATCACAGGAATAGTTAGCCATGTACTGTGGTCCAGAGGGGTAAGATCCAAGATATTCCAAATACTTAACACATTTATAGGCATCCACATTCATCAGTGATTTCTCCAAGATTTTCACACAGAGATAGAATTCCTACTCTGGCACTTTTGTAAGGAAAACTTCAAAAAAATTGTAGGGGGACAGTTTTTATATGATAAAAGTAGCTATGAACAGACTGTATGTTTCTGCAAATGTATGTGTGACAAATAACTTTAAATGAATGAAATGCAATCTTTTCAGTTGTTTATTTTCATTATATTAAGCACAATGGCAGTGATCATGTGTTATGACAATGGCATTATGTCATATGCATTAGAACAGCATAAAAGCAAAGACATTACAAGCAAAAGCCAGAAACCAGATTTTCACCAGATCATTATGAGCTGTGAAATATTAATAAACATTACAGGTTTTGTTAGGCTTATGACAAGTCATCTGTGTGCAATTTTTATGCTTGTGATCATTTTTAAGGAGGGATTCATTGAATTCAGCAGGGATTTGTGCAACCATGTGTCCTGGAGACAACAGTCAATCAGGTCATGTTCCAGAAAAACCATGCCCCAAAAGAATCAGATCATGTTCCAGAAAAACCATGCCCCAAAAGAATCGGATCTTGTTCCAGAAAAACCATTCCCCAAAAGAATCAGGTGACAATGAAAAGAAGAATAAGGAAAAAATATGTAACTATTTCTGCAACCGAGTTTTTTTCTTTCTTCAAAAGACTTGTCATACTATTCAGTACATGGAATTCAAAAGACTTGTCATACTATTCAGTACACGGAATTCAAAAGATTTGTCATACTATTCAGTACATGGAATTCAAAAGACTTGCCATACTATTCAGCACATGGAATAAAAAAGACTTGTCATGCTATTCAGTACATGGAATTCAAAAGACTTGCCATACTATTCAGTACATGGAATTCAAAAGACTTGTCATACTATTCAGTACATGGAAGCCATTGTCAAAAAGGCAGAGGAAAGGAAACATGAAATAATTCCTACACAAATCAAGATTCTCCAAAAACCTCTCTCACTCCTCCCATTTTTCTGACCCTAGTTTGAGCCCTGAATACACTCAATTTTATATATCATATTCATTATATTAAAGTATAATGCACTCCGTAAGAAAAACACAACTGAAAATATATACTGCATGGTAATATCTCCTTTACAAAGGAAACTTTTTATGCTAACGAGTAACAGGATAATTAAAACATAAATCTTCATGCTGTAATGTAAAAAACAATCATAAATGACTATTTGTCAAAATTTATCAACAAATATGTAAAGAACTGACTAAAATATTCTGTTCCAATAATTTCTGACTTTAATACATTACTGTGATAACAAACTATAATATTAGCTGGAACAATGAAATACTAATTCACAATAAATACAAAGGTTTTATGGAGTGTGGCAGCTTGCCTGTGAAACATGCTATTATATACTGTAAATCACAACATTGTAGCAACATTACATTTCAGAGAATCTGAAATTTCAGCATATTAGCAAGATAATTTTTTTTGGCAAATTACCAATGGGCAAAAAACTAATAAAGTTTTGGTGATAGTTGTACCTCAATTCAAACTCATATGTGCTTGCATGTCAGCACAAACTAAATAAGGTGTGGTTGTTTGATTCCAACATGAGATAAACCCCACATAACATAAAATCGATGCCAAAAATAAAATCAATCATAGTATTGACTATACGTAATATGCACATGTCTATCTGCTCACTCATTGGTAACATCTTCAGTATGACATGGTGGCTACTAATATCTGTCCTCGGTTAAAAACATCCAAACTGACCATAAAATTATATGCTCACTAAAACTGTATGGTTCACAGTAGCCCTATTGTACACGACTTTGACACAAACATTTCAAGAATAGTTTTAACACTGACATCACCGTCACTGACATTACAACTGGAAAATTTTGCACCCATATCTTGTGATACGCCCATGTCTTGCAATCTGCTAAGTGCAGGATGGACAAAATTCAAATTCTTTACACCAATCTGATGAAAAGACCCTCTCCATTACATAAAGAATGAATGTAATTAATTCTATTTCACAGAGCTTACCCTTGTTTGGCTGACGACCATTGTGACTTGTTATATTGGGCAGAAAACTCATCTAAAACCTATGAAAGAAAGGATATTGACAATTGCTAGTAATTTTTTCACTGTGACCTTAAGTTATATAGTTGCAGCACAAGAAAATAATTATTGTAAATATCACTGGTGCAAATAACATTATGCAACTATTTTGTTCCAGTTAGTTCAATCTCCATTTTCTGATAGTGTTCAATAGTAACATAATATAAACATATTAAATAATTCTGTGCTCTGAATTATTATTTTTTTCCTTACACAGCATCACACCCCTTTGCAATTACAGGACATTAAAACTTATAATTGTTGAATCCATTCTTACTTAAAATACTCAGCTATTCAAGACCTACACACAATTTGTTATAGGATTAAAATTTAGCAGAGCATTTATAAGATAATTATACTTATGCAAAAAAATGTATAGGATTACAATTTAGCAGAGAGTCTATACATCAATAAGACATGTACATAATTTGTTCTAAGATTCAAATTTAGCATGATGTCTATACACCAATAATCTTTCCTACAATTTTGTTACAAGAGTCCCTCATAGGTACTGATACTCTACTGGCTGAATTTTTTTCTCCTCACAAATTCGAGATAAGACCACTTCTTCCTTTTAACTGCTTACTGTTGAAACCATTTGATTTTTTTCAGTGAAAACAAGATTTTCAAATTAGCTGCTGTGGTGGACATACTGAATGTCAAATTGGCACCATCTTCATTTGAGAATAAGTAGACTTCATTAGAAGTCTTTTGTTGAAAACCCCATTTCAATATGACCATCCATTCAGAGGGAGTAGTGACAGCAAGATTTTCAAGACAGCCATTCTGGCAGCCATACTGGATGTACAATTGGCACTATTTTCATCTGGGTCAAACTAGGTATCATAAGAGGTCTATTGGTGAAAACCACATGTCAATATGACTTTTCATACAGGATGAGTAGTGATAATAAGATTTTCAAGATGGCTGCTGTGATGACCATATTGGACCTAAGATCAGCACCATTTTCATTTAGGACAAACTAGACATCATAAGAAGACTTTCAGTAAAAACCACATGTTGATATCAGCATCCAATCAGGAGGAGTAGTGATAACAAGATTCTCAAGATGGCCACTATGGTGGCTATATTAGATATCAGATTGGCAACATTTTTATTTAGGACCAACTAGACATCATGAGAACTCTTCTAGTAAAAACCCCATATCAATATGACTTTATGTTCAGGAGGAGTAGTGATAACAAGATTTTCAAGGATTCCTGCTGTAGTGGCCATATTGGACCTCAGATCAGCACCATTTTCATTTAGGACAAACTAGACATCATATGAAGACTTTCATTGAAAACCCCATGTTGATATGACCATCCATTCAGAATTAGTAGTGATAATAAAATGTTGAAGATGGCCAACGTGGCAGCCATATTAAATATCAGATTGACAACATTTTCATTTAGGACCAGCTAGACATCATAAAAAGTTTTCTGGTGAAAATGCCATGTCAATATGACTTTCCATTCAGGATGTGTAGCAATAACAAGATTTTTTCAAGATGGCTGCAATAGTGGCCATACTAGACATCTGACTGGCACCATTTTCATTCAGGACCAAATAGACATCATAAGAAGTCTTTCAGTGAAAACCCCATGTTGATATGACTATCCATTCAGAAGAAGTAGTGATAACAAGATTTTCAAGATGGCCACTTTGGTGTCCATATAAGATGTCTGAACAGCACCATTTTCATTTAGAACCAACTAGACCATGGGATAAATGGATGTGCAAAGTCTCATGGAAATCCTCCACATAGTTTAGGGGTAGCAATAACAAACTTGTGCTAAAGGACAGATCGACAACAGACCATCCCATAAACTCTTCTGGTCTGTGACCAGTAGAGCTAAAAATGAATTGCATTCAAATTTGCATTAAATTTTCTAAATGTTACACACATAGAATTTCTACATTAAAGTCTATTTCCAAGCATGTCTGCTTTTGCAAAAAGTTTTTTTTACTTGTCCTTTTACAAGTCAATGGTCAATTTGCATATATTTAATTAACCGTTCAGCCACTGGTTGAATTTGTCAATGAAAGCTATTAACAATGGGTGTATTGCAAAGGGACCTGCACACTACAATTTGCTTGGCAGGACCTTAAACAGAGGAACTTGTGTCAGAAATTAAAAGTTAGGAGAACAGGCATTCAGGGGCTATAACTCCCCTAAATGCTGGAAATCCAAATCATTCAAGGTCTGATCAATATGAAGGTGTATGATAAATTAGGCTTAAATCCAGCAATACTTAGTAAAGTTATGTTGCAGAAACTAAAATCAGGAGGAAGGGAAATCAGGGGGCCATGAATGCTCTATATGATGAGAGATTCCAAAGGACTGCTGATGGGCAGACAGACAGACAACTTATTACTTTAGGGATCTGCTGACTTTGTTGAGTGGGACCCTAATTAACTGTTGTATAATACAGATTCCAAAGGACTTCTGGCCAATCCATGATTTTTACATAGTGGCTAGAGCCCAGTTTCCAGCAGGTGAAAACATTTGGCTTACTCTGATCTTTTCATGCATTTTTCCTTAAATTCTCAAATTGTATAATTGTAAAATTTCACAACATTTAACTTGGAAAATCTTGAAAATAAATTTAAATGTGCTATTTGCCATAAATATTTAGTCCTAAAACAAACAATATGACTGAACGGGATAAACATTGAAAAAAGCACCTCTCTGAATAAGCAAGCAAATACAAAGAGTAGCTTCTGATTGGTTGCATGCCAGTGATGATGTAATAGTAAAGTTATAGATACAATTACTAGCTGGTGTGAATTATTATGTAATCACATTTTGATTGTAGTGTTTTGGTAGTTGGAAAGGAGTTTGTACATACCTTATTTAACAGAGTGTGTGCTACTCTCTGTGGATATTCATGATCTGCTATTACAACGCCAGCAAGATTATCACTGCGAACATATACATGACATATATATTCTGAAAGCCAAAAATGGAAAACAATCAATATAATTCCTAGTGACACACCAAAAGCAAAAAGTTTTTCCATCATGTATTAATTTACGCACCTTGTAATTTTTTTCTTTAATCGAACTTACAAAAAGGAAGAGAGAGTGAGAGAGACAACAGACACAGAGAGAAAGAAAGTATATAAAAATTGGGTAAAAGAAAGTAATGTGCAGGGTAGATGGATGCATGGATTAATAACAAATTTAGATGCACTGACTCCTGTTCCAGAACTACTTGTATATGCATATTATCACAAACTTCCACATTTATTCATACTTATCATGAAGTAGATTTGAGATATTTGCTTAAACATACTGTACAAGAAACTATTTTACTGAGCAGGAGTATTAACAAAATAAAAGAAAAAAACTTTTTATTTTATGCTAGGCTGAAAATTACTGAATTTTCCAAGAGAAATAATTGTGATAATTCACTGGAGTGAAACACCAGATATATTTTTTCACTGCCACATCAAAAACATTATGACCAAGAAATCTGAGCTATTTTTAGATGCTTGCATGGTCTACTGGTAAGTGTGGCAACCTCACATGCTGATAAACCAAGTTCTATTCTCACAATGTGCATTCTATTTTTTCTTCAGTTTTTTAAATTATTTTTTATATGCTTTTTTACCTTCAATTGGGAAGGAAAGTATGTTACTACTGATATTTTCTGTGCAAATATACACAAAACACAGCTAACCACTGACATTACTGCACTGCAGTGTGTACAGTAAGAAATCTGCTACTTCAATATGTTATACATATTAATAGCCACTATGTTTGAGCATAAAATAAAAAGAAAATTTGCTTGCTTTGAGTGAATAATGGATATATTTCATCTCGTGGGCGAAAAACTTGAATATTTTCACTCGTGACTTCACCACTCATGAAAATACTGAATTGTTCACTATCTCGATGAAATATATCCATTATTCACTCATTTGAAGCAAATATCCTCTCTGTATTTTTTTCAACAACAAAATACACTCAATACAGCTTTGCCAAACTTCTTTGTCATTAACTGTAATGGTCCCATTATACAGTTTCGCACTTTGCATAGGGTTTGATTTTTAAAGAAACAGGATTTGCCAGGTTTTCCACATTGGTCATCTTGGTTATTTGTAACAGACCTTTATATCTTAGGTATGGTTAAAATAACTTTTAATTCCCTTTATTTTGGTGAATAATTGATGGGTGTAATTTGGGTTATAGAGTATACAGCTTGGCTTTACTGCAAGATCCGCTTGGTCATTTGCACTCCTGGACTTCAAAGGTATATTGGGAAAAAATGAACCGATAACTTATTTTTACTTTTTATACATTTTATAGTTCATTCATTGCACTTTCAGAAGCTGGCACTGTCTAATCTGGTAAAATTCATTTTCCCTATTTTAATAACTGCTAAGGTTAGTGTACTTTGGGCTAGTTCAAGCTTATTTTTCAAGCACATGGGAGCAACCATTTTAACAGCTGTCTGCTTTAGATAGTGCATAGTTTCTATAATTACCACATGTAAGGAAATTTCAGTCACAGTACATGAAAATAGCATAGAAGATGCCAACATTCTCTCCAATGTGCATGTTGCCAATGCAAACAACTTCACCTTATACCGGTCCATTCTCAGAAGTACATAATAACTATAGAGTGATACCAGTGCCTAGCTCATTATATACATAAACTTTTTCAGAGGTCAATGACAATATTATCCAGTCAGGCAACAAATGGGGACAAATTCAATACTTTTGAGGTATTTTGAAAGTATTTATATAACATTAAAATAGTCAACAATTAAGGATTAGGCACTTGAACAATGCCAATAACTGTAAACTTCTTTTCTTTCGAAACAATCCTGCCAAAACCGCCCCATGGGAACCCGTTGTTGCTGGGTGATCTTGACCTTTAGGTCCAAAATTGGATCCGTAAAGTTCAGATGAATGGCAGTGTTACTAATGAGCATATTGTGATTGCTGGTGCTGAAGGAATTGTTACAAAATATGCAAAACATAAATTACAAAGATACAGACAGTGTACATGTACATTCAGATCAGGTCTCGGTTAACCTGGAAACATCTACCTGCACATTAATTACTTAAGATTACAATAGTGGTATTCACGTAAAGCATCTTATCTGCACAAATGACAACATAGCACTTTGGAGAGACCTGATTAAAATGGGCTTTGAGAAAGTTTATTTAGCAGTTAGTTGATATGTGCAAAAATGTATATATAAATGGAAATAATACGTGCTTTGATAAATAAAGAAGGACAGGGACAGTGAGTAAATCTGCATTTATTACTACACATCAAGTAGTCATTACAACCTTACACAAGTTTTTATGCTCATGAAATTTTGCATTCAAATTAAATTGTAGTCAATCAGTTGCAGTGTTCCTCATCATTCATGTACTTATCCTAATGTATATTTCACATTCTCAGCACTATAGATAGCCGTGATATTAAAACAAATAAAGAAACAGGTGCTGCCTTTCAATTGCATATGATGGGGGGGGGAGGATGTTGGCTTGGTTGGTATTTTGTTGTGACCTTAAATTCATGGTCTAGCTCACCCATGAAAACCACAAAAATTGTAACCCAATGAATTTAAAATTTTCACAGTAAATCATTTTATAGCATTGCAAGAATCAACTCTACTGAATATATTTCAGGGAGTAGATACATCTTTAAAAGAATTCCACAAAAAAAGAAGTCTTATCACCTCTGCCTTGTATGATCCAATAGCCTAAAGATCACTAAACCAAAAAAACTTAGTCACTGCCACTTACCTCAAATGGGTTTGAATACAAGTCTTCAAAATGAATGCACTTATAAAATTTGATGACTGTAACTAAGAGTGTCAGAAAAATGGAACTGAATACCAGAATTAAATCACTAAAATATGAAATTCATATACAGAACAATTTCAAGAAATGGTGCATAATGCAAAAACTTAACATTAATGCCTACTGGAAAAACAATGAGAAATACAACAATAACGATACCATGAGAAAAGTGATACCTTCACAGTTGAGGCGCAAAACAGCTTTAACAAGCTAAGCCTGTGTCTGAGTTGTTTGAGATATACCTTGTTCCTTCACAGAAGATCTTGTACTTGTCATGGTCCTTTCTACCAATATCTTACAGGAGAAATCCATGAATTCCTTCACACTGTAAAAGGGAGTACAACACTAAATGTAGAACAACTAGAAAGGCTTGTCATCACAAATCCCCCCAACTTTCCACTGCATATTGCAATCCCTCCCCCTACTCACCCCCACCTCCCACACTGTGATTTAGAAGTGATAAAGCAAATTCCATTATATATATGATGTGTCTTCCTGCTATGATAACAAATATAAAGTTTGCTTATAAAATATTTTTTATAAGGCATTGCAATATCTTTTTTTGTATGTTTTACTTCTGACCCACTCCTGGGGACAACAGGGGCTTGAACCAAAAATGCCACTCCCCTTGTAGACAGTTAGCACAGCAGCAAAATAACTATGAAGTTTTGTAAAATTCCACCCAGCCATTAAGGAGAAGATGGACAGACAGATAGAGGGTATTGCAATAACCCCAATACTTTCTGTCAAGCCCACATTAGTTGGAAGAAAGATACAGCAGTCACTTATCCAATGGCAGCAGCAACAGTTTGTTAAGGTTTTGCTTAAAGTTGCTAATTTGCATATATTTCCAACACCACTTGATATATTCTCAAAATATTTGACATGAATTATTATGAAGCTAAAACAATTCATTCTTCAACATGCTCACTTCCCCTTTTACCTTGGGGCCAAGGTTAGTTATAACAAATCTGCATTAAAGTTTTGGTAAAAGTTTTTTCATTTGTTAATATTCCGAAACTATTTGATAGAGTCTCAACATACTTGGATTTAATCATTATGAACCAGTTTTGTTTTTGTTCTTTTTGTTGGTTTTTAATGGCACTTTTAACACAATACTGGCTAATAACTGAAGCTAACTGCCTCTCCCAAGGACACAATGAGGCAGCCAACCCAGGCTGGCCTGGGTGGGTATCTAACCTGTGACACAGCCTTAGTCTTCACAAGTTAGAGATTCAGATGAGAAAACAAGATTCAGGTGAGAAAAGAGGGAGTCCATTAGTAGGCAAGAAACAATTTATTACACTGAAGCAAAGTAATAAAATTAATTAGAATAAGTCCTATTAACTATATGTATTTAAAGGCTTCATTTCAATTATCTTATACAACTATAATAAAAGCTGTCATAAAAGACCACTGCTATGACAGACCACCTTGTCTTCAGTGATCAAGTTCTCAAAGCACAGACTGATTAACAACATCATATTATGACCTGTCATAAGAGACCAGCTGTCTTCAGGGACCATAATTTTATGGCAGAAGGAGTGGTCTTTCAAGACTTGTACTACTTTATCTGAATATGAGAGGGGGGGGGGCTTAAACTACCAAATATACTCTTCATAAGTCTGGTTCGACTTATAAACGAAAATATATGGTAGTTTTTTATGGGTCAAGGATACACAGGAAGCATTTACAGATATCTCAGATTGTTATTTCCAAGATCTCTGTACCAAGATCTCTGTTCCCATATATACTTGCTTTTAAGTCAAGTCCAACTGCAAACTGCACAGACCCAGGCCTTCCATCGTATAATGCGCAGGCAGATCTGGGTCTATGCAGTTGTCAGGAGTAATCAGTAGAACAAATAAACATAGACTCTGATCTGCTGGCACATTATATGATGGCAGATCAGAGTCTATGCTGTTTGCAGTTAAACTTGACTTATAAGTGAGTATAGGCAGTACTTCCAATAGCTCTGTGAGTGTCAGAATGATAACAATCAAGAATGTTACCTTGATCTCTGAAAGTATCCAAATGAAGAAAGTTCATGGGCTGCAGCAAGAGGGCAAACTGTCCCACCCTCAGACTTGGAAACCACTGACAAACAATACAGCTTCATTTTTCTTCCGTCTTTCTTTCCTGAAGATAATAAAAAGCGTTATATTTTCTGCTTGACTTCAACTTCGTTCGTTCGTTCGTTTGATTAACGACGTGTGCGGCCATTCGGCCATTTACATCAAATTGACTTCAACTGAATACTAAGGACACTTTACAATACAAACTTTTTTTTAGAATATGCTGAGTCACATAAGTAGTCTTCTTTCAGAATATTTAGCTTGTTTAAATTTATGATGTGTCAACAAGCATTAAATTGTTTCAAAGTTACTCAAAGACAATAAAAACAATACTTACATCATATATACTGTATATACTCGCATATAATCCGGGTCCAAATGCAAACAACATAGACCCTGAGCTGCCGTCGCATAATACGCCATCAGATCAGGGTATATGTTGTTTGTTCTACTGATTAGTCCTCACAAACTGCATAGACCCAGATCTGCCGGTGCATTATGCGACGGCAGATCTGGGTCTATGCAGTTGGTATGTGCCTATACGCGAGTGTATATGGTATATGCTGCCTATGAGACTGTATTGACATTACAGATATGCATTATCTAATCTAGTCATTCTCTTCAAAGCAGTTTTCCCCAATAAATCAATACCCTCATTACAATTTTTTAAAACACTAACACAATTAAAATTACGATCTGTGAAAGGATGTGTCAACAATAATTTTAGGCAAAATTCATAATGATTGTTGCAAAACATGTTCAAAGCTTGTTAAACAAGAGTCCCTCGAAGAGAACTGATGCTCTACTGGCCAAAATATTTCCAGGAATTCAAGATAAGACCATCTCTTCCTTTTAACTGCTGAGTGTTGAAACCATCTCTGATAATCTTTAGCAATAACAAGATTTGCAAATTAACTGCTGTGGTAGACATAATGGATGTCAGGTTGGCACCATTTTCATTTAGAACGAACAAGACATCATAAGAAGTCTTATGGTGTTGGTGAAAACCCCATGTTGATATGACTCTTCATTTTGGAGGTGCAATGATAACAAGATTTTCAAGATGGATGCCATGGTGGCCATATTGGATATCAGATTGGCACCATTTAGGGCATCATAAGAAGTCTTTGGTGAAAGAACAATATAAATATGACCAGTCATCTAGAAGAAGTAGCTATAACAAGATTTTCAAGATGGCCATTATGGCAACCATATTGGAAGTCAGATCAGCACCATTTTCATTTTATGACCAACTAGAAATCATAAAAGGTCTTTCAGTGAAAACCCCATGTTGATATAACCATTTATTCAGGAGAAGTAGTGATGGCAGCCATTTTGGACATCAGATTGGCACAGTTTTTATTTAGAATGAACTAGACAACATAAGAAGTCTTTCAGTGAAAACCCCATGTTGACATGACCATCCATCAAAGAGTAGTAGCAATAAAAAGATTTTCAAGATGGCTGCTGTGGTGGCCATATTTGACATGAGATTGGCACCATTTTCATTTAGGACCAACAAGAAATCATAAGAAGTCTATCACTGAAAATCCCATGATAGGACCATCCATTCATGAGGAGTGCGATAACAAGTTTTTCAAAATGGGATGTCCTAGTGGTGTCATTATCATTTATGACATATTAGACTATGGGATGAATGTGTGTGTAAAAGTTTCATGGCAATTCTCCAGGTAGTTTAGGAGGAGTAGCGTTAAGAAGCTTGCACTAACGGTCTGATGGATGATGGACAATGGACAACAAACCATCCCATAAGCTGTCCTGGTCTATGACCAGTAGAGCTAAAAAAAAACTGATTCAGTGTAATAACTGCCAAAGATTTCAAGTCGAAACAAACTCAAGTCAAAACATTATCAATAAAAAAACATAACCAAACAGTCTCTTGTGAGAAAGACCAATTTCTTAATTAACTTTTATTCTTCACAGATTTAAAAAAAAAAAAAAAGATGGGGATTATGTTGTCCTGCAAAAAGATGGGGATTATGTTGTCCTGCCTGTCTGTATTTCTGTCCAAACTTGCACTAACAGTCAGATGGATGAGTAATTAGTAATGTAGTGTATCTCCTCCATCACAGTTAGAGGTACATGCTTGAAACTTTAGACTATGTCTAGGGGTGGTCTGTATATGGTGCACAATGGTTGTAACATTTTTAAATCACATCTGAGGATGGGGAAGTTTTTTTAAAAAACTCTCAAACAATTTCTTAAATATCATAGATGTAAATATGAAAGTTTGCATGTATCATCATCAAGGCCAGGGCTATAAAATGTGCAAAATGTTTTAGAGTTATACCCTCAGGTCTTGCCTCAGAACTGGGGACTGTTGACTCTGGGTCATAACTTGGATCCCCACCCTTTAACCATATGTAGGTTTAAAGGATATGAGCAGATGCAAACAGACATATATCCAATACAGACTTTGGGTCATGTCCCTAGAGTAGGGAACTTGCCCCTGGGTGATACTTGAAAACTGTTGCAATCCCCACCCTAAAACCAAATACAGGTTTCAAGGACATAGGGAGACAAATCAAACATATAGCCATTAGAGACCCTGGCTCACACTCATACCCTTGGCTCTTGGCTCTTAACATCACTCCAGAGATATTGCTGTTCATGGTCATTTTACAATTGTAAACATACTGCTATAAATAATCTTTATATTTGTCTAAATGTTCTGTTCTTTATATGTCACTAGAGAACTTATATATGCATTTGAAACATTATTTGTGAAATTACTGTGATTTCCTTTTAAAAGCAATGTCTACTGTTGTTTCAAGTATTATCACTAAAACAATATCAAGGGGAGATAACAACTATGAGGCTAATCATTTACCTAAATTTGAATTGCCTCTCTTGACATATAAAACTGACATAAAAGGCCAGTGGATCTATACTTTGTTACTAATTTTATAAAGTTTGTTACTATTATTAGTAACTCAAACAATATTTGGTACAAGAGAAAGGACACTATGCCATAAACATGGAGAAAGTGAAATCTCTCCAAGCCAAAATGGAGTATGGAAAATTGATCTTGGATTATAGTAAATATTCCATGTTAGATCTGTTTATCTACACCAAGGTATTTGGTCCCATAAACCACTTCTTCTAAGTATAGGATATGACCATGCAAAGTAAGTTCAACAGAATCAGCATAAATCCTTCACCTCCTACTGGCCTGCTAGTATTGTTTAAGCAACATATGTCACCTAAAGCTGACATAAACCCCAGTCTCCTGCATATGTAAAGACTCCTACTGAAAGTATCATATGGTCCATCCCTCATAACAATTATACTAATTGTGCAAGTACCATATGGTCCAGCACTCAATTTATATACTTATGCTATACTTTGTTTCCAGAGTAAAATAAAAATTATTGAATATAGAAAAGTCTAAACATCAAAAGGCACCTTTACTCAACTTGCCTAACATAGGTACCAAATTTGGTTGAAAGATCCTGAACAGTTTAAGAGTAATGCTACAGAAATAAATACATTTACTGATGGACAGACAACCGTACATAGTGACACCTGTATCTCCCTGTATTATATACCTGGAAGATACAAATATAATGTTCTTCCAATCCTTCTTCAAAGCCCTTTTATTGGCAGATGGTACATAAAGTTTTCAATGTTACACTAATCATGGTTGATCAATGGCAAATATTGCAATTAAACTTGTTGGATTATCTTAAAACTTCTGTTATTTCTATTGCAGTTTATCATGATGTAGACCTATCACATATATACTGGTAACTTGTAAGTGAAACAAGAAGATGGAGTCATCTATCTTCTACACCCCAGCAAAATAATGTTGAAGCTGATAATGTCACAGGGATATATTTAATGGTTTGGGAGTTTTGCTCCATAAACAAAAGTGTGAATAACAGTTGGATCAATGAAAAAACATAAAAAATATTATCAAACCTGAGGAATTTCTATTATCAAAAGGCTCATCTAGATCATCAGTTTAATATGTGCATAAAGTTTCATTGAAATATCTTGAATGATTTTGTAGCCAAATTGCTCTTAAAGTGAAAGAGTGAAATAATGGATACATGGATGAACAAATGGATGGCAACATTTACACCACTATTCTAATAAAATGTACTAAATTTCACAAACTGAGATATCTTAAAGAGTTCATAAGTTTTGCCCTGGGAAAGGGAAGTGTGGATAATAGATAGAAAACAAATGGATGAAAACATTAAAAATATTAAACTGAAATAGTGACAATAGCAAAAAGCACATATAGACCACAAATTGAATAAGTGTAACAAGTTCTATATAGATATCTTGAATGGTTTTATAGTTGTGCTCTAGAAACAAAAGTGTGATGGACGGATGGATGAAAATGTTAAATATATTGAAACTGAAGAAATGTGAATAGCAAACGGCTCATCTACACTGCTATATATTGGGGGGACAATATGCATACCAATGTAAAATGTATCCAATCAAAAAAGTATTACAAAGTTCACAACATGGACAAACAGATGTGTCCAAAGGGTTTACATACTTAGCAGGGATATACAATAAATGGGACGTACACTTATTGCAAATAAAAATGCTCAAAGTTCTCTTACAAGTAAGTCTGAGTTTGTTACATCCAAAACATAATCTTTAAAATTTCAGACACTCTTGGAAATTATGTGCTCTATCTTCCCCCAGAAACATCTATAAAACACATGATTCGCAACACCCTCCACTGCCTTTGTACTATCACATGGCAGCTTTTTCATATGCAAATGAGGGTGCCAACAAGGCAAGTGTCCATGTGAGTACCTGTTTATGCTTGCACAGTGGCTAATTAGTCACAAATGTAAACATCCGGGTTGATGACACTTTAGCAAGTTGCTTTAACATGTACAATTTTCAGAGTCATGAGTTTTTATATGCCACAAATTCATGATGAGGGCATTTCAACAATAATTTAAAGCCAGTTGATAAAGGTTTGGAGGATACATTGCAGAACTGTTCAACATAGTTGTATCTATTATTTCATTATCATCAGAGAAGTGATGTTACATAACCTTGTCATGCATTTGGTGGCATTACAATAAACTGCTGCATTGCTCCGGTTTTTATTTTTATTTTTTTCTTAATGCTGGTCTACTGAAAGGAGATGACAGTAATATAATGCTTTATAAACAAGTAGTTAAACCAATGATTTAAAAAAATAATCAAGATGCACCAAGACTTTAAAAAGAAATAAAATGGATTAATAAATGGTTGTGGTTTTTTTGTCAGTACAGTTTTATGCATGATTATTTTACCATTCAAAATGTCTCAAAATGAATAATAAAATTTGAAAATTGATTTAATACAAGATGAAGAAATGCATTAAACAGAGCAACTGGTATGTATTTCACAGTTGCAATGGAAAAGTGGTTCAAGTTATTTCAAATATAGAACTTTATACTCATGTTGAAGCCGTAGATATGGCCCTAAAATTTAAATTCGTTTTATAAAAGCTTGTACAGTTTACATACAATTTATTTAGCTTTTAAATGATATCAAATATGACTAAATTTAATAGAATATGAATAAATGCATAAAACAGAGCAATTGGTATGTACTTGACAGTTGTTGTGGAAAAGTAGTGTAAGTTATTTCAAAAATAGCATTTTATGCTCATATTTAGACCCTGGATACAGCCTCTTAAAATTAAAATTAGCTTATAAATTCTTGTGCAGTTTACATAAAATTTATTTAGCTTTTAAATGATACCAAATATGACTTGATTTAATGGAAAATGAATAAATATACAAAACAGAGCCACCTGGACATATTTTCCAATTGCAATAAAAAAGCCATTCAACTTATTTCAAAGATAGAATTTTATGCTTAAGTTTAGATGCTGGATATGGCCCCTAAAATTAAAATTGGTTTTATAAAAAAGCCCATGCAGTTTAATGAAACTTTATCTAGCTTTTAAATGTTGCCAAATATGACTTTATTTAATGCAAGATGAATAAATGCATAAAACAGATGCAATAGGGACATTACCCTCACAATCTGAATTTTGATGTCACACCTATCCTTTGTGCTCATTACTCACATAATTTTCACAAAATGTAAAAGAAAACATACAATTGATAATACCATTTTTATTTCTGCATTAAATATTAATGATTAGTATATGAAATATCACAGAATAATAAAATCAAACTGGTGTTGCAGCAGACATACAATATGACTGCCCCCACTGTGCTCTCACTTTATCACATACCACCATGTGAGGTAACAGAGATCTCTTGATCCAGCAGTCAATTGTGAATCTCTGTGTTACAGATGTCCCTGTTTCCACAATGAGGATGATTTTACAAAATTCAAAGTATAAACATAAATCAATTGTTTGATTTGGACCTCCAATATCTAATTTTCTTTTGGATAGTGAGAACAAAACTTGATTAAATATGTTGTTGGAAGGAACTGCATACAATGTCTCTATATATACTGCAGTGAAACCCTGCTATAGAATGCTTGATTATAGCATGAATTTGTATATAACATAACCATAGTGTGGCTCTCGAAATTTTAAAATAATTTCACCAATTTCATTAAGTATTGGATAAGTTCTCTGCCAAAATAAACAAGAGTTTGATTTAATAATTTGGCAAGATGTGTTGCATTCTTGAAGAAAAAAATGCATTATCATTGTGTCTTTCTTTATATGAATCAAGATGTTAAACATTTCTATTTGTGAATGTCCATTTCAATTGTGTCAATAGGCAATCACTGCACATTGCTCTTAGTTTATTTTTTAAAGACATCATCTCATTAAAATGCGGATAAGTCTTATTCATATTATAACTGACCCATGAACAATGAAGCCATTAAGTCTTCCTTGTGTTTGTCTTCAATGCATTCTGTGTACAATCGTTGCTCAAACAACAGCCAACATATGTTTTCCTGTTAAACTGACATACACAACCAAGCACCAAACAATGTAGTGGTTGAAAAAAGATTCTCATCTAATTTATAAATCAATAAATGTATGTAATTGCTAATCATCAATCTCACAGCTTAAGGTTGTTCAAATTATGGGGCAACAATTTAAATAAGCATAAAAATTGACAGCTGTCAACAATTATTCTTGCTGTAACCATTCAAACATATAGGTGTCAAAGTGTTAATTAGTGGGTGTTTACAATGGATAATGGTACATGGCAACATAAAGCTTTTACAGTAACAGAAGCTTGAAGCCCTGGACAGGATTAAGTCCTGTGTTAAACAAATGCAATTAGGTCAATATTTATGTGTTCACAAGTCGACCATCCGAGGATGGAAGAGGGAAGAATCCAAACTAGCTGGTGATGGATATGCATGAAAGTGAGGGATTGAAGGAAAAGAAAGCCAGACTAGTGGATGACACACAACTTGATGCAGCCCTTTATCAGTGGGTTTTTCCAACTAGGGCTGAAGGAGTGCCCAGTGTTGCGCACAGGATCACATAGGCAGGGGACACTGTGTCCATTACCCTTCAAATTTGAGGGACATACAACATTTCAAAGGGACAAAGGAAAGGAAAAATGTAGTACATTAATGCATTAGAATTGCTAAAAAGAGAGATAATCTTACTTGCTTCGACAGTTTTACCACCTTAAGTCATATTTTCCTTGGACATTTACATTATTGCAATCAATATTTTATCATATGATAAAATAACTCATGAAATCATTAACATGTTTGAATATCTGGTTAATCTGAAATGAGCTGCACCATGGAATTTTCGTTCTGCTTGTTGCTGTTATTTAACATTTGTGTTTACTGCTTATCTACCAGCATTTATTATAATAAATGCCCATGTTTTTCTTAATTATTTTTATATTCAAATTAATAAATCATTAACTAAATAACAAATTGTGTATTTTCATAAATGAGTATCTTTTATCAGCCTCAGAATAAATTAAATCTTCCTTGCCATAGTTGTGACTTTAACCACAAAAATATGTTACACTAGAGACCGTCATATACTTCAGCGACTCAGCCAACTACCACAAACCTTGACTGTTTTCTTTGCCAAACACAATGGATATTCATTGCAATCCGACAGTTTTTATGACCTTTAGCAACTTTGGCCATTGCTAGTGCCAACATAGACATCGATGGGCATCCACGAAAGAAAAGTTCTACATTTATTTTTTTTTGTTTCTTGAGAAAAAAGCATGCTCAGGGGGGTGCACAGGGTCAAGATTTGGGGGACACAGGACAAAAAATTGCGGGAAACCATTCGATGTGCAACAATGAGTGCCTATAATATAGGCCATATTGTGACCTATTGTAAAGGCACAAGTGGACAATTTTCACAATGACTTACATAGGCAAGATTAAAGTTCAAAGCTAGCTGTGAATGGCTAGATAATTTTAAGAAGTGACATGAGATTAGCCTAGTCCTACAATGTAAGATGTCCACCAAGATATTTATGATGTTTGGGTGCAACGTCTTACTTCTAAAAACACATGGTGTTGTATAGCGTTTTCCCCGGTCGACTGACGGGGGAACTAAAGGCCAAATTTCTAGGAATATCTCACACACTTGGCAGCCCATATCAGGGTGGATGTCTTACATTGTAGGACTAGGGATTGTTTCAGGAGAAATCTGCTCTACAGATTCTGAAGCCACTATGACCTATCCAGATGAACTTAGGGAATTAATAAAGGAAGGTTGATATTCCCAGGAGAAGATTTATAATTGTGATGATACCAGATTTTGTTATAAAATGATGCCCGACACCACCCTGGCTATGAAAACAGATGAACATCAACACAAAGGGTTTAAGAAAATGAAGGAGAGGATGGCTTACTTTGCTATTTTTGAGTAAATAAAATGGTCAATCACAAACTTAAACTACTTTGTATCAGAAAATTCAAGTCACTGAGGTGCTTACATCGTATAAATATGAAGTTCCTACCTTTTTTAAATGATGCAATGAAAAATGCATGGATTATGGCTGCCTTGTTAAAAATTGGTTTCTAAATGAACCTGAACCAGCAGTTCAATCCCACCTGAGAAATGTGAAGATGGAGCCGAAGGCATTGATATTGCATGACAATTGGCCTGTCCACCCACCTGCAGACAGACTGGTTAGTACGGATGGCAAGATAAAAGTCAGCTTCCTCCTGAAGAATACCACTTCCAGATTCAGCCACTGGATCAAGCATAATATCAGCATTCAAAATGAACTATCGAAGAGTACTTGTAAAAAAAGATTGTTTCTGACAAAACTTCAGTTAAGGTGATCCTACTAGTCTAAATTTTAAAGAAGTCATGCACCTTGAGGTCAAATCCTCGGATGCCATTACATCCAGCTGCCTTAAAAAAACCTGGGATTAAGGACTGGGAGCAGCATTTTCTACTAATCAGAGTAACATTGGCAATGTCAGCCATGATGATGATAGTTTATTTGATGGTTTTTCGGAGAAGGATGTGTCTGAAGCTAAGAGGACATTTGGGTTGTTAATGCAGTCAAGGGAAAGTGTCATTGAATGGCTCACTTATGATAATGACTGTCCAATTGTAGACCGTGTTACTGAATCGGAAATTATTCAGAACGTTACGGTAAATAAAACCAATGATGATGCTGCAGATGGTGATGATTCTGATGATGACAGTGAGAACACCATACCTGAGGACCAACCACCATTAGCAACAGAAGCAATCCAAGGCCTAGAGTGTGCAATATGATGGATGGAAACTCAGGATATTGATTAGGTTCTCATTTTTCAGTTGAGGAATATGACTGACTTTGCTAGGAACAATTGTGACAGTAGCAGGAAGCAGCTGAAAATCAATCAGTTTTTCAATAAACAATACAATTTTCTGATTCATTGCAGAGAAAATTCTAGCAGTATGAAATTTATACAGATACCACTTAATGAATTTGGGATGTACACGTGTATACATACTGAACTGTAAATATTCTTCATTTTTCCATATATAATTTTTGGATTATCTTTTTACATTGAATTCAGACACATAATGATCTATGAAAAAATGACTAAATATTATACTTCTGTGTGTGTGCATATTTTTCAATGCAATTTTTATGGATTCACTCTTATGGATGCAATGAGATCAGCTGGTGAGTACATGTACATGTATTTATACTTTAACTATTCATGCTGTAGACATGTACATGTAGGTACCAATGCATGGTTTTCTGAATAAAGTAAAATATTAAATATGCAATCTCTATGTTTTCACTATTTCTTGTTTAATATGCATTGATTTAAGATGGCAACTGTGCCACTGAAGCACACAGTTTTGCATCCACCCCTATACCCCACCCGCTACTCTTTTCTGTAGAGCCAAGGGGATAAGCATGCATCATTTTCTTTAGTTAACTGCCTTGTTTGGCTACTGTTCAATACAAATATATAGCATGATGGTACTTTGTGGACCCTGACCATCATGTTATAGAAGGATTTCACCGCATACACATATTATAAATATCAATACAGATTGTAAAAAGTGCATGTAATTAAAAATCATTTATCTCACATGTTTGTGGAAACATAAGTAAATTGTAAATCAACATGGTCATGCAGGTGCCTTGATTAATCTTAAATAAAATATGAATTGTTGTTCTAAAATTTAATACTCATATAGTTTTAACAAAGTCTGTTCATTCCTGATTGAATCAAGTGAGCTGCATCTTTCTTGTTATAAAAAACTTCCTGACAAAAATTATCTATCGCTATGGACTTTTCAAAATGGTGACTGGGGCTGCTAAACTAGGTCATGAAAAGAGGACATCAGGTCTAATCATTACCAGTGCAAGGCAATAAAAAAATTTGCAATATGCAGTGCTTTCATAGTGACATCATAGCATGTGCGGCGGCACAATTTACCCAAATACACCCAAATACACCCAAATACTGCCCAAATATACCCAAATACTCCCAAACACTACCCAAATACTGTCCAGAGACAAGCACGTGATACATTTACTACTAAATAAATTTTTTAATTCATTGCCAAGTTAAGTTCTGGGTTAAAATGAAATACGTTAAATTAATAAAGCAACTAGAAATTCGTTGTACGAAACGTAACGTACATCTCCAATTACCATTTGCTCGGAAATTATCGACAGAGTCCGGGACATGTATGTTCCTAATTTGCATACTTAATTGCAGATATCTATATTCTAGAAGATTGTTAATTTTTATTTGTGGGCACATCTTTGAGATTTAGATATAATTAGCTATTGGCCTCGAGTGTGTCTCCCTCCCCCTCCATGGCTCTTTGTCCAAAACATTCAAAGGCTTTTATGTGTTCGTGTTCCCACCCTCTGATGTTTATGTGTTGTTTTTTCCGTAAAGAATAAAAAAGAAGTTTGAAAAGTAATTCTGGAATTTGTAATTTCACTTTGAACATTAGCTCTCGCTGAACAGCCTCTTTTAGTTTCTCTATGTTCTTTGATGCAGCCGCCTAGAGAGAAAAGAAAACCGCATTAAAATAGTCGATTAATACTGGAATTAATGCAGATTTTGAGTTTGTTAAGGCATTGGTAATATGCAAATAACGCACATAGACAGGTAAAGCCGGCACAGACAATTTAAAATGACAACAGTGTCTTCGTTGTTTGCTGTAAATACCTATTTGCACCGAACATTGTAATGAATTATGTTAAATATTCAATAGAGCAGTTTGTCAAAACAATTGAATATCATCATTTGTAAAGTATTTTATGTTATTTAAAACATCAGCAGAAAGTTTCTTGTGAGTATATATTTTATATGTACATATGGTAAGTACTAGAAAAACTAAATGCGCAAAGGCGGCGCAGAGACGTTATATACTTACAATACTGAAAAATATTTACAGTTGATACAAAATTAAGACTTAGAAATGTTTGATTTGTCTATATGTTGATCGTTATAGTTCTTTTATTTACTTATTTTAATATTTGTAAATGGGGAAATGACTTTTCTCTCCTTGTTTCGTATTGACCATGAAATGTCCTCATGTAACATTCTAAACATATCTAATTAAATGTTGAGAGAATGAATAGGACACGCATTGATATCGAATTATATAAATAAACACTGTGTACTTTGATACAACATTTAAGGTATAGGGTAGTGAAGTGCTGCTCTAATCAGATTAACACGTGTTATCGCGTGTTACAACCACAAGTAGCCGAGTATATACGCGCTACATCAGTTAGCATTGTGGCGCTACAAAGACAGTTCAAATGATTTACAACAACAAATATGTAAAATTTACGTTGTCCCATGCTGTTTGTTTGGCAAAATTGTCTTGCGAGAAAGCCTAATCAATATACTCGTTGAAAAGCCACAATGTTGACTCTAAAACTCTTGGGACAGGCAGCGCACATTTGTGGACTGATTTGTATATAAATTGTATATGTATCGTATGTAGATGCAAAGAATAGAAAATTAAACTAAATCTATTATATCTTTTTATTTCTTTATTTTTTTTCATGTTAGTTCTATGTATAAATGTTAAAAGAAAAAAATTTAAGCAATTTTAATCTATTTTTTTTCTTCATTTTGTTTATATGTAAATATTAAAAGAGTTTTGATATTCTGTATCAATTTATTCATTTGTCATCTCTTTATACTTGCACATCTTAAAATGTGGATTCATGTATTAATAGCTAAATAATATGCATTGGGAAATCAAAAGTACTTTCCTGCATGTAAAACCGATAGGTATTAAATTCAAAATTGTGGGACTTAAAAAGCATGGTCCACGTACCTAGTCACGGGTAGACAAATGTGTAGCAAATTCTTAACAAGCTTTACTAAGGAAAATACTCCAGTACAATACTTTCAAATATCCTTTTTGAATTTTCTTTGCGTGTGTATGTGTTTACTTTTATGACCGATATTGCTCTAATTGATCATATCTTTCTTTCAGATTTAGAATCGATTATCTCTATTATTATTAAATGAGATAAAATATGTAACAAATAATGATAAGCAGATTCAAATTTTTGTTTTACAAAAGACACTTTTTAAATATTAACACTAATTTAATACAACGATGAGTGGAAATAGACATTTAAAAAAATGGGCAATATAACAGTTTGGTAATACAATAATTTTAAAACAGTATTCTCACAGAAAGTGCTATACGATGTACACATGTGAATGAATTTATGCCCCATCAGATGTGAAGACTGTAAATTACTTCATATTATAAACTTCAACTGGTGCGATTAATTTGCAATGTCGTGTGACCAGGTTGTATCATAATTATATCACATTTATGTTGTTTTAAAGAAATCTAAATATTAGACAAATTAAATTATTAAAATTCGTGCATAGGTTGCATTTGTTCTAAGATAAAATGGTCATTTAATCGGTTGGAAATCCATGATGCAGCATGATACACACATATTTAGGGGTCTATAACAAAAATGCTTTGAGAAAAGAAAGTAGTCTTTGCGTGTGCTAACCTAAGTAATTTAATTATTACAAATTTTAAAGTAAATGCTGATACTTACATTCTGTAGACAATGCATGGCCATCAGGTAGTCAAACTCATTACCATCCAATGTATGACATGAAATGCACACGTATTCCAGAGCAATGTTTCCCCACATTTTCAATTCATCGTCCGAGATTTCTTGTCCACAAATAAAAATTAACATTATTTAAGAATATAGATATCTGCAATTAAGTATGCAAATTAGGGACATATATATGTTGTCCCGGACTCTGTCGATAATTTCCGAGCAAATTGTAATTGGAGATGTTCGTTACGTTTCATACAACGAATTTCTAGTTGCTTTAGTAATTTAACGTATTTCATTTTGACCCAGAACTTAACTTGGCAATGAATTTAAAAATTTATTTAGTAGTAAATGTATCACATGCTTGTCTCTGGACAGTATTTGGGAGTATTTGGGTAGTGTTTGTGAGTATTTGGGCAGTATTTGGGTATATTTGGGCAGTATTTGGGTGTATTTGGGTAAATCGTGCCACCCTAGCGTGTGACATTAAATCTGGTTTACACTGATCACACCTCTTGTTTGGCCTCATCTAAAAATGTCCATGTACTTTATCACTGATTTTGTTGCATGCATTTCCTGGGGTAGTTATATAATAATCTCACAAGAATTCTGATCAACGAACAAGCAAAATTACCTGAATTAGTTACATTTAAAAGCATGTTTAATAAAATTCTCAAAATGACACCTACAGCTTAAATGGTCAGTACACCAAGCCTACATGTAGTCCGATAAGTCAGCCCCCAAACCTGTACTGACACTGATGGACTGTCCATCAGTGTCAGTACAGGTTTGGGGGTTGATTTATCAGACTAACCAACATGATCTGTACGGCCTGTACTTCAGTCGATTCATTCAAATCTTTCACTCAAAGTGTCACCCTTCAAAATATAAAATCTCTCCTTACGAAAATATCAGAGCGGAAATTCTGTGTGAAAATCCTCAAGAAGTCCCTGGCAAATGTTAAATGGAACCGAATCAACCACTCACCCTCCACAAGTTACACTTCACCAAGCTAATTAAAAAGCACTAGGAGAAGCAGATCAACACTTCAGACAATCTATGATAAATACTTGACTTACCGCCCTCGTATCAAAAATTTAATAAAGGGTACAATTAATGCACTTATTATTATATGTCATTGAAAATACGGGTAATTCTAGCTACTAATAGTTATTTTTTGACATATGTCAACAGTATATTAGTCAACCGGAAGTGAGAGAAAACTCGCCAACCTAGCAGATTGGTTTGGAACAAGTGTATCCACTACTTCCTTTCTCGGAAGTAGTCTGCATACAACTAAAATGTAGTCAAAAGCGAGGCCGTAAACTTTAATCCGGATTTTTTTGTATATTTTATAAAAAAAAAAATTAATATTTATTTATTTATTTTTGTCGGCACTGCAATTTACCAAAACCCCGTAGACGGAATTGGGCCATACTGGGAGAGATGGGTAGGGGAGTTGTTGGAAATGACAAGTGTCAGCATTTAGCGTTGTTATAGTCCCCCGATTGTCAGACCCGCCCACTTTTGTTTCTGCGTAATAACTCCTTCGTTATTATTGGGTTTCATTCAAATTTAGCCCATATTTTTCAGACCTTTCCGCTGAATAAACCCTTTTGTTATTTTTGCATTTCAAACAAACCTGTAAAGTCTCACGAACTGAGTGTGAGACACACCCATTTTGTACATAAATCACGCTCACACGCACATCCTAAATTTGTCACGCATTCTTTAAAAAATGTATGTCATGTATTTTTAACCTAATGATTTTATGGTTTCCTAACTCTCCCCGGTATGTTTCCACTTTTGCACACTGGCAGGGCCGTCGCAAGTTTCCTCTGGACGAAACGGTAACCCGGGAGAGCGTCGCTTTTTTGCGCTCCCCATTGGGAAAAAAATACCGCAAACTCCGCGAAACGGTCCACCCCCCACCCCCCACCCCCACCCCGCCAAGACTTGGCGCCCCGGGCGGTCGCCCGTATCGCCCCTTACGACGGCCCTGCACACTGGGATTCCTAAAAACAGACTGACCGTGACACGACTTTTATTTAGAATCGGATTAACCGTTCCCCCTGCCCCCCCCCCCCCCCACACACACACAAAACACTACCACCAACAACAACAACAACCACTGGGGCTTCGCCCCAGTTCCCCAAATATGGAGCTGTCTCCTCCTGGACCCCCATCTCACTCCTGACACATAAGGACCCTTGACAGCTCTGTTCAAAAGATAATATATTTTTTTAACTAATATAATGGATATAGAAAGTTCTTTTTTTCTAAAATTCATATTTCATATTGGATTTTACAAAGAGTTTGTAGGGAGCTTGATATTGTTGATCCAGACCTCAACTCAGTTTGATTGTCATTTTTGCTTCTGTACATGTACAGCATGTAAACTCATATATTAGAAGATATATGGCCTCATATTGTCTAACTCACGGACTTTGTTTCCGGCGCAGTAATTATGTTGGTATGCTAATTTATGCTCATGAAACCTTGGCTTGGCTTAGTTTGATTGTTCAGCATTCGATCTGCATCATCATTTAGCAGAGTTGTGGCCCCTAATTGTTGGATCCACTCATGTTTGTCTTCCGCACAATAATTCACTTCTGTATTATTACTGGATTTCAATACAATTGTATAAGCAGCTGTATAGTGATATAACGACAACGGAATTTGATTATCAGCTAGTGGAGTTATATAGCCGCTGAGTGTTGAATCCACGTTTTGGATGCAGCTTAATATTGACGAGTGTTTTACGTTATAAGCAGTGTCTTACTATATAAATGCACTTGAACCCATTTAGCACTTTCCTGTACAAAACTACACTGCCCTACTTCCAACGAAAAGCGGAGGATATAATTTCCTAGGATTTACTTGTCTCCTAACTTTTCCTTTTTTTTTTTTTTTTTAATGGACATAATGTTAAACTCTCTTGATAGCAAGGACAAGGACACTTAGGTACGAATATTTTTTATATACTTGAAACACGAACATTTTTCAAAATCAGATGCAGAGTGGATCATCGTATTTATATTAAATCCGTGCCCGATAATCAATCAATAAATAAGTTTATCTCAGTTTCAGCTAAATTATTGTTGCTGTTCGTATCAGCAAAAATATATCACTAAGTCAAGGATAAGCTAGTGAAGAATACATAAGAATGATATGATCTATATTAGAGCTGGTACCGAGAGAAGGAAGTCCCATTCGAGGGCTTACATTGTTTGTATTGGGCGAGGATCTGCCAAGCACAACGAGGCAAATAATATAACTCCGAGACTGGCATTTCTAAGTTGTTGTTTTTCTCGCCCATTTTTAAGAGGAAGGAGAACATAATTATTGAATTAAATTCCATCGCATCATTAACTTGCCGTACTTGCAAACAATTAAGTCGTGTTCTGAAATATATGTATAGAATATTTATTTCATTTTATTATTATTATTATTTTTAATTTCGTTCTCTCTTTTTTGAGATATAAAGTCATTAAGGTGCCAGTTTAGATTAAGTCTGTCTATGCCATTGATCGCATCATAAAGTCACACCTAATTATCTTTGCCATCACTGTCTTGCTAAATCACACAATGAAAATTATGAATTACAACTTGTAATTACTTCCTGGCATTTTACCAGGAAAAAATAACTGCATCTATTTTAATATCTAGTTGGTATAATTTTTGTCTTACCTGCAAAGCTCAATTTTGTTACCAAATGTCGGGTGGTTTTCTTTGCTTCCAATGTTTCTTGGGGGGGAGGGGGGTAAAAATAATAGAGTTCGATATCTGCGTCCTACCTGAGGAGAATAAACTTATTAGCCAAAGTAGGTCGTCATGACCTACTTTTCATGTTATTGTTATCATGCTACGTCTCTGTGGCAGGGTCATTTATAATAACTGCTGCATGCACATGCATAAATTTTGACATTATTATGCATCGCAAGTAGAACTACACAATACAAAAGTACTACATGTAACGTAGGTCACCGTGGTCTATGTTTCACACTTAAGTTGAATTCTCAGTTATCTACATCTAAGACCTTTTTCTTACATTCGCCACTACCTGTTTGATTAAAAATCATGTGTAATAGTATAACTTGTATTACTAAACCACAATCTGAATATCACCTAAAGTATACGACTATGGATGTATCTTATATATATATATATATATATATATATATATATATATATATATATATATATATATATATATATATATATATATATATATATATATATATGTATGTATGTATGTATGTATGTATGTATGTATGTATGTATGTATGTATGTATGTATGTATGTATGTATGTATGTATGTATGTATGTATGTATGTATGTATGTATGTATGTACGCCATCCTATTATTATTAGGTAGCATCAAATTTTTGTTCCTGTAACGAAACATGCTATTGGTATGAGTCTTCATGTCATATTGCTGTCGTTTTGGAATTTTCCATACTCAGTATATGCGCGTATATTCGTAACAATGACATGGTCTTGTTAATTATTTGCTCTGAAAGACTCAGTTGTAAAATGAAAAAGTATTACTGTATTTTTGCAAAAACTGAGGTTAAATGACGAGAAAAAAATGCTCCACTCTGACATCTATAATACAATTTTAATGTAAACATCAAAATATGAAGATAACTAAATTAGAATTTGCTTTTTTCCACATAATAACATTCGGATCCATTAGGCACAAGTTTGTGGCAAGAAATTATGTTACAGTTCAGTATATATGCTAGCAATGGTACTGCGCTCTAAAGTTCTGTATTGCTCAATTAACCAAATAGTAATTGTTACCAGTTTCCATGTAGGCAGAAACTGAGTATATATATATATGCATATTCACTTGTCATTAAATCTTGTACATTCATCCAAGCAATATTCTTGACCACTTGAACAAGTTATTGGAGTTTATAACATGAGCTTGACAAAACATCAGATCAGTACCTTTAACATCCAATCCCCTCCCCCCAAATATAAAAAATATAAATATTTTATTTTTTTTAAAAATAGTGTAGTAAGTAGTTATATGAGGCGAATGGGGGTCAAAAGAGACACTTGGAGGTTATACGGGAAATTAACATGGAGATGGCACTTGGGGGTCAAACGTGTTTATAGGGTCAAATGGGTTTATAGGGTCAAATTGTAAAGGCTCTACCCTGAAGCAATGCTAAGGCCTAAGCCTTTGGTTGCATTCAGGGCCTGGGTTGGCATCAATACTTCCATCGCTAGCACTATTTCATGTTACGTGTTACTCGTTGCTCTGTTCGCTGAAGACTTGATGGCAGATCTGGTGGACGCACCGCTTTATATGCTTGAAGCATGGACGTGAAGAAAAACATCCCTCACACCAAAAATACAACCCTCACACATAAAAATAGAAACAGAAATCGCGCGGACCTAAAAGAAACTATTGTTTTACAAAAGGGCAAGGAATTGTTTACAGATACACTCTATATAAACACACACCAAACATACAAACACACATTTTTATAAGATAAAGGGTTTTCTTTTGAGGTGGGGAATAAAGACAAAGACAGACACAAACATACAAACACAAGTTTTGTTGGCAATCATTTGCATGAGTCGTGTACGTTTCTTTATAAAACAAATCAGGACAAACAGACACCTATATTTTTCTCTTGGTATATTTATTCTCTTTTTGAATGACAATGACAATTTCATAACACATCACCAAAGTCCATTTTATTTCACCGTCTGTCTCTATTCTTGAATTTCTTCATGGGCATGGGTTCTTATTCCTCTTGTACTGTTTCTTCCAGGGGTCTTCATTTATTGATGGGGATGGGTTCTTCTTCTGTTTCTGAAGAAACTTTCGCCTCCTCCCGCTTCTGCTTGTTCTCTCTTTTCTATGGGCACTCTGAAGAACAATGTCCTTTTTCTTGACAATGACAACAGGTATCTTTACCTTTGTCTTTCATTTCTCTTGTCTTTCCTTCTTTGCTTTGACGTTGTGGGAATACTGGAGCCCAATGTCCTTTTTCCTGGCAGATATAGCAAGTATCTTGACTTTTATCTCAAGAGGAATAGTCTGTAGTCTTGCTGAAAGTGGTATACTTTCGAATGACTCTCTGTAAATCTCTGATCAGAAAGGCGATCTGTCTTGATTCTTCCGTCTTCACAGTTTGAAAGTTGAATGACTAAGTTATTCTTTGGGTGAGAAGCTCTCTCTCTATATATATATATATAGGGAGAGAGTGAGTGTAAAACTGAGTCAAATCAAAGTTTGTAATCAAGACGAAACAACACACTTTACTGAGAAAAAACAGAAGAAGAAACCAAGAGGCGACCACGACGACTTTCCGTGCCGCCTCATACGACGCTAGCTAAAGTGTTAGCACAAGTACATGTCAGTGATTTCGAAGAGGACATGAGTGAGCCTGAAACAACACCTTCTACCTCCTCTGCCCCAAGAGCAAGAGAGTCTAGAGCCACTCAAAAAGAAAGTCGTTCAGTAGCTCCCGAAAATTACTATCACATTCGAGAGACGCATAAGGTGACTTCCAGAAAATTTAGAACCACGGCTTACACATACACGGCAAACTTTAAAGAGTTCAAGTCGGAAGTACCACCCGAGAAAAGAGCAGGTTTCATTACAGATTTGTGGGATTCCTTGTTAGAAACATTGAAACGACAATGCCAAGGTCAAGAAGATGATCGTTTGAGACTTTCCATCCATCACGATAGTTTGAAGTCTCCTGTATGGTACGAATTTAGTACCCCGGCAGAATTAACACCGTCTAAAGTCATGGACAAATTTGAACATGTTCAACAATCCAATGACGAATTTACCATCACCGATGGAAAGTCACACTTCAGATGACCCACGTTTCACCTCCAAGAGGTAGCGAAAGAAACGAAAAGTGTTATTGGTGGACGATGTTAGCAGTACCAAGCGCAGTATCGTCCAAAATTGACAACTCCCACGACCAGATGTGCTTAGCCCGTGCCATCGTCGTGGGGCGAACGTATGCCGACAAGAATGAGACCGCAGAATGGAAAAGAGCATGGGAGAGCATTCGACAATCGGACAGAGCTGAACAACGAAGAGAAACAGAACTCCTGTTACAGCAAGCCGGCATATCTAAAGAGACTGTGTGTGGCATTCCTGAAATGCACAAACTTCAAGACGTCTTGTCTCCTCGGTATATATTGAAAGTATACTATTAAGTGGTTCGCGGAGCTCTGGTGTTTCGAGGACCCGATTTCCCAGACGGAAAATACATTCACATCTATCATCTTCAAAAGCATTTCGATGCCATTACGAGTATCACAGGATTTCTTGGATACTCTTACTACTGCGAGACATGTGACCAAGGATTTTGTAGTCGGGAGCAACACATTCATTGCGGAGAAAGATGCCTGGGCTGTTTAGCCTCCAAGCCATGCGAGTCTGAAGAATACATTCATTGCTCTTCTTGCCAGCGAACCTTTGTCAGTCCCTCTTGTTACGAACAACATTGCATGACACAAGAGAACCAGCAGAAAAGTGCTTGTGACTTACTGAGATTGTGCACATCTGATTCGAACCAATAAGCCAAAGGCAAACGTTTGTCCAGGAAAGAAAAGATGTCGTTTCTGTGACCAAATCGTAGACTTTGAACATCAATGTTACATCCAAAAATATGACAATGAACTGAAAAAAGAATTAAAGGGTGATCAGTACAAGAAGAAAAAGACACAAATAGATTTTATTTTTCTTAACTTTGAATGTACGCAAGAGACAGGTATTCACGTCCATAATTTCTGTATCGCTCTTCGTGCTTGTGAGAATTGCATAAAAGAACCTATCTTTTTCCATAATCCCCATTGTAGTAGGAAACAATCTTTCGAGGATCCCGCAATCTTGCCAATTTTGAGGAATGGATCTTAGACGTTCTGACGACATTTGAAGCGAAGAGGACATCCAGCGTTACGGGGACTGTCATCGATATGATACAATCATGGCTCGCAATTTCTCGGGATACTATGGACAATTTCTGTTAAAATATTATTCAGAACAAGGTACCGAATGTCCCACAGTCACCATGAACGGAGCCAAACTCATCTACATGAAAGTGGGACAAGTACAGTTTGAGGATTCCATGAGTTATTTAGCCATGCCTTTGAGTCGAATGCCTAAAAGGTTTGGACTGACAGAAATGGCCAAAGGGTACTTTTCACACTTTTTCAATACCGAAGCGAATCAACATACTGTGCTCCCGCATTTGCCTGATGTTCGCTATTACGACCCTGACGGTATGCACACCGAACAACGAGAAGCCTTCTACGCTTGGTACCATACTCACGCTTCAGACCTGTTTGACTTTTAAGAAGAAATGTTGAATATTGCCGATCCGATGTGATCATTTTACGCCGTTGCTGTGGAAAATTACGAGAATTATTTCTGGATCACGGAAGTATCGATCCTTTGAAGAAAGCTTGTACCATTGTCAAAGCGTGTGGATTAGTCAACCGAAGCAAGTTAATGCCCGAGAACCAACTGGCCATCATACCCCATGACATTTATTTCTCAGTCAGCCGTCAACACTCTGCCAAAGCTTTGCGTTGGTTGCATTACTTGTGTGAAAGTGAAGACAAATGGATACAACATGTTAGTAACGGGGGAGAAAAGTAAATTGGAAGTCTTTCCGTGGATGGTTGGGATACAGAAAACCCGCAGACGGTGTACGAATTTCAGGGATGTTTATTTCACAGATGCCCCACCTCTTATCCTCAACGAGACCTGAAAAATCCTTTCTCACGTTCCACCATAGAAGAGTTGTACGAGCAAACATACCAACGACGCCTGAAGTTAGAAAGTCAAGAAAACCAAGTGGTAGAAATGTGGCAGCACGAGTACGATCGACGTTTCAAAACCGATCCAGAATTAAGACGCATCACCGAAAGTTATGACGTGGTAGACATCGAACCTTTCGACTCACGCGACAGTTTGTTTGGAGGACGAACCAATGCCACACACTCTCTGTACGACGTAGACGAATCTCGAAGAGAAGAAAAAATATACATCGATGTGTGTTCGTTGTATCCTTGGGTTTGCTTATATGTTCGATTTCCTACCGGTCATCCTGAAATGATCACATAACACATTGACGTGGAATACATTTGTCAATACGAAGGATTGCTCAAATGCAAATTTTTATCCCCGACAAACTTGTACCACCTGTCTTACCCCATCATGGCCAAGGAAAACTGATGTTTCGTTTATGCCGTATGTTTGCTGAAACATGTCATCAAGACCAACCCTGCAACCACACGGAGGAAAAACGCGCTTTGACAGGAACATGGGTGAGCGTCGAATTGTTTCGCACTCTGGATAGGGGATACCATTTGTTAAAAGTATACTAAATTTGGCACTTTCCTACCACCGAACAATACCAAAAGGACGACGCCTCGAATCCAGAAGACAAAGACAAATTCAAATAACAGGACCATTCTACAGAAGGCATTATTTTAGAAGACGTGGAAAAGAACGAAAGAAGATGATTTGCCAGAGTCATGCTCATTGTTTGTGGGGAAAAAATTGGCACAACGTCCGAGATTGCCCAAGACGGAATAGATGGCAGATCCAAGCCGCTACTTTCAACTGGTGGACGATAAAGGAAAACTGATGAAACACGTGGAAATCATCCGTGAAAATTTGATCTTGGTCAATTACGAAAAAGCGACAAAGTTTGCACCCCCAGATGAGTTTGGCAATGTCAACATTCCAAGTAAAATGCAAACTCAAAATCATTTCTCAATTTTTAAACTATTGCTATTTCCACAGTTTAAGCAGACTGATTATTGGGAAAGACTATCACAGACACAAAACGCTACATGGATCTAAACGTTGACCCTGCAGCGACTGTTGTCTTCTGTGTTGCAACAAATTCCGTGGAAGGAAGTCAATGACAGTGTTCGGGACTTAGAAAATTACCACGTACTGTTAGCCAAACAGTTAGGAATCCCTTGGCTAAATTATGCGTACGACGATGCCACTCAAACACCTCATGCGTATTTACTCAACGATTTAAAACCCACCACTCCTGGTTATTTGAGATTTAGTTCTCATTTCTTTCAACCATTGGTGCCAAGAAGGAGGTCCTGTCATTTACACGTCTCCTTTGGCGTCTCTCTGAAAAAAAACTATTAAAACATCCACCACATCTGTTCTTTCCAATATTATTCAACATGACATCCTTTCAATCTCATCCTCCCGCCAAATTGACTCATGCACTGTATAGCATCAGTCGCGAAAAAAAAAAATTCACAAGTCCGTGCTCATTTGTTAAAAGCTAGTATCAAAGAAGTCATACGATGGTTTACTTTGACAGCACGTCAATTACTTCAAAGCATCATTCACATACACCATCAAACCAAACGCCTTTTTGAAAAACATAAAGGGGCGTTGTCACAACTGGCAGATCCAAGAATCGATACACAAACCAAAAAAAAACAAATCATTTTGAAACCTGATGGAAGTGGTTCTTTAGGAGGTGTCATTATTCGTTCTCTTTTGAAATGGGATCCTAATGCCCAAGCGAAAACCGAGAAGAAAAAAACAATTTCCCAAAAGACGGCCACACACAACAACACACACACACAAAGAAAAACCTAAAGAAGAAAAGTTCTAGGGAAAAAAATCTCCTCCTGCCAGAAAGAGAGCTACTACTGCTAGGACGCGCACGTACCCCAGAAAACCAAGCAGCGCGGTGACGTCTCCTCCTGCCACTGCTTCTTCTTCTTCGTGATGATGCCTTCCAAACCTGATTTAAGACCCGTGTTTCCTTATTTGATGCAGAAATGTAAACCTATTTCGAAAGGCATTTATCTGGTAGCGTCTACTTCTGCTGCTTTAGCCGCTGTGGCTGCCGTTAAAAAGGTGGCCTCACCTAAAACCAAAGTCCAAAACAGAACAGGAGTGTTACAAAGTTTACTGGATTTATCCAAGCAAGAACTGACACGATTTAGTTAATTGAAAACACCTCATCGTCGAGTGGTACCCACCATGAAGTTGATAAGACGTGGTGACCATCAGTGGAAACGACTTCCAGTATAAAAAAGAAGTGTGTGATCAGATGGCCATCAGTATTTTGTTTGCTTCTGACACAAAAGATGTCACCAAGAAAGGCATACCAGCCTAGTCTTCGTAAGAAAGGCAAAACAAACAAGGACTGCCTCCTCGTTCAGCTAAACATTGGGATGTTTTGTCAGTCCTAACTAAATCCAATTTTGCGATGCGAATACAATTCATTCAAAAAGCCCCTAAAGAAATCATGGAGAGCGTGTGTGAATGTTGTTTGAATGTGCTAAAAGGAACGGTGCCTTTGTCCATGATACAGAAACAATGATTAGGAAAACATTGGAACGTTCTTCGCCAAATTGTTAAAAGGAAAATACCAGTAAGTCAAAAGAAAAAAATGCTAGTGCAGCGAGGAGGATCTCTACCCTTGCTGATAGAACCGTTGTTAAAAATGACTTCTCCTTTGGTAGGATCGATTACTGGACCCCTTTTAGGAGGAGTTATGAGATAAGGAGGGGAAGAAAAAGAAGATAAAAATGACCACCTTCTCTGAAAAAGACAGCACACTTGTAACTTTGGATCTTATAGAAGGACGAAAACTGACTTTAGTTCCCTACAAACGATGGATGGAACGCCATCGTTGGTACAAACAACGGATACCTCATTTACCTCCAAATCATAATCTCACTGACATGTCAGAAGCAGATAAATCGCCAAGGTACGGCCAAGTATTGCAACGTCTTCAACTCTTTCACCAGAAAGCTTTAGGCGAAACTGCTAAACCTGCTCTGAGAGATTTCAAGGCGATCATGTAAAGTGAACCTAAGGTCACCAAGAAGACAGACATCGCCACGGGGATGACAGCAGAAGAGTACACACGAGAAGTGTTTCAAACTCTGTCTGCTCCAGTACCTAGTATGATTGCAGCTTCCCTATTGACCCCCTCCCCTATGCCTCAACGAGAAGAAATAAAAGCTTGGTTGAAAAAGATGATGTCCACACCTTCTTCAGCAGAATAAAAAAAGAAAGAAGGGAAGACAGAAATAAAAAAAGACATCAAGAAAAAAGTGACCACTTCACAACCGACTCCTTTGGCTCATAAAGCTTCGTCCAAACCCCCAATACCACACGAATCCAAAAGTAGTATCGAACAGTGGGTGACTTATTGAGGATAGACAATGTTAACCCCATCATGGAGACACTTTTAGCTAGCAATTACTACAATCCTGCACATGCTGCTGGTTACGTGTGAGTTCAAAAATTGTATCGGGCATTTGTTTTGTGTTATTGACGTATTTTCAAAATCACCTTGGGTCGATCCTTTGACTTCTAAAACCAGTTCTGAGTTAGAACACGCTTTAAAACTCTTGTTGAAATAAAGTGGTCGTCACCCTTTACGATGTCAAACAGACAAAAGCACCGAATTTCTAAACCAAACTTTTCAAAAAGAACTGAAACAACGACACATTCTTTTTTTTTACCACTGAAAATTCTGAAACAAAAGCCAGTATCGTGGAACGTTTTCAAAGAACTTTGAAGGAAAGCACGTGGAAATATTTTACACATCTACACACTCTTAAATACATCAACTTGTTACCACGTTTGGTCAAAGCTTACAATCAATCGTACCATAGCAACATCGGATGTGCCCCCGAAGAAGTCACCCCTGAAAACGAAGTGATGGTGTTTGATCGATTGTTTGGAATGTCAAAGATTGGAAAAAAGAAAGAAGTGTGGTGCTAAAAACTGGAGATTGTGCTCGCATTGGAAAAAATTAAACGCACATTTGACAAAGGTTATTTACCTAACTGAACCACTGAATTGTTTCGTGTCACTGTACATGTCCGTGGACGCGATCCTCCTGTCTATAAATTGGAAGACATGCACGGAGAAATGTTAAAAGGAACATATTACTCGCCTGAGTTACAACGAGTGACAAAAAAAGAAGACGACGTGTACGATATCGAAGGCATTGTCGATCGAAGAACACGTAAAGTGGGCACACGTCGACTTGAAAAAGTGAAAGTGCGTTGGAAAGGATATCCATCTAGTTTTGATTCTTGGATTGCCGCTTCCCAAGTCATCGACTATAAAAAGAAGAAGTAACCATCATGCCGTTAAACACATCAGCTACATCTCCTTCTCAGAGTTCCTATCTTCAAGAATTACAAAGACAACCTTTGTGGGTGTGGTGTAGAGAACGTGTGCCTACAAATCAAATCGTCTTTTTCTGCTAAATCTTTGTGGTGTATTGTCTCATTGCCAATTTGAGTTTGCAACAAGGAGACCAACAATGGTGAATCATTTTACTCAGCAGTTGGTTATCTTCTACCCAGTCCTTCATTAAAATATACGACGGACAGTAACAACAGTAACGGTAGCCTTGCAGCCAACGCCAGTCATCATTCTTCCAGTCATAACAACAGCAGCTCTCTTTTGTAACATTTGGAAATCATTCTCCTTTGAACTCGAGTGACATCTCGGACACCAGAACCATCGAACTATGAATAACCATTTTTTTAAACCTTACTGAGTGACAGTTCTATGATTGTGTTTCCCAACAATACCTTATGTTGTTTCACAGCCAAGTTACCTCAGTCCATACAGTTGGATCACGAAGCTCATTGGGGAGTGGCATTGGTAGAAACCATTCATCCTATGCAAGCCATGAATATCAACGAAGGTCAAAACACTTTCATCGTGGATATCTTGAACTAACAAGTGCAAGAACACTTGGACAAAAATGATCTTGGCTTTTACGAATCCAAAAAATCTCCTTTACTGACTAGCTACACCTTGAGAATTCCTGTGGGGTATTATTTTAATGTTCAACATCTGGTTGAAACCATTGCGGCTATTTTCAACGACCAGTTTGGCAAAGCCTTGGAGAAAGCTCGCAAAAGTGTACTGATGGAGTACCATAAAATTGCTCATCGTCTTAAAATGCATTTTTGGACGGTAAAATATTGTCCATTACTTTTTGTCCTGGTTTGTTTGATATTTTGGGTAGATCCACAAAAATAGCTCACGTGAAAGACGTTTATAACAACAATCGATTTTACAAGTAGTTTAGTTACCCTGTCGAATTGAAGGAAGAACTGAATTTATTGTTTGTCTATTCGGATGTGGTCGAGTACGACGTGGTGGGAAAGACAGCCGCTTCGTTACTGAGAGTCATTTTTTTCGAAGCGTATTCTGCCATCACTGCTTACAAGGAAGGTGGAAACACGCATCACGTTTACCGTGAATTTGTACATCCTCATTATCTTCTTGTCAGTAAATCGTATTTTTACAGTGTCAACCTTAGCATAAAAGGATATCTTGGACAAAATATTCTATTCTTCAAAGGAAAAGTCACGGTGAAACTGTATTTTCGAAAACGATTCTCCAGTGAATTGTAACACAAGATGTATCCTGTGCACCAAGGAGTTGCTCGACAAGGAGGACATGGTTTGGGAGATCTGTTAAAATCCACTTTTCGTACTGTAGCCCCTATCTTGAAACCCATGGTGACTCGAGGATTGCATGCCTTAAAAGATGCCGCTTTGACGCAAGGAAAAGAATTTCTTCAAAACGTCCTCATCTACAAACAGGAACAAAAAAAGGAGAGCAGGAACAAATGTGTTGCTGCAAAGTGGAAAAGATCTTTTGAGTCGCCAAGGCACTCCTATAAATTCGCTTCGCACTTATGGCCCTGGCAATTCTTCTTTCTTAACGCCACAGCAAGAACAAGGCAGAAAGAGACGTCGAAACTCCTTCAGATATCATAAACACGTTGTTCGGAAAAAGAATAAGTAAAGAAGAACAATAGCTGCCAGAGAATTAGACGTGTTTGATTACCGAGAAAAAAATGATGCACTGAGATTCTTGCGAATGTTCCAAGTCAGAACTCGATCTGTTTGCCATGCCACCCACCATGATGACGATGCAAGAATCACAATGGGTACAATTTCATCCTGTGTCGTCTTTTACTTCAGCCCCTATCTAATTTGAAATCAAAGGACAAACCGACGATTACATCGATCTGAATAGCAGTCACTTGTACCTGAAACTCAAAGTGATCAAAACGGACAACACAAATCCCGGTGCCGATGCCAGAGTAGCTCCCGTCAATAATTTCATGCATTCGTTGTTCAGTGAAGTGGATTTGTACTTGAATAACAAACTGGTCAGCAGCAGCATGGATACTTACCCTTACCGAGTGTACTTGGAAAAACTCTTGACGTACGGAAAAGAAGCCAAGAAAACATATCTGGATGCTTCCGTGGTATGGAAGCCTGACACCTTCAGCGACACAGCGTTGATTGCAGATGATGATGCAGACCACAATGTTGGATTTAACGACCGGCAAAAGAAAATCAAACAAGGGCGCAGTTTAGAACTGATGGATCGTTTGCATTTTTAAACGTGGTTGCAAGACAAGTATTTGTTAAACGGAGTGGATGTTAGCCTAAGACTGAATCGCAGTACTACCGTCTTCTATTTGATGGCTAATGCTAACGAGTACAAAACCGTCATCGAAGAAGTCAGACTTTACGTGCGACGTGTCGAAGTTTTACCTAAAGTGGCCAACGACATCAGTCAAACTTTGAGCAGTACGACAGCCAAGTATCTGATACGACGAGCGGAACTTAAAACTTTTACCATTGCCTCTGGACTCCGAACCAAGATCGAACATCATATTTTCCAAGGACAGCTCCCCAAACGTTTGCTCATTGGCATCGTCAGTAATGCAGCACTCAACGGAGCCGTGGATCAAAATCCTTTCGACTTCCAACACTTCAACGTGTCCTAGATAGAAGTTACTCGAGATAGCCAGACGTCGTGTAACAGACCTTTTGAACCTAACTTTGCCCAGAAAAACTACTTTAGATCTTGATTGACTCTGTTTGAAGCCACAAAACAGTTAAGAATCAACAGCAGCCACGGTATTTCGTACGAGGATTTTGCAGGAGAATATGCTTTGTGGGGATTTTATTTCACTCCCGACCAAGGCAGCGACGAAGGACATTTCCACCCTATAAAATCAGGCCACCTTCGGGTGGAACTTCAGTTTGCCACAGCTCTGGTCAATACAGTGAACGTAATCTTGTATGCAGAATTTGACAATGCTCTAGAAATTAACAGTTTTTGAGAAGTGATTCGAGTCTATTAGAAACGATGGAACACGAAGATGCTATAGAGATAGGTGATGATGATGTTTTTGATCCACCACAGCAACAGTCACAAACCACAAGTGAAGAAAAAGAGACAGTTAGGAGGTCAAGATGGCCAGAACAAGAACAACATTTAGTCTCATGTTTTGCTACGGACTTGGCTGAAACAATAACACAACGGAGCAGAAATGATTATTGTTATTGTCCAAATGACAAAATGTTGATGATGAGTCAAGAAGAAAAGATGGAAGAATAGCTAGATGAGGCATGGTCTCTGATCTCAGAAGAGAAGGTGTTGAGAAAGTGGTATAAAGACTTACGTAACCATTCCATACCTCCATTGACTTCTCTGGAGACCAAACAAATCGAAGCTCTCTTGTAACAGAGTACAGAGACTACCCGTGATTCATCGACTTACTTGACAGAAATATTCAAGGAAAAAGTCAGGAGTGAATTGATGACTTATTATTACCTGTGAAAATAGAAAAAAAGAATGGATACCTGGGAACTTCATTACCTGTTGACTCGCAGTTCGTACACCGCTTCGTGGAATCCTGTGGTGTGTGCCAAAGATGAACTTCCTCATCGAAAACCTCAAGACGTTCAAGCTTATGTCATCAACACCGATGACAGTCATCGACCAGGAACCCATTGGGTCGCAGTGTACTTTCCCAACGATCACAGTGTGGACTATTTTGATTCATATAGATTACCTCCTTTGGAAGACGACGTTATGAGAAGAAATGCTGTCTCCACTCGATTCTATAATGTGGGATTACAAGGATCAGATTATATAGTGTGTGGACAATATTGTGTGTATTTTGTTCTTCAAAGCAGTCTTGGATTTCGCTTAGAACATTTAGTAATTTTTTTGATCGTGAATACTCAAGAAAGGATGCTAAAGTGGAAAGATGGTTTTGTGAACATTATCGTTATCTTTTGTCTTTAGCTCAGAAACGTAGTGTGCATCGATGGCAAAATAAAAATAGTGCCTTTGATGATTGGAAGTCCAGTTTGACTTCACAAGGTTGTCAACCCTGTAAATATGTTTATGTTTAAAAATGTTTGTTTGTATTTGTGTTAGAGAAGCTTCTTCTTAGTATTAAAAAATATTGATTTTTTAAAAATGGTGTTATCTTGTTTATTTATTGAAAAACAAAATGGTATTCAGATGCTCTTTCACATTTCTCTCTATCGATCTTAGTCACAGGCACATGCTCTTTCAGATTTTTCTCTATCGATCTGGGTCATTCACGTCCGAGTCCCAAATTTAAGGGGATGGTTACCTTCACGTCCGCGCCATCTACCCTTGCTTGTATATGAAAGTGTTTGTATATTTCATCCCCTTCTTTTACATCCTACCACTCTTACGTAATAGTAGGTTTGTGTGTATGTAAGTATAATGTGTGTAAAGCACTCCTACCCTTTTGGGTCGGTTAGTAAGTGTAGGGGCCTTGGTTACTCCCACAGTGTGTTGAATAGTAATCAAAAGGTGGGTGTTGGATAGTAATAAAAAGTGGGTGTTGGATAGTAATAGCAAGTGGATTTTGGATAGCATATCAAAAAGTGAGTGTTGGATTGTATGTTTGTGTGATTTCATACCCTTCGTCATACCCTTTTCGTCTGATAGTAGGTGTGGGATTTTTAGACACAACGCAAGGCGTTTTGTATAGTGTGTATGGAGTATTGGATAGTAAATAAAAAGTAGGTGTTTGATAGTATGTTTGTGTGATTTCATCCCTTCTTTCACATCATACCCGTTTCGTGTGATAGTAGATGTGGGATTTTTAGACACCACACGAGTCGTTTTGGATAGTGTGTATGGGGTATTGGATAGTAGATAACTAAGTATTGGATAGTAGATAACTAAGTATTGGATAGTAGATAAGTACGTAATTAGATACTAGACAACTATTCCCATCTTAAATTCTCGTAAACCCCCATAAACTTTCGACCCTTTGACGCCATACACTTTCGACAATTTTTTTTCCATGTTGAATTTCCTTAGACCCCTATAAGTGCTGGATTGTATTTAAAAAAAAAAACGGTTGCTGGATAGTACATGTGGTGTATTTAGTCCTCAAAAAAAGGGGTGCTTGATAGTATAGCTGGTGTGTTGGATAGTAGATCAACATTTTAACACTACCATATGACCCCATCAATACTTTTGACCCTATAATACCATCCCCATGTTAAACCTATGGAACCGTTTTAACATATGATTTCGCCTATGACCCTATAAACAATTTTGACCCTATAAACACTTTTGACCATATACACTCATTCCCATGTTAAACCTATGGCCACTATAATTATCATTTGACTCCATATCTCCACAGCAATGTAAGTCGATGGGGGCCATACGTACCTATAGTGGCGCATGTTGAGGTCTATTCGAACAATGTTGCCATGTAACTCCAATTGAGGTCAGCCACTTCTAACAATGTTACAATTTGACCCTATAAACCCATTTGACCACATAAACACTTCAGATCCCCAAGTGCCATCTCCACGTTAATTTTCGTGTGACTCCCAAGTGCCTCTTTTGACCCCCAGTCGTCTCATATAACTACTGTCGTCCATAAACATTAACTTACATAAAAAAAAGCAGCATCTGGTGACATGGCCTTAATCTATCTTCCATGTCCTGCACAGCAGGAATAATAATTTCTGCAGATGAAATCAAGCGTTTCTAATTTAGGGGACAGTTTTAAACATACTTACCTTGATTCGTATAGATGTCTTATAAGGTAACTGTTTCCGGATAGTGAGCTTTCATGGCAGATAGTAGCAACAGAAAACAATCGTTTCCTATCATACCAATGTGATAAGTGCGCTAACGGCGACAGTAGAGACATCGCTGTATTTGCATGGTAATAATATATAATAATAATAAAATAACAATAACAATATCACGACAAACGAGAATTCAAGCCACCAATAATAAGCCTTCATTTTATTTAATCTGCAACATGTGGTGAGTAGTATGGAGAGGGGTAAATAGGTACTGGCGGGGCCTCTACGGGTACCAAAGGGAATTTAACATGGTGGGGCCTCTACCGGTACCAACGGAAATGGAACATGGCGGGTCTCTACAGAGTGACGTCATGTATGGGATCTAGTAAGTGCGCTTGTATAGTATTACCATCGAACTGGAGCCCGGAACCCGCCATTCTTACGTCACCTCGTCTGACGTCACTCCGTGCTTCGCGGAGCTCAGTTGTTCTCTGAGACAATTGGGGACAATAGAAAAAAATGATACAGGACACTTGGGGTGGCAGAAGTATTTTTAGAGGGACAGAAGTATTTTAAGAGGGATAGAATATAGACATACACAAAACACACACACACACACATATATATCGGGCAATAATGAAAATTAATCTTTTCTTGAAAAATGGTTGGCCCTAATAAGGGCCGTTGGAGTTTTTGTTAACCAGTTCAGTTAACATAGAAGACATCTCCTGGAGGGTCTTCTTTTCCTTAGACTTCGTCTGACTTCCGGACTGTAAATCAATACACGCTTCACGCATCCTTGGCGTTCCACATAAATCCTTCGTTTCCAGAAGGCTGTCTCGGTCATTTTCGTAATAGCCCATGAGGCTTTGACATACATGGGATAGTCTGGGTCGAAGAGCATTCCCGAGACGATGGTAGATGACTCTACACTAGTCCACATTTTCTTTTTTCTTCGGAGTGGTCTTGGAGAAACCGGTGAAGCTCTATGAGACAAGCGGTGGTATATATAGCCTAAGAGCGGATCGAAATGGATTTAAATGAACTACCAATCCAAGCGCGCGTTACAACTTGGTAGGTTTTTCTTCCAATGGGAAGAGAGCGGGGGTGTGACGTCATCTTGAGTATAAAGGCATCACAGCGTTCGTAGGGCTTTTACTTTGGACAGCCTAAGTATGACGGAGACTACGAAGACAATGTATTGGGGTGAGCCTGCGACGACGACAACAGCAACGAATGCCGTAGTGAACTTCCAACAAGGAAGATTTTAATTTAGATTTCGTGGATTTTCTGTCTTCTTCTCAAGAATTTGTACCTGAAACCACAACGACAGCTACTATACAACCAACCTCTTTCCCTGTCATGGACGATTTCAAAAAGAGGCAAAATGAAGAATTAGAATTTTTCTTACAGCGTCAGAGAGAAGCCGAAGAAGTTTTTCTTCAGCAAGAAGAGGAAAGAAGAAAACAAGAAGAAGAAAAAAGAAAGTTAGAAGAGGAAAAGGGTGAAGAACAGATCGAAGAGAGTGAGGAAAACAAAACGGTGAGTTTGTTACAAGACATTTTAGCGGAGTTAAAAAATCTGAGAAACATGTATCAGATTTCTTTAACTCAACCTAAGAGAAAGAGACCATCACGGGCGAAACGTTCTAAGCCCATCACTACTAGTGAGATGCTACCACCACCACTACCATTCACTACAACTACTACCACCAAAGCAGCAGGATGAGGAGGAGGAGGAGGAATAGGAGTTGGTCGTGGAAAGGGATTGAGACAGTTGAAGCTGATCATGTCCAGTCCATAAGTTTGTTTTTTAAACAAACACCTCCAATGGCCCTTTTCAGGGCCACCCAGATCTCTAGAAAAGATCATCATTCATTTTGCCAAAATTAAGTAAAACTTTAAAATCCCATCTTTGGTTTGTGTCTAAAAAACAAAAACAAAAGACACTTACTTTTTTTCCAATCTGGTCAATTCTCTTTTTTACAAAAAAATCACAATGAACATAACACCACACTCAAAAAAGTTCATCTTTCACTGTCTGTCTCTCTTGTTCTTGAATTTCTTCACAGGGATCAAGGGTTCTTTTTCTTCTTCACTGTCCTCCAGTCGTCTAGCTTTCTTGCTTTTCTTGACGACGGGGATAGGTTCTTCTTCTTCTTCTGAGGCTGAAGATCTCGCTGCTTCCTCCCTCTCTGGTAGGTTCTCTTCTTTCTGAGGACACTCTGAAGACCAATGTCCTTTTTCTTGACAATGATAACAAGTATCTTTCCCTTTGTCTCTCTTTTCTTTTCTTTGGTTTTGTTGACGTTGTGGACATTCTGGAGCCCAATGTCCTTTCTCTTGGCAGATATAGCAAGTATCTTGACTTTTATCTCTCTTTTGTTTTCTTTGTTGAGGACAATATGGAGCCCAATGTCCTTTCTTTTGGCAGATATAGCAAGTGCCTTGACTTTTATCTCGAGCGCAGTAGCGTTGAAATTTGCTGTCTTCTATAGCCTGATTGTAAGCGCCATAGTTATGAATTGAAGTATATCTTCTTGACTTTTCCATCTTCACTGTTTGAAAGTGGAATCACGAATACTGATTCTGAGGGTAGGAAGGTCTCTCTATATATAGGGAGAGACCCTGTGTGAAACTGAATCAGATTCAAATCAGACTTCAAGATGAAAAGATCATGCTCAATCCATGAGAAAACAGAAGAAGAAGAAGAAGAAACGAAAAGGTCACGACGACAGAGACTTTCCGTGCCGACTGAAACACCGCTCGCTGAAGTGCTAGCTCAAGTTCATGCTAGCGATTTTGAAGAAGAGATGAGTGAGCCTGAAACTATACCACCTTCTACCCAACCCAAAGAATCCACCACCACCCCTGACCAAGAAAGTCCTACCGTGGCTCCAGAAAATTACTATCGGATTCGAGAGACGCAAAAAATGACCTCTAGAAAATTTAGAACCACGGCATACACTTACACGGTTCGCTTTAAAGACTTCAAGTCTGAAGTGCCTCCCGAGAAAGCTGCAGGGTTCATTCCCCATTTGTGGGATTCTGTGTTACAGAACTTGAAACAACAATGCGGAGCCAAAGAGGACGATCGATTGAGACTGTCCATCCATCACAACAGTTTGAAGAGTCCTGTCTGGATCGAGTTAACCACCCCGGCAGAATTAACACCAGCCAAAGTCATGACCCAAATAGAACACGTTCAACAATCCAACGAAGAGTTTGCCATCACGGATGGAAAGGCTACACTTCACATGACTCACGTCTCCCCTCCTCGAGGTAGCGGACGAAGTAGGAAAGCGTTACTGGTGGACGACCTTCGCGTTACAAAACACAGTGTCGTCCAAATCGACAATTCTCAGGACCAGATGTGCTTGGCCCGCGCCATCGTGGTGGGGCGAACGTATGCCGACAAGAACGAGACCGCAGAATGGAAAAGAGCCTAGAATAACATTCGACGATCGGAGAAAGCCAAACAACGAAAAGAAGCAGAACTCCTGTTACGACAAGCAGGCATACCCAAAGACACCGTGTGTGGCATTTCTCAATTGCAACAACTTCAAGACGACTTGGCTCCTCGCTACACCTTGAAAGTACACCCTCAAGAAGTGCGCGGAGATCTGCTGTTTCGAGGACCCGATTTCCACGAGGGACAATACATTCACATCTATCACCATCAATTTCATTTCTATATTATCACCAGTATCACAGGATTTCTAGGATACTATTACTACTGCGAGAAATGCGAGCAAGGATTTAACAGTCGAGAGCGACACATTCATTGCGGAGAGAGATGTCGGGGGTGTTTAGCTGCCAAGCCATGCCTTCCTGAACAACACGTCCATTGTGAGACGTGTCGACGAACCTTTGTCAGTCCCTCTTGTTACGAACAACATCGCAGAACACAAGGGCACCAGCAGAAAAGCGCTTGCGACGTATTGAAATTGTGCTCCACGTGTGGACACCTGATTCAAACCAACGACCCAAAGAGACACACTTGTATCGGAAAGAAAAGATGCCACATTTGCCACCAGATTGTCGATTATGATCATCAATGTTTCATGCAAAAGTACGACATCACACTGAAGAAAGAATTAAAGAGGGATCAGAACAAGAACAAGAACAAAGTGGATTTCATCTTTTTTGATTTTGAATGGATGCAAGAAACAGGCATTCACATTCCCAATTTCTGCGTCGCTCATCGGGCTTGTGAGAAGTGCATCCAAGAACCTATCCACGTTCACTGTCCTCATTGTAGTAGGATTGCAGGAGGACGTGAAAAAATCTTTCGTGGTCCTAACACTTTGCCCGAGTTTGCTCAATGGATTTTAGACCCTACCGACGACACTTGGAGCGAAGAGGACATTCAACGTTACGGAGACTGTCATCGCTATGCGACCGTCATGGCTCACAATTTCTCGGGATACAATAGACAGTTTTTGTTAAAATATTATTCACAACAAGGTACCGAATGCCCCCAAGTCACCATGAACGGAGCCAAACTCATCTACATGCAAGTGGGACAAGTCAAATTCAAAGATTCCATGAGTTATTTCGCCATGCCTTTGAGTCGAATGCCTAAAACATTTGGTATGATAGAAACAGCCAAAGGATATTTTCCCCACTTCTTCAATACGGAAGCCAATCAACACGCCGTACTACCGCATTTGCCTGACGTTGACTATTACGACCCCGACGGAATGCACCCCGAACACCGAGAAGACTTTTACGCTTGGTACCACGCTCACCAGTCAGAACCGTTTGACTTCCATGAAGAAATGCTGAAGTATTGCCGATCCGATGTGGACATTTTACCCCGTTGCTGTGGAAAGTTTCGACAGTTATTTCTAGATCACGGAGAAATCGATCCTTTGAAGGAAGAGTGCACCCTACCAAAAGCCTGTACCTTAGTCTACACCAAAAATTTCATGCCCGAAAACGAACTAGACATCATAGACACGAACACGTCTCTCTTTGCCAGTCGTCAATACTCGGCCAAAGCTTTGCGTTGGCTCCATTACTTGTGCCAAAAGGAAGACAAATGGATTCAACATGCCAGAAACGGAGGAGGAGAAAAGAAAATAGGCAGTCTTTCAGTGGATGCTTGGGATTTAGAAAACCTGCACACGGTGTACGAATTTCAGGGCTGTTTGTTTCACGGATGCCCTACCTGTTTTCACTTAAAAAAGAGGACTAAAGTTAGAAAGTCAAGGATACCAAGTGGTAGAAATGTGGGAGCACGAGTACGATCGACGTTTCAAAACCGATCCTGAATTTAGGAGCATCACCGAAAGTTACGACGTGGCCGACATCGAACCTTTGGATCCACGCCACAGTTTGTTTGGAGGACGAACCAATGCCACGCGTTTGCTGTGCGACGTAGACGAATCTCGAGGAGAAGAAATCAAGTACATCGACGTGTGTTCGTTGTATCCTTGGGTGTGCAAATACAAACGATTTCCTACCGGACACCCTGAAATCTTGACAGAATACATCGACGTGGAACACATTCGTCAATACGAAGGAATGATCAAATGCAAAGTCTTACTCCCGACCCACTTGTACCATCATATCTTACCTCATCATTGCCAAGGAAAACTGATGTTTCCTTTATGCCGTACGTGTGCCGAAACATGCAACAAAGATCACCCCTGTCACCACACGTAGGAAGAACGCGCTTTGACAGGAACGTGGGATCAGCGCCGAATTGTTTCGGGCTCTGGATCGAGGATACCGTTTGTTGAAAGTGTACGAGATCTGGCACTTTCCTACCACAGCACAATACCAAAAGGACGACTCCTCCAATCCAGGTATTTTCTCGGATTACGTCAACCAATTTTTAAAACTGAAACAAGAAGCCAGCGGCTATCCCTCGTGGTGTCAGACTCCCGAAGACCAAGTCCGATTCAAAGAAGAGTACCGTGCCGTCGAAGAGATCACTTTGGAAGACGTAGAAAAGAACGAAGGAAGAAGATCGTTTGCCAAAGTCATGTTGAATTGTTTGTGGGGGAAAATGGCGCAACGTCCGATCTTACCCAAGACGGAATACTTGACCGATCCTAGTGACTACTTTAAACTGGTGGACGACAATAGTATACTGATGAAATACGTAGAAATCGTCTGTGAAGATTTGCTCTTAGTCAATTTCGAAGAAGAATGCAAGTTTGTACACCCCGACCATTTTAGCAACGTGGTCATTGCAGCCTACGTGACAGCCCATGCTCGCTTGAAATTGTACGACGAAGCTTTAGAAGTCTTGGGAGATCGTGTCCTGTACTTTGACACCGACAGTTGTATGTATATTCATCGGCCCGGTTGCCCACATCATACCATCCAAGGAGATCGGTTAGGAGCCTGGACGGACGAACACCCTAAAGAAACCATTCTGAGTTTTGCCAGCGGTGGCCCTAAAAATTACGGCTACCGATACTGAGACCAACTAGGCCAACTTCACACCAAATGCAAAGTCAAAGGATTGACCCTGAACTATCGAACCAGCCGAGTGGTCAATTTTGAGGTTTTGAAAAATGCTTTGCTGTCTGGACAAGTGGAAGACTTTCGAGTGAAAACGTTAGAACCTCACAAGATCGTACGGTTACCTAATCACCAAATCGTCAGTTGTCCTGTAGGAAAAGTTTACCAAATTGTGTACCAGAAACGAGTGAGACTTCCAGACCACACCACTTTGCCTTACGGACACGCCGATCTTCAGTATAAAAAAGGGACCACTTCCAAGCCTAACCATTCATTAGGACTTCAAACGTTGATCGAGCAAGAAGAAAAAAGAAGAAGATGATGAATACTCACGCCAAACACCCACCGAGTGAGGAATCTAGTGGACTCCAAGCGCGATCACGACGTGGAGTGCGATGCAGTGCCATGCGACGAGACGGATGCCGTACGCTTTGACATCAGCGATGATGCTGTGCGTGTGCCTTACCATCCCTCTAGCGATGCAGGACGCCCTTTCTTCTTTATTGGGAATGCTAAACGTATCCCTACCTGTGTATGCCATTCCTACATGGGTAAAGAATTGACGCTGCATGTGGTTTTGCCTGGCTATTGCAAGTTTCAAAAGCGACTCCAGACGTTCCAAGAGAGGTGGCCTAAATATCTACAAGGCCCTACTCCCAATTATTTAGCCAGATCTGGATTTATCTACTTGGGAGAAGGAGCTAACGTTCAGTGTTTCAGTTGCGGTGTGAGACATCACCAATGGGAGCCTAACGACTCGGCTTACTTTGAACATGCTAGATGGTCTCCGCACTGTCAGTACTTGCCTTTAGTTGGTGAAGAGTACGGTTATGATGGGCCAGATGCCAGTTCCAAGAAGTAACATCTCGGATATTTTACAAAAATACATTCGTGGTTTGCCTTGGGAGCTGCGAAAACGCATTTACAGAGAATTGGTTCAGATACAAGTGCAACGCAAAGAACCATTGCATCCTTTAGGACATACACGTTTTAATCATTGGTATCTGAATGCTATAAGAAGTTTAATTACTTTGAAAATATTCAAATGGTCAGACATTGATCGAATAGGAAATTGGGCTCGTAAGAGATTGGATGGCACCACCTACAATGTGGGAGTGATACACAAAATTCCATGGAACGAAGTGGAGGGAAAAAAAAGTGACCAACTTTGAAGAATACCAAAAACGTTTACAAGAAGTGTCACCTCAAGACGAAACGCCTTTACGTCGTCTAAGGTGTAAGGTCATCGGTGAACATCTTGGAAAGCCTTTACCCACCGATTCCATTTGGTAAGTGTATGACTATTTTGTCACCAAGAAAGTCGTGCCCGTGAATGACTAGCTTAGAGGATCACATTCGTGGCTTGCCTTTGGAGCTACGAGAACGTATTTATACAGAGTTTGTCAAGATACAAGTGAAACGCAAACTCAAAGTCATTTCTCGATTTTAAAGCTATGCTTACTTCCAACTGTAAGAAGAGTGATTCTGGGGAGAACCTTTCATAGTAGGTGCTCTGGAGTAGTCTATCACAAAAGATACCAACCTTGGAAACCTGGATATAAAAACCCACCATAACAGGACCGTTGTCTTCACTCGTGAAACGCATTCCGTGGAAGGAAGTCAACGATCGTGTTCAGACCTTAGAGGATTATAAACACTTGATACAGGAACTGTTTCCATTGAATTTTGGACGCTATGCCGTGTGTGTCTTCATGACTACTTTTCTTTAATTTCGTTTTCCAGGACATTGTTGTGGACTATTTTGGAAGAACAGTGTTGTTGGTGGACTAACCAAAAACCATGACCATTCATGCGTTATCGGCACACGAAAGACAAATTGTGCTCAAAATGTTGAGACTTGTGATGAACACGAGTTGTGTACCTCCGTGTGTAGAAGACATTTGTCAAACTTTATCTACCCTTCACACGTTTCAAGAAGTGTGCATCGCTAGTTGGTTACACCAACAACTTTACGATTGGAAAGATGTACGTGACTGGAAAAGTGTTGGTTTCGATGCTTGGCTACAAGAAGCGGTACAGTTTGCCAAAGACCTGGCACGTCACTAAGTTTCCAAGACCCAAAGTGAACCACTTGAAATCCAAGTTCACCACCACCACCATGACACTTCAACCTCAAAAAGAAAAAGAAAAAGAAGACCACACCGTCGTCGTGCCCCTAGAAACACCTCAAGAACAAACCCCTTTTCCGTCAGGGACATTTCATTCTTTCACCATAGAGACCAGAATACCACCAGTGCGTGTGCACTCCATTCGTAGGACACCTATTCATTCAGTGTGTGGTTGTTGTTGTACATTGACTTGTTTATACAGAACTTTGATTCTTTTAGTGGTAGCCTTATTGTTGTACCTCACCATTTTTGCGGTATGCATTTCTGTTCTTCATGACTTGTAAAATATGTTTTTGTTGTGTTGTTTACAAACAATAAACGTGTATGAAACGTATAAAATGTCTTGTGTCTTTCGTCTTCTTCTCAAAATTCTTCCTACCTCAGTCATGGCTGCATCTTCTTCCTCTGCCTCTTCTTCTGTGGTCAAAGTGATCGACGAAAAGTTAGATCGTCCCAGTTGTGAAGCTTTTTATATGCGCCATCCTTTTAACATGTTGATTGCTGGACCCAGTGGTTCAGGCAAAACCGAATTTGTCAAACGTTTGATCGAACACAAATCTCATCTGTTCGATCGTCCTCCTCAACGCATCGTGTGATGTTACAACGAGTGGCAATCGTCTTACACGTTACTTCGTGAAAGTCAAGGAGATGCCATTTCGTTTGTGGAAGGCATTCCTCGCGAAGACAATGGGATCGTGTCTGACGTGAGTCAAACACATCTGGTCATCTTCGACGACATGTTAGGAGAAGACGAAGAAGAAATTAAACTTTGGTTTACACGAAAAGGACATCATCGGAATGCCAGCATCATTTATATAACTCAAAATTTATTTCAACAAAGTAAAGCCCATCGGACCATCAGTCTCAACGCCCATTACGTGGTATTGTTTAAAAGCCCCAGAGACAAATCTCAAGTGCAAGTGTTAGCCAAACAGTTAGGCACTCCTTGGCTGAATTATGCGTACGACGATGCCACTCAAACACCTCATGCGTATTTACTCATCGACTTAAAACCCACCTCTCCCGACTATTTGAGATTTCGTACCCAATTGTTTCACCATTGGTGCCAAGAAGGAGGTCCCGTCATTTACACGTCCCAGTCGGCCACTCTCTGAAAGGAAAAAAACTATAAAAACATCTACTGCGTCATTTCTGTCTCACAGTCTTCGAGATGACTTCCTTTCAAGCTCATCCTTCTGCTAAATTGATTCGTGCCTTGTATGGCATCAGTCGCGAAAAAAATGCACAAGTCCGTGCCCATTTGTTATAAGCCAGTCTCAAAGAAGTGTTACGATGGTTTACTTTGACGGCACGTCAATTACTGCAAGGTATCATTCACATCCCTCATCAAACCCAACTTTTTTTTCAAAAACATAAAGTGGCGTTGTCACAACTGGCCGATCCTAGAATCGATCCACGGACTAAAAAGCAAATCATTTTAACCCCTGGGGGAAGCTGTCTTTAGGAGGTGTTATGATTCGTTCACTTTTGAAATGTGATCCTAATGCCCAAGCCAAAAAACCAAAACCCAAAAAGAAAACCCCCAAGAAGAAAAGCCCAAAGAAAAAAAACCCCAAAGAAAAAGAAAAGCCCTTCCAAGAAAACACCAACCACCGTGATCCGCAAGAGAGGTACTGCTGCTAAGACGCAAACGTACACCAACAAGCCACGACAGGCAGTGACGGTGTCTCCATCTCCTTCGTCCACATCGTCATCGTCCCCCTTCATGATGATGCCTGCCAAACCGGACTTAAGACGAGTGTTTCCTAATTTGATGCAAAAATGGAAACCCATTTCGAAAGTCACCACTCCGGGACCCTTGACTTCGGCTAATTTGGCCACTGCAGCGGCCGCTAAAAAAGTACTGTCCCCTAAAACCAAAGTCCAAGAGAGAACCCGCATGTTACAAAGTTTAGTGGATTTATCCAAAGAAGAAATGAGACGATTTAGTCCGTTGAAAACACCTCAACGTCGAGTGATGCCTGTCATGAAGATGGTACGCCGTGCAGACAATGAGTGGAGACGCGTTCCAGTATAAAATAGAAGTGTGACCTCCCCGACACCACAGTTCTACTTTTTGCTCCTGACATCTAAGATGGCTCCCCAACGTGCACACCACCACAAGAAGAAAGGCAAAACCAAAAAAGGACTTCCACCTCGTCTGGCTAAACATTGGGACGTCTTGTCTGTCCTGACCAAATCCAATCCTCCCATGCGAAAACAACTCATTCAAACAGCCCCCAAAGAAATCATCGATATCGTGTGCGAATGTTGTTTGAACGTCTTGAAAGGAACGGTACCTTTGTCCAAGATACAGAAACAGAAATTAGGCAAACATCGGAACGTTCTTCGCCAAACGGTTAAAAAGAAAATACCTCTCCACCAAAAGAAAAAAAATGTTGGTGCAACGAGGAGGATTTCTACCCATGCTGATAGGACCGTTGTTAAAAATAGCGGCTCCTTTGTTAGGAACGATTGCTGGACCGCTTTTAGGAGGAGTCATGTGATAAAATGACGGGAAGAAAAGAAGAAGATAAAAAAGACACCCTTCTCTGGAAAGACCACACACTTGTACCTTTGGATGAAATGGAAGGAGGAAAACTGACTTTAGTTCCTTACAAACGATATATAGAATTCCATCGTTGGATACCTCATTTACCTCCCAATATCAATCTCAACGAGATGTCACAGTTACAACAAGAGTTACAAGCGCTGATGGATCGAAGCGATTTGTCAGAAACAGAAAAATCGCAACGGTACGGTCAACTCTTACGACGTCTTCAACTCTTTCACCAGAAAGCTGTAGACGAAACAGCTCAACCCACTCTGAGAGATTTCAAAGCCCTGATGAAAAGCGAACCTAAAGTCACTGCCACCAAAACAGACACCGCCACGGTGATGACAGTGAAAGAAGAACAAGAAGAAGAGTTACAAACTCCACCTCCTAAAAAAATACGAAAGTTAGCCACACCAGGTTGGATGAAAAAGATGATGTCTACCCCTTTGCCATCAGAAGAGAAAAGGAAAGAAGTGAAGACAGAAGTCAAAACAGAACCGATGACCCCTTTTCAGACATCCTCATTTACACCAGTGGCTCGTCGGATACGTAAAGCATTGCAATCCAAAAAAATACCACACGAAGAAAAGAGCATTGGTACTTGGTTAACTTATTGAGGAGTCAAACCATGGAGAAACTTTTAGCAAGTCTATACTACAATCCTGGCCATGCTGCTGGTTACGGAGGAGTTCAAAAATTGCATCAAGCTGCTAAAAGTAAATTGAAAAGTGTACGTTTGCAAGAAGGTTACAAGAACAATCGACGTACACGTTACACAAACCCATTCGACGAAAATTTTCTAGAAGTCAAACCAAAGTGGAGGGCATCGATCATCAATGGCAAGCAGATTTAGCCGATGACTCTCATTTGGCAGCCTACAATCGTGGTCACAAATATTTGTTTTGTGTCATCGACGTGTTTTCCAAATTCGCTTGGGTCGAGCCTTTGACTTCTAAAAGCAGTACCGAATTGGTACGCGCCTTAAAACTGGTGTTGAAACAAAGTGGTTGTCACCCTTTACGATGGCAAACCGACAAAGGCACCGAATTTCTAAACCAAACTTTTCAAAAAGAATTGAAACAAAGGCACATTCATTTTTTTACCACCGAAAATCCTGAAACCAAAGCTAGCGTCGGGGAACGTTTTCAAAGAACTTTGAAAGAACGCAAGTGGAAATATTTTACACATCAACACACTCTCAAGTACATCGACGTGTTACCCCGTTTGGTCAAAGCGTACAATCAATCGTACCATCAAAGCATCGGATATGCCCCCGAAGAGGTGACCCCTGAAAACGAAGTGAAGGTGTTTGATCGATTGTTTGGTACACCCCAGAGGGGACCCCAGAAGAAAACCCTGCTGCTTAAGACGGGAGATTGGGTTCGCATTGGAAAAACCAAACGCACTTTTGACAAAGGTTATTTACACAACTGGACCACCGAATTGTTTCGTGTCACTGGACCAGTGCGTGGACGTGATCCTCCCGTCTATAAATTGGAAGACATGCACGGAGAAGTGTTAAAAGGAACTTTTTACTTGCCTGAGTTACAACGAGTGACCATAAAAGAAGACGACTTGTACGACATCGAAAGCATTCTCGAACGAAGAACACGCAAAGTTGACAAACGTCGAGTCGAAGAAGTCAAAGTACTTTGGAAAGGATATCCTCCTAGTTTTGATTCTTGGATTGCCGCTTCCCAAGTCGTCGACTATAAAAAGAAGAAGTAACCAACATGCCGTTCAACACAGCCACGACCTCGTCTCCTTCGCAGAGTTCTTCTCTTCAAGAATTACAAAAACAACCTTTGTGGGTGTGCTGCGGAGAACGTGTGCCTAAAAATCAAATCGTCTTTTTCTGCCAAATCTTTGTGGTGTATTGTGTCATCGGAGCAGCCATTGCCAATTTGAGTTTCCAACAAGGGGACAAACAATTGTGGACCATTTTTACTCAGCAGTTGCATCGGTTATCTTCTACCCAATCCATCCTTGAAATTTACGACGACGGAGAGTCACAACAACAACAACCACAGCAGCCAGCACAACGGTACGGCCAACGCCAGTCCCCCTTCTTCCAGTCACAATACCAGTCCTCTTTTGGAACCGTTTGAACATCATTCTCCTGTGCACTCGAGTGACTCCTCGGACCGCAAAACCCTCGAACTACTATGAATGACCAATTTTATTTAACTTTACCTAGTGACAGTTCCATGGACGTGTTTCCCAACAACACCTTATGTTGTTTCACGGCCAAATTACCTCAGTCCATCCAATTGGATTACGAAGCTCATTGGGAAGTGGCTTTGGTAGAAATCATTCATCCTACGCAAGTCCAAAACATCGACAAAGGTCAAAACACTTTCATCATGGATATCTTGAACGAGGAAGTGCAACAACACTTGGACAAATTTCAACCTGGCTTTTACGGAACCAAAAAGGTACCAGATAAAAATTCTCCCTTGACGACCTATACCATGAGAATTCCTGAAGGGTATTATTTTAGTGGACGACATTTGGTGGACACCATTGCAGCCATGTTCGAGGCCCAATTTGCCAAAGCCTTAGAGAAAGCCAATAAATCGGTACAGATCAATTACCATCCTGTGGCACGCCGTATCGTCCTGCAATTTTCGGACGCCAAAACATTGGCCATCACTTTTTCTCCTGGGTTGTATGCTATTTTGGGTGGGAATAAAATGCTTCTCAATAAAAAATTCCAAAGGAATTTAGATTTCGCCAAGGGTTTTCATCACCCTATCGAATTGAACGTTGGACTGAATTTAATGTTTGTGTACTCGGATGTGGTGGAGTACGACGTGTTGGGAAACACAGCCGCTACGTTACAGAGAGTCATTCCTTTCAAAGTGGATTCTGCTGTTGCCGCGTACGAAGAAGGTGGAAACACGTATCACGTTCACGTGAATTTGTACACCCTCATTATCTTCCATTCAGCAAATCGTATTTTGACAGTGTCAACATTAGTATAAAAGGAAATTTGGGACAAAATGTTCCATTCATTGACAAAGGAAAAGTCACGGTGAAACTACATTTTCGAAAAAGGTTCTCCAGCGAATTGTAACATCAAAAAAAAAATGTATCCGGTGTACCATGGAGTGGCTCGACAACGAGGACACGATTTAGGAGATATGTTAAAATCTGCTTTTCGGACGGTAGCACCCATTTTGAAACCTATGGTGACTCGAGGATTGCATGCCTTAAAAGATGCCGCTTTGACGCAAGGAAAAGAATTTCTGCAAAACGTCCTCATCGACAAACAAAATCCAAAAGAAGCCTTTATGAGAGCAGGAAAAAATGTGTTGCTGCAAACTGGCAAAGATCTTTTAGCTCGCCGAGAGACTCCTATAAATGCACTTCACGCTTCTGGAGTTGGCATTACTTCTTCCTTCACTCCACAGCAAGGACAAGGCAGAAAGAGACGACGTCGACCTCCTTTCAGAGCTCATAAAACACACGGTGTTCCAAAAAAGAATAAGAAAAGAAGAAAGGTCAGAGAATTAGACGTGTTTGATTACTAAGCCATTGAAAATGATGCACCGAGATTCTTGTACTTGAAAATCAAATTGATCAAAACGGACAACAGCAATCCTGGGGCCGATGCCAGAGTGGCACCCGTCAATAATTTCATGCATTCCTTGTTCAGCGAAGTGGATTTGTACTTGAATAACAAACTGTTCAGCAGCAGCATGGATACTTACCCTTACCGTGCTTACTTGGAAAATCTCTTGACGTACGGAAAAGAAACCAAGAACACTCATCTTAATGCTTGCGTGGTCTGGAAACCTGACACTTGGGAAAAGTTCAACGACACAGACTTGGCTGTAGCGGCGGCTGGTGATAATCCAGGAGACGAGCATAATGAGGGATTTAACAAGCGTCGAAAGAAAATCTTACAAGGGCGCAGTTTAGAACTGATGGATCGTTTGCATTTGGACATGTGGTTGCAAGACAAGTATTTGTTGAACGGAGTGGATGTACGCCTGAGACTGAATCGAGACTGAATCGCAGTAGTGCCGTCTTCCATTTGATGGTCAATGCCAACGAGTACAAAACCATCATCGAAGAAGCCAGACTTTACGTGCGCCGTGTGGAAGTCTTACCTAAAGTAGCCAACGACATCAGTCAAACTTTGAGCAGAACCACCGCCAAGTATCCTGTGCGACGAGTGGAAATGAAAACGTTTACCATTGCCACTGGACTCCGATCCAAAGTTGATGATCACGTCTTCCAAGGACAGCTCCCCAAACGTTTGCTGATTGGCATCGTCAGTAATGCAGCCTTCAACGGAGTCCACAACGAAAATCCGTTCAACTTTCATCACTGCAACGTCTCCAAGATAGAAGTCAGTCGAGATGGCAAGACATTGTGTACCAGACCTTTCGAACCTAACTTTGGCAACACGAAAAATTACGTGCGATCTTACTTGGTCCTGTTTGAAGCCACGGGACAGTTAGGCACCAACACCAGCCACTGCATTTCGTACGAGAAATATGCAGGAGGATATGCGTTGTGGGGATTTGATTTCACTCCTGACCAAGGCAGCGACGAAGGACATTTCCACCCTATAAAATCAGGCCAACTTCGTGTGGAACTTCAGTTTGCAGAACCTCTACCTCACACGGTGAACTTCGTCTTGTATGCAGAATTTGATAATACTCTAGAGATCAACAGTTTGAGAGAAGTGATTCTAGACTATTAGAAGAAAAAAGAAAAATGATGCAACACGAAGAACCTATGGAGATAGACGAAGAAGATGAGGGATTTTGTGAAGCACAGCAGCAGTCACTACCCTCTATCACTGATGATGACGAGGTGATTCATCCATAACCCAAAAAAGAAGAAGAGAAAGATACTGTTCCCAAGTTTACTGGATTTATGGCTTGTCGATGGCCAGAACAAGAACAACATTTAGTCTGCTGTTATGTTTAGGAATTGGCTGAAAGAATTACCACCCTGACCCGAGAACATTGTCATGGATGTCAAATCGGTCATCCCAGTCAGAAACAACACGACAAATGTATGATGATGACTGCAGAAGAAAAAATGGATGAATATTTGGAGGACGCCTGGTCTGAGATCTCGGAAGAAAAGGTGTTGAGAAAATGGTATAAAGACTTGCAGAATTCTTCTTCACCTCCACTCACTCCTCTGGAGATCAAACAAATCGAAGCTCTCTTGCACACAGAGTACAGAGACTACCCGCCGTGAATCGTCGTGGAGTTACTTGACAGATCAATTCAAGCATAAAGTCAAGTGTGAAATGATGACTTATTATTACCTGTGAAAAAACAAGAAAAATGGATACCTGGGAACTTCATTACCTGTTGACTCGCAGTTCGTACACTTCTTCTTGGAATTCTGTGGTGTGTGCCAAAGATGAACTTCCCCATCGCAAACCCAAAGACGTTCATGCCTATGTCATCAATACCGACGACAGTGATCGACCAGGAACCCATTGGGTGGCCGTGTACTTTCCCAACGATCACAGTGTGGAATATTTGGATTCTTATGGATTACCTCCTTTGAAAGACGACATCATTGACTTTATGAGAAGAAATGCAGTCTCCACTCGATTTAATAATGTCCGATTACAAGGATCGGATTCTATAGTGTGTGGACGATATTGTGTACATTTTCTTCATCAACGCAGTCTCGGATATTCCTTAGAACATTTAGTGACTTGTTTTGATAGAGAGTATTAACGAAACGATGCTAAAGTAGAACGATGGTTTTGTGAACATTATGGTTATCTCTTGTCTTTAGCTCAGAAACGTAGTGTGCATCGTCGAGAGCCCCATGAGTGGAAGTCCAGTATGACTTCCCAACGCTGTCAACCCTGTAAATACGTTCATGTTTAATCTTGTTGTTCGTTTGTTGGTTAGCATTTTATGTCAGAGAAGCTTCTTATTATGTATTTTAAAAAATGTTGATTTTTGAGAAAAAAATGGTGTTGTGTTGTTTATGGATTTGAAAAAAATGAAAAATGTATAGACTCTATCTCTTTCTATCGATCTGAGGTCACCGACTCTTTCCCATTTCTCACTATGGATCTGAACCATGTTTTCCATCGCGTCCGCGCTTCCAGCATATAAAGCGGTGCGTTGGCCAGTTCAGTCACTCTCGTTGACTCGTCAAGATCTCAACATGACCGCTAAAATTTGTAAACTGAACGAAGCGATGGTGAACATGCAAAGGGTGAGGCATCATTTGCTTCAGAACAACACTGAGAAGAAGACGATGATCTTCATGCAAATGGCTCAAGATCTGGTATAAGAAGTCCTGAGAGAAGAAATCATCAGGGACAGAACGGACTGGGATGAGAGACAAAGACTGCAGCAGCAGCAGCAAAGACAACAGCAACAACAGCAGCTACAACAACAACAACAACAACTCTTGCAGCAGCTGAAACTACCAGACGGAGAAGTCACCTGTAAGATGGACTGTGATGAGTTTGCCTTCTCTTTCACCAGAAAGAGAGCTTGTCCTACAGCCATTAGACCAATGGCGAAACGTGGCCGTCCTGCTGCTGCTGCGGCTACTGCTACTAGAAGTTAAAAAAACACAACTTCTTAACCCAACGGCCCTTTTCAGGGCCACCCAGATCTCTAGAAAAGATAACCACTCTCAGATTGCCTAAAAAAAAATTGTGTTTGTATGTTTGTGTGTTTGTCTTTGTCTTTGTCTTCCCACTCCAAAAACAAATCCCATTTCCTTGTATGTGTTTGTAGTGTGTGTTTGTATAGAGTGTGTTTGTGGTGTGTTGGATAAAAAAAAGAAAAAATTAAAAAGGGTTGTGTGGTGTGTGTTTTGTGTTTTATATATAATATAAAGTTGTGGTGTATGTTTGATAAAAAAAAAAAAAAAATTGGTATGTATAATTTTTTTTATCAAAAGTATTTTCTTTTAGGTCCGCGTTCTGGGTCTGTGTTTTTGGGGTAAGGGGTGGTGGAGTGCAGAATCCGCGAAGCATAGAATGACGTCATATGGATGACGTCAGACGCGGGTAGTGTGGGTAATATTTTTTTAGGTGTGAGGGATGTTTTCCTTCACATCCGCCCTTCCAACATATAAAGTGACGCCTTCCCCCGGTAGAGCTACTACGTTTTTATCTATCAAGATGGATAAACAGAAAATCATCAGACAGATCCGAGTGCATCTAGAGGTAGCGTGGCACCTCCTCCAGGAAGTGTAAGAAATGGAGAAGAGGGAGGAGGAGGAAAAAGAGAAGAAGGAGCACATCAGGCCGCATCAGATGATGACGGAGGATTAGGTGTGATAAGATTTTGTATGTATGGATGTTTTTGGAAAGGGATGTTTTCCTTCACGTCCGTGCTTCCAGCATAAAAGCGCCGCCTTCCGCAGTCGCACCATTCACGATCCACTGAACAACAATGACTACAGTAGAACTATTGCAGGAAGCCTGAGATGTGATGGTAGGTGTGGAGTCTTTGGTGGAAAGGATGGAGTGTTGGTGGAGATACCCGGTCACCAAGCCATACGTCACCAGCCAACTGGCAGCTCTCACCTCAGCAAGGAGACTGGTGAACGATGTCTTGGAGGAAATCCAAAACACTTCCTTGGCCCCTTGTCGTGTGGGGTTCATCCAGACGGCCCTAGACTTACTGGAAGGGGTGGAATACTTCCTAAACAAAGTCCAGGAAGATTGGTGGATCTATCCACCCCACAGTTGCGTCAGGCGCGAAGAGGTGAACCTCCACATGACTAAGCTACTTCTCAGGAAAGTCTTAGAGAAGGAAGTTGCCCACATCATGATCCTGTGGGCACTAGAAAGAACCAAGAAGGAGCAGGCCAAGATAGAACAGGAATTCCAAAGCCTGAATTTGAACTGGATGAAAATCCAGGACAAGTTCAGGCGAATGGGACATCCCGACTGGCTGCCGGATTCTTCACCACCACTCCACAAGAAAAAGACCAACATCCTCCTAGGCTTCCTGACCCAATGTAGGAGGAAACATTAACCATCTCCAACGGCCCTTTTCAGGGCCAACCATTTTTCAAGAAAAGATTAATTTTCATTATTGCCATACATATATATATATATATATATATATATATATATATATATATATGTGTGTGTGTGTGTGTGTGTGTGTGTGTGTGTGTGTGTGTGTGTGTGTGTGTGTGTGTTTGGTGTATGTCTATATTCTATCCCTCTTAAAATACTTCTGTCCCTCTAATAATACGTCTGCCACCCCAAGTGTCCTGTATCATTTTTTTTCTATTGTCCCCAATTGTCTCAGAGAACAACTGAGCTCCGCGAAGCGCGGAGTGACGTCAGACGCAGTGACGTCATACGCACGGGTTCCGGGTTCCAGTTCGATGGTGATACTAGCGCACTTACTAGATCCCATACATGACGTCACTCTGTAGAGATCCGCCATGTTCCATTCCCGTTGGTACCCGTAGAGGCCCCCATGTTAAATTCCCGTTGGTACCCGCAGAGGCCCCACCATGTTAAATTCCCGTTGGTACCCGTAGAGGCCCCGCCATGTTAAATTCCCGTTGGTACCCGTAGGGGCCCCGCCAGTACCTATTTACCCCCCCCCCCTATACTACTCTAGTGTTTTATTTATTCTGCCATATCTGGTGTATATTTTATCCTTGTGTACACATTGCAATATCAAATAATTAACAAGTTATGGATAGGTATTATTTAAAATGGGTATTTAGAAGAAAAATAAAGTTGAAGCAAATTAATTAGGAGTAAATGGCAATGCCAATGTCCACAGACGGAGACTCAGGGAGAGAAGCAGCAACCAGAATTAGCAAAGCAAATAAAACCTTCGGTATGTTGAAACATATATCGAAGTCCAAACAACTTGGACTCAAGACCAAGCTGAGATTGACCGAAGCCATGTCATTAGAGTGCTACTGTACGGCTCTGAATACTGGAAGCTAACATCGAGAATAGCACAAAAGCTTGAAATCTTCCAAAAGAAGTGTCTGAGGAAGATTCTTGGCATCTTCTGACCAAACAGGATCAAAAATGAAGACCTTCATCAAAGGACAGAATCAACATCTCTTGCTCAGACTGTGAAGAAAAGAAGATGGCAATGGCTGGGGCATGCATACCGAATGTCACTGAATGCACCGCCCAGAACAGCCCTCCCCGGACCCCCGGATGGGAAACGAAAGAGTGGTCATCCCAAAGAGACATGGAGGAGGACTATAGAGAAAGAGATGAAGGAATGCAGCCTGACATGGAACACCATCGCATGTAGGGCGGCAGATCGTCAGCATTGGCGCTCTCTCGGCGAATCCGTATGTGCCATCTAGGGCACGACGAAGGATGAGTGAGTGACTGGTAATGACAAAATAAGGGGTCATATGACGTTTACGATACCAAATGACTAATTGGATGTGTTTAAGAAGATACTACTAAATGGCATTTTATAGCAAACTTCAAACAACTAATTCACAATCAAACTTTCAATTTGATTTTTTGGTACAGTAGGGGATTTTGGTCTTATTTTTCTTTTCTAAATCAATGATGTCTGAGGGAAGCCTGTAGCTATCAAATTCATTGAAACTTTGCAGCAATATTCCAAACACATTTGTTTCGTCATAGATAAAAGCCTTTTCTATGCCAATGAAAATCTCTCCCCTGAAAAGACTCATCTCACAATTATTAGGAAATTAGTCCCAATCTATTTTCAGAGTATTTGTAACATATGATTTATTTGGATTTGCAGCCACTGGAAAGTTCAGTACTGGAAAACATATGTTGAGAACATATGTCGAAAGGAAAGGTTGGCCTAATTAGTTACAAAACTGTAAACTTGGGGATATTTTAAACGCTCTTTCGACGCCGTCCTATCTTGTAAATATCTCTTATTATAAACGCTTTATAAACAAGTTTAGGTAATGTACATATTGTTTTTTTAAATTACTAGAAGTTAACAAGTGAATGCACGTATACATGGATGTTTTGATTCAGACGTGCATTTTAATTAAGGCTACACGTATGTTAGTATACACTGGACACACTAATGAAAATGATATGATCTTAAATATCATGGTTGTCACATAGCATACAATATCTTTCACTTCTATCGATTCTATTGCTTCCATATCACCCATTTTATATTCTCATATTATGAGAAGACTCTCGAAGTTTAGTCAGAGCTGATCTATAATTATGTTTACTCAAGAATTTGAAATAATCTTGGAAGGATTTATCTTCCCAGAGTTTTTATCTGTTGTTATCTTTTCATTTTTAGATAATAACTTTTAGCCAGCACTGTATAGTCATATGACGTGCCGTTAAACATGCATATGCATTTATTGTCACTTTAAGAAATATTCAGAAGTATTTGTTCATGCTCTAGTCGACTTGACTTTAATAAGCTCTCAATGTAATTACCCTGTTTCAACGAAGTACCTTGTCTCGTCTGCTTCCATAGGAAGTTTGATTCAGGGAAGTTTTTGTTGCCTTAAACATGAAACAAGGTCTCTCATGTTCTTGCTATCCTCTCCATTTATTATTAAAACATTCAGAAACGTACATAAATGTAAACATGACATAAATTAAAGAGTCACAACTCTAAAGGTGAATATTAATAATTAAATAAATAAATAATAAAAATATATCGTGGAGATCGACCGTATATACTCGCGTATAATTCGATACCAACAGACCAACGCCGGCAGATCAGGGTCTATGCAATTAGTAAGGAATAATCAGTAGAACAAACAACATGGATCCTGGTCTGCCGGCGCATTATTGACGGCAGATCAGGGTCTATGTTGTTTGCATTTGTACCAGCTTAAGACATTAGTGTAGAACTCTTGACATTCATCTCTAGTGATAATACTTAAATGTGGTTTGTAAAGAGCATTCCACTGCAAACTGTTTTTACATGATAATACTTAAACGTGGTTTGTAAAGAGCATCCCGCTGCAAACTGTTTTTCCCATATAATACTTAAACGTGGTTTGTAAAGAGCATCCCACTGCAAACTGTTTTTACATGATAATACTTAAAAGTGGTTTGTAAAGAGCATCCCGCTGCAAACTGTTTTTCCCTGATAATGCTTAAATGCAGTTTGTAAAGAGCATTCCATTGCAGACTATTTTTACAGTCTGATCATAAACCAGCCGTCCTAAAATAGGCTTAAATGTCAACAGCAAAAATGCAGCTGGAACGTACATAGATAAAAGTAACACATTTTGCTGTATTGCATACATATGGGGGCGCTCTACAGATAATACGTGCTTCTGAGAGAGTGACAGGTGTAAGATGAAGTTGCTTGCATTTGCAACATGCAAAGTGGAGAGAATGTTTGCATACCTCTATGCTACTTTCATGTACTGTGGCTGAAATTTCTTTACATATTGTACTTGTGGAAATTGGACATGATCTAAGCACACAGCAGACAGAAATGGCCGCTCCAAAGTACTCGGAAAATCAGCCTGAATTAGTCAAAAGTACACTACTTTCAGCAGTTATTAAAATAGGGAAACGAATTTTGCTAGAGTAGGCAATACCAGCCTCTGAAAGTACGATGAATGATATACAAAATATATAAAAAGTAAAAAGAAAAAAAGTTATCGGCTCTTTTTTATATTTACCTTTGAAGTCCAGGAAGTGAAAATGACCAAGCGTAGCTAGCAGTTTTTGAGAGGTGCACATCTTAAGTAAGACCAAGCTGTATACTCTATAACCCAAATTGCACCCATCAATCATACACCAAAATAAAGAGAATTCAAAGTTGTTTTAACAATACCTAAGATATACAAGGTCTTTTTTAAATAGCTAGGACAACCAGTGAGGAAAACCTGGGTAATTCTTTTTCTTTAAAAATCGAAACTGAGGAGCGCCACCTTAATGCTCATCAAAATTTCACCGCTGTAAATGCAGCGTTGAATGGGAAATGGACCCTGCCACAGAGACATAGCACGATCAACTGGAGCAATAAATGCATGCCACGAGTACCTATTTGCCTGGAAGTAGTTTTTTTCTTTCTTAGATAGGACGCAAATGGCAGGTATCATTATTGCACAGACAACAAATCACTTGAAACAAAGCTAGTCATCGACATTGTAGATTGGTCATCAAAGGTTGATTTGCAAGCGAGACCAAAAAAATTGTCATGGAAACATTTTGAATTGATGAATCTTTTCTCCATGCAAAATGCCTTGAGGTGCATACAATTATAATTGGCCATTGAATTGATTTAACTGTTTATCAATGGCAAAACACACTTTACTGAGATTTAATGAGAAATATATTGGTAAAAACGCGTGTGGTCCAAAATAACGTTATAATGACCTTAATTCATCAACAACAACAAAAAAGTGTCAAACACATACTTTTCATCCAGCACACATTATACTGTAAACGGGACCAAATTTGTCGACAAATGGACCAGAACTATAGAGCAGATATTTAGAGACAGAGACACATGCGAAAATGCGCTCAAAATAACAGAAAAACTTTGTTTTCTTTTCTTTGTTTTTTGTTGTTGTTGTTGTTTTCTGTTGTTGTTGTTGTTATTATTATTGTTGTTTTGAACGGTGCCCTTGTTTCAGGGGAGAACAAATAGAAAGGAATATAATATATAATAATATATATATATATATATATATATATATATATATATATATATATATATATATATATATAATGTTTTTAAGGTAATAGTCGCAAAGCGAAGAACAGACATACATTTTTATTCAGTCTCTGTATAACTCAAAAACATGGCCCAAGGCGAATAACACCATCTAGTAAAAAAATGATCTTTTTTTATTTCATTAGCAATCAGCGCAACAATATTACAAACATTGTTACTCAAAAGTAACAGATAGTATGGCTCTAGGTCAAGTTACGTTGTCAAATTTGCATTCAACTTTGTTAACAAAAATATCAAACTGTTTTGTTTCTTTCTTTTCTTCTTTTTTTTTTTTCTCTCTTTTTTTGTGGGGAGGGTACACGATAGGAAGAATCGCATTGAAAAATCCAATAACCAGAAAATGAGTGTTCGCAATATATGTTAAGTTTAACACAATGTTTGACTCCAGTTTCACGATGTGTTATTGTTTGAGACATGGATTAAGGAAAAATACTTGATTTGACGAGAACAAAATGACTGATGGAAGGAACATAGAATGAAAGAACGAAAGGGACGGATGGACGTAAGGGAAGAAAGGAGAGGAATGTGAATGGCGACCAGTAAGCAGACTAAGCAAGTGATTAGGGCTCCAGCAATGCAGGGGCACCAAAAAATAACGAGAAATTACGGTTTAGTATTGTTTTCATTTTGAATTACATGGGGGGGGGGCATAATCTTTTCAGTGCTTAGGGCCTCTAAAGATCTTAATCCGGCCCTGATAGGCGACAATGGGAACAATATGAAAAGAAACAAAACTGAACGGAAAAGAGGCTGGGATATAGAAAACTCCGCTATGCAGATTTTGCTATAATTCTCAGTTAAAACAACTCGAGGGATAAACTGTCAGCGGATATCTTTGAAGGAAGTGAGAAATGTTTTTTTACAAAATGGAGACAAAAGTATTAACTTGTAGCTTTTTATTTATTTATTTATTTAATTTTTTTTTTTTTTTTTTTTTTTTTTTTTTTTTTTTTTTTTGCGGTAGCGAATAATGTTGACAGTCGGGTCAGATTCGTTGCATCGATGACCTATACAAATATGAATATGTTTTATATTCAACAATATTATATCGGACCACTTAAAACTAATACGTATTGGATATATATGTGTGGTTGTTTAAATTTGATTGATTCGTTCATTGATTTTTTGGTATATATGCACTTGGTAGATGATACCAAGATACAGTATATTCACCGAATCCTTTGGTTGAAATGAGGTAGCAAGTGTGTGTGAAAATTGCGTCTATAAACTGCTAACGCGCTTCATTTTACTTGTACAATGAGGGGAGCAACTCTTACAAACATAACTCTTACAAATATAGATGCTCTAATGAAAGTTTCCTTTCGTGAAAGTTTCCTTGCGTGATCGTTTCTTTTGAAAGGAAAGACAAAAAGAAAGGAAAGTGAGAAGGGAAGAAAAGATGAAGTCAGAAAAAAGAGACCAGCGCTCGGCTGAGCAAAAGGCAAGTGGTTGAACATGACTGCTAAAATTCTCTGATTAACAAATCATAACGAAGTATCTAATACAATTCTTTATTTTCGCACTGTTCCACTAATCAACTTCACAACTTCAGCATGCATTTGCTTCAGGCTAACCATAATCATTGCTCATCCTTTTTTTCAAAATTTTCGCTTTCATAAAATATATGTGAAGTCCTTTTCATGTCTTGCTATTTCACTATACAAATTAATCGAAACCTTTCAGTTTGAACACCTTCAAAATGAGAATGCAACACTAATAGCCATATTTCGTAATTTCAAATTTGTTAGCGAAGTATTTCATCCATCATGTAAAATCAGATCACCTCCAAATTCATACAGATTTAACCGATATGTAGTTGTCGTATTTGGTTATCAAGACAAACAAAATTTGATTCTTCTAACCCTACAGTGAGGTATAGTACCAACAAATTGGAGCAGTTTGTCAAGCATAAAAAAGAGTTGAAATTAAAGAGATCCGGCAGGGATATTTTGTCGAAACCCAATGTCCTACGAAAATCTTCCGAAAGCTGAACATTGCGACGGTTTCAGATATTCCGATAATATTCTAGTCCAAACATTTGCATCGATCGCAGATATTCACAAAATGGCATATTATAATTGCAACATTCATGATCTTTGCACACATTTTTGGAATATTTTCTGTGTCAAAGAAAAGGAAAGTTAAGTGTAATATCCCAAAAGAGGAATATTTGCGTTACTCCCAGATTCATAAGAAATTGATGTTAATTAATATGTGTTATGGTCTGGTAAAGAAAGTATGGAACATAACTATAAGAGAGAACTATACGAAAGTGGAGTATCTGCGGCAATCCAGATATTCCATTGTCTTTTTACTTGATGATTTTGAAGAGGATTATAAGTGAACATTCAGGCGATGGTTTTGATGATAATTATAAGTGAACATTCAGGCAATTATTTTTATGATGATTATAAGTGAGTATTCAGGATAATTAACATTAATTTTCTCTAAATTTATCAAAACTTTATCATAATTTCATGATTATTAATAATAATTCCATAAACAGAAAAAACAACACCAATGCGACTCGTGTAGACCCAGATACGACTGCAGTTACATGGCATATGTAGGAAAGCTGCTGCGAATGGCCTGTTGTGATGGTAAGATATAAAATTGATCGAATAATTAGTATATTGTTAAAATGGCTTGCTAGGTCGATTTTCTGTGTAAAATAGTAATACTAATAATTTTAGAGCTCTACACACTTTGCATAGTCGTTAGTAAATGAAACTAGTAGTTTCAGCCCGATTACTTCTCTTCCACAATATCAAGTTTTGCACTGAACGTTAAAAATTTTACCGAGAATATATTGGATAAGAATTTCTGTCTCTCATCAAGTAATCCAGTGTTTGTGTCATCATATGTGTCATCCTTAAGTTAAGAGTATTCCTCGTGTATCTGGGGACGACAATTCCATTGACCAACTAGCCAGGACAAGTGAAAGTCACCGCTTATATACATCATGGGGTGTGGATTTAAAAATCGCTTATCCACGCTGCGCCCTGGAGGAAGCCGCACATGCCTGATTTACGGGCTAGTAGGTCAAAATTGGAGTTGTGCCCCCCCCCCCCCCCCCCCCGTTTATATATTGTTTCTGTAATTAAACGTGTAAAGTTCAGTTCAGTGAATGCAACATATACTCTTCAACTGCGTGTCAATTGCAATAGGAAATGACTTGCATACAAGTACTTTAAGTTACTCGTCCGGTTAATGACACACCGTATATAGTGATCACCATACACACATATGGTCATTCGTTCGTTCATTCATTATGTCTTCTTCAAAAGGCGTATCCCTATACGCCGAAGTACCTCAGTTGGTAAAGCGTTAGACTCGTAATGCAAGGGTTCGATTCTCGTCTAGGCCTGCCCGGGTCGGACCCCTCGATGTGTCCTGGGAAAACCACTTACCTCTCGTTTCCTCTGCATAATATAACCAATAAGTGTGTGAAAGTGCCGTTAAAACCCTAAAAGAAATCCAACGCGTATATATTTACCTTATTTTTCTTTACAAACGTATGTGTGTGTTTGCTGGTGGTGAGAGACAGAAAGAGATGCTTTAATTGAAAGAAAGAAATATAGCTCGGCCCAATCGCGTCTCCTGTCTCCACGTTTGAGATAGATAGATACCGCATTTGAATCGGCCATTCAAAGAGAGAGACAGGATTAGTGTGACGACCTAGAAACGGGATAAAAAATATGCAAAACAACTGGAAAGTTGACTGTAACGCACCCCATTTTGAGCCGTCTGAGATTTTCAAGCTTTTTTAGGAGTACATTTATATGCTCTACGCTGATTTAAAAAATGCATTATATGCTTTCACAACATTCAAAGTGAAATCCAATGCCAGAGACGTAGCAAAACTGCCCGATTGTCATTTCAGAGTGCTGTGAGCAAAAGCGGGAAAATATTGTAATTGTTAATGTGAACACTTTCATTCCAACACTTTGTTTTCTGTTAACAACAAATGCGTTATCTTAAAGAGTAATGAGTGTTTTGCACAATATTGATGGTTTAGGAAATCAATAATGAATGTAAAAATAGAAGTTATTCATCCAGTGGCGTAACTTCAAATTGTGAGTGGGCCCCCTTCAAATTATTGTAAAGCGGGATTTTGGGCCCCCTCCTTGCGCCCCCCACCCCCCGCGTTGCGGGGGCTGCGGGGGCGGTAGTTATGCCACTGTATTCATCCAATTAGTATCAAAAGAAGGTGTTTTGAAGTAAAATGAAAGACCTAGACATATACATAGGTATAGACAATTTTTTTAGAGTCGGTTTGCATTTGCATAACAAGAAACATTAGCTCATTGGAGCTCTTTTACCAACTATAATTAATAAAACGACAATTAACTTTAACAATGAGACATGCATATATATGAAACAACATACATACATACATACATACATACATACATACATACATACATACATACATACATACATACATACATACATACATACATACATACATAACCACGCACTCACGCACACACATACATACATACATACATACATACATACATACATACATACATACATACATACATACATACATACATACATAACCACGCACTCACGCACACACATACATACATACATACATACATACATACATACATACATACATACATACATACATACATACATACATACATACATACATACATACATACATACATACATACATACATACATACATCCACGTAAACATCAAGATTGATTGGTTTGATGAGAACGATGCTGCCATCCAGAGAATTCTGAATGAGAAACATCGGCTACAGAAGGCCTATTCAGAAGACAGTACTTCATCATCTAAGAAGGCAGCCTTCAACAACATCAAGAGGATTGTCCAACTCAAACTCAGAGAGTTGCAAGACTCATAACTGAGCAATAAAGCATATTCTAAGATGCTTTGAAGACAATCTACGGGCCAAAGTCATCAGGAACATCTCCAATACTGAGTGCTGATAGCGCCATAATGTTCACTGACAAAGAAAAGATACTTCAAAGATGGGCAGAACACTTGAACAACATCCTCAATCAACAGTCATCTATCAGCGAGGAGCAATTGAATAACTGCCTCAAGTGGAAATCAACATAACACTTGCTGATCCTCAAGAGCTGACTGAAACTGTGATTCAGTCGACCTGCTGTCAACTGGCAAAACACCTGGAGCAGATGCTATACCAGCAGAAGTCTACAAAGCCGGAGGCTCACATATGGCACAGAAACTGACTGAACTCTTCCAACCAATGTGGACTCAGGGAACTATTCCCCAGGAGTACAATGATGCATCCATCGTCCACCTGTACAAGCGGAAAGGCAACAGACAATCCTGAGACAACCATCGACGCATCTCCTTGCTGTCAATAGCCGGCAAAATCATTGCCAGAATTCTGATGAATCGTCTTGTGTATCACATCGAGCAAGGGCTCCTGCCTGAGAGTCAGTAAGGCTTCAGGAAAGAACGAGGGACCACATACATGGTTTTTACAGCTCGTCAACTCTAGAAGCCTTTGACACAGTCAGCCGTGGAGGCCTTTGGAAGATCATGGCAAAATTTGGTTGCCTGGAGAAATTCATCGTGATGGTCCGGCAATTTCATTATGGCATGCTTGCTCGTTTCGTGGATGCCGGTGAGTCATCTGAACCATTCCCAGTCAGCAATGGAGTCAAGCACGACTGTGTGTTGGTCCCAACTCTCTTCAGTATGATGTTCTCTGCCATGCTTACTGATGCCTTCCGTGATTATGACACTGAGATCGACATCAGATACCGGACTGACGGCAAGCTGTTCAATCTGAGAAGACTGCAGGCGAAGACAAAGTTACAGGAAGTGACTGTTCGTGATCTCCTATTTGCTGACGACTGTTCCCTGAATGCCAGATCTGAGTCTGACACGCAACACAGTATGGACCATTTCGATTCAGCTTGTGACAATTTCGGTCTCACAATCAGTATCAAGAAGACAGAAGTGATGCACCAACCTGCACAAGGAAAGTCTTACGTAGAGCCTACTATCACTGTAAATGGCCAAACCCTCGTGGCAGTGGACAAGTTCACCTATCTTGGCAGCACAATGTCACGTGCAGTCCACATCGATGATGAAATCAACGTCAGAATTACTAAAGCAAGTGTAGCCTTTGGCAGACTACGTGCAAATGTGTGGGAGCACAGAGGCATCAGTCTATAAACAAAACGTAAGGTCTAAAAAGCCATTGTGTTGCCGACCCTGCTGTATGCTTGCGAAACCTGGACAGTGTACAGACAACATGCCAAAATGCTGACCCATTTTCACATGGGCTGCCTGAGGAAACTGATGAGGATAAGATGACAGGACAGGATCACAGACACTGAGGTTCTCACACGTGCAGGCATTCCAAGCATCCACACTCTGTTGATGAAATCACAGTTGAGATGGGCAGGCCACGTCACCAGGATGTCAGAAGAGCGACTACCAAAGAAGATCTTCTACGGCGAGCTGAAGGAGGGAAAGCAATCTCAGTGTGGTCAGAAGAAACGCTTCGAAGATTCCCTCAAGTCATCCTTGAAACACTTCAACATTGACCCTGAGTCTTGAGAGGATCTCACACCTGGCGAAGTCTCATCCATACTGGAGCTACAGACTTTGAATGGAGGAGAACTGCAGAGGCAGTGCAGAAGCGTGAGCAGTGTAAATCTCAGACCTGCAGCACGTCCTCTATTGCTCAAGCAAATCCAAGCGGCATCTCCTATCAAGTGTGCCACAGACCGTTCAGAGCAGAAATTGTCCTGATCAGCCACTCACGTACTCACAGAAACTAAACCAGTTAGTGATGTTATGGTCATCTTCGAACTCAAAGGACGAATATCACATACATACATACATACATACATACATACATACATACATACATACATACATACATACATACATACATACATACATACATACATACATACATACATACATACATACATACATACATACATACATAGTAATTATGTAACTGGTTACTAATACCTTCTAAAAAATACACAACCCCCTCCCCAACAAACAATAATTTCTCTTTAAAGGTTCAATGCAGAAAATTCAATTTACACGAATAGATTATACTCTAAAATTACATGCAGCGCTAAAATGTGCATGCATAATGGCTAGCAAATGCATACTTATGATATTGTTTTACACACATAAACATTTTAAATATAGATACATATATGATTAGTGTGTAAACACTGAAGGCATACATATCACAAGACAGCAGTTAAGAGCAACTAACCACATATTCAGGGAAACATGGGAGAACAATACACAGGAATTAAAAGTAATGGAAATCTACATGCAAAACTACAGAACTAAAAGCTATAAGCAACGCGATAGAAATAAAAACACTACACATGCGGAAGACCTAAAACAAAAATACAATTTAGGTACAAATTATAATTTAGGGAAATCTAAAAAACTAAGTTATATATATATATATATATATATATATATATATATATATATATATATATATATATATATATATATATATATATATATATATATACACACACACATAACAGTTTGGTCCTCTGCGTGATAGGCACGATAAACACTTCTTTGAATTTTTTTTTACACAACTTTATTGGGCTGATGGCAGCATGACATAGACCTGTTTTTTTTTATACCTGTTTTAGACCGTTTTTTAATTTTGTCTTCTTTCTTTCTTTTATTGTTTATCCATTGTTTGTTTATTTCCCCGTCATTTAAACATGTAGGAGTCAAAAATTCTTCTTGGCTTTTGTGATTAGTGTTTTGTTTTGTGGATGTAAATTGTTTCTTCCCCTGATGAAGAGCTTGTTTAGCTCGAAACATTGAGAAACTGTTTTGTATTTGCGCCGTTATGAATTTTTATGTCATTATATATATATATATATATATATATATATATATATATATATATATATATATATATATATATATGTATGACTGTGTCAAAAACTTAGCTTTTTACAGCGGCACAATGCATAGCAATTGACAGCACCAGATATTCAACGAACCCGGAGATCGAATCTATAAAAACTGGTTTTGTAAACAATTCAGGCCAGATAAACCATTTTGGCATATCAGAGGTAAACGTCTACGTAATCACCGGTCAGCTAAAGGTTATTTCCGGTGTACAGGCAATGGCCTGCAATGTTTTTGTCAACCGCACAGTGACATTTGTTTTTGCTATTTTGATTTGTACAGCAGATGGCTCTGTGGTTTACTCTGAATCTGTGGATGCGATTGTGTCCACAGAGAGAAGTATTTTGCGTGACAACGAAGGAACTCTTAAATTGTTCTCGGGGAATGAGCATGGAATTGTGTTGGTCGGCAGTAACCTAACAAACAGCAGCCATATTAGGTTTACGTCCAGGGGCGCCCAAAGGGGCGAGGATTGTGACGACTTGGAAGCAGATCTAACCAATGTGTTTAAGCCCATTGGTTTTACTTGGAACAAAGTTGCTTTCAGCATTAATCTAGAGCCCTTAGTCAACGGTGAAAGTTACTACTATTTGTGCATAGAAACGGTTTTGCCCAGCGGGAAAGGATCTTCGTGGACGCACCAGGGTAACGATCCACTGGTTCGAATCGCCGTTGAGGAGAAAGTTGAGCCCTCATCCTTACTTCCTCTCTGGTTACAGATAATCTTCATATTATGTTTATTGACATTGTCAGGACTTTTCAGTGGACTAAATTTAGGACTCATGACTCTTGATAAAACAGACCTGAAAATCATTGAAAAATGTGGTTCACCAAATGAAAAAAAGTATGCAAAGGTTATTGCACCATTACGGAAGAGAGGAAACTTTTTATTGTGTACACTTTTACTTGGTAATGTGCTTGTAAATAACACATTAACAGTTTTACTGGATGATATTACAAATGGTATCTTTGCTGTCATAGGTGCAACATTGGCAATTGTCATATTTGGTGAGATTATGCCACAGGCTATGTGTTCCAGACATGGTCTGCTTGTTGGCGCAAAGACCCGGTTTATAACATTATTCTTTATGGGGTTAACATTCCCACTTTCTTTCCCAATTAGTCTTTTATTGGACAAAATTCTTGGTGAAGAAATTGGTCAGGTTTACAACCGGGAAAAATTACAAGAACTTATCAGAATGAACAAGGACTTTAATCAGTTGGGTGACAATGAAGTAAACATTATTTCAGGGGCTCTCGAATTTTCCAAAAAAACTGTGAAAGATATTATGACAAAAATTCAGGATGTGTTTATGATAGATTATAATGAACATCTGGATTTTGAAACTATGACCGAGATTATGAGGCGAGGTTACACTCGAATCCCAGTGTACGAGGGAGACAGGGACAATATTGTAGCATTGCTGAATATCAGAGATTTGGCTCTTATTGATCCAGATGATAAAATATCGCTAAAAACTATCTGTCAGTTCTATCAGCATCACCTTCTGTTTGTGTTTGACGACCATCCTTTAGATCAGATGCTGTCTGATTTTAGACAAGGTAAGCTATTTAGGATGTTATTGTTGTCTCATTCTTATATACATGATGTATGCTCAAATGATGCATATTGTTATCAGGGGTTTCATTAAGAAATTAAACAAAAGTTGGGGGGTAGGGTGGGGAGAGCAAAACATCCCTCTGTTACTCTTGGTGTATGGAAGGGGGGGGGGGCACATTAGGCTGTCTTTCCTTGATAGAGAAATGTGAAATTTCTTTGAAAATATTTCCTTTTTTGGGGGTATAGAATTTTGTAGAAAATTCATATTGATAATTCACATCTGGGGTCCTTTTCTCCGGATGATCTAATTTGTTCCAGGGCTTGACATATTTTATCCCTCACAGCATGCCCTAGGTCAATCTGACTGGAAAACTGAACATTGCCCCTGGGAGATTTGAGCTTGTCCTAAAATAGGACAACATAATTTCATAAAGAATGTTACAAAATACGGTAAAATAAAATATTGGATTTTTTTTTTTTTAAATCACAATATATTTATTATACAAATAAAGAACTTCTGTTTTCTTATTTTATTGTTGTTTGCATATTAAAACCATATGCCAATAATTAAAGTTCTCAAAAATGGTACATGTAATAGTTATGGCTGCAATGGTTACCAAAATTTCTAAACATGTACACAGTTTACAATAACCAAAATTATGCTCTTTAATTGAAATGATTGCATGTTGAACCTTTCCCATTAACTACTCGTTTTGCTTACTGAACAGCTGACTGCTATTATAATATGCATGCCATACCTCGCTTGGCTTGTGATTGTTTCATTTACTGTTCGTCTTTTACCTCATATTATGACATGATTCGGTTTGTAGGGCATGTCTTTGTTGAATACATCTTACAGTTTAGGTAAAACATCCCTAGGATCATCATGATATTGTCTCCTACTGCTGAATACACAGGAATCATGCTACCAGGTGAAGTGGGTGACTAAATTGCCAAAAAAAATGTAAACATGCTTAATTCTACAAGGAAAGCAAAAATGACTTTGTAATTTTTTAGATGTTGACTGTTTTACGTCTTTAGAGATGTTCCCTCGACCCAGCCACATAGTTACAGTGCAGTATCCCGAGGACAAATGTACATGTATTGCAGGTGTTGATATCAATCGTGTAGACAAAACAAACTCTTATACATTCACAGGCATGTGTTTTAATAGCTGATTGACCATTAAAACAGTGCTCATTAATGGGTTGTAGAAGTATCATTAACAAGAAATACATGGACAGACTTCCAGATATGGCCATGTTACTTAAGGTGTATGTGCCCTTCTTGGTCATTACATCATATATTTTGGTCATATGTCTTCCAATGAGCACAGCGGCTAACTAAACATTGTAATTAATTCTAACTAATAGGAGTGCCAAGATTACATTATTGTAATTACAAAAAAGTTTAAATAGTTTAATCACCTGCAACTTGAACAAGCAATTTAATTTTGTTTAGTTTTAAACACTTCACAGAAAATTGACAAAAGATTCATATTTACATGGAATTAACCCCCCTAAGCATGTAGTTGTAAACTTGAGGTTACTGATCCGTAACATCATTGACCACTGTGATTTGTATAGATCAACACTATGGTGTGAAGACACCTGTGCATGTACTGTCATGTTCAAAAGTTTTAAACCTTCTATGATGATTGTAATAAAAGTTTGTTTAACTTAGGTTCATACATCTATCTTCCATCCTGCCATCAATGTATATATCTCTCCATCCAAATATACACGCGTTCATGTATGAATACAATGCATATGAATATGATATAGTCATACAAACTTTTTACTTTACAGTGCTAAATGCAAATATGCATAATGAGAAATAGTGGACACAGTTAAGAGAACTCAAAGTACACACACACATATATACATGACTCATGGACTCGAGCATCTGTGTCAATTAGACATGAAATTCTCCGAGGACACACCTTTTCTCCATGTAAGGTGACCCTGTGATGTGCCTCATTTTCCCCCGTGACGCCCTTTTTATATTTTTGGTCAGCCTTGGCCGATCAGCAGAATAGCTAATGGCTAGACTTATGTAAACAGGCATGAAACCATTAATTAACAGTTAATCCTTCTCTGATGTGATGACTTCAAAGAAACTGATGTTTTTTTAATGTGTATGTAAGCACATGCGATTGTTTGGCAAATAAATGATGCCTGATGTTTTAATGGTTTTTAAATTGGTGAAAACTCTTATATAAATCATGAAAGTAATGAAAGCTTTCTCAGAGTTTGAGTTAGACAATACTGTCAAATCATTAATATACAATAATAATAGTATCTACTTCTTCAGTATGTGTGATTTTAGACTAGGGCATGACCGTATCAGTAGACTGTTTTTAAAAGAGTGCAGAAAAGTACTTTGACTTGTAAAATTGAGTCAGCAAATCTGTTTTCATTTTTCGGGAAATGGACTTGCGATGAAAGTGACACTAATGCTAATTAAAGGAAAAAAATAGATAAAAGTGAGAGCACAAATGAAGTCAACAAAGAAAACTCAAACTCAGAATGTATATTTGATGCTGACACCATTGGCAGCAGAACTGCAAATATGAGAACTTCAAGACCTGAGTGCAGTGCTCAAAGAATTTTTTTTTCAGACATAGGCCCAGGGCTTGTGATCCTAAAAAAATCACAAGCCCCAACTCCAATTCCATGTGACCAGAATTGACACATATTAAATTGACTTGTGTGTTTATTCAGATATCAAAATATTTAGAGTAAAGCAATGTTTTGCTCCAGGTCCTGATATCAGTGTCCTCCTTACTCATTGGATCAGTAGCGTTGATGTTCATTAGCATCTCAAACATGTCTTGCATTATACAGTTTTTCTTTACACATCTGATGTTGTTCATGTTTAACCAGTGTTGCATTACATAAGTTTTTCTGCCTAAATCATTTTTGGGTCTTTCTTTCCTTTATATCTCACCTACGCCAAAGGACAGTCGATTTTAATCAAAGACTCAATAGCCATCATGGACCACCTTTGATCCCTTTATGACTTATAACGCCTCAAAAAACATCCTGCATTTGGCAGGTAAGTATTACATAATTAAAATTAGATCCCACCCACCCACCCCAAAAAAATAAAAAAAAATACATGTTTGACAAGTAGACTGTCATGGAACCAACCTAACTTGATCTTAAAAAAAATAAAAGTTTATGAGAAAGTTGCCACAATTTGTCCTTGCTGGGTTTGTCAATTTTGGAAATGTCAGACCTGGGTCTGTGTGAGGATTGTTGAGTATTGCTTGGCATTTGTCGAGGTGTACTAGTGGGTAGTGACACTAAATGTACTTTTGCAGTAAAATATGTATCTTGTGAACAGGAATTGACAAATTAGAAAGAATAAAAAAGATAGTACAGTCACATAATAAATGACATTGTTCACTCTTGCTGTGATGCTGTGCAGATTTTTTATTGTATGTATGTATGTATGTATGTGGCATGTCAGCACAATCCTGGCTATGTGGTGCTGATTAAAAGTTCTAAAAATGTAAAATTTTGCTATGGTGTTTTGACTGGAATTTTTTTGAAATTCTTGTATTGGCCCTTTCTAAGTACTGTGTTCTCTCCCTTGAATAAGTCTTGCTTTACATATGTCAGTCAACCACACTTAGAATCTCCTTAACTAACTACAGCACTCCCTCGATATAAGGCCCTTCATTATAACATTTCCTGTTATAAGGTGGGTATAGTGAGGGATCATGTAATGACCATATCTTGTTTGATATAGTGAGGGATCATGTAATGACTATCTTGTTTGCTGTAGTGTGTGATCACTATATGTATGTAACTGCCACTACATATTGTAGATATAGACAGATTTCAACACAGATTTTACAAATATTTGCAGGACACTCTCACATGGCCATTGTGCGTTGTGTGAACTGCGAGGGAGAAGGAGATCCTTACTATGAGAACCTTGGTGTTGTAACACTGGAAGATGTCATTGAGGAAATCATCCAATCAGAAATCATTGATGAGACAGATACTTTGAGTAAGTACATTTATATTAAACGTTTAACAGAAGTTGGTTTGATCAGTCAGTTTGGTTTGGTTTGGTGCTTTATGGCACAGCAACACAAGTAGGTTATTTAGTGCCGAGGCAATTGGAGTAAAGTGCCTTGCCCAAGGACACACCACGGTAGCTGACCTCGGCTGGTCCGATGGTAGGATTTGAACCCGCACCCTTTTGGTCGTGAGTCCAGCACGCTAAACACTGAGCCACTGCAGCTCCTTTGGTCAGTCAGGAATTCATCAAGGGGGATTTTTTTTCCTCAAATAGTTTAGAAAGTTTCAGTAGAAACCACTCATTGTGTGTGCAAAAATATGTAAATGTTTATGGGAATTTGAGTTTATCAAATATATATTGATGACTTCATTTATAAGGATACTGTATAGATGCAACAGCTCTTGAATAATAATAAAGTAGATACTGAAGGTAAGGACTAAAATTATGTAGATGATTGACTTTTCTGCTTATTCATTTACAAGTCTGGATAAATTATGGGGTTGTAATCCCACCACTCATCCCAGGATTTATGCATTCAGTCATCAGAGAATTTCCATTTTATTTCAGTCAAATTTTTGGCAGTAGTCCAAGACATTAACATGCAGACCATGAGTTAATAATAATGCACATTTTTATGACTTTACATCCTAAACCAAGCTAAATTGATAGGAATCATGTATCATAGTTGATAGAAAGTGTGCAGCAGTCACTAGCAAGTGTGTGACACTTAGGTACTCATTGTCAAGTATCTCACATTTTAATTGTTGCTTTTATATCTTTCAACAAGAAAACGAATTGACTTCTGATTTTTTGCTCTACTGGTCATAGACCAGAAGAGCTTAGGGGGTAGCCAGTTGTTTGTTGTCTGATGGATGTTTGTCTGTCATCTATTATCCAGTATAGCCACCACAGTGGTCATCTTGAAAATCTTGTTATTGCTACTCCTCCTGAACAAAAGTCATATCAGCATGTAGTTTTCACCAGCAGAGTCTAGTTGGTCTTTTAAAAAAAACAATCTTGATCTGATATCCAATATGGCCACCACAGCAGCCATCTTGAAAATCTTATCACTATTTCTCCTTGATGGGAGGTCATATTGACATTGGGGTTTCACCAGAAGACTTCTTATGGTGTCTAGTTGGTCCTGAATGAAAATAATGATGATCTGGCATCCAGTATGGCCACCATGGCAGCCATCTTGAAAATCTTGTTGTCATTTACTCTTACAAAATTGATGGTCATATCAAAATATGGTTATCACCAAAAGACTTCTTTGATATATTGTTGGTCCTAAATGGAAATGGCCCCCTGCAGACATCCAGTATGATTGCCACAATGAACATATTGAAAATCTTTTTATTAATTCTCCTGAGTGGATGATGGTCATATTGGCATGGAGTCTAGTTTGTCTTCAAAGAAAATTGTGCCAGTGTTACATCCAGTATGGCTGCCTTGGTGGCTGATTTGAGCAAATCTTATTGCTCAAGAATATCAGAGGTGGTTTCAACACTCAGCAGTTAAAAAAAATAAATGGTCTTATTTTGAATTCCTGGAAATTCTTTTCGGATAATAGAGTGTCAGTCCCTTTGAGGGACTCTTGTTCCTCATTGTTACGCTAACACTGACCATTACAGTTAGGTGAAAAATTGGATTGAACATATATTTGATTTTCTCATTATTCTGGTATTACTTTTCAGCACCAATTTTATAGAATCAATTAGTCTAGACCATGTATTATTTGAAATTGAATGATCACTGAAAACGGCATCCAGCATCTGGTGTCCATCTGTACATCAACATTTGCTTGATACCACTCAGGATGCCATTTTTTGTATCGGATTTGGATTATATGCTTATATCATTGAAATCTCAGATGAGGCCAATAATGAGCAAGATCTTGCATATTAATGATGTGATCTTGCATCTGGCTGGCTGAGCTTGTTACCACTCTGGAGGCCACATTTCTGATCTGACTTTGATCAAACTTGGAATATATGTTTATATCATCAAGATCATGGACAAGTTCAATGATGAGCGAGATGCACATATATTAATGAGGTGATCTTGCATCTCATTGGCTCAACTTGTTACCACACTAGAGACTATTCTGATCTGATCTTGAGTAAACTTGGCAAATAGACTTAAATCATAAAGATGTCAAATGAGTTTTATTATGAGCTAGATCTGTGTATATTAATGAAATGTAGCACAGTTAGAAATATTTCTCAAATTGTATGCAATATAATCAAGTTTTTATTCCTTTAAAATATCAATCTTCTCTCAAAAGGAAAGCAAGGGAAGTGACCCATGATATTGACTATTGAGATTCACCAGTGTGGGAGATAGTTTGCATAGGTTGCATTCTTACAGTACTACATAAGCCTGCTTAGGGAAATGGTTGACTGTTAAGTTATGTAAGCCATGCGAGGGATATCAGAACCACTTGGGTCTCTTTGTCATTTAGTGTAGTCTCTCTGACACTGTTGTATCTACAGTCATGAAACTTGATGAGTGTATTGATTTTGGAGAGTATTAGTCACAATAGGCCAAAACAGTTCACAGTGACCAATATTTCATGCTCTATTGATTACATTTGAATTTAGCTCAGTTTCTCTGACAATTGTATGTACTGTCATGAAACTTGATGAGGGTGCTACTCACTATGAGGAAAAGTAGGTCACAGCACCCACTTTTTACATTAGTTACTATGTAAAATTTTGCATATAGCTCCATTTCTCAGATGCAGTTATTTACAGTGATGAAACCTCATATTGGTGGATAATATGGCAAGTTTAAAATGATCAAACCAATCACAAGTATGTTGTTGCATACTACATTGGCTTATGGGGTAATAGCAAAACAAAATCCCCACATGGAAAGTTAACAGCTATCAGACATTTCAGACACAAGATTAATAGTGTCGGATTAACAATAACACGAACCGTTATGATGTAAACTCAGGTAAACAGAAAATACAGATAAGTTTCTGGTTAGGGGTGTCTAGCTACTAGAAAGCTTACAAACAACAAGAAATCATAAAAAAAATTGTTTCATCTTTTATTTGTTGATCTTAAATAGATTAAATATGTGTGTAAACTTGTGTTACAAGTATTGCATGCAATTAAGACTAACTATATATATGTCAAAAGTTGGTGAAAAATGTTGATTGCAGCAATATTGGGGGGCAACTGCAGTAATTTACTGGGCAACCAGAAAAATCTGCAGGGCAACCAGATTTTCAAAGCTGGTTACCCATGGACAGCCATGAAATTTCAAAATGTTTCTACCTCCAGGTTATGAAACTTCAAGTGTGTGTTCATTTTGGAGGGTACTACTCACCATGAGCAGAAGTAGGTCAAGTGAGCCACATTCACACTCTGAAAATACTTCAGGGTTTGTGAATTATGCCAAAGTGGAGCAGGCAAGACATGGCATTCCATGGAATTCTTATTTTTTACATCTGTAGGACCTGTGTTGAGAAAGATACGATGTATTAATGGCAACGACGTTCAGAGTGCCATTTGATTGGGCATTCCTGGTTCCACTATACATTTCTATAAGAAAATTTCTTTTATTTTTCTATAAATTTTAGCTTCTCTTCCTGTAGGTCATAAAGACTGAATGATGCTGATACAAGTGGGACTAAATAAAGGAAATTTCTTTAATCGAACTGTCATGTTTATCCATTGTTTGTAATGGGAACCATCTGAATCTAATAAAAACAATGCTAGATTGTAATGAAATCTGATGAAACTTGGTGGGAAACTGATTCAAAACTGATGAAATTTTGTTTTCGATCTGCATCATGATTCTTTCTGCATTCAACAAGTCTTGACTGAGTACTGTAGAAGTACAAGCTCCTGAATCAAGACTTGAGGCTAAACAAGCCAGTATGTTTCAAAGATTGGCATTCGGTAAATATTGATTAAGTTTCCCATGGCCTATCCTGATTCGTGTCTGTAATTGTTTTCTAATTTTCCTGGCCCTTGTCAGACAAAGGTATGATTTAGAGTTGTCATAAATGACTGTTGTCTATCATATGAAAAAGAATTTGTGTTGAAACTTTTCTGCTTCTCTGTTCTACTATACTGGGTAGTACATTGTACTAAGCTCTGCAGAAGCAGGTACATGTACATGCATTAGTAATGTATTATATATATTCTACTATACTAGGTATAGTACATTGTACTCAGCTCAGCAGTAGCAGGTACATATATATATTGAAAATTGCACCCAAAAAAATTGACAAGAATCATATATATATTGGAAAATAATCTGATTCCCTCGATCATAACATTTTTGAGTTTTTTTTATGACTGGTTTACATAAGGTAAGCAAAAAAACAAAAGTTGCTTGAACTTAGGATAAAAAATTTCCTTCAGTGATTTTGAATCATTGAAAAGGATATTTAATGTTGTGGGGACAAAATATGTAGCAGTTTTGTGTTAGCCACATGTTTGTTAAAATTGGAAAGAGAATGCAAGGTTATCCGGGACGCCGAAATCCGCGTACAAAAGTAAGCGTACTTTTAATTTTGGACGTATGAAAATTCCAACAGCAGAGTCTGCGGTACGCAAGTATTTATTTGGCCAGAACTTTTATTTCATCCATTTCTATAAAGCAAGGATCAATCATGTAGTGTGCGGGTTATCAAACAAAGGTCAAGTAATTTTTAAGGGATTTAGGTGAAGCGGCGTATGTTAGATTTTAGCAGACGTGGAGATTAAGACACCTGTTAATCGATTGCCGGTGAATAATGATCATTTGATCACAACAATAATTACATGCGCTTGTGCTTTGACACCCCACTGTGATAAGCATCACTCAGCGCACTTTGAATCCATCGTTATTTTGTTTGTCGGAGATATACAAACTCCAATGTTAATTGTTTTAGAGTGATTATCACGTGTATTTTTCCATTGGTAACTTTACATAATTTCTTTGGTGTCTAGCGCAAGTCTGCAGATGAGCCCGATTCTCGCATGACTGGCCGACAGAAAATAGTTAATGCATCTAGTTTTAATAAAGAAAACAATGTCAAAGAGACTGAGATTCGTGGAATCAATAGACATTTCCCATGGGAAGCAAAACAAGAAAACAATGGAACATTGTTAGCTTTATACACTCGAACTTGTTTCCAGATAGTATTGAAAATACAAATAGATAAAAATATTGATTCATCTGCCACTTAAATAAGAATTGAATTTATTTATTTTTTAGTTTCTAAAACTTTACCAGAAAATGAAGAAGTCGAAAACATTTCAAAAGTGTTTTGACACCACCCCTATAAATGTATATGAAGCACATGCACAGGTGTCGTCACACCATAGTGTTCATCTATTCAAACCATAGTGGTCACTGATGTTACGGATGAGTAACCTCAAGTTTACCACTACATGTATAGGGGTTAATTCAAAAGCAAATATGGATCTTTTGGACCTGGTGAATGTTTGGTGAAGTTTTGAAAACTACAAACAAAAAATGTGCTTGTTCTATTGGCAGTTGATTAACATTTATACCTTTTGTAATTGCAACAATGTAATCTAGGTACTCCTATAGGATAGAATTAATTACAATGTATAGTTTATGTCCTGTCCCCCACAAACTATCCAGAAGATGGACTTGGCACAGCCCAGACGGAAAACATCACAACCAGATTGATTACATCTTGGTGAGAAAGCGCTTCTGGTCTAGCGTAAATATTGCCAGAACACGTAGCTTCCCAGGAGCTGATATAGGAAGCGACCATGACTTGCTGATGATGACTATCAAACTTCATCTGAGGAAGACCAATAAGCCAAGACAAGTTAGGATCAGGTTCGACCTTGAAAAACTTAAAGATCCAAGCGTGGCGCAAGCATTTGAAGCATCAATAGGCGGCAAATTTGCACCACTCACAATTCTGGGACATGAAGAAATAAACCTAGACTCCTTGATCATCACCTTCAACAAGGCAGTAATATACACAGCCAGAGAGATCCTTGGCAGGCATCATAGAATAAAGAAGCCTTGGATCACAGCAGATATCCTCGACCTCTGCGATGTGAGTAGAAAACTGAAGAGTAAGCGAGGAGACCATGAAGGAGCAAAAAAATACAATGAGATTAACAACAGTATTAAGAAGAGCATAAAGAAAGCTGGTTAGAGGACCAATGCAAGGAAGTCGAGAAAAGCCTGAACCAGAATGACAGTAAAAGGGCATACCAGTTGGTGAAAGACCTGACAACTGAGAAACAGGGGAGATCTAATACAATTCAGGACAAGGCTAGTAAGAGTCTGACAGAAAACCAAGACATTCTTAACAGATGGACGGAATACTGTTCAGAGCTTTACAACCAGGAGACTTCTGGAGACCAAGCTGTACTAAACGTACCACTGACCAAAACAGAGGTTGACCACCCGATCCTCAGGGACGAAGAAGAGGCTGCAGTAAAGGTGCTAAAGAAGGGGAAGTCAGCTGGAGTAGACAATATACCAACAGAACTTGTTAAAGCAGGAGGAACTTCCATGATAGATGTCCTCACAACAATCTGCAACCAAATTTGGCAAACAGGAGAATGGCCCACCCCATGGACCCAGTCTCTAATCGTGACTCTTCCTAAAAAAGGGAATCTACAACTGTGCCAGAACTACTGAACAATCAGTCTCATCAGTCACCCAAGCAAGGTTAAGATCATCCTCAATAGACTAAAACCCCAAGCAGAGCATATCATTGCGGAAGAACAGGCAGGTTTCAGAGCAGGACGTAGCACTATTGAACAGATCTTTAATCTTAGAATCCTCTGTGAAAAATATCTCCAGCATCAACAGAACCTTTATCATGTCTTCATTGACTTCAAGAAGGCTTTTGACAAGGTATGGCATGCAGCCTTGTGGGCCACCATGCGGATATACAACATAAACGCAAAATTAATCCGCACTATAGAAACCCTGTATGACAAGGCGACTAGTACAGTTCTCGTCAATGGCAACATAGGAGATTGGTTCAGAACCACAGTCGGAGTCAGACAGGGTTGCCTTCTCTCACCCACTCTCTTCAACATCTACCTGGAGAGGATCATGTCCGACGCCTTGGAAGACCATGAGGGCAGTGTCAGTGTTGGAGGCAGAACAATCACCAACCTACGCTTCACTGATGATATCGGTGGCTTAACAGGTGATGAAGAAGAATTGGAAACCTTAGTGAACCGTCTCAATCAAGCATCACTAAGATATGGGATGGAGATAATCGCTAAAAAGACAAACCTAATGACAAACAACCCAAGTGGCATCCAAAAGGAAATAAGAGTGAATGGACAGAAACTGGGCACAAGTAACAAGCTTCAAGTACCTAGGTGCTATCGCCTCTGATGAAGGTTCAAAACCTGAGGTTCTTTCCAGGATTGCGCAGACAACAGCTGCTCTGGCTAGGCTGAAGCATATTTGGAAAGACAGCAACATCACGCTTGGGTCCAAGATCAAGCTTATGCGCTCCCTTGTCATTTCCATATTCTATATGCATGTGAGACATGGACCCTAACAGCAGAATTAGAGAGAAGAATCCATGCCTTAGAGATGAGATGTTATTGAAGGATCCTGGAAATCTCATACTTAGACCACGTCTCCAATGCAGAGGTGCGCACTAAAATCCAAGGTGCAATTGGACCTTATGAAGATCTGCTCACCACTGTAAAGAAACGCAAACTAAGATAGTATGATCACATCTCACGCTCAACTGGCCTGTCAAAGACAATCCTACAGGGCACAGTGAGAGGAAAGAAAAAACGAGGCAGACAGAAGAAGAGATGGGAAGACAATATCAAAGAGTGGACAGGCATGGACTTTGCTAAGTCCCAAAGAGCAGTGGAGAACAGGGTGAAATGGAGAGAGATTGTCGCAAAGTCATCAGTGGCGCCCCTACGACCAGCAAGGTTACGGGAGAAATGAAAAATGAATGAAATAGTTTATATTGTGCTCATATGAAGTCATATGGCCAAAATACATGGTGTAATGACCAAGAATTTTGGTCACATAAACCTTCAAGTTTGTTTAAGAAAAAGTGAATGTAGTGTGCTGTGCTGTCTTGCTTAAAGATGGAATGAAAAAAGTGAATGGAATTTGGTCATATTTTTTTCCTTTAAGTGTCTTGGCAAATTTATTGTTTTGAAATGGAATTAAGCTAACTAAATAAATTAATATAGAAAAGAAAATGTAATCTCTTCTTTGATTCCTTCTACCTACACACAGAAATAAAGATTGATAAAAGCTGTAACATCACAATCACAATTACCACTGTTCTCAATTGCTGTAGTTTTTCATTCTATAACTGTAACACTAAATATTTCACAGTGAATGAGCATTAGTAATCTGATGACATATATTAGTAACCCAACAGTACATGCATAATGTTCTGAATTATTGCAAGGGAAAAAAATTGGGTACTCCTATTTTTAGGGCTGGAACTGCAACTTTTTCAAGGAACGAGCCTGGATTGGGAACAAAACCGTTATTTTGAACTTGCATCTCAGGTCACTCATGAGTAGCATTTGAGGGAAAATACCCTAAATCCAAACCAAAATTGAAAAGTCACTTTAATAATCTGTGGCAAAGTGTTCTGTGAATAAACTGAATGTATAAAACATAAAAAAAAAAAAAAAAATAGACAAAGTTCGCACCAGACTGGGTCACAAAGTTGCATGCATGTACATTTGCAAATACACTACTTTATTTAGATATAATACCCATATACCAAGCTCGATGTTGGTTATTTGTAGATAATTACATACTGTATCATTGAAAAAGCATCTTAAAATTTCAAGCAAGTAACAAAACTAACTTGACTACATACAATTGTGTAGTAATGTCACTACATAAATTTGTTTAGTGAACATGCTGTCTAAAGTGTAATGTCAACTCATTCATTTTAACTTGTAAAATTTTTAGCTTACCTGTTCATAAGACCAAGTGAGCATTTTATATGGCCCTTTGTTCTGCTTCATCCATTGTCCATCTTTCACCAAACTTGGCACAGAGCATCCTGGTCTTGAAAATTTGTACAGACGATGCCAATCTGCCTTCAAATATTGCTTCCATTATTGAAAATAGATAGAAGATATTTTCTTTTTCTACGTAAATAAAAGATATATTTCATCATTTGATACAAAAACATAATATTTTAATGAGTGGCGATGCCACATGTTAAAATATATCGATTTTGGTACCACTAGATGAATTATATATGGTATTTACATAGGAAAAGAAAATTTTCTTTTTATATACCAGACTTGCACCTGAATCAAGCTTAGAAGATTAAACTCACTCTTCAGGACAATAGCACCCACTCCCTTTTCATAAATTCACTTCACTTGCATAGGCTGATCGTATAAATATCAGTGACTTAAGAGATCGGTAGAATTGGGTTGGCCAAATCTGTCACAGTAAATTACATTTTTGACATTTTGTAAACTGTTTGACCCTATCTGAAAACAAAGCAAGTCTGATTCAGCAATGCATCTCAGGGAGTTTATCGTTGTTGTCAAGGTAGTATGGGAAATAACTTAAGAGAAATGTGAATGGCATGAAGTCAGATTTCATGAGCAAAAATTAATTTCCATGTATGAAATGTAATGCAGTTTCCATTTATTTGTTCTAGCTCACAAAATGCTCGTTTTTGTTGCAGGTATAACTTCTGTATGCACACACAATCAAGCATCGCATGGCATGATAGGAAATCTCATATTTTCACATTTGAAAATATAAGAATATATATTTTTCACATGTGAAAATATAGGAATGAAACAAATAGGACAATTATTTCAGCAATAAGTTTCTATATTTCACACTTAAATATATAATAAAAAATCTTTAAATGATCTTGTCTCCAAAAGTGCTGATCAGAATTTGATCAAATTTGACGCAAAGTATACTGAGATGAAGCCCTTTCAAGTGCACACAAATGATGCTGATCCACCATGAACTATGGTTGCCATTACTAAAAGTAGTAAAAGCCTGAAATGACTTCTTCAAAACCACTGCATAGAGTTTGACCAATCTTGATAGAAAGCATCCTTGCATGAAGACCTTTCAAATTTATACAGATGATGTCGATCTGTCATCAGATATGGTCACCATTGTAAAAATTGCAAAACATTTAAACAACTTCTTTTCAAGAGACCACTCAACTGATTTGGAGCAGATTTGACAGAATGTAGTAAGGATTTTTTTTTTACATAACTTTATCTCAGAAAACTGCTAAAAAGATTTCTCCAACTTTGACACAAAGCATTGTGGCATACAGAACATTCAGTAATGGACAGATTATGCCGATGTGCCATCAAATATGGATGAAGATAGGAAAACTAGAGAAATTTTGAAACAACTGTTTTCATAACATATGCAATTAACATCAGTGTTGGAAGTAATTTCAACAGAAAGCATCCTACTGACCTATATTTTTGGGCCAATTGCTTTTGCATTTGGCTGTTAGGCAGCTGTCAGTCAGTTGAATGATCTCAGTCCCATTTGGGCCTCTTGTTCAATTCTTTCTATAGCTACTCCTCCTGATTGAATGATAGTATTGACATGGGGGTTTCTACTGAAACACTTCTGACCATTAGCATGGTGGGCATCTAAAAAATATTATTGCTTCTCCATCTGAATGGGTTATTTCATTGATATGGAAATTTACTGAAAAAAGACCTTTTATGATATGTAATTGGTCATTAATGAAAATGGTGCTGATCTGAAATCCAAATGGTGTCCATTTTACAAGATCTTATTACTGCTACATGTATTTCTCCTGGATGGATAGTAGTATCAACACAGATTTGTCACTATCTTGTGGTACAGTGGCAATCTTCTTGTTATTGCTACTGCTACTAATTGGATGGTGTATTGACATGGGGGTTTTCACTGAAACTTGTTTACTATATTTTTTCCAGTCTGACCCCCAAAATGGTCTGAAATGAAAATGGTGCTGACTTGATCTCCAGCATGGCCACAATGGGAGCCATATTGAAAATTTATTATGGCTATTTCTCCTGAATCGATGGTAGTATTGACATGTTTTTTTAGATAATAAAACACTTTTTAGTGTTGCACCTAGGATCCCAAGGTCAGGGGATACTGTGTCCCTCACCATCCAGATTTGGGGGTCACCGAACATTTTAAAGGGACTAAAGGAAAATTATAGTAAAGAATGCATTAGAAGTGCTAAAAAATGAGATAATCTTATTTGCTTCAACAGTTTTGCCACCTTAACTTTGTCATATTTTCCTTGGACACTTACATTGTTGCAATAAACGTTTTATCATGTGATCAACAAACTCATGAAAATATTAACGTGTTTGAATATATGGTTAAGTTGAAATGAGCTGCACGATTGATCTTGCTCTGATTTAACTTTGGTGTTCACTCATAATAATACCTATGTTTTCTTAATTACTTTTGTTTTCAAAGTAATAAATCATTAATCAAATGAAAAATTGTTTATTTGCATAAATTAGTATCTTTTATTGTTAATTTAGCCTGAGAATAAATTAAATCTTCCCAGCTGTAGGTGTGACTTTAACCTAGAAACTATGTTACACTAGTGGTTGTCAAAGATTTTAGCAACTCGGTTGACTACCACAAACCTTGAATATTTTCATTGCCAGATTCATTGTTTTGAAATGGATATTCATTGCCATCTTACAGTTTTTATCACCTTTAGCGACTCTGGCGATTGCTAGCACCAACATGGGTGTGGATGCACATCTGCCAAAGAAAAGTACAGGCATGTTTTGTAATTTTTTTCCTGACAAAAAAGTGTGCCCAGAGGGGCACACAGGATCAAGATTTGAGGGACTTAGGACAAAATATCATGGGAAACCTGTGAGCCTGCTCTCTATGTGTGACACCGACTTCATGCAATCTGTAGTTAGTCCAATATTGAAATGATGCTGATCTTCCAAAAATGACCTTTCGAGCTGAGCATTGCCTGCTAGATCATGATATGATACATACCACAATACCTTGGTGACAATACAATAAATTTCAATATATATATATTATGTTATGTATGATGTTTATATAATATTATAAATATTTTAGGAAATTGTAAATGTTTCTTCACTTTAATATTTGCTTAAATCTTAATGTTATCAGGAAAAACATGTTTAACTAGTGTCCTTGAATTAGGTTGTTTTGATCAATATGTTTTCTCAATTTGAAGGTCAAGGTTGAATTTTGTTTACAGTTAGAATTCCATTAAGATGACTCATATTCTAGAACATTCTGTCATGTGACCAATCTTTATATATACCATGTTTGGTGGACATTTTTTCAGTTTTGACATTACCATCAGTCTTGTAAAGAGCTATTACAGTTGTGAAAATTCATTCCAAATTCTAAGAGAGGAATTATTTTAAATATTCATTGGATTATAACAGTGCTCATAAACTTTTGGATTTTGGATTTTTAATTGATGATTTTGGAATTTAACTGAACTTATTCAGAGATTTTGGAATACTTCATTTTGACATCAGCACATCAAGATTTCTAGTACATCAGGACTTTGGAGACCATTAGCACATCATAACATTCAAGGACACAGCCGTGAATTCGGAACATTCTATATTTAGGACTTGTGATTAGAACAATCATTCTTATTGGATTATTAGGATTTCAAAACACATTACTGTAAGTGACTTTTTGATTTTTCATTTTAATTATCTAGTAATAAATTGCTTGTTGATTTTTACTTGATTTGTTGGTTTCACTTTCTTTCTGTTACATTTTTCTTAGACCATAGAGTCGTAACAGAAATTGGGGGCTCGTCTTCTGGGATCTGAATTTCTTTAAAGCATATTAGAGATATTAAATTTATCTTTGAAATTCATATTGATTTTGTCTCAGAGAATATTTTTTGTCTTTGGCAAAGATTTTTAAATAGAGAAATTTTTTTTGTGTGAAACCAACAAGCATTTACAATGGCATCTAATGTTCAGAATTTCATTTCAAAACCTACCCAGGAGGGGTTAGAGTGCATGAGAAAGGATGAGTTGCTCAAGCTTGCCAGAAAATACCGTCTATCTGAGGCAAAAGTATCATTGACAAAACAGGAGATAAAGATTATTTTGATTCAGTATTTAGTAGGAAAGGGAATTTTTGATAGCAGTGCTTTAAGTTTGAAGAGAAAGCCTGTATCTGGTTCTGACAGGAAATTAAATGAATTAGAGTTAAAGAACCAGATTGATTTAGAATTGGCAAAGCTTCAGATTCAGAGAGAGAGAGAGAGAAGGAAGAGAGGCAGATACAAATGCAGAAAGAAGAGAGGCAGATAGAGATAGAGAGAGAGAAGGTAGAGAGGCAGATACAAATGCAGAAAGAAGAGAGGCAGATACAGATGGAGAGAGAGAAAGAAGAGAGGCAAATGCAGATGGAGAGAGAGAAAGATGAGAGGCAAATGCAGATGGAGAGTGAGAAAGAAGATAGACAGATACAAATGCAGAAAGAAGAGAGACAAATACAAATGCAGATGCAAAGAGAAGAAAGGGAAATGCAATTTAAATTAAGAGAATTAGAACTGGCAAACAGGGCACACTCCACTCCTTTAAACACAAGTTCAGGTTTTGATGTTACTAGATATATTAGGTTAGTACCCCCTTTTCAGGAAAAAGAAGTAGATAAATACTTTCTTCATTTCGAGAAAATAGCTGAAAACTTGAAATGGCCCAGAGAGCATTGGACTTTGTTATTACAAAGTGTACTTATTGGCAAAGCTCGTGAAGTCTACACTTCACTGTCAGTACAACAAAGCACCGATTATGATGTGGTTAGGGAGTACATCTTGAAAGCTTATGAGTTGGTACCAGATGCATATCGAGGTTTAGGAATTGTAGAAAAGAAACTGGACAAACTCATGTCGAATTTGCAAGGGATAAAGAACAACTATTTGATAGGTGGTGCTCAGCCAAGAAAGTTGATCAAGGTTATGATAACCTCCGACAGCTCGTATTAATTGAAGAGTTCAAGAGGTGTATCCATAGTGATGTTAAAACCTATCTTGACGAGCAGAATGTGGAAACTTTGGAAAATGCTGCTCGTATGGCTGATGATTATTCCTTGACTCACAAAATTTCATTTGGTAATAAATCGTCCTCTCAGCAGTTTTCTGGTAAAAAACCATTTCAATCTCATTCGAGTACTTCCAAATTTCACAACAGCACAACTGTTAGGAATCAAACATCTGATAAGACTGATCAGAAATCCTTATCTCTTCCTACGTGCACTTATTGTAAAATGAAAGGGCACGTTATTTCTGATTGCTTCAAGTTGAAAAATAAGCAACAGAGAAAAGACAGAGCTTTTCCAAATGCTCTTATTTCTACGAGGTCAAGGTCACGGTCTTGTATTGAAAGCAATACATTTGTTGGGTCAAACAAACCCCAGTCTGATTCTATTTTGGAGGCTTATGAACCATTCATGTCAGAAGGTTCTAAATCACTTATTGGTGATTCTGCCAAACCTATCCCAATTAAAATATTAAGGGACACTGGAGCTTCTCAGAGTCTTTTATTATCAGGTACTTTGTCTTTGTCTGAGGAGTCTTCTTCAAGTGAAAGTGTTCTTGTTCAGGGAGTTGAGTGCGGCTTTGTAAATGTTCCTCTTCATTGTGTAAATTTGGCATCAGACTTAGTTTCTGGACCTGTGACTGTTGGGGCAGTGACTTCTTTACCCATAGAGGGTGTTCATTTATTACTAGGCAATGACCTAGCTGGAGATAAGGTTGTGGTTAATCCACTTGTAACTGACAAGCCTTGTTTGGATCAGAAAGTTGATCCTGTCGAAACTGAAATCCCTGATTTGTACCCTGCTTGTGCAGTTACTAGAGCTATGGCAAAAAGAGCTCTTGAGAGTGATGTTGATCAGGATATTATTCCTTTAGCTGACACATGTATTGGTCAGTCTTTTGATGAGGTCACTTTTTCCTCAGGTATTGATCAATCAAATGGTATTGATCACAGTGATCCTCTTTTGGCAACTCATTCTCTTTGTTCTAATCAGGATGACAAACGACAATCCCTTGTCGTTGAACAGGAGCAAGATCCCGAGATATCTTGTTTGTTTCAGAGGGCTATTAGTGAAACTGAAGCCACACAAGTTCCAGTGTGTTACTTTGTGAAAAATGGGGTCCTTATGAGGAAATGGAGACCACCTGATGTACCCGCTGGTGACGAGTGGTCAGTGAGCTATCAAATTGTTGTTCCTAAGTCATATAGACAGGAAATTCTTAATTTAGCCCATGAAACTCCTTTGGCTGGTCATTTAGGAGTCCGTAAGACTTATCACAAGATCTTGAATCATTTTTATTGGCCGAAACTCAAAAGTGATGTTTCTAAATACTGCAGATCTTGTCACACTTGTCAAATGGTAGGAAAACCCAATCAGAAGATACCTAAGGCTCATCTGCAACCTATTCCTGCATTTGATGAACCATTTAGTAGAATAATAGTAGACTGTGTTGGTCTTTTACCTAAAACCAAGTCAGGCAACCAATACTTGTTGACCATCATGTGTACATCTACAAGATTTCCAGAGGCAATTCCTCTGAGAAATATAAAAACTAAAACTATTGTGAAAGCTTTGGTGAAGTTTTTTACACTTGTTGGCCTTCCCAAATCTGTCCAGTCGGATCAAGGGTCAAATTTTATGTCTGGAATTTTCCAACAAGTTATGCATGAATTAGGCATCCAACAGTTTAAATCTTCTGCCTATCACCCTGAAAGTCAAGGTGCTTTGGAAAGATTTCATCAAACTTTGAAGAATATGATTCGATCATATTGCTTTGATACAGAAAAGGATTGGGATGAGGGTGTTCATTTGTTGTTTTTTGCTGTTAGGGAATCAGTTCAAGAGTCGTTGGGTTTTAGTCCCTTTGAACTAGTTTTTGGTCATACTGTCCGTGGACCATTGAAATTATTGAAAGAGAAACTTCTTTCAAATGAAGACTCAAAGATTAATCTTCTTGATTATGTTTCTGATTTCAAATACAAGTTGTCAAAGGCCTGTGAAGTAGCAAGAACTAATCTTCACACTACCCAGTCAAAAATGAAATTAAGGTATGACAGAAATTCACAGGAAAGGAGTTTTAAACCTGGTGACAAAGTTCTGGCTCTCTTGCCCATAACTCAAAATCCTCTTCAGGCTAAATTTTATGGTCCTTATACCGTTGAAAAGAAAGTAAATGACTTAAATTATATCATTAACACTCCTGGGAGATGGAAACAGAAACAACTTTGTCATATAAATATGTTAAAGGAATATTTTGACAGAGATAGCTCAGCTAATTATTCTGTTGGTTTAGTTGTACCTGTCCCACACAGTGAAGATATCAACGATGGAATACGATCAGACTATAGTGACTCTGGTATAACCAATCTTCGGAATTCAGAAATATTGAACAACCTAGACCAGAAACTTTCACATCTACAACAACAGGAAAGAAATGAACTAAAACAGCTATTACATGACTATGAGCACTTGTTTCCTGATGTTCCAACACGAACAAGTAAAATTTATCATAACGTTGACATTGTAGATTCTGCGCCTGTGAAACAGCATCCTTATAGGATGAATCCTCTCAAACAGAACTATCTGAAGAAAGAAATTCAGTATTTACTGGAGAATGATTTCATAGAACCAAGTAAAAGTAACTGGAGTTCACCATGTATTCTTGTTCCCAAGCCAGATAATACATTCCGTATGTGTACTGACTATAGAAAAGTCAACAGTGTCACCAAAACTGATTCATTTCCAATCCCAAGAATGGACGATTGCATTGATAAAATTGGAAATGCGGAATATGTCACCAAGTTTGACCTTTTAAAAGGATTCTGGCAAATTCCACTGACGGAAAGGGCAAAAGAAATTTCAGCATTAGTAACTCCAGATGGACTTTATCAATATAAAGTCATGCCGTTTGGAATGAAAAATTCGCCTGCAACGTTTCAACGTCTGATGAACATGATAACATTTGGTCTTGATAATTGTGACGCTTATATCGATGACGTCATTATCTACAACAACACCTGGGAAGATCATTTGGAAACCATTCGAAAATTCTTCGATCGACTCAGTGATGCGAATCTGACAATTAATTTGAGCAAAAGTGAGTTTTGCCATGCTTGTGTCACATTTTTAGGACATATTGTGGGACAAGGTCAAGTTAAACCTATAGAAGCTAAGGTCAAAGCTATCTCTGAATTTCAAGTTCCAATTTGTAAAAAGCAACTGATGCGATTTCTAGGTATGGCTGGATATTATCGGAAATTTTGTTCCAATTTTTCCAAAATTGCTGAACCTTTGACAAGTTTATTGAGTAAGAAAACCAAATTTCATTGGTCTGACAAGTGTCAGGAATCTTTTGACAAGTTAAAGGCCATGCTTAAGAATGCACCAGTTCTTTCTGCACTTAATTTTAGCCAATCATTTAAATTATCTGTTGATGCAAGTGATGTAGGGGTTGGTGGAGTATTGATTCAGGAAGACAAAAGTGGTGTGGATCACCCTGTGTGTTATTTTTCTAAAAAACTAAACAAGCACCAGAAAAATTATTCCACAATTGAGAAGGAATGTTTGGCTTTGATATTGGCTTTACAGCATTTTGAAGTGTATGTTACCTCAGCTCTTTCTCCAATTATTGTGTACAGTGATCACAATCCCCTTACTTTCATCAACAAAATGAAAGATAAAAATCGGAGATTGTTGAGATGGAGTTTGATATTGCAAGAATATAACATTGACATCAAACACATCAGGGGAAAAGACAATGTGATTGCAGATGCACTCTCACGTGCCTAGAAATGTAATATTGCTTGATGTAATTAAGTCCAGTATCATAAAACATGTTCTTATGTAATTTGGGTTATTGTAGTATTAGATGTATATTCAAAAGAAAGCTTTATTATATAAATCTTTCTTTTTCTTTATGAGGGGAGGTGTTATGTATGATGTTTATATAATATTATAAATATTTTAGGAAATTGTAAATGTTTCTTCACTTTAATATTTGCTTAAATCTTAATGTTATCAGGAAAAACATGTTTAACTAGTGTCCTTGAATTAGGTTGTTTTGATCAATATGTTTTCTCAATTTGAAGGTCAAGGTTGAATTTTGTTTACAGTTAGAATTCCATTAAGATGACTCATATTCTAGAACATTCTGTCATGTGACCAATCTTTATATATACCATGTTTGGTGGACATTTTTTCAGTTTTGACATTACCATCAGTCTTGTAAAGAGCTATTACAGTTGTGAAAATTCATTCCAAATTCTAAGAGAGGAATTATTTTAAATATTCATTGGATTATAACAGTGCTCATAAACTTTTGGATTTTGGATTTTTAATTGATGATTTTGGAATTTAACTGAACTTATTCAGAGATTTTGGAATACTTCATTTTGACATCAGCACATCAAGATTTCTAGTACATCAGGACTTTGGAGACCATTAGCACATCATAACATTCAAGGACACAGCCGTGAATTCGGAACATTCTATATTTAGGACTTGTGATTAGAACAATCATTCATATTGGATTATTAGGATTTCAAAACACATTACTGTAAGTGACTTTTTGATTTTTCATTTTAATTATCTAGTAATAAATTGCTTGTTGATTTTTACTTGATTTGTTGGTTTCACTTTCTTTCTGTTACATTTTTCTTAGACCATAGAGTCGTAACAATTTCAATACATTTAGCTGTTGATAGAATACATATTGCTGTTCAGGATTGATGATACAATATGTATATATTATGATACAGATTTTTACCATGCATGTTTGTCTTTACATCAAATGTCTGCGTCACTAAGTTGGTATTGTAAGTGTGTGGCAAGGTTACTAGTATTACCTGAATACATCATGACCATTTTGCAGATTCTTTATGTGGTTTTGTTATGAACTGTACAATGCCTTGTGATTATTTGACCCTTGAAAACCAAAATATTTACCAGTGGGAGCCTTAAATATTGCCGAGGGGTTTATGTTTTAGATTTTATCCATCATTTTGATCTTAGTAGTGCATTATGTGTTATATATATATATATATATATATATATATATATATATATATATATATATATATATAGATATATATATATATATATATATATATATATATATATATATATATATATATATATATATATATATATATTTATTTTCCAACCTTTCTTTCTATTTATCTACCTACCAACCTATCTATCTACCTACCTAGGTACTGCAGATTCACTATTTTTTGTGGCATACCACTTTCTGTGCATTTCATGGTTGCTACAGATCATGAATTTTAAGACTCAATGAACAACGATCCTTTTTTGGAATAATTGGCCCCTTCCCCAGTCCATGAATTGATGATATTTTCTTCATTGGGACCCATTCAGAAGAAAAACTAAAAGAGTTTCCTAACGGGATGAATAACCACCATTTAGCAATTAAAAGTAAAACTAAAATTAGTCAAGAAAGTGTAGACATCTTAGATGGAACAATATACAATGGAAATAACTTGGCAAAGGGAAATAATCTGGATGCTAGAGTATATTTCAAGGAAACTGACACTCATCAGTGCTTACATTGTTACATACAAAGTTTTCATCCATGGTATACATTCAGGAACATTGTTAAATTCCAAATACTGAGGTTCCACCAGATTTGCAACAATGAACACAACTTTCATGGCACTTGTTCATTGCCTTTTGCAGGACTATGATAAAGAGGTTACAGTATCAGGGAAATTTGTGAAAATGAAATCTGACACATTAAGAAGAATAAATATTTGCAGCAAATAATTCCATTCATTGTTCATTTCAGTAGGTGTTCAACCCCTATATCAAAATATGCTAGAGAAAATGTTACTGATTTGGGACACAAATTTCCTGAAGTGTTTGGAACATGCACTTTGGTTACAGCTTACAAGTGAAAGAAGAGCATCAGGGACGTTTTAGTGAGATACAAACTGCCAAATATAGACAAACCTGGTTGTTTTAAGTGTGAATTTAATGGTTGTAAGCCATGTGATTTTATATCAACCTATCTGCCTATCTATCTATCTATCTATCTATCAGCCCATCTATCTGCCTGCCTACCTACCTACATACCTACCAACCTATCTGTCAGTCTGTTTATCTACCTACCTACCGCAAATTCACTATTTTTTGTGGCATACCAATTTTTGTGGATTTCTTGATTGCTTCAGGCCATGAATTAAAAATAAGACCCAATGAACAATGATCCTTCTGTAGAAATAATTGGCTCCACCACCCCTTCCCCAATCCATGATTTAAGTATCAACAAAAATGTAATTTTTTTGCAAAAGCAGGATAATCAGTACCCTTGAAAATAAATGAATTCACAGAATGTTAAAATCTATCCATTTAGCTAACTAGCTGTTTGTCTACTTGTATGACTTTCTGTCCATTATATCAAGTTAGCTAGCTAGCTGTCTAACCATCAAGTTATTGGACTTTTTAAAAGAGTGCCATTTATATTTTTTAAAAATGTGACTTTGTATTTTAAAGATTGTATCTTTGTATGCCTTTTTGGGAGATATTTAAACATACCCAGCATTATATAGCCAGGATTGTGCTGATATGCTATTAAACCCTATACATGCATACATACATACATACATACATACATACATACATACATACATACATACATACATACATACATACATACATACATACATACATACATACTACATGTATTAGTCTTTTTCATTTTCTCTCCATCTGTAGTTACCTACCTATCTATTCATTCCTTGAAAACGGTGAGACCCCCCAAAAATGAAACTTGTTTCTTGCCTTTTTACTCTTAATAGATGGTTTTAATTATTTTAACAGAACATGAGATAGGATATCACATGAATGAAATACCCTTCTATTACTCTTCTAATCATTCCAAACAAACGTTCACCTGATTGAATTTAAACATTGTCAGATTCTGATTACAACAACAGATCCATGTCATATACATGTACCATCAATTATTTAAAATTGATTAACCTGCTCTAGTTCACAACTTTATATCTACATGGGTTGGTATAATTTATTAGGACAACCACATTAACAAAAACTGGTCTCTTGGAACCAATGGAAAAAATATGCTAGCATTTATTTCATGAGGTCACATGTAAATCTACCTGGTACATGTATGTCCCATATCCCCTGTATGCTTTGTTTTTTGACTTAATAAAACTGTCACATTTAATTGCTGCATTGTTTTTATGTTAAAGGAAGTATCATATATACTCAGTTGTATGTCGGATCCGCAAACTACATAGACACAGATCTACCATCACATAATGCACTGTATGATCTGGGTCTATGCAGCTTGTTAGGAGTAATCAGTGGAACAAACAGCATAGATCCTGACTAGCAGATTAGGGTCTGTGTTGTTTGCAGTTGGACCTGACCTATAAACAAGTACATGTACAGTATATGTGGTATTATGAGAGTAGATTGTTTTATTGTCAAAATGCTACTTGGGGTCTCTCATCAGATGTTGGAGCTTTGCAGTAATCACCTTTTCATCTGTCTGTCAGTCTGCCTGTAAGTTTGTATTTACTTGTAACCCAGGGGTGTCAAACATACAGCCTGCAAGACTCATTATTTATTATTATTATATATTATTATTTATATCAAATCTGGGCCCCCCCCCCCCAGCAAATGAGTTTGACACCCCTGCTGTAACCAGCATAGCCCTGCAAGCCTTACATATAATTGGATGCCATTTGGTATGTGAATTGCCTGTTACATGTAGATCTGCCTGTTAGAGATTTAATCTTTTCAGGTCCAATTTTGACAGAATTATTACCCTTTTTTCATTAATATTAAATAGCAAATCCTTGTTATCAGCAACCTTGGACCATTCAACATATTCTGATGCAATGTGGTGCCTACATTGTCTCAGAGGCCTAGATGTGCCGTTTATGGGTTTTGTCTCCTCAATGCCATTTTGGATCATAATGTTATGGCCCTTGACAATTAACTTCATATCTTCACATAGGATGTTGCTTGTGACTGGCATAGCTCAATAGCCATGCAATATATACTGATGCAATTTGATATCGATAGTGTTCATCATTTTTGGTTTTTACCGATTTTCACAGATAAATTATCATTTTTTTTTAAATAAAAGAATTTGGTTTTTACTGATTTACACCCATTTATCACACTGCCCCCAATTTTTTTTGCAGGTACTTATTTTCTTAAACACTGACTCCTTATGAGATTGTTGCTTTCTGTAACTATGAGACTGGAGCAGTTCTGTCAGTAAACCTAGAACAGACACAGGGTGGAGGTTGGCACATAAACAACGTTTGATGTTTCCCGCCTATTTTGTCGTTTCTGTTTAGTGGGGTGCTGAATTTAGAAAAAAAATCAACCCTTTAAATAAAAAGGTAAACATGGGCCGAAAATGCAAATCTATGCATGAATACCAACAAGAAGAAATCGTCCCATTTTTACCAATTTTCATTTTTTTAATGTTATGAACCCAATTTCTTCCTGGTTTTTAAGTTTGGAAAATAAACATTGAAAAATTCCCCTTTTTTTTTCTTCTCCAAATAAAAACCAAAAATGCGGAACACTACTCAAAGACTTACATGTGCCTTTTTTATGGGCTTAATCATGTTTAGAAGAGTTATAGTCCCTCTGATTTCTCATCCTTCTGACTTTGGTTTCTGCAAGATAACTTAAGTTAAATTTGTTGTATTTTTACCTGGCAACAAAATCTGGCATGTGTTTTCAGATCGCCGAGATTTTTGGTAAGTTCTATTTCCAGCATTCCACAACATCATTTACAAGAGCTATGGCCCCTGATTCCCTGTCTTCCTGACTTTGGTTTCAGCAGCACAACTTTACTATGCTTTGCATTTCGACTAAATTTGGCATGCAGCTTTATATTGATGGATCTTTGAAGGAGTTTAATTTCAAGTGTTAAAGTGTTCAACATATTCATTTAGAAGAGTTATGACCCCTGATTGTTCTCCTAACTTCAGTTTTCACAGCATAACTTTATTACGAATATTGCATTTCAGCCACTTATTATGCACCTTTATATTGATGAGACTTTTAATGAGTTGGATTCCAGCATTCCATAGTATTGCTTAGAAGAGTTATGGCCCCTGAATGCCCATCTTCTCCACACTTTGGTTTTCCAACAGAAGTTTTATGTTTAAGTTCCTGCAGAGAGGGGCCCTTTGCATTGCACCTATTCCAACTATATAGCTATAGTTTCTTATCAGTTTACATTGATTTGTAAGAAAATAGGAAAAACCTATCCATAGCATTTGAAATTGTCACCTGTCCAGAAGCTTGACAACAGCATTTTTCATTGTGGACCTGTCACTTTAAAAATAATTCTACTGCATGTTTCATTTATTGTTGATCTGAAGTCCAGCTGGTTCCGAAAGTTAATTGAATGCTCCTATTCAGACCATTACAATGGCTTTTTCAAATTATTTTCAAAGTCAAACAAAAATGTAATTCCCTCCAGTTACCTTGAGACTTTGAACAAAAATTCAGATGCTAGTCACTTTGTATTCAAAACAATATTTTTTGTCCCCATATATGTTATTGTTATGTGGACTTTACTGTTTAAGCATTATTGCTGGTATCTGTAATACAACTTGCACACACACTGTGCAGCACCTGTGGCCTTGTTTACAGCACCAAATTTCAATATATGTGAAGTGTAAGCACCCATTGCTGAGAGGACTAGAGGGTTGACATCTGAAACCAGAGGTTGGGTTTAAATCATATTGGTATGTTGCGCATTTTCTTATGCCAACTGACAAGATCCACAAGAAAAAGAACAAGAATAACCTTGGTTCTTAGAGACATACATGCCAATCAGGTACGGTCATATTCTGTATTTTAGTGGCTGTTATTGAAGATTTGATCAAGATGTAGCCTTGATGATGATGTTGTCCATATGTTATACTTGCAGCTGATAACATCAAGAAGGCACCACGGAAGCTGCCACAACATGACTTTAGCATCTTCAATCAGCCAGATGAGATGAATCGGCCTGTAATATCACCACAGCTGTCTTTAGCTGCATTCCAATTCTTATCTACATGTAAGTCAACTCAGCTAGCTGTATTTGACACTAGTTAATATTAGTGTTATGATTTGTTAGTGACCCAGTATGGAATAATGCCAAGTTAGCAGGTAATGTAATGCACAAGGTGCTTGTGCCAAAACAAGGCAGGTTTTCTGCTGACTCAGTATCATTCCATTCTAACTTGGGGTCTTTCCAGACTGGGTCACTAACAAACCATGGAATGAATTCATATCACTGATGATCTTATCAATTTTTACGTTGTTTTCTTATAATTTTCATGTGGAAGCAATGTTAAACGACATCATAACATAGCATCATTCGTGATGACACATTACACTGACCAGGTAATTATACCCAAACCTCTATAGAGGTGAGATATATAGCAATCCTCATGTCCATCAGTCTGTCCGTCCTTCCCTCTGGCACTCGTTAGTGCAGGTAGTCCCACAGTTTCTGTAGCTTTATCCATAGACTTAGAAAAGGACATTGAATGTTTGGGAGTATGTCAGTTTTTAAACACATGTTGAAGGCTGTGCTCTATCAGTGGCTGTTCATGTCATCAACAAAATAATTTTCAGGAGAAAGGTTACTTTGTTCTTCAATATTTGTGTGAATCTATCATAAAACAAGAGCTGAGGAGTGACATTCTTACTTTGAAGTCAGCCTCTACTCTTATTAACAATAATGGTCAGTCAGGAAGGTGTTGAGCTTCAATGTTATTTTTTGCACCGATGTTTCAAAAGAAACATTAACTTCTGAATGAAAATGTTTTTTGTTGTAACAAACCAAACATAATATGAATAAGATATTAGGTTTTGAAAAACAAATTTTGGACTTGTCATATGGGCTGAGAAACACAATGAGGTTAAGTTGTGATATTTTTGCATAAAAATTGGTTTCTAGCAGTATATAAAACAAACCATATAAAATTTATATTTTCCTCTTGAATCCATGCAGCACATACATGTAGAATAGAAGTCTATCGCAGCAGCACATAGCTATGACATGTTTAACAAAAGCTCTATAACACTACAGCCTTTCTTTTTTTTTAAAATGCATCTTTCTTTGTAATAAAATGAATTTATTATATGCTAAAATGAGAGAGATTATACTTCATAACTTGTGATCGACGTAACCTGTACCATTTTTTGCTAACTCAGAAAATGATATAGATCATTAGAGAGTATGAATTTTTTAAATGTACTGCAGTTATCTTCATTTCAGATTTCATGTGCTGACAAAATTTAGAAATAAAATTTTGATACTGCCCTTTATTCAGAATAAGTAAATAAGCATATTGCTGCTTAGCAATGCCTTTTGTATCTATAAAAGAATTTTGTGATCAATTGGGTTAATAACCTGCTTATATTGTGGTTTTCTTATTTTCTTATAATTTCTAGTTTGGTTCTATAGTCCAACTTGGTCATAATTAACATAAATGAACTAAAAACTGCAGAAATTTAAGATAGATTGAAAGTTGAATGAGCCAGCATTGCTGCAGTAATCAAAATCAGCACACTGATATTGTTCGCAAAGTCCCTAAAATTAATATGAAAGGTAAATATCAGTAATACAAACCTGTTGCTATTGCGTAGCTGGCTCTTTTCTGGATGGAAAATACCCAGACCATATAACGAGAATTCGTCCTCCCATTAGGGTGAACCAGAAGATTCTAGAACACTAGGTCTCCCCCAGTCCACTCCACATATATCTTGCCCATGCACACTGTCCTTCATTTTTTTTTCGGTTGCAGGCTTTAATGGCTGCTTTATTTACATCGAAGAAAAATCACCTTCGCTTCATTTGTTAATGTGGCGATTTAACTTATTCCTTATGTGCATTGTCTTCGCTGTGTGGAATTACCCCTGATCAAGAATTGTCTCTGTTCAGATCGAGCTTTCTCAAGAGTTATTCGCAATTTGATCTACAGCTGTAGTACATGTTGTGTACTACTTTCCATTTAATATCTCACCCCACAATGGTTTTAGTGTACTAATTTTGTTGAGAATTATATTTAGCTAAGGTAGGTATTAGTTAAAATATTCCTATCCTTTCCTAATTGGGTCTATAGATTCATTTTGATTCATTTTATTGTGAATTGTGCTATTTTTATAACTCGGAAAAGGAGGTCACACACCACTTCTTCCTTTCATATTGTGTGTTTGGTTATTGGACAGCCAGTTCATTCTCAGAATTAGTATTGGATAGTTTTCCTTGATACTATCCTTTTTCATTAGCACTCTTACCAACTGTTTTTTGCTAATTTAGTCATCCCCAGCTTTTGATTAAGCCTGGTTGACTTCATTATCTTTTAATCTTCAGTACTCAGCTTAGCATTGCTTACCTTTTTGCATTAAAATATTAGTGATTGTTTTAATTCTTTGAGACAACACCTAGGTAAGGTGAGTTCTTGCTGTTATCATATTTAGCATAGACTTAGTCCACACAAAAAATACCTTTTGTTTTACATATACTTGCATAGAAGTATGTACTGGCAGCCAAAATTTCAACTTAGAAATTCAGTGTGGATTTTATAACCTATAGATAGATCTTTAAAAACCTAAAAGAACAAGAAAAAGATGATATGTCTACCCCTTCTTGTTAAAAAGTTATGGGTAAAAATGTTCTTCATAAAACGCTGCAATTTTGCACAAATTTGTCAAAATCGCATAAATGGCCAACTTTAGTAGTTGATATTATTAAAACTAATTGTAGTTGAAGTCTGGAACTTTCCAGATCTCTTTTTTGTATACATATACTTTGCTCTTTTTTCTGGGGAACTGAATTCTGTTAAATAACCCTCAAAATTAAGGATCTTCACCAAAACTGGTAAACGGCAAATACAGCAGCCAAAATAGGCAAGAATATAAAAAAATATATATCTCAGCCATTTATGTATCAGTTTTTAAAATTTAAAGTTTATTGTGTTCAGATTGATGTAATCTGTCTAATCATTTTTTTAAAAATATCTCCCCACCCCTTGGGCAGTGCTCGCATGACATCAAAATTTGTACTGTACAGAAGAGCACAACCAATAACAATATTTCACTGAAATGTGAAAAGCATGTCTGTTTGGAACATCACCAATCAGCATTGCTTAATATCAATACTTCAGTTCTAACATCATAAAACAAACACATCAGTTGTAACACAGGAAAACTTTATCGAAGAATGTTAGCTAATTTCTAAATTAAGTCTGTGAGGTCTGACTGATGAAAGTGTATAGCAGCAGCAGCTCTGGACATACAGTGGAAGTCTTCGTTCTCTGTAAAAGTGAAACACAGCATATTTAATAATTTATAAGACCTGTAACAGTGTAAGAATTGGGAAACTGAATTTTTTTTTTTCTTCCACAGCTTGAAATTTAAGATATATTACATTGTTAAAATAGTTATAAAATTTTACTTTTAGATTGAGATCTTCAGGTTTTATAATTTTAGACTGAAAATGTTTTAACTTTGTGAACACATTTTTTTTTTTTTTAACAAAAAAATGTTTTGATATATTTATATATAATAGCAAATCATGACACTTACTCAGACCAACTGAAAATAATAATGAAACATCGACCAAGAAATATTTTGATGAAAACAGAACAGAAGGAAGTGATACATCGTAAGAGAGAAACCAACTTCCGGTTTATAAACATCCAAGAACCGTAAGGAAATGAGCAAAAAAACAAGCACTACACAAAATATTTTAATATCAGTAATAGCTTACTCTGTTGCTATTGCATAGCTAATCTATTTCTGGGATGGGAAATACCCAACCGTATGATGAGAAAAAGAAAGTTCTAGAGAATAGAACTCTGTGTAAACCCCACAAACTTAGCGCGTGACTTCCCACGATACATCATTTCTTTTTCCGGTTGGACATATTAGAAGACGGCAAAAAAATTACCACAGGAAATTGCCTTCAATTGAAGAGTCAATTGTAGTGAATAAAGCTTTTCTTTACATTTTTCTTGTAAAATTAAACAGGTGGTATTACCCAGACCAGTATATTCCTTCTAGAAATTTTCAGAAGAAGCTCTCTGCAGAGTTTTGGCAATCGATCTCAGAACTTCTCGTTAATTCCCCGCCACATGTTGGGGTACGGAGGTTTATTCTTTACCTTCTCTTGAGAATTCCGTTTCGTTTTTTAAGCAGGGATAGTTTAAATTTCTATTCTAGTCCCTATCCTTGTTGCTTACCAGTTATTTCCTTTGGTTGGTTTTTCAAAACTCACAAAGTATTGAAATTAAAATTCCGTCAATCTCATTGGTTGACTATTTTTAAGTCAAAGATAAAGCAGGTCGCACACCAGTCTGTTCCTCTGGTGTACCTTTTATTGAACTCTGGTTCAATTATTTGCATGAATTAGTATAGGAATTTATTCCTTTTTCTATAAGCAATTTACCAAGCTGGTTTTTTGCTTTATTCTATCCAGTAAACCGTTTAATCTGTTTCATTTCACCTTGCTTTGTCCTTACTTCATATATATTATATATAGTTGCATATATACATAGCAGGTTTGTATATATACATAAATATAAAAAAAAAAAACAAAAAAAAAACTAACAGTATTTCTGTCCTTTCACATAAAGAGATAATCTGGAGTGGTTTGGCTCCAGCTAGGGTTAAACGTCATCCAAGCAAGTTATATACTGTATATATATATATATATATATATAAACATTATCAGGTTGTTTTCTTTTTTCAGTGTCTCTTTTTCTTTACAGTAATATAATATGCCTAAGCAAGAGGTGGGCAGGTGTGGTCACAGGAAGGGTCCCTGGGACTACCACACCACCTGCCTGTCCTGCACCAACTGTACTAGGACAGACGGCAGTCCGATATGGCCTGACGAGGTTTGGTACCTCGCAGAATCCAGGAGAACTTACAAAGAGAGAAAGACACACAGTAAGAGATCAGTAAGCGGACTGGGAGTGAGTTGTGCCCTCCCGTGAGGAAAGTCAGCACCCTCCCTGATCCTGAAAAGCAGAGATACTCTACTAGGACAGAGCATGTCACGCCCTCCTGTTAGGGAGGGCAGCACCCTCTGTAACGTCAAAGGACAGAGAGTGGGATCGGCCGTAAGTGAGTCGCGTCCACCCGTGAGGGGAGAACAGCACCCTTTCAGCCCCAGTGGCCCACTGTCGGCAACAAATTCATGCCCCCCTGAAAGGGCGGAGCATCGATTTAAGTCTGTCAGATCTGGGAAAGGATCTTTGTACAGATCAGAGTCGCCTGATCGGTCATTAGCCGGTGACCAGTAACCGGGTACCGGGTATGGGGCACCAAGCACCAGTCACTGGGCGAGACTCACCAGTCACCGGTTATAGGGCTACAAGTACCAGTTATTACTGGTCATTCAAGGTCCATCGGTATGGGGAGAGGATCCGGGTCGAGTCCCCATCTCCCTCCAGACTGCCGTTCATTCCTCCTTGGGACTTTGATTCGTAGTACCGATGTAGGACTGGGGAAGGGGATCTGCATCCCCCCCCCCTTCCATGTACTGGCCGCCATGTCTAGCCTATCATATGCTGAAAAATGGCATTAAATGCATAACAACCAACCAACCATTCCCCCCTTCCTTATGATTCCTTTAAACCCCTACAGGATGTGGGGCCTTCCACCACATGGCAGCGATTGAACGACCCACTACTTACAGCCATGACCTACAGGGCATTGGCCCCATGGCTGTGACATTTATGCCGCAGTACATAGAAGGTGGGAAGGGGACAGACTCTCCCCCAACCACACCAGGAAGGTTGAGAGTTGCTCTCATACTTCTGCCGTGCCTTCCACTAAGGACACCCCTGAGTCTCTAAAGTAAAAAAATCATAGATACACTGGATCACATAGTCCTGCTTCCCAGGTTCGAGTGCAGGATGAGGATGTCCTTTCTGTTATCGTGGATTCTCACAAGTTTGATACGGAACCGACAGAGGTGGCACCCCTTCCTTAGAATCTCCCAAACCGTCAATGAAGGCGGCAGAGGAAGAGGAGGTCTGGTCGTTTGACAAAGCGTGTTAATGAGGTTTACCGCCTGTTGCCCAATGATTTGTGTCTCAAGCCCTCAGGCTCAGAGGACACTTAAGATTCTCTCCAGCTTGGAGAAACTAGCGGGATACGCCTCCCGTCCAGACCTCTTGTTGCTTCCTAACTCAGCTACATTAAAAGAACTGTCCCAAAGGTTTTGCAAGGGCCAGGAGTTTCCTAGACAACATAGAGGATGGTCTTGTTCACCATTCTACGCTGAGACCTTTGGTCTCTTCTGGTAGTTATCGGGTTCACACCCCTTACTGGCCCCTTAAAACTCCCACTTTGGACGCTGCTGCGACGCAAGTGGGTATTTCCACAGGGACTTGGGCTCGCCTTCCAGTTAAAATACTGAAGGCTTTAGAGCAAAAAGCTAGGTCACTAGTGACCATACAGTACAGCTCACATGATTTTTCGGAACTCCGCGCAATGCGGTGGGGTACTTAATCCCCTCCACTTTAGCTCCGCGATAGCACTCCGCAGTGGAGGCATAAATTGGCATAAATACCTACAAATCACCACCGCATTTCGGCAGGCATGCCGATGTAAACTCCAACGTGGAGGGGCTAGTCGACATTACTGATTGACATCGGAACAGCCAATGAATGAAGACCACCTATGGAAAGACTGAGACGTCGAGAGTGATTTACAACCGGATACCATCTGAAGAATCAGTCGTTTTTATTTCGATCATATATTTGGACAATAAAAAAATAATTTCAAAAGGCTTGTATATTCAGTACACATTACTGTTTATAAAAGGTTGATCGACTTCTTTTGCAATAAGTTTATGATTTTAATTTATTTCAAAGAAATATGAACAAACTTATGCACTGACTTGACGAGAAGCACACATTGTTGAGCCTCTCAAGCAGAATAAATTTATCATTTTGTTCCAAAGGAAAGTAATTCCCTGAGATATGGACAATTAAAATCCAAATTGACATCCGCTTCTGCTTACCCCCCCCCCCCCAAACCTTAAACACTGAATTTACACTGAAATGCAAACCACGTGCTTAGTCTTTAAGCAGTAATAGCAGAGTCAGGAGGCTGAATATTATGACTGCATGTATACTGTAAGGGACTGACCATTTAATATACGGGGTTTATATGTTTTTTTTTTTTTTTTTTTTGACCGGGATATTTTTTGTTCTTTAATCACAGTAATTATTTATTTTAAGTGAAATATGGAACGGATTAACGTCTGCTACAAAAATCAGAGAAAGACAATTGTTTTCATGCATTTACCCCCCCCCCCCCCCCATGGTTGGAAAATTCAATTGTCTCTCCCTAATAATAATAAAGACTTGACTTCAGTGGATGTTCTACAGAAATCAAGGCAGTGACCATTGTGAACACTGTTGTAAAATATTAACAAGGGTTTGCATCAAAGGATGATGTAAGTTTCAGCTTGGGAACAGTGTGTTTTTATCACACGAAGCCATCTGACTTGGCGCGTTGTACTTTACAGCCGCAATTATGGTCCCGCCATTAACAACGGAAGTTTGATAATTGTTAGTAATTAATCCGAACTCGGCTTATTTATTACCGAAATGAAAAATAATATGGAAAATTCTAAAATCTGAGATGTTCAGAGATTTTAATTTCCAACAAGTTTAGAGCATTTTGCATGGATGTATTGTCCCCACGTGTATCCTATTATTTGCTCATTTTCCTAAGGCGAAAATATAAAAATAAAATATACTTTTTTAATTATTTTTATGCAGATATTAAAGAATGCAGTTTCTTGTTTGTGACTGTTAGAGCCTTTGGTTATTGGGCGTGTTTCTGTTTCTTACCACTTGCAAACTTTTCCAGATTTCAGTTTATGATAACTTGTGCAGTAGTGATTTGGATTCCATATTTTATGAGAGAGAGGGGGGGGGGAGGAACTTTACTAAGAAGAGTAAATGATCTAAAATTATTCATATTTTTTTTCTGTATTATACAATAGGAAAACGAACAGAAAAGAAAAAGTTAAACATTAATTTCATCTGATGCGCAAGTTTGTCAAATCAATGGCAAAGAAAACAAACTCGCAGAAGCATTGCTGTTGTACTTTTAGGTTAACAGTTAGCACATGAAATTAACACATCAATATCAAAGAAAACACGCAGTGCTGATATCTTCTATTGTGCTAGGTTACTTGCACGTGTCAACTACATGTATCTAGGATGACCTTTTGCGACCATTTGTGATTTTAAAAGAACCCCGCTACTTTGGTAATTAATGCAAAATAGTACATTTTAAAATAAAATAACGATGTGAAATCCTAATAATGCTTTATTTAAGCGATTGGATGTCAGAAAAAAACGTACAATATGTGAATGAGTACTCATGCATGGAGTAACCATCGGTACTTGTGCGATTTTGTTTCACTTCAGTCACGTATGACTGCAGTTTTGTTATTAATTTGTTCGATGTTTATCATTCTTTTCATTGCAGGTAGTACAATATCACTGACTTTCATATGATCATTAAAATTTTGTATTGCGTTTACTGAAAAAGAAATAAGGATATGAATGCATGTTTAGATTCCGATAACATAGTATTGAAGAAAAAGAAATTAGATTCATTGCGCAAAATGTAGTATTAATACAGTTTACGAGGCATTGTCATTACGTTATCATCATCTTAAATATGATTTGGCACTATGTATCATACATTATCTTCGTTAGAACAAGGAAATATTTATAATTAACTGAATTACTACGTTTTTTTCAGTATAAAAAAGTTAGCAAATTGCTCCCCAGAGGGATAACGATGTAGATAAATCGGTGCCCCCCCCCCCCCCCCCCCCCCCCCCCCCCCCCCCCCGTCTCTCTCTTAACCTCTGCTTGCATGGGTGATAAACAGTAAACCACGTCCACTCTGCGGTGGTGATCGGATGCAACTTCGCGAGAAAGCTTGGTGTGCAGGGCTATTCTCCGCGACAACTCCGTCAGGACGCGTGGAGTGATGGTGGAGGGGTTTTTCTTAATCATCTCCACTCACTCTCCACCCCCACCACGATGCGCGGAGTTCCGAAAAATCACGTGAGCTGTACTGTAGCTTCACATGTTGATCTATTTTCGGCAGCCTCCTTCAATCTGCTTAGGGAGGAAACTCAGTTGCCACTTGCTCTTCATTGTTTGTTGGAAGCAGTGGCAAAGACATCAAGACATGCATTATCCTTGTCCATGGCTTTATCAGCAGAGCTTCTCCATCTCCGCAGGGATGTTGCTTTGGACATGTCCAAGGTATTACTGGAGCACAGTAAGAACCTTTTGAGGGCTGCTCCCCTTGAGGCACAGTCTTTTTTTGGAGGGCTCATTCCCTCGGTGGCATCTCAAGACTTGAGAGACCAGCAACATCGCTCTCTTGCATCCGTGCGTGGCCCGTCGAAACCGGCCAGGAAGCAAAGTCATCCTGAACAGCCTCAGGGCCCTTCACCAAAACTTTATAAAACCACGCAGCCCCAGTCTAAGCAACAACCTCAGTTCAGACCTCCCCTTTGTCAGTCGGCACCTAGAAGGATACGCCTCAGAGGCCAAGGGAAGAGGTTTACGGGCTCTTCCCCCTTTTCTAAGGAAAAGGGGGTAAGCCCTAGGGACTCGATCCCTCTCCTGCAGAGTGTTCCTCTTCCATGGGTTCCTTTAGGTGCCAGACTAAGCCTTTTTTCAGTGGCTTGGTCTTGCATCATGGCAGATGGCAGGGCCCTCTCTATCATACTAGGAGGATACCGACTTCGGGTTCGAGATCTCCCTCTAGTAAGGACCCCCATGCTCTTCCACCAGTCGAATCTGGTGTGATTAAAGGAAGAGGTACACTCCCTTCTTCAGAAGGGTGCAGTGGAGAGGGTGTTAAACAACCATTCTTCAGCTTTCTACTCCCGCATTTTTGTGGTACCCAAGAACGGGGGAAAGTTTCGTCTAATTATCGATCTTTCCTCCCTAAACAAATTTATACTGGAGGAACCCTTCAAGATGGAAACAGCAGCTTCAGTCAGAAATGCCATGAGGCCTGGCCACTGGTCAGTTTCCATCGATCTTCAGGCTGCGTATCTTCACATCCCTATCTTTCCTCCTCGCAGGAAGTACCTCTGGTTTTGCTTGGACGGAGAGGTCTTCAATTTCGCGCTCTGCCGTTCGGTCTAGCCTCAGCCCCCAGAGCGTTCACCAGGGTCATGGGAGTAGTTGCAACACACTCTTAGATTTATTGTCCACCTCCCAAGGGAGGTTATAAATGGGTCGAGAGTGAGTCGCGCCCTCCCATTAATGAGGTGCAGCACCCTCCCCATTCCACAAGGGCAGAGAGAAAGTCACGCCCTCCCGTGAGGGAGGAGCAGCATCCTGTGTTTTTCACTAGGACAGAAAGCAAGTTGCACCCTTCTCTCAGTGGAGCAGCACCCTCCTCCTTACAGGGGGTGGAGGGCCCAACTCACTTTCAGCCCATACCGAGCTGTGGGTGAGTAGAGGGTGCTGCTCCTCCCTCACAGGAGGGAGGGGGTGACTCTCTGCCTTTCTGGATGGAAGAGGGTGCTGCTCCACTGAGAGAAGGGTGCAACTTGCTTTCTGTCCTAGTGGAAAACACAAGCCACCCGGTAAGGGGAGAGCTCAGATGTAAGCCTATCAGATCTGGGGAAGGGTCTTCCTACAGATCTGAGTTGCCTGACTGGGCACTGGTCTATGAGTACCAGTCACCATTCATACAAGGATAGTGATCGGGTCAAGACTCGCCCCCCCCCCCTTCAGACTGCCGTTTCATCCCACAGGGGATTGGGAACCAGCTTACAGATTCCAGATTAGGAAAGGGGATTGGATCAGCATCCCCCCTTTCCTATAATTCGTCTAAATCCCTATGTGATGTGGGGCCATCCACAGCAGGGAAGTGATTGGCCAGTTCCCTGCATGCAGCCATGGACTTCAGAACCTTGGCCACATGGTAGAGAGGTTGATGCCACGGGCTGTGGACCTATATTTTCCTCTTTTGAAGTTGGGTCAAGAAATAGGGAGGGGGATGGACCTTCTTTTCCCAAACGCCAGAGGAGGGTAGAGAGTCGCTCTCATCCACTGCCGAGTCTGCTACTAAGGACAGTCTGTTAGCTCTGCATGAGGAGTTACGGGTTCAAATTCCTCTTCCCTCCGTCTCCCCTGGAACAGAGAGAGTCTTAAAAAAAGAAATGAAGGACAGTGCACATGGGTATCTGTGGGGTTGACCAGAGGCAAACTAGGTCTTCTGGTTCAGCCTAATGGGAGTATGAATTCGTGTCATATGGTCAGGGTATTTTCCATCCGGAAAAGAGCCAGTTATGCAGTAGCAACAGGTAAGTATTACATCATTAAAGTTAGTTTACTCCCCCCCTCTAAAAAAACAAAAACAAAATAAACTGCATGTTCACAATAAACGGGAAGTAATTGGAATTTAGAACTTTTGAAGCCAAAACCTCTTCCACTTCCATTTCAGAGTAGATAAAGTTCTATCAGGGATACTTATTTAAAGCCATTAAAAATATGAAGCCACATATTAATTGCAATCAGTGCAATTAGAGATAGATTTTATAGTCTTGGCAATCACATGGTTTAGCAATTTTGGGTGATAAACAAGATATTATTGATAGATATCAGGACTTTACAGATTTTATAAAAGTCAGCTTGCCCTGGGCAAGCTGACTGGAAATGAAACAGATATATGTAAATAATGTATGTAGATAGATTAGAAAGGGGCTGGAAATGAAACATATATGTAAATAATGCATGTAGATAGATGAGAAAGGGTTAGAATGCAGATATAACAACAACATTTTTATGTAAGAGAGAGAGAGAGATATTAAGATTAAGGTAAAAGACTGACAGGGTCTTTCTTATAATTGTCAGTCCCAATGGAAAATGGATTTGCTATCTTGTTTTTGCTTTGAGCAGTTTTGGGATATTTTCTGTAGTGGCTTCAGAACATTAGATCATTCTCTGAGTTGTATTCTAGCCAATGATACTCATTAATTCTCGAGGATTAGAACTTTCTTACAAGTTTCATAGTATCATACGGGTTATTTTTCTTTGAAACAGGTTCATTAGATTTGTTTGTAGAAACTTCGTCAAGTTTCCTTTTATTAATTAGATAAGATAGCAGACTAATTTCTTCAACTACGTCAACAATAATGAAAGCTAGACTGTTTGTAATGATTTATTTATACTCACAAGAGAATGATTTGTGAACTCTTGTTTTATCCATTTACTTAACAGTTATAATCTAGTCACCTTGAAATCAGCATCAAACTCTTTGACAAGCCAACTTTTGAGAAAGATTTGAGAACACTTATTTTTATCCATTTAATTGTTTGCCAAACAGTATGTATCAATCTCCTGTAATTATCACTTAAACAACAAATCATAAACATCGCTTGTGGGTGCTAAATTTTCAGTACATCAGTAAATCCTGGTGGTTAATCATTAGAGACAAGTGCCTTTTATTTCCAAATACACTTGTCAAAGAAATCTCACGAGTTATATTATCAAAAATTATCACCTACTCACATTGAAATTGGTGACATGCATCAGCACAATCTTTGACAATCCAATTCTTTTGAGCCTGGCAAGCTCACAAACTGCCTGAGGCTAGGTTAGGATTTGAAAATTGGCGAATCCTGGATACATACAAATATTACATTTAGAATGTAACTGATAAGTTAAAACATAAATATTTATTCCTTTTTTGTCAAAACTTGCTTTAAATAGTAAATATTCACGTTATCACGTCTGCATGAGAAAATGCAAGACTGACCTTGACACTGACTACAAGATGGAAATGACAGACTCGGATGTATATATCATTGAAATAAAGGATTGATAGATGAAAGAAACTGTGGCCATTATGTAATAAAAGAATGCAGTACAAACTGAACACAACCCCATTCTCTCTCCGTCTCTCTCAATTTTTTGGACTTGCCCATGAGCAAGTGCCATGCAAACTTGATCTTGCCCAAGCGGAATTTGAGCCTGTCCGGGAAGTCGAGCTAGTGAATTTGTAAAGCTCTGGATATGATGTGTTCAGCCTAATCGTAATACAGTACAAGTTAAACAAGAAGAAGAAAAAAAACTATGAATAAGAATTTTTTTTGCTCTAATGAAGTTAAAAAAAAACAGACGTGGAAAAACTTGCAGCTATTTATTGTACAGTAAATACAATCGGACCACAGATACTCATTTCACAACTAAGTTTCAGTTTATAAAGATGACGAAAATATGATGGATGTCTAGAAGAAATTATCTGCTACTGCTATATGGAAAAACTCTTTTTATCCTATCAGTACTTACCAACTGGCCTTACCCTTTTTCTGTGCTATATACATGTATATCTTCAGGCATTTCACCTTGGAATATTATTGCTTTTAATTCAGCTTGAGAGTCCACGGTTTGTTCATGTGACTTTAAACTTAGTTTTGGTTCCCAAAGATTTAGTGCAGTTTGGGCGATTATTGACACAATTTCAGTAATTTCACATTGTTGGCTTAATTGCTGAACCCTGTCTAAATATGCATTTTGTATGTGTTCTTTAGTGACAAAATGTTTTATTTGTATTCATGCAACTTCTTAAAATGGATAATTCAGTCAAAATGTAACAAGTTAGTAACTAAACTTAAAATAAAACAATATTTGCTTGACATTCAGGAATAGTTTTGCAGTAAATGTATTTGTAATGGGGACTGAAAGAATGTACTATACCAAACAAGCTGTATCTGCATCATCTGAAAATAATACGTACAAGTTTATCTCCTACCAAAAATATTTTAGTGATTATGCTTTTTCATCACTTTCACGCATCCATTTAGTAATATTAAACTCATCAGATGACCAAACCAGCAGTTATAAATATTTTTGTCTTTGAGCTGTTGACAGAAGAATACAGCAGTGCGTGCTTAGTAGAGTCTATGTAAAAGAACAATAGGTCTATGGTAAAGGTAAACACATGTCTAGTTCTTGAGAAAATATGTCACATGGACATGTACATTTGGTGTGAAAGTACTTCGCAAAGGCTGTAATAGAAGTTGTATTTTGGATAGCACTATGTATATTTCATTGTGTGGGAACATGTTCTGCAAACAATTTAAAGTGACTGAGGGATTGACAAGAAAAAAAGTATTTCTCACATTCTTTATTGTAATAACTAAATAAATAATTCATGCAGTCATGTTGCTGGTTGCTTCAACATCTTTTTTCTTCTTGTATGAACCTGTTAATACATGTGGTTTCTTTTTCTTTTTGTTTGCTTAAAAACAGAATCTCCCTCTCTCTCTCTCTCTCTCTCTCTCTCTCTCTCTCTCTCTCTCTCTCTCTCTCTCTCTCTCTCTGTACCATTAAACATTTTTTGTTTTGTGAAGCACCTAAATATTCTTGTTGAATTCTCTGAGCGGAAATGTATCTTTCATCTCTCGCAATACTCTTTTGTATTTCAATGCATTATAGAGGGCAAGTCTTTGAATATTAAAGCTGTAGCTGTCTGCTGTAGCTCAGCCAACAGGTAAGTTCCACTCGATCTAGTGGATGTTCGCTATTACATAATTATATTGCTGCGACTTTCTGAGTGGGGCAGTAAAACTTAATCAGGCCACTACAAGACACAACATGGACATCCACAATGACTACTATATCCAGTCCGTGACAGACAACAGTGTGGACAGATTAATTTCCACCATGGAAACAGGGATTTCCAAAATCCATGAAATGCATACTGTAGCAAAATAGGCAAAATCAACATGATATAAGGTTTGGGAGATAGTTTACCTTGGTTGTGTTCTTACAATACAACGAAATGGTCAGCAGTTCAGTTATGTAAGACAGTTGAACGATATCGGACCCACTTGGTCCTCTCATTAGGTGATTTGTGTAGATCCTTATCTGCTGGCACATAATAAGCTATTCCACTTGTTTCATACTGTATATAATCACATGTGTAAGTTGCCTTCACCTGCAACAACATAGACTCTGATCTACCATTGCATAATGTGTTGGCAGATAATGGATCTGTGTTGTTTGTTATTGTGATAAGTCATAACAAGCAACAGACCTATATCTGCTGACACATACGCCGGCAGATCTGAGTCTTTTTTTTTGCAGTTGAATCTGACTTGTACATGGGTTTGTATGGTAAGTGTTTCTTTTAAAATGAACATATTTTATAAGATCTGTCTTTTCCAGCTGTGGAGACCTTCATGGGCAAGTACATTTCTGAGAATGTGTTAAAGAAGCTGATTAGGCAGAACATCATAGTCACGATCCAAACTAAAGATACAGACAGACAAGCAGAGAAAAACTACATCTACAAGGAGGGTGTAGCCTGTGACTACTTTGTACTCGTACTAGAGGGTAAAGTCACTGTTTTGTGTTCTGTTCATATGAAATTAAAACCTGCTGTTTAACAGCATACTCTGTTGTGATAAAATGTGTTACATCATAGTATTAGGTCACCACCTTTACTGATTTTATATGCAGTCAACTCTCGTTACAATTACCAGATTTGTTTAGGCCATTTTGTTGTATTAACAATTGTTGTTGCAAAGATGATGCCTTGAATTTAGTGGTGCTATTGTCCTTGTGCCCACATACAGAAACATCCCAAACATTATTCAAAGAAATTAGTTTGCCTTTTTTTTGTCTCAATAACCAAACACTCCAACAGTCATAAACAGGAAACTGCATACTTTAATACCTGCATCAAAATAATTATAAGAAAGAGATCAATATTACAATTGGGTTATTGATGTATCATTTCCATATGATTTACTATTTTTTCAATGATGATAAAAAATGTTGTTTTTATATTTTCCCCTTACAAAAATGAGCAAATAGTAGGACAAATGTGGAGACAATACATACATGCAGAATGCCCTACATTTTTGGAAATTAAAATCTCTGAACATCTGAGATGTGACAATTTTCCACATTATTATTCACTTCAGCAACAAGTTGAGTTCAGATTAATTACCAACAATTATCAAACTTCTGTTGTTAATATCTGGACCATAATTGGAGCTGTTAGTACAATGCTCCAAGTCAGATGGCTTCGTACGATAAAAACACATCTTTCCCAAGCTGAAATTGACATCATCTTTTGATGCTAATCCTTGTAAATATTTTATAACAGTGCTGACAGTAGTCACTGCCTTGATTTCTATAAACATCCGCTTAAGTCAAGTCTTTATTTGGGAGAAACCATTTAAGTTTTTAAAGGGGTGTGGGGGTTAAATGCTTGAAAACAACTGCCTTGTTATGATGTGTAGTATAAAAAAAGACATTATTCCATTCCTTAATTTTTTTGAAATTTTTTTTATCTTGTGATGAAAGGAAAAAAAAAAGAAAGAACATTCTAGCCCTACAAACTATTAATTAAATGGTCAGTTCCTTACAGTACACATGCAGTCAGAATTTAACTAGTTCAACACTATGTATATTCAGCCTCATGACTGTGCCAATATTGCTTAAGGACTAAGCACCTGGTTTGCATTTGAGTGTAAATTCAGTGTTTTCTGTTTGTTTGGTTGTTTTTTTTTAAAACAGAAGCAGTTGTCAATATGGAATTTAATTGTCCATACTTCAGAGGATTTCCTTTTCCTTTGGAACAGTAAGTTAAATTTATGATGTTCAAGAGAAGCTCAACAAGGTGTGCCTCTTGTCAGGTAAGTGTGTAAGTTTGTTCCAATTTTTTTTAATAAAGTAAAAGCATAAAATTACTGCAAAAGAAGTTGATCAACCTTTTCTAAATATACATGTACTGAATATACAAGACTTTTTAAAAAAATTTATATTGTCCAAATTCAAATGGTATCGGGTTGTAAATCACTCTTGATGTCTCAGTCTTTCCATGGGTGGTTTTCATTCATTGGCTGTTCATATGTCAATCAGTAATGTCAAGCAGCCCCTAAATATTGTGAGTGAGCATGGTCTGGATATGTCAAAATTGGACAGAAAGTCAGAGATTACCTTGTTGCGGTCAACGTCGTCTCTTCCATGAAGTCTGAGCATGTCCGAGATCATGGAACAGTATCCCTTGATTGTGATAGGGGCTAACTTCTTGTCTTCAAAGAGAAAGAGAAAGAAGTTCGCCATCGGGGAATGGGTGCTGAGAGTGGTGTCATGTCATTGATGTGACACCAGTCATTGACACATGATTTCCCTTTGTATGTCCTCAAAGTGAAGGATCTTCAGCTGTTGCGATCCTCTATACAATTGAAGTTCCAAACTCCTTTTCGATCAGGACATCCCTGAAAGGAGCAAGGACTGAAGGAGGAGTTTCTCCAGACATGGATGGAATAGTGGCAATCTCGACTACTTGAGTGGAGTGGAGGTCACTATGACTTGTCTGTGTACATCTGTCACTAAATCGAGCAGATCGTTGATCCAGGATGTTTCATCTTAGTGGGGCAATCAAAGCTATTGCAGCCTGTGCCCCTCATTTCTCAATTATCTTCATAATTAAAACTGATGGAGGAAAGGTGTATGCCCACATTACCTCCCAACTGATTAAAACAGCATGTATGGTCCATGCTTCTGGGGTCAGGGGAAAAATGATGAAGAAAAAAAAGAAATGTCAAGCATCAGATGTCCCCAAAGGGCACAGACCCGATGGAAGGCTCCGGGAGGAACAACTCTGTATGAAGCAGTTGTCCTCCCTTGATAACGAGTCGGCCAGGACACTGAGCCAGCCAGGAATGTGTTGGACTTGAATATTACCTGATATTGGCAGTACCCATTAAGGTATTCCCGTACAGTGAGGCAAAGGTCTGGTGACTGTTCCCCCCTTACAGAGATACATCACCACAACCGATTTGTCCAACATTATCAGGATCGTGTTTTCATGGGTATGTTCTATCCATGTGTGGAAGGCATTGAGAATGACTTTCAGTTCCAACAGGTTGATATGAAGAGCCTTCTATTGAGGCTTTGATTGGAGCCATATGAATTGGTATATGGAAGTACGTGTCAGACATGTCAAGATTGATCGCGTACTCATCACATCTCTATTGCTGGTCTCATTTGCCATTGGACTTCATAACCAGATAAGTCCTATGTGTGCGGTTTTCGTACAATCAACACCGCCCTTTACAAGCAGAAAACTAGATCATTGGGAGTTCCTTCATGAAGGTAGAATGACAAAAGTGAAGGGGTTCAGATAACGAAATTCAGAGTCTCTCTGACACAGTTTAGATCATCCATCGTTTTCCTAGAATGGTTGGTCCAAATCCGACAAAAAGGGAGTAGTATGGAGCCTAAAGTGGGTAACCAGAGTGCATGGGTGACGGTGTATCACTGATGATTGACGGAAGGCCTGGAAGGAGAAACTGTGTTCATCTCTCTCCCTCCCTGCCTGTCTGCGAAAATAGGGGCATATGACTGCCTATAATTCGCTTGGCCAGGAGAAAATAAAAATAAAAAAGGCTGTTGTTGAGAAGTGCCACTGCGAATTCACTGGCAACAATCGTCTGTTCTCTTATTCATTCACTAACAGGGTCATACAGAGATAGAAGATTGCACTTAAAGTTAAAGAGCAACTCTTGTGCCCCTTGCTTTCTCACCTCCTCAATTAGATGCCTTAACAGAAGTGGAGAACCAAAAGGGAGGGAGCTCATAGAAAAACAGCAATGATCATTAGCAGCCTTTTTTCAGCTGGACAAAAAAATCATCTGGATGCATGAAGTCAAGTAGGGAGGAAGTCGACACAATGTTCCTGACAAACTTTGACATGGCCTTAAAGACTTGTCTGTGCACTTTATCAACATCTAGACAAGGTATGTGTGAGTAAAATATCTATGTATGTGACTTTTTACCAGTGCAATGAGAAAGGTGCAGGCAACTGACTCAACAAGAAGAAGTTGTCATGTTACCAGGATTGTGAATGCTCCAACAGATAACTTGTAATTTTTTCAATCTGTAACAATTGTAGCAAGATTCTGAATGACAAACTGTTGTCATCATTGTCTACATCCACCATGGCCTATCATTTATTTATCTATGAGCAGTTAAGTGCCCATTATGAACTATCGAGGTAAAAGGTAAATTCTCAAGTTGAGCAGACACTCACATCAGCACAATATAAAAAGAGGTAATGTTTGCGTTTCAGCTTAAGAAACACCGTGAACTAATGATCCATAGCAGGCAGTTTAGATCAACATGTGATTGGGAAAATCCACAGTGCACTTGCAAAAGAGGTTGGATCATAGTGACTAGTCTGATCTGCAGTTGAGCAGAGATTAAAATATGAAAAAGAGAAATGCACAAGGAAATCTCTCATCCACTGAGGGGGTGGGGGGGAGGGAATGGCCCTGGATTGAATATAATTTGGAAATAAAATGATATGGTCTGTACATATTGTAGACATTCCTCACCTTTTCATTTGGTGGGAAATCTTAGGGCAGTATAAAATTCCAATTGGATGAATATCGACTTAGCAGTACTGCTGGAAGCAAGTTGGCACATGTCTTTTCATGTGTAACCAAAGCAAACTGCAGAAAATACATTAAAAACAACTAACGTTATGTTGGTGTGCTATCATTGTCTGTTTGTGGTACTGTTATTAACTACTAGGGGTATTTCATACTTGGTTCTAAAATCCTGTGGAGAACCCAGTGGTTGATCAAAGAAAGAAAAGGTAACAAGAAGTAAAAGGCAGTAAATAGTTAAATAGTAACATAAAAATCTTCAGATTGCCAAATTTTTATATCATAGATTTTAAAACCGTAAATGTTTTTAATTTTTCTTAAAAAATATTGGAATGCCTGTATGTACTTACTTGCAATATATACTTAATTTCATATATACACTTACTATCAGAATTTACAGCATTCTATCAGAGCTATTAGAGATGCCACAGGTTTGACTAAAATCATTTTAATTATTTTTCTGTTTATGATAGGTCATGTTGAGGTTGGAATTGGGAAAGAGAAAATGTCCTTCCTTGGTGGACCTTTCAGTTATTATGGAGTGCAGGCACTATGTGAGTATCAAGGTCATATCTTGGACGGTGTTCATCCTTGGCAGAAGAAAAATGATTTTTTTTATTTCAGTGGCATTTTTGGTTGAATGCTTCTCTGCAGAAAGATGTACACACATACACAACAGGCCTTCCAGCCACCTCTGTAGTATAAATAAGTCCCTATAATAAGAAATAAAGTAGCAGGATACATTGGAAAAGTAGCAGGCGGGAGGTCGAGGGGGTGGAGAAACCTCCATCTGATGCAGGGTATGCTGTACCCCCCCCCCCCACAATAAGTTGAAATGGTGTTGGTGTATCAATTCAAGATGGACTGTATTTCCTTGATGGAAAAATGTGAAATTTGTTTTTAAATTTTTATTTTGTATTACAGAATTTTGTACAAACTTCACTGATAATTCTTGTTTCAGGGGAATTTTTCCTTATGAACTTATGGGTTCCATTGTGTTAAAAAGGAATATAATATGCAAAATCATCATGTCCATTGATATTAATATTGAACCACTGCAGGGGATCCCATGTGGCCGAGTGGTCTAAGGCACTCGCATTACCGATCACTGACATCTCACCACTGTCCATGTGGGTTCGAATCACGGGCTCTTCCAATGTGGGTATGTGAGAAAGCTTGCTAGTAGCTCCCTGTGGGTCAGTGGTGCTTTCCAGTGTTTTCCTGGGTTCTTCCTCCACCAGATTTACTGGCTGCCATGTATAGCCTTTCATGTGCTGAAAAATGGCGTTAAATGCACAAAACCACAAAAACAAAAACGAACTACTGCAATATGTTCTTTGAATGAAATGAATATCTCTTAATTGTTTAACTGATACAAAAATCTATTTTAAAAAGTGTTGAAAAAGAAGTATGGGACAGGTGAGAGAATAATAAGGAAATTAAGCAAAATTGAGGTTTATTTACGCAAACTAAAATGAACTAAAGTCAACAATAAAAGTAATCAACTTAAGAAGAGGATATATTGTGATGTGGGCAAAGACCTGGGTTGAAGATACTGTAGGTTTACTTTATAATACCATATATGTGCTGAATCTGTTACATATTATAAACAAATTACAGAATAAAAGAAATGAAGAAAAGTAGATTCACTTTCAATTTTTGTATGATGGTGGCCTTCTTGTCAGATCTTTCTTGTGTTCTAACTTCTGGTAACCCATGGCTAGGCCATAGGGTAGGAGTAACTGGTATTCCACGGAGGGCATTACCAAATGGACTATTGATTAATGATGTCAGATGCTGTCTCTTGTGACCTGTTGAATAGATCTGTGTCACAATGAGAAAGAGAGAATTTTTGAAATCAAGTATATAGCAAGTATCATAAAAATTAGACATGAAAAACTGCTTGTACATGTATTTATTGTGCAATCCTATATATGAACAATTAAAGAAAACTATATTGCGAAAAGATTAAAATGAATCAATGCAAGGAAAATTAGATTACAATGAGAGAGAGTGAGTGAATAGATTTTTTTAAATCAAATCGAGAATACAATGAAATGATGGACATTGAAAATTGAAGATCGTATTTATTGTACCATCCAGTAAATGAATAATAAAAGAAAACATTGAATTGCGACAAAGCAAAAATTAATCAAAATGAGGAACTCCCCCCCCCCCCCAACCACAAAGCTTCTTAAACCATTGCTCCATGAAATAAATCCAGAAATATACCATATATTGTCATCTGTGTATTAAGTTTGACATATTTTGGCGATATTTTGCAGGTATAAAGTCTGTAAAACTCGTTCTAACACAATATGAATATGTTCTGGAAAATAAAGCAATGTTATAATTAGATAAATTTAGGTTGGACTGTTAGAAAGTTTTGCACTGTCAAGTCTGTGTTCCTTCAGCAGATGAAATAATGACACTTATCTTTCAGCAGCAGAATGTTGTCAAGAAGCTGTAAAATTGTCTAAAAATTTCCTTAAATACGGTGTGAATTTCCATTTAATAAGATCCATAACTATAGGCCTAGATAACATCCTCACTTCCTGCCCTGCCATCAGCATGGTTCAAAATGTGTGGTAAAATGACGTTGAATAGTCTTATCTTAAAATAGATTTGGAAGAGACAGGAGTATGATTGCATGAACAGTTGAAAATGATTGGCTGTATTTATTCTGAGGATGCAACATTTAAAAAAAAAAAGAAACTGGTATGCCAGGGAAAACAGGTAAAAAAGGAGAGTTTATTATAAAAATTGCAAAGAAAGCCACGGTCATACAATAAATAAGTTAGAACATATTTTCTCAATGATACCATATATATCGTAGGTGGGGTACTCAAAGGGTATTGGCAGGGAAAACTTGGTTCTCCTAGACGTAGTTTGAATTGTATGTTGGGCAAGGGCTTTCATTGATGCCGAATCGAAAAAAGCAAGAGTCTTCTAGGCTTGGTCTGATCTATATCAAATGGGAGAAGATGCTAATCGTAATTGGATGAATCATCTTTTATGGATTATGGTGATGAATTATAAAACATTTAAAATGAACTTTTTCAAAATTCTAGAATAGGTGGCAATTCCTGTTCAAATATATGGAGCAAAATCACCAGCTACTGGCTTCTGTAGCTCCTGCATAAGTTGGAGTGTTATATTATGATGTTGTTTGCCTATCCATCCATCTGTCTGTTAGTAATGTTATTTCCACACAATAACTTGAGTTGAGCACCATGTATGCCTACCAAGCTTTGTGGATGGTTTGCACTTGGAATAGCAAAGAACCCTACCAGTTTTGGAGTCAAAAGCTCGAAGTTGAAGATCACTGACTGAAAGAAGAAAAATGGTTTCTGCAAAATAAGTTGAGTTCTGGACCATCTAAAATTACCAAACTTTGTGGATAGCTTGCACTTGGGTTAAGGAAGAACCCCTATTTGTTTTTAGCTCTACTGGTCATAGACCAGAAGAGCTTATGGGATGATCTGTTGTCTTTCTGTCCATTAGCACAAGTTTGCTATTGCTACTCCTACTTAACTACTTGGAGGATTGCCATGAAACTTTACACACACATTCATCCCATGGTCCAGTTGATCCTAAATGAAAATGGTGCAGATATGACATCCAATATGGCCACCACAGCAGCCATCTGGAAAATCATGTTATCGCTACTCCTGAATGGATGATCATATCAACATGGGATTTTCACTAAAAGACTTCTTATGATGTCTAGTTGGTCCTAAATGAAAATGGTGCTGATCTGGGGTCCATTATGTCCATCATGGCAGCCATCTTGAAAATCTTATCGCTACTTGTACTGAATGAATGGTCATATCAACATGGGGTTTTCACTGAAAGACTTTTAATGATATCTACTTGGTCCTAAATTAAATGTTGCCAATCTTGCCATCTTGAAAATCTTATCGCTACTTTTACTGAATGGATGGTCATATCAATATGGGGTTTTCACTAAAAGACTTCTAATGATGTCTACTTGGTCCTAAATGAAATGTTGCCAATCTGAAGTCCAATATGGCCACCATGGCAGCCATCTTTAAAATCTTATTATCGCCACTTTTCCTGAACAGAAAGTTATATCAATGTGGCCTTGTCACTAACAGACTTTTTATGGTGTATGCTTGGTCCTATATGAGAATGGGGCTGATCTGACATCCAATATGGCTGCCATCTTGAAAGTCTTGTTATCGCTACTCCTCCTGATTGGATGGGCATATCAACATCGGTTTTTCACTAAAAGACTCCTTATCATGTCTACTTGGTTCTAAATGAAAATGGTGCTGATCTGTCATCCATTGTCTGTCCATCTGTTAGTACAAGTTTGTTACCGCTACTCTTAAACTATTTTCAGGATTGTCTTGAAACTATACACACACACACACACACACACACACATGGACATATAGATTAAGATTCCTGATCATAGATATCAAGTCACTTAGAACATAATTTTCTGTGGCACTGTTGACTATGACTTGCTTTGTGTTTGAAAGAAGTCTCATCATGATTAGTTTCATTGTCTTCTTCACTTTGATGTAGTGTATCTGGGTCTACATGAGCTTGAGGAGCGGAGGTGTTATATATTTAGGCACTATATGTCTTGTGCCTGCCTGTACTTTGATTTTCATTAATTTGATTAGTGGTAATGTCTGCTACAATTTGATGAAGTGTATATTGGTCTACCAGGACTAGGGGAAGGGAGGTGTTAGCTAATTAGGCCCTGTGTAGCTTGTGTCTACTTGAGCAAGGGAGTTTATTTTTATGGCTTTGCTGGACAGGCACAGATCAGAGTGGAAGTTATGAGCCAAGTTGAGGAGGGCACTGGTGACACAGTGCTGGTGTTAGATCTATTGTTTATGCCTTAACATAGTAAGAAATCCATTTTAAGTCCAAGCCAAGCATCCACTGCCCTGAAATAAAATGGTATTTGTTGATGGAAATACAGTACATTTAACTTTATTTTCATGTGAAGTGATTTTGGATACATGATGTAAGTATTTATATAGTTCAAAGTTCGTCCTATGTTCATTTCTCTGCTTCAGTGACAAGTTGTTCCTGACATGGATAGGGATACTGTCTTGATTTCTTTGATGTGGATAAAACTGGGATTACCTTTCTGTATGAATTTACTTCCACCTCATGAATATCCTCTTGAGTAAATCCAAAGAACTCAAATAGACTGGATCCATTGAAATTTTTCTGCAATATTGACATTGTTAGATTTACCACCGTTTTATTTGTATGCAGAACTCCGGTAGGTATTTTTAAAAAATAATACAATTTTTAACAGCATCAGTCACAATGAGGATTTACCAAAAGCATTTAAGTACTTAGATGAACAATATCCATGATTACAAAAATACAAGATGAATGAATATTCATATGATATTCAATGATTTTGACAAAGTACTTATAAGCAATTGTTTACCTGGCCACCATCTTGCAGCATGAATGAAATGATGTGAAACCACATGTTTTCATCATTCAAAATGGTAGACATTGTTAAAAGGAAGAAATGGTCTTATCTTGATTTCCTGGAAATTCTTTTCACCAAGTAGAGCATCAGTCCATTCTAGGGACTCTTGTTGGAGTAAAAAGCTCAAAGATCAAGGTCACTGTTACTGGAAGAAGAAAAATCGTTTATGCACAATCATTCGAGTTCTCCACCATTTACAGTTATCAAACTTTGTGGATGGCTTGCACTTGGGGTAAGGAAGAAACCTATTGATTTTTTTTATCAAAAGGTCAAATGTCAGGTCACTGTGAAGGAAAGAAGAAAAATAGTTTCTGCACAAGAACTTGAGTTCTCCATCATCTACTGTTACCCAACTTGGTGGATGACTTGACTTGGTGTAAAGAAGCTATCAATTTTTGAGGTCAAAAGGTAAAAGGTGAAGGTCACCACTGAAAGCAGCAATATGGTTTCTCCACAATAACATTAGTTCAACATCACAGACTTGCACCCAACTTTGTGGATGACTTGCACTTAGAGTAAGGAAGAAGCTTATTGATTTTTGGTCAAAATGTCAAAGGTCAAGGTCACTGTGACTCCTAAAAGGAAAATGGTTCTGCACACAAATTTCAGTTATCTACATAGAGGACTATTAAACACAGAACAGATGCATACTGTGCCATTCATGGTACTCTTGTTTTATGGGAAAAGCATATGCCAATTTTTGTTACAAGTCTTTTTTTTCTTTCTTCAGAAAAAGGATTCAAAAGGACATATCATTAATCCAAATATCTGGACCCTCCCATTTTCCAGACACATTTTTCTAAAATTTCTAATAAACTTTCAATAGGCCATAAAAATGCCAGACATCAAGTATGTTTTTTTAAGCCGATGGGAAAGAGATTAAATTTGAATGTAAACTAACATATATTTTACACATACTTGAATACCTGTGATTGAATATGGGACCTTGAAACCACTTTGATTACCCAAATTATAGCTAGAGTTCCTCTGGCCCTCCAACCTTTTTTTATAGGCTCACCATAAGGCAGATAGTCATGTTTTGATGTCCATCCATCCATCTGTCTGTTTCCAAACTTTGTGGATGGCCTGCACTTGGGGTAAGGAATAACTCTATTGATTTCAGGAGTAGATGGTCAAAGGACTCTGTGACTGAAAGAAGAAAATTGTTTTTTGCACAATCACCTGAGTTCTCCACGATCTAAACTTTGGATGGCTCATGCTTGGAGTAAGGAAGAACCCTATCTGTTTCAGGGTCAAAAGGTCAAGGTCACTGTGACAGAATGAAAAAAATGGTTTCTGCACAATCACTTGAGTTGTTCACCATCTACAGTTACCAAAGATTGTGGATGGCTTGCACTTGTAAGGAAGAACCCTATTAATTTTGGGGTCAAAAGTCTGGGTCATTATGACTGAACAAAGAAAAATGTTTTCTGCGCAATCACTTGAGTTCTCCACCATCTACTGGTACAAAACTTTGTGGATGGCTTGCACTTGGGCTAAAGAAGAACCATATTGATTTCGGGGTTGAAAGTTAAAGGACAAGTCACTGTAACTAAGAGAAGAAAAATGGTTTCAGCACAGTCACTTGAGTTCTTCACCATCTAGTTACCAGACTTTGTGGATGGGTTGCACTTGGGGTAAGGAAGAACCCTATTGATTTTGGGGTCAAAAGCTCAAAGGACAAGGTCACTGTGACTGAAAGAGGAATAATGGTTTCTGCACAATAACTTGAGTTCTCCATTATCTATAGTTGCCGGATTTTCTGGATGGCTTGCATTTGTGGTAAGGGAGAAACCTATCGATTTGGGGGTCAGAGGCCAAACATCACTTTGACTGAAAGAAGGAAAATGGTTTCCACACAATAACATTAGTTTTATATCATGCACCAGGACTAAGCTTTGTGGATGGCTTACACTTGGAGTAAAGAAGAAGCCCTTTCAATAATGGGGTCAAAAGGTCCAAGGTTAAGGTCACTCTGGCAGAAAGAAGAAGAGTGGTTTTTGCACAAATTTCAGTTGTCTACATGGATGAATATTAAACATGGGCTGGGCGTATAATGTGTTGTTCACCTTACTCTTGTTTAATCTTTCTATTGGCTAAGATTTTTATTTCTCTGAGGGGTCACCATATTTGCTCCATACTGTTGCCTTATCTAAACAGGTTTTTGTCATGGAGTAGTACATGAAGAGGGACAGAATAATTTTACTTCAGATACATAATTAATAAAGAATCAAACTATTCTTCCTTTCATAGCAAGAACCATCATTTGTTAACTCTGTTTTGATTGGTTAAATGTCCTTTTACCACCCATTACTGATGAATAAAATCGTTTGTAACATGAACATACAGATCGGATCTATTTATCACTGGGGTCTAGGGCACATTACGAGCAAGCAGATATATCCGCTATGGCGGATAGTAGTGTTTTGTTTACAAGCAGATTTATCAGTTACTTTGGAGACGAGGCACATGTATGCAGCAGATGTACACATCAGTCGAAGTTAAAGAGTTAATAAAGAATCAAACTGTTTTTCCTTTCCTAAGCAGAGATGATGAAATTTTCAGGACTGAGGCCCATCGGCCCTGTTTACTGTTGGCATAGTTTAGTCTCTAATGGTACATGCATGAAAAGGGGATGTCACACTTACCAAAAAAGATAACTCTGATGGAAACATTGTGCATTTAACACAAATAGACCTTTGTGAACGCTTATCTCCAGTGGCAGTATATTTACACAGAAAAAAAGAAAAACAAACACCAGAACTGCAACCAGTATCTATTCTTTATTTGTAAACAAAGACCCCAAAACATTATCATGTAGGTGTTGTTTACTTGCTAGCAAGGATAGAATGGAACCAAGTTTACCTAGCCCACTTCTGACTGCCATTGATAGTTGAATGTATCAGAACACAATAGGGATATTAATTTTCAGGACAAGATATTTGGGGAAAATGATAACTTTCATTTGCACACCCAGTTATCCAGACAGCAAGAAGAGTAACTATTTGTTAATTTGATGAATGATAGTTGAATAATTCATCATGATGGATATTCTCAATACATGTGTGTTTGTGAATTTCTGATGATATAATACCATATATATTCACTTGTAAGTGAGTTCCTGATGATATAATACCATATATACTCACTTGTAAGCAAGTTCCTGATGATATAATACCATATATACTCACTTGTAAGCAAGTTCCTGATGATATAATACCATATATACTCACTTGTAAGCGAGTTCCTGATGATATAATACCATATATACTCACTTGTAAGCAAGTTCCTGATGATATAATACCATATATACTCACTTGTAAGCGAGTTCCTGATGATATAATACCATATATACTCGCTTGTAAGCGAGTTCCTGATGATATAATACCATATATACTCACTTGTAAGCGAGTTCCTGATGATATAATACCATATATACTCATAAGTAGAGCCAAGAGTCCAACTGCAAATAACATAGACCCTGATCTGCCATCGCATAATGCACCAGCAGAGCAGGGTCTATGTTGTTTGTTCTGCTGATTACTCCTAACAAACTGCATAGTCCCAGATCTGCCAGTGCATTATGCAAGGGTAGATCAGGGTCTATGTTTAAAGTTGGACTCAACTTATAAGTGAGTATATATGGTATGTTTAATTTATTTCAATGCATTATATTTAAGAAATATGGCTAATTTGCGTGATTAAGTATTAAAAAAAATTGGTATTCAGTTGGTAATTTTAGCCATTCATTACCCTATATTTTTTATGATTTCCTTTTGAAATCCCTACATGTATATTTTTCCCAGTATTTTTGACACACTGTACTATATAAAATCCCAATAATTTTTAAAATTATGGCTGGGAGGCCTGAAAAAAACAACAAAGTTTGTTAACTCTTAACAAATATTTCATGGTTCCATAAAACCTGTACAAATGAAACTTTAATCAACAGATGTATCTGAACTGTCATACACAATCATGTCAAGAATAGGTCAGTTAGTAATGTCTTTGCATGTGTTTAATGGTAAATACTTCTTTTGCCGGGGGGGGGGGGGGAGAGAGAGAGAGCGAACATGCATAAAGATGTTTTGTCTTTATATAATTGATAATACTTTGTAAATTTTGTATATAGTAGAGGGCCTCAAGAGAGGTTACTTGTACTCCACTAATTGAGTTACTCTCTCTATATAAAGACATTGCATTAGAACCTGTCTTAAGAGCTAGACCACCCCTTCTGCCAACAAAAATTGGTCTCTTAAAGCAAGTGGTCTCATTACAGGTCAGAACACTGTAGTTGATTAATCAATGTTTTCAGAATGTCGTCTCTTAAGACAGGTTGTCTTTAATGGCAGTGGTCTTAAAATACAGGTTTTAATTTTATTATTATTATTATTATTATTATTATTATTATTATTATTATTCCTTTGGAGGAAATGGTTTCATTTGCTGTAAGATGTTCTTACAAGTAATTGGTGATCATCATACTAACATTTTTGAAAAAAAATTCTACTTACAAGAAAAATTAATTTTTCAGATGTGTCTGAGAGCCTACTTGTACCAGCCAGCAATTCGGACAGCATCTATGTAAAACATGATTCCTATATTCCTGATTTCTCAATGACAGCGATGACAGATCTCCAACTCTTGAAAATCACACGTGCGCAATATATTGTTGCCCGGCGTGCAACTTTAATGGGTCGTAATAAACCAGAATCCAGTCAAGAAGAAGAAACCTTTACACAGGAGTGGAAAAAATTGCGCCATTTGACGAATAATGTACCTGGTGCTGCATCAGGGGATGTTGGTGCTACATCAGGGGATGTAGTTTTGCACAATAATGGTAATTCTAACTTGCCACTCTCTATAAAACACGACAGTTCAAAGGTTTCACTTAAAAATGTGTTGTTGACAAACGACTTAAACAACCAAAACATAGCCATTGCAGAGTTCCCGAGAAATGAAAGTAAGGATTCAGTTTGGAGTTTTCCTTCATTGGAAAAGCTAAATCATTCTTTGGATAGTTCAGGAGAAGCAATTGAAGTGGAAGAAACTCCTTGTGTCATAATAAATGTGGAAAGTGGTGATAACCAGGATCAAATTTGTGATAAAGACTGTCACCTGAAAGATAGGACTAGTGATCAAAATGAAACTGGTGAGAATGAGAGTCAGTCGGAAGTCGAGTGTCTTGTGGGCGAGTTATCTCCATTGGTTCCAAATACTAAGGTCATTGTATGATTTGAATTGTCTTTCTGTGATGTTGGAAATTTGATTTGCACAGGTAAAAAAATGTAATGGAGGATGTTATGTTTTTCCATAAAATTCTTGTTAACCAATATTTTGGGGTTATTTTTCTTAAACCTAGAGTTTACAAACAAACTGCTTTTTCCACTGTTAATACATATCCATAGTTACATTAATGCATTTTCTTGTATACCAGATAAAGTTGATTTATGCAAGTAGTTTTAAATTACAGGGTGCACTAGTTTCATTTAACATGTTAGATTAGAATATATGTTTATTTCATAAAGGTTTTTACATTTTTTCTCACGAGTTTCTTGTTTAAATTTTATGAATCCAGTCTCCCATACAGTAATGAAAGGTAATGTTAGAATTGGCTTTTGCACTTATCAGATGGAAGTATTTCTTGTAATTTGAGACATTTAAGGCCATCAAATAAGAAGAGTTTATCATACTTAAAACCAGAGAACCAGACAGATAATACAGGTTAGATAGCCAGAGAACCAGACAGACTTCAGTGCACACACAAACTCAGTTTTTGATATTGTATAATGAACAATATAGGAGGCTTGAACATTGCAATATATTCAGCTAAATAATGTTGTTAACAGTGTAAAGTCATTTTATGTGAATATAACATACATGGTGGAATTCATTGTAGCAATATTTGAATTTGAGTGAATATATGATGCAATTCACTGTATCAATAATTGAGTTTGAGTGTGCAGGCTGGTTGAGGAGCTTTGGGACTATGCAGGCAGGAATAAATTCAGGTTCATCCTAAATCAGCATTGTGATGTTGTATTGACCCTGGTGCAGTTGAATTCTAAACACAAATCACTTTCTTTTCATCATAACCATGGTCACCTAAATAATAATTCAAGTGACCTTAGTTACTATGAAAAGAAACTAGTCACGAACAACACAATCTTAAATGAGCAACATCAGTTTAGACCCATATCTTCCTGCCCATTGTACATCAATTTGATTCATACAACCTTGAAGAGGCCTTGAATTTTAGGGTCTTTTCTTACCATGTTAATGCTACTTGATTTGTCCTGTTGTTGTTACTCGTCAGTGCCATTATACATATTGAAGCAGTATTGAACTACTGTAAATCAGTATTTTAACGAGCATAAAATTTTAGCAAATTTAGCAAGCAAACTAATGTTTGCTACCAGATAAATCTTAGATTTTTACCACAGAAATTACAGTCATACTTTATCTTTTATTTTAGTAGCTCTACTGGTGATAGACCAGAAGAGCTTATGCCATGATCTGTTGTCTGTTGTCTGTCCATCTCATGTCCATTCATCCGTTAGTACAAGCTATGGCTACTCCTCCAAAACTACCTGGATGATTGCCATGAAACTTTACACACAAACTAATTCCAAAGTCTCTTTGGTCCTAAATGAAAATAGTGCTGCTCCGATATCTAACATGTCTGCCACAGTGGCCATCTTCAAAATATTTTTATCACTACTCCTGTATTGATGGTCATATTGACATAGCATTTTCAATAAAAGACTTCTGATGATGTCTGGATGGTCCTTAATGAAAATGGTGCCAATCTGACGTCAATATGGTCACCATGGCAGCCATCTTGAAAAGCTTGTTATTGCTGCTTAGCCTTAATGAAAAGTCACATCAGCATGGGATTTTCATGAGAAGACTTCTTATGATGTCTCGTTGCTTCTTAAAGAAAATGTTGGTGATCTGAATCCAATATGGCTGCCAGCTTGAAAATCTTGTTATCGCTACTCTTCCTGGGTGAATGGACATATCAACATGGGGTTTTCACCAAGAGACTCTTTAGATGTCTAGTTGGTCCTAAATGAAAATGGTGCTGATATGACATCCAAAATGGCTGCCATTTTGAAAATCTAGTTATCACTACCCTTTCTACCCACCAGAAGACTTCTTATGGTGTCAAATTGGCACTAATGAAAATGATGCCAATCTAACATCCAGTTTGGCCACTCTGGTTAATCTGCATGGTTATATCAACATATGCTTTTCACCAAAAGACTTCTTGTGATATCTAGTTGGTCCTAAATGAAAATGATGCCAATCTTACATTCCATATAGCCACCATGGCAGTCATCTTGTAAATATTCCTCCTGAATGGATGGTCATATAGACGTGGGGTTTCACCCTAAGACTTCTTATGATGTCTAGTTGGTCAGAAGCTTCAATTATGCCAATCTTACACCCAATATGACCACCACAGTGGCCATCTTGAAAATCTTGTTATCATTCAAGAATATCTTAGATGGTTTCAACACTCACCAGTTAAAAGGGAAGAAATGGTTTTACCTTGGATTCCTTTAAATTCTTTACATCCAGTAGAGCATCAGTCCCTTCAAGGGACTCTTGTATACCTTTAATATATGTTTTAAAGAATTTTAGCATCTTTACCTTTTATCTTTTGTATTGTAGTACTACATGTTTACATTTATTTAGAAGGGTTTATCTTCGTGAAGTTTTTCTTTTGCAATTTTTTATCTTTACAATTTTAGAACTTAACTTTGAATTGGCACTATATAGCCAATATTGTGCTGATGTGCTGCTAAACTCTATACATAATACTTTTATACATACATACACATATACATATGTATGTACATACATATATAAATGATTTTTATAAAATTTTATGCTCGCTAACATTATGTAATGATAATATATGTATGGTAGAAATGCCAATGTCTACCCAAAGGGACAGTTCTGAAAACTTGTAACTGTGAATTGATAGTAGTAATTACAAGTTCATACTAAGGATGTAATTGAACAGATTTGTAGATGCTACTGTCTATACTCGCATATAATCCGATAACAACTGCAAACTGCATAGTCACAGATCTGTCATCGCATAATGCACCAGCAGATCTGGGTCTATGCAGTTTGTAAGGACTAATCAATAGAACAAACAACATAGACCCTGATCTGCCGGTGCATTATGCAACGGCAGATCAGGGTCTATGTTGTTTGCATTTAGACCTGGCTTATACACGATTATATCCGGTACTTTAAAGAAATGCTCCCATTGATATTTTGTCTTCATTTTAGTTTGATGTCCCTCATTTTTGGCAGCAATTCATGTTTTGTGCAGTTTGATAATACTCTGTATTGGAATAAAATGACAGCACTTCATTTGACATATTGTCGCATGAAAATATATATTGCTTTTCGTTATGTAGGGTAAAGTAGGTACTTTATTTCATCTGTGTTCACAGTGTAGCATGCAAACACATGTTGCTTTTCATTGTGTAGGGTAAAACTGCAATCAACATTTACATTTTTTACTGATGGTCTTCGCAAAAATGTTGCTAATAGAGGTAAATTTTGGGTTATACAGTAAGTAACATAGAAAGGTAGATTTCCTTATGAACAAAATGGTTTTAAAAAAACTGAAGAAATCCTTGTAAAGACTGGGTGTGGCATGTGGCAGAAGTCACCAGGGCTGTTCAAACCATGGATAAAAAAAGGGCTACATTTGATTTTAGAACTCGAGGATAGAATGGATCTTATCCATCACTTTTGTCTGTCACTAGATGGCATGAGTGTACTATGAGATTTCTAGACTGGTTCTCTTCTTTCTTGATTGGTTTCTCTGTTTTAAAAAGTAAAGATTTTAAAAAAATAATGTATATTTACATTTTTAGAACTTGACATTTAATTGGTACCATATAGCCAGTATTGTGCTGACATGCTGTTAAACCTAAATACATACAGTTTCAGAAGGCTTTCCTAATGAGCAGAATCTTTGAAATGGGGAACCAGACAGTTTGTAGTACATAGACTCCGTCAGGAGTAGTAATGTTTGATTGTTTTTCCTTGAGGTTAGTTTATGTATCAGGAGTAACCAACAATAACACAACTGGATAAATCATCAAGAACAAGACACCAAGGTCATACAATTATGCCACCAATTCACCCTGCTCTTAAGTACAATTTCTGCTTTGTGTATTAAAACTAGGTCTTTGTTTATGATTAGATATGAATAAACTTTTAGAAAATGCAAATTGTGTTGTAAGTCATTTTACTGCTTTCTTATATCCTGCTATCTTGCTTCAGTAATTTTTTCTTGCAGTTGAATATAATTATGTTGTTGGTGTTGTAATGGGAGACAGGAGTTTATAAAAACAATTAACACAGACCAGCGGCCAGGACCCCTACCCATTTTTGAACAATGCACAGCCTTTATAGTATAGATGATTATTGTCTCCATGATTAGAAATAGATGGTTGTGGAAATTTTATTTTTGTTATAGACTGGGTTATTGGTCTGGTTAACATGGTAACTTATTTTTAAAATATTTGCACTCATACTCATAGTGACAACAACTAAAAATTTTACATTGAAAATGCAACATAATGTTTATATTATTATAGAATAATAGGTCTGGAATCAAAATTTGTTTATAGCAAAGAAATTTGGGCATTTGTTTGGGTAGAAAAGTTTTAAAATGTGCAAAAACTAGGTTTTTTTAAACAAGAATTGACATACAAATGCTAAATCAACATTAATATATTTCCTAAAATTGACTCGTAATACTCTTTAGACAGTGTAACATAAACATCAACCGTTCTAGTTTGCTCAAGGGTGAAATTTGGCATTGTTTTATGCTGCAACCCACTTGGATATAATTATGAGAGATTATGACCGTTCAAGGACAGATATGGCTTAGAAATGCACTTTGTCTGTTCTAATGAATTTATATTTGCACCAGAAATCAAAATATTGTATCAAAGATATTCTGTCTCATTTTAGTACACTGTGTAAGAATACACCACAATTTATCAGTTTCAGAAAATGAAACAGCTAAAAATAGCAATGAAGGTGAAAATCACATTGCTCAAGAGCAAAATGAAATATATTTTGCTGCACATGATTCAGGTGACTAGATTATTGATTTGTAATAGTTGACTAAATATTATGTTTTACTTGTGTATGTAGATCAGTGTCATTGTTGTTGTTAAGGCAATATACTAATAATCACAAAATGACTGTCTGAAGATAACCATTGTGACTGCATTATAAGCATCTTCAAAAGCACTATTATTTGATAGGCATTACCAAAATTTTAATCAAACTCATTGCTCCAAAACCTGGAGAGCAAGTTGAATTTTACATGGGGAAAGTGCTTCGTCCAAAGGCTTTTGCCTTTGGCCTGTATGTGGAAGTAATTTCTGGAGCACTGCAGCTTTCTTTCTGATGATGCAGTTTAGCAAAGTTAAATGCTTTAGATGAATTAGATAAATCCATCATCAGAATTGGTATCGACATCATAGTCATCATTGTGTTTTTAGTTATCTAGGCATGCACATTGTTCAATACTCGGTATGCTGGCTGAAAGCAGATATAAAAGTAGATTCATATATACATACTCTCTGCATCTCAACCATTCTTTCTTCCTCGGTTTTAGGCACCATTTTGGAGTGGGTTTCATAGAACCTACCCCCTGGGGAGGGGGCTAAGGGGACTTTGTACATGACCTTAGTTGTTCATTGTTGGTTAAGTGTTTGCGTTTATCTTGGGGTTTTTGCACCCTGTTGACATACTATTATATCTGGAAACATGTAACTTTGTGAAGGGATGCATCTTGATGGTGCTACACCATCATCACAAAAGTAGATCACTGTGACCCATATCACACTTCACTGAATTTGGTTAAATTTTGTTTTAAGTTTATTTCTCAAGCTTTGTTCATGCTAGAATCATCAATCTAGATGATTGTATGCATCTTTATGTACCAAACCCTTGCAACAAAAGAAGGTCCCTGGCCTACATTTTATATTTTATTGTCTTTTTAAAGTTTTTGCTTTTAGCTGATGACCAAATAAGTTTTTTGCACCCTGTAAATATCCTGTTACACCTAGAATCGTGAAACTTGACAAGTACTATATCCGTATTATAACAAGAGGTCTCCGTGATAAGTATTTCATGATTTAGTGACTTTGTTTAAATTTTATGTTTGTAGGACATTTATTGGATGCTGTTGATATTTGAATTATGATAATTGGATGCATCTCTGCTAGTACTACACTCTTACAAACAAAAAAGGTCATTGTGACCTACATTTTATGCTTTACTAACATAGGTTAAGTATTAGTGTTTAGCTCATAACTAGATTTTTCCGTGCTTTACACAGCCTTTTATGACTAGTGCAGTTGCAAGGAAGAATAAATGTTTATTCAATGGAAGGGATAGGGACTATTTTTAAGATAACTACTTAGACATATAACTTACACAAAAAGCTGGGAACTGTTTGAAAATTATTAAAGAACAATTATTTAATGATAAAATACCTAAGTTTTTGCTACTTTTGATTGTGCAGAAAGGGAGTTAATTCAGTGTAGAAGTTTGGTTAAGTCCATTTCCAAAGTTTGAAACGTTTATTTTGTACAGTAATTTTTTAAATATTATTTTACTTTTAGTGAGTTTATTTAAGTATAATTACAAAAATGATATATCATATTTTAATTTTATTTCTTGATAGAAATATCAAGAAATTTCTAAAGATGTAAGGTAGCATGCGAGATATGCAGAGCGTTTGTTGAAATAGACCTGACCATATTGGGATGTTTGCTAGAGTTACATGTCTTGAATAATGGTACATCTGATGTATTTTTCAATGAATGAACAGTGCAGTTTTTCAGGGATAGTTTTTTGTTGTGCAATATTTTATTCTCTTTGAGCAAAATCAGCAACATATAAAAATATGATGTAAACATAATTTGTTTCTTGATGCTAAATAATCTATGTATGTATTTAAACATTACAAAACATTGCAGTTTAGAAAATGTTATTTTAAACATGTTTATAGATCCTTTCAACTCATTAACCCTGTTGGTAGGAAACTCATTTTTGGGGTTATTTCTGAATGCAGCAAAACTCATCTGCTGAAGAAAGTTTTTAGTTTAGCCGGATGCTTAGGTGTATCAGAAACATTGTTTTTAATTTGCTATTATGCTCTTGCATGTGAAAAAGGGTAAAAGTTGGGCTTCTTTTTTTCTTTTTTTTTTTCGTATTGGACTCCCAATTTTTGTGTCCTGGTCCCTTTTTACTCCAAATCTCAAACTTATCCAACTTTTTGCAAAGGTTCATCTGTCTGTATGCAGTTCAGACTGGTCTGCTTTAGATCTAAGGCCAAAAATTCTAAAATTCTGACAAACTCCGGTTCAGAAATGCGCAATTTTCGACCTTAAAAAAATGATTTTTTTTCGCTGTACTTTTTAATGCGAGTAGAAAGTTGACATTATTTGGTATCATTGTAGAGCTGCATCTGTCTACTATCGTGCATACCATCCACTTTAGTGTATCTTAAATGATGTTGACGTTATAGAGCTCGGAAGTAGGGTACAACCTCATGATGCGTAAACATGGCTCTAGGGGTTAATGAGTTAAATGTGCAAGTTATGTATGCTTTGCTCCTTTTGTAATACATGTATGAAGAAAATTTAGATGCAGATTGCACGGAGATATTCTGCATGTATTTTACACGTGTAATGAGCTACTTAACAGTTTTCTCCCAGTTGTCTCAATAATTATGCATACAAATTTCTCTCACTGAGTCATCTACTATTCCTATTGCTATAAGTGGTAAACTTTCCATATTAATGTCTATAAATTGTATATTATAATTGGTTACCCTCAACAGGTTAACAGTGTATTGTACATATTACTGAGTATAGGAGTTAGATGAGTGGAATGCATGCATTTCATGTGAGGCCATGGTTGTAGTGGCTGATCAAGGTAATTACTGATGCATAAATTGTGCTTCTAATAGCAGTCATACTGGCTGTCACTCCAAGGTTAATCAAAGGCTATGACTGTCATACAGTAAAATCTGATACCTAGGGAAGGGCAATAATAATAGCTTCAGAAACAGATTTTCAAAACTTTTATTTTTTTAAAAAAGAAGAACAAAATTAATCGCGTTTTTATCAACTCTTTATAGTACCTCTACTTTGATATCAGAAAAAAGAATGTTCTTATTTATTGTTTTATGTCTATGCCCTGGCACTGGGGCCAACATTTCTTTGTCAAGATCACTTTAGTCTGAATGTTCTGCATGATAAATAATGGTTACAATGGCTACAGGAGAATACTAAAAGCTTTGTAGAGGTAAGCTTTGTAATCGTTGTTTATACTCTGATTCCCACAACAGTCCACGCAGTACATGGGTTGCAGAACTCGAACCTTCTGTGATGCTGGCTTCTTTGCAAATATATTTGCTTGAAGTAGATCATCGTTTCCTAGGACCCATCCACCACCCACTCAATTTTGGAGAGTTGGTTGAGCCAAGTGATTATTGCCTGATATGGTACACTGTAGCCTGTTTACAGAAATTGTACTGGAATGCACCTTCCATGTGGAACGAAATGTGATGCAGGTTTTTATGGTGTAGTAGCAAGAATTATCTTAGTTAAATTCATTGTCCAATAGCTGTACATCAAGTATCATAAAGTGCCAATGTGATTTTTCGTGCAACAGTAAAAACTGTATCAACTGTTAGAGCCAAGACAGGAAGTGAAATCGATCTGCATGTTGTACTTGTTTATTGTCCACTGTGCGTTTGACAAATTTGCAAAGTGCACTGGTGGTGTCACATTCTGTTAATGGTATACGGCTAAAAGACTCTTGCAAGCTCTGCTTGTCAACATTCTAGCAATTGTATTTATCCAGATGAATCTCTGTTGATTGGTTTGTTTTTCCATGGTGGCCATCTGTATGAATGTTTCTTTTGTGAACTGTCCTTTGATGAAGTAATACAGAGCAAGGCAAGGATGTCAGTATTATCACATCAAATAACCTGTCTGCTGACTGTTAAGTGGATACATCAATGGCATGCGGAAGCATTGCTGCATCAGCTTTCTTGCCTCGAGTGTAAGCTAGGCAAGTCTTCAGTGTGTATTGTATAGTCACCATATATACTCACTTATAAGTCAAGTTTAACTGAAAACTGCACAGACCCAGATCTGCCACCACATAATGCAGTTTCAGATCTAAGTCTGTGCAGTTTGTTTAATAGTAATCAGTAGAACAAACAATATAGACCCTGATCTGCCAGTGCATTATGTGATGGCAGATCAGGGTCTATATTGTTTACAGAGTTGGACTTGTAAGCGAGTATATACGGTGGCTTGCCATCCTTGAGACCGCATGCTAGTACAAAAGATGTTCCTCTGAGAATGAGACCAGATGAATTTTATGCAGTCTGTTTGCTAGTAGATGCATTTTATGCAGTCTGTTTGCTAGTAGATGCTTTTTGACCAGCTTTGTTTTAAGAACTTGTCATAACGTATGTAATTTGGCAGTTTATATTCCTAAAAATGCTCTAGTCAAATATCACCTGTAACACTACCTCCAGCTTGTTGTCATCATTCACTGAGCTTTACTGAAATGGTGTGATCATATCTATGGAAAAGAACCATGACCTCAGTGATGGATATTTTGCTACACAACAGTGATATAAATTGCTTCAATACAAGCGCTGCATGGTCATTAAAGACTGTAAAAAAGTGCTTCATTAAGTGGCTGGAGGAAAGCCATTGTTCCAGGAACATTTGTGGGTTACAGGTATGTGAGCTCATCATATTTAGATTGCAACATATTAGCTACTTCAAATTTGTTGGTCTTCCTCATGGATTAAATTCATCATCACAAAAAAGGGACTGAGGTACAGTTGCCAATTCATGTTCAGATATGATGTCCAGTGCCACACAATAATAGTTTAATTGCCAAAGCAGGCAAACATCAGAAAAGAACTGATGAATCGAAATATAGCTTGGCTGCTTTATCCATGCAAAAACAATGGCTTTCACATATTTGCAAATGTTGTTATATGCACTCTGGGCAATGGATCCCAGTAACTAAATAGAATGACTACTTGTCACTACCATGGTCTTGAAACGTCTGTATAAAGTCAGCTAGTCACTGTTTTCCATTATCCTGAAGAATGCAAAGTGCCTGCTCTACTTCCTCAGATGCAATGAGGCCAGTAACAAATTTTAAATCAGATGGTTAAGGACATATTTAAATTCAAATGGATTCTAATACTGGTATTTTATGCACCCTGGTAATGGTCTTTTCCAACATATGATATCTGTTGACAGAATTGAATCTGTGGTGAGCCATTCTAAGTACATGAAAACCAGTGGTTTTAGATGGCTGTCTACCTCTGGATTCTTTTCTTGGAGAGAAATCTATTCAGAAGTAAATGTGGTGGAATGGTTTTGATCAGCAACCTCAAATCATCATAATGTCTTTACTGACAAATGGATGATAAAATCAGCATCACCTTCTGCTCTTTGCAGTTGTAAGAGAATATGTGTTGCATCAAGGAAACTTGCCTAGTAGGCAGTTGCTGCTGCCTGAGGAAAAACCCACTGCTTCATATTTCTCTGTGATTTGAGCAGCATCAGACAGCTCAAACGACAGTTGTTGATACAAGGTTTGAGCTAAAACTCTGTTTGGACTTGAAAGCATACTGCAAATCTTTGTTCCAATGTAATGTAAATCTGTGAACAATTTGGTCTCGCCCTTGTGCAGTCTGGTCTTTATTGATTCAAGCGACAGCATGTTCAAGGTTACTATAGCAAATGTGATGCTTCATATACCTCAAGCCAAGTGCTTACCTTCAAGCACAAGGTGAACAGTAGGCTCTGAATCACACCATTTTCAAGTTAGATTGACAAAAGCCCCAATCACTGAACAATTTTTCAGTTGATGCCAACAAATGTGAACATGTGCATTTCTTGAAGTTTGTGCCAGCCAGTTGCTCCGGTTGGGCTCATACAAGTACTTGAGCCTTGAAGTTGATCTCAAGGTCAGCTGCCATTTGAATATGTCACTTACCAGATTTGGTAGCAACTGCAGCAAGCCACAGTAAGTTAGTGTTAATTGTTTACAGACTTTATTGGTAAAGCATGATCTTCATCACTACATCCGTGTTCTACATCAGTGTTGTCAGCTGCTGATACTTTATGAGCTGGACACTGGCCATGATAAAATGAGCTGGATCTGTTTGTTGGTGTTGCAAGCAGGGTTCCAGTGGTGTTTCTTTTCTACAAGTATGTAACCCTAAGCTTTTTAAAGTAAAATTAAAAAAATTACGAAAACATTATATTTTTTTGCATATTTTAAAATATTTTGCATAAAATAAGTTAAGATATTTCTGTCATAGTCATATGAAGATCCCATGCCTATCAATTTGTACTTTCAGATAGTCATTTACAGCACCATTATTTAAGAATTTTGAACTTTGGTTACCATATCAAGCAGACCAATTTAGCAGTGAATAGCATGACAGATTTCCACAACTGTCATTTTCTGATTGCTGAAACATTTAACTTTAAATGATAAAGGTTGTGCAATGCTATAAAAATAGTGATGGATTTGGCCACTGTCAAACAACTATTACTTAACTGATGATCCCAGTGAACCACAAATATATCAGATTGTGGGCCTTGCTTTTTTCATATCCTGTCATCTTGCTTCTAAAATTGTTCAACTAAAGTATATTGTTTGTATTGTAATAATGACCTAGATTTATAAAGACAATAAATTGCTACTGATTGGTGATCCCATTGAGCCAGTAACCAATCAGATTTTGAGTTTTGCTTGAGACTCATTGCACAATGATCTCCACAAGTTGTTTGTCAGAACCAACAGAAAATGGGCTAGGACACCTAATTTTTGCATAATAAAAACCATTTTAAAGAATCATTCTATTTAGCCAAAGTTTAAATATCAACAAGTCACTATAAGTATGTATATACATGTATTAGTAGATATGCATGTGAATGGGAAGAGCTTAGTAAATAGGTAAGTTTGTTATCAGATAGACATAAAATGAGATACTGCATGAAATGTACAGCATTCTACCAAAAAAATGTATAAAAAAGTCTGAAATATTAGTATGTTGCATTTTTATACACCTGCCATAAGGTAGAGCATATTATATTATGATGTCCATTGGTCCATCCATCTGTTCCCTATTTTGTTTCTGCACATCTACCATTATCAAAGGCAGAAGCTTTTTGATTTTGGGTCAAAACATAAAAGTTCAAGGGCACTGTGACTGCAGGAAGAAAAATGGTTCCGCATAATAACATTAATTCCACATCACTGACCTGGACTAAAACTTTGTGGAAGACTTGCACCAGTGGTAAAGAAAAAGCCTATCGATTTTATGGTTGAAAGGTATATGTCCAAGGTCACTATAACTGAAAGAAGAAAAATGGTTTCTGCACAATAACATTAATTCTGCATCACCTGGACCAAACTTTGTGGATTTCTTGCACTTGGCATAAGGAAGAACCCTATTCATATTGAGGTCAAAAGGTCAAAATCGCTGTGACTGAAAGAAAAAATAATGTAAACACAATTAGATTAGTTTTACATCAAAGACCTGGACCAAACTTTGTGGATGGCTTGCACTTGGGGTAAGGAAGAAGCCTATTGATTTATAGGTCAAAAAAAGTAAAGATCAAGGTCACTGTGACTGAAAGAAGGAAAATGGTTTCTGCACAATAACATTTTGTTCTACACTACAGATTTGGACTAAACTTTGTGGATGCCTTGCACCTGGAGTAAGGTAGAAGCCTATTGATGTTGGGGTCAAAAGGTCAAATGTCATGGTCACTCAGGCTGAAAAATTAAAAATGGTTTATGCACATTTCAGTTTTTGACTATGTACCTTCACCAAAGTTTGCGGATAGCTTACGTTTTAAGAAAGAAGCCTGTTAATTTTAGAGTCAACATGTCGATGTCACTGACTGAAAGAAGAAAAGTGGTTTCTGCATAATAACTTTAGTTTTAGACCATGTACCTTGACCAAAGTTTGTGGAGAGCTTGTACTTAAGGTAAGTAAGAGCCTATTGATTTTGTGGTCAAAAGGTCAGTGGTCAAAGTAATTCTGACTCAAAGAAAAAAATGGCTTTTGCACCATAACTTTTCTTCCAGAGTAATTTTCGTGACCAAACTTTGTGGATGGTGTGCACTTAGTGCAATGAAGCAGCCGATAAATTCTGGATTCTAGAGGTCACAGTCATAGTAAGTCTGATAAGATAATAACGATTTCTGCATAGTGAGGTTAGTTTAAGACCGCATACCTTGACCAAAGGTCAAGGCCATTGAGACCCACTGGTCAATAATCTCCAGAGTCAATTAATGCCCTCCTAGTGCCTACATAGAGGACTATTAAACATGGGGTGAGCTTATAATGTACCATTCACAGTACTCATGTTTTCTGTATTTATCAGATCAACATGCCACACACATACACAAAGATCTACATGTATCTGCACATAAAAGCTTGCATTCATGCACATGTAGGTACATGTATGAGCCCATCCAAACAAAAATGGGCAATTTCAAAGGGTTATCACATCAGGTCAAGCCAACACATGGCATGCTAAGTATTGATTATGATACAGATTCCAAACAATTTGCCTTATTATTTACCATATATACTCACATATAAAATCCGATACCAACTGCAAACTGCATAGACCCAGATCTGCCATTGCATAATTTGCCGGCAGATCTGGGTATATGCTGTTTGTAAGGACTAATCAGTAGAACAAACATAGACCATGATCTGCCAGTGCATTATGTGACAGCAGATCAGGGTCTATGTTGTTTGCATGTGAACCCAGCCTATACGTGAATATATACGGTGGTAATTATTTCCTTATTATCTTTGACATTAGGTGCAATGTGGATATTACATGTATTAGGAAATGTTTTAGCTCATCACTCGATCCCTTGATTAATTATCTTTTCACAAACTGAAGGTTAATGCAACTATGATTAGACATCATATTACATACATGTATATAATAATGCATTGTGAGGTCAGGTTGACTTTTTCAGGTTAGTTGCACTCTGCCATTGGTTTCATGAGGGATGAATGGTTGGGTAGGCAGTAAGGCTGGCAGACATGTAGGCATCAACATTTGCTTGTTAAGATTCTGGAGTGCACATTATTTATTGGATCTCAGCCATTAATTTGGTATGATTGTATAATTAATTTAACAAGATCTCAGATGAGTTCCATAACAAACCAGTGGCAGCAAGAATTTATTAAGGTTTTGGATAAAAAAATTTTTGGCATATATTTCCTTAACCTGTGATTGATTCTCATCATACTTGGCATGAATCATTATGAAGACAAGACAATTCATTCTACGACATTATCACTTGCCCATTTTACCTTAAGGTCAGTGTCTCAGTTGTAACAAATTTGCATTAAGGTTTTGGTTCAAGATTTTCATTTGCTTATATTTACTAAACTCCTTGATAGATTCTCATCATACTTTGCATGAATCATTATGAAGCCAAGACAATTATTTCTATATATATATATTGTGCATTATGGTTTTGGTTAAAGCTTTTTAATTTGCTTATGTTTCTTAACCCCCTCGATGGATTTTTGTTCATACTTGGGATGAATTATTATGAAGCTAAGACCATGCATTCTGTGACATGCTAGTTTACTTCTGTGACCTTGGGAACATAGGTCACAGTCATAGAAAATTTGCATTAAGGTTTTTTTCATTTGCTTATATTTTCTAAACCCCTTGATGCTATACATTTACTACACATTCATTTAGATAATTCATGTCCTTCACAATGTTAAACATTTACTATACATTCATTTTTTTTTATGGGTATCAAGTTTGAAAGTTTTTCAGAATCGGCATTGATGGGGAGGGGTCACAGATTGATTATTGTTTGTTGGGCATTTAAATTCTGGTGGGGAGGGGTCACAGATGGATTATTGTTTGTTGGGCATTTAAATTCTGGTGGGGAGGGGGTCGTAGATGGATTATTGTTTGTTGGGCATTTAAATTCTGATGTGGGAGGGGAGGCAGCACAGATGGACTATATATTGTTTTTTTTGGGGTATTTAAATTCTGATGGGTAGGGGACATAGATTGATTATTGTTTGTTGGATATTTAAATTCTATTTTGAAGCAGTCACTAAGTCCACAATATTGGAATAAAAGAGAATTATTGGAATACTGCATATTAGTTAACTAAAATTCAGAAAATGCATCTTGATGCGAGGCTATATTATTAGGTGCAGACAAGGCGGTCCCCCGTTTAACAGCACAAGGCTAAAAAAAAAATGCAGTGGAACACGTTTTTCAAGGCTTTAAATTTGTATCTCACTCTGATCGATGGAAGCATGCCAATCTAATGCAGAATTATTTTTATTTTTTAATATATTAACATTAAGTTCTATTGGAAATGAAATAGTGGTCTGATCCCAATAGGGGTTGGTGTAGTGTGTGTATCCATTACAACTATGTTCATCTCTGCATTTGTTTCAGTGTCATTAGTTGATTTGAGAAAGTACAATACGATAGATCATTTTTAGAGTAATTTACAGCAGTCACAAGTGAAAATGCAAGTAGTTCTGGAAAACAAGCCTCGTGAAGCTTTACAACTGCCCAGCAGCTACTACTTTCTGAATCAAATGTCACATTTTTTACCTCCATGTGAGATCGAAGTTTAAGTTGAAATAGACCCTCTATTGACCATGATTTTTCATCACCAATATCCATTTGAACAGTTATATTTAACCACCGGCACAGTTAACAACTTCTGAGATGTATGAAATTGACCATTGCTGCCAAGTTTGTTTTTGGTCACCACATTAATCGCCTTGTTTTTTTAGTTACATTTTCTGCCTGGATGTAAAAGCATGGAGTTGCAGGTTGGAATGGTGTTTTCCCAACTCCTAAGTTCATTGCGTTATTGTACGTATCATCCCATTGAACATCAATAATGTTTTCTGTATCACCTCGCAACAAATTCACTTTTCTTACTTCATCTCGGATCATTGAAATATCTTTCCTGTATGTGCTCTTCAAACTGGACCCGACATGAAATTTACAACTGTATTACATTTTTTGTCACATAGAATCTAGCATTTATCATATGTTATGTTGCACAGTGCTTTTTAAATGGATTAATTACTAATTTACAACTCTCTGTGTCAAGGTATTAGTTGCAGTGGATAGATTATCTTCCCTAGTCCATTTTTTGAGAATGAACTACTCATCCCATAATAACATATCTGAATTTAACACTAAAATGGTACATGTAATTTAGAACTGTGTGAAGAGCCCAGTTTCTCAAAATAAATTGGTGCACATATATTGTCAGCTATATTTTGGATGACATTTTTCTTATTATTCAGTTTTTTAAAAGTAATTTTGGCTTATATTACTTTGCTTCATGAATCAGTACATGCAAAATAACATAAATTGAATGCTAATGCTTTTTTGTAAAATTGAATAATGATGAATTTCTATTTACTTCCTTTGTTTGTAGTCACCAGCATGCAGATCAATCTTCAAATCTTTGGTGTTAATTATCATTAGGACTTGTATTACACCAAAACTTCCTCTTTGTCAGTACCAGGGTGTGAACCTGTCTTTTTTTTGTAGTTTTTTTTTTTTATTAAGATTGTACTTGTCCTTGAAAATTCTTTTATATTGTGTTTTTGTGACATTCCTCTCTACATTTTTCTCACTTGTTACACCCTTCTTATGAGAACTATTTCCTGATTTGAAATGAAAGTGTCTCCCATTAAAATAACCCTTGGTTTTCATCTTTACATTTGGTATTTTTGACTCTGTAATATGACTGTGGTTTATGATTTGAGTTTCAATGTGTGACTGCAGTATGTTTTTTACTGTTAGAATTATATTCTGTGTTGTTTATATTATTTCTTTGCATCAAGGGGAGCTAGTATTAGCCGAGTCTGGCCAGACCAACTTTTGGTCTTAGATCCAGACCCCTACATTCATAAATTTCTCATGTAACAAGCAATGCAAAGCTAGGGTGGCCATTTGTTCAATTTTATGCCAGACAGTCTGGCTTTCAGCTGGACTGTCCCCTTTTTAACATGATCATTTTTGCATTTGTGCAAAGGAGTGTCCAGTATTCTTGAGTTCTGTCAGTGGTCACTCTATGCAAAGCAAAATGAACCTCTTAGCTGCCATAAACACTCCTTAATATTTGATTAAAGAAAACAAAAACTCTAATTGAGAACATTTTAGGAATCCAAAATATTATCTTTACACCAGAAATTGGTGAAAACAGGGTTGTGCAATTTGATACCTCTTATTACATAATGCCTGTAGGTGCATATTTCATGTATGCACATCTGAATAGCAGACACAGAAAATTAAGAAAAACATAAGACACTATTAAAATCACTACATTTATTCAGTTATCTACATATATAATGTATGAATATGGTAAACATTTCTTCAAAATGCAACATTCATTCTTATCACCTGTCAGCATTACACAAGTGTTGATTATTATCAGTTAGTGTGCTTAGAATACTGCCCAAATTAGTATAGTGCATACTTGGTGTCTATGGTTGTCAATTCACAAAAATGTACAAAATTGATGTTAGGTATAGGTATCGGACCACTAATTATTTTACAGCCAGAGAACCAGTCTTTTGGTGGGGTAATAAAAAATAGAGTACTAAATATTCTGAGATGCACCAATTAGCTAGTAAATGGATTTAATTTTTTTCCATTATTAATTTCATAAACTTCAATCTACATACAACAAAATATTTACTTTTATTTTGATATCCTGTATTTGGTTTCCTACTGACAAAATAGCATATGTTATCAGGTGCAGACCAGAGCATTCACCTGTTTAATAGCACAGAGATAAAAAAAAAGTGCTGCAGAACACTCTAATGAATGGCATCCTGTGAGCTTTATGTACCAATCTAATGTAGAAATTATTTTTATTTTTTAATATATTAACATTACATTCTATGGGAAATGAATTAGTGGTCTGATTCCTTTATAAGGTCATTTCTTATTGATAGTGAAAACTCGAGCTCAGAGATGTATGATTTCCAGGCTTTTTTTACTTCATAATGTATCAACAGATTGTGATCAAGAACAATAACCTCATCACAAATTGTCATGGCAACATAATCTCATTATATGCTAGTTACTATGGTATTATGCATGCAAGGTCAACTATCAACCTCATCACAAATTGTCATGGCAAATAACTAGTATGGTATGATGCATGCAGGGTCAAACTGTTAACCTCATCACACACTGTCATGGCAACATAATCTCATTATATGTGAGTTACTATGGTATGATGCATGCACGGTCTAACTGTTAACCTCATCACACAGTCATGGCAACATAATTTCAGTATATAACTGTTACTATGGTCAAACTGTTAGCCTCATCACACACTGTCATGCCAACATAATCTCATATGTGAGTTACTATGGTATGATGTATGCAGGGTCAAACTGTTAGCCTCATCACAAACTGTCATGGCAACATAATCTCATATGTGAGTTACTATGGTCAGACTGTTAGCCTCATCACAAACTGTCATGGCAACATAATCTCATGTGAGTTACTAGTATGGTATGATGCATGCAGGGTCAGACTGTTAGCCTCATCACAAACTGTCATGGCAACATAATCTCATATGTGAGTTACTATGGTATGATGCATGCACGGTCTAACTGTTAACCTCATCACACAGTCATGGCAACATAATCTCATTATATAACTGTTACTATGTTCAAACTGTTAGCCTCATCACACACTGTCATGGCAACATAATCTCATATGAGAGTTACTATGGTATGATGCATGCAGGGTCAAACTGTTAGCCTCATCACAAACTGTCATGGCAACATAATCTCTTATGTGAGTTACTATGGTCAAACTGTTAGCCTCATCACAAACTGTCATGGCAACATAATCTCATTATATGTGTGGTACTATAGTATGATGCATGCATGGTCTAACTTAACCTCATCACACAGTCATGGCAACATAATCTCATTATATAACTTAAGTTGCTCAATGAAATAAATTTAGTATAATATACTCTTGGAAAGAAAACTCTGCGTCAGGATGGTTTCAAAGGTAGAAAGAGCAAGAACAATTAAAAAAAGAAAATAAATAAATAAATTGATCACCTATGACTTTGCAAACATTAGCATAATTGGACCATAGGGGTCAAGCTCAGGATCCGAAGAACTGTAGTGTGAGTGATTTACCAAAGTGATATATGCAGGCTCACTGTAGCAGACCTTTCATGAGCATTATTTTCATTAAAAATTAATGAAACTAACTAGCAGAATAATTTTTATATTTTGCTACCTTATTGGGGTTGCAAAATCAATTCACCGAGTTTTACAAATTTTTTATCTAAAATGGAAACAAAATGTAAAGATCTTTTATATAATAACAAGCTTACTAGTTTGTTATTTGTTTATAAACTTCTACAAGAAAGTGAAATTAATTGCCACAATTTCGAGTTACATTTTGGTTGCCTTGAATGTAGAACTGACATTATTCAATAGATCATACATATGTACTGGGATAATGTAAAAATATGAGGTGGATTTATGACAGTAATGCCATGCATAATCTAGTAATTTATGTATAAATACATGTAATATGTAAAATTTATGAACTTTGAATGATAAACCCAACACTCTATTTAGGAAAGAAGGCAATACATACAATGGGTACTGCATTTCTTGTTTGAGTGATTTTGTATTAAAAGTTTGTGAATTTGCACTGAATGCATTTTTCTGCTGTGAATTTGAAAACAGAGCATTATTTATCTAGCTGTATAATTTGTAAACTATTTTTGGTATACTTAAACAGGTTTTGTCATTCAAGTAACACCACTGTCATTTATAATATTTTGTACTGGTCACATATATGCTTTATAAGTTTTAAAAACCTCAATGTTAGAGTTTAACAAATAGTCGATTTCTTGTTCATAGAAAACTGAGCACAATGTCACTTGTTAGATTTTTATTTTTGTATCACCCAACTGTTTTCAAATGCTGCATGAAGATATGTTTGTTTTAAACACACAAGAAAGAATAAAATCATTTAAAATAAAATACAAGATAGATTATGCAACATATAACTAGTGATTGAACAAAAAAGGTATGTTTCATTTTAAAATGTATTCCTTCATTCTGCTTTCTTCAGTTATTGATTTCTTATTGCATCATCTTTAGAGCATTTTGGCCCTTCATCAGGATATATGTGCCTTATAGCAATCACCTTTTCCATCATCTATTCATTCACACTTCTTGTAACCACCATAGCTCTGCAACTACTGTATTTACTTTTTTAACCTTTTTGGCTTTATTTTAAAAATTGTGTTTCTTTTCTTTACAAAACTTTGGCATCTTTTACTTTAAAAGAGACAGTATTCACTTTTATTTGGTTTAGCTTCCCAAGATTTGAGCAGTTTTTAACCTTTACCTTGTTACCTTTTTAAGATCTTTGCCTTTTATCTTGAAGGACTACATACTTATATCTATATGTAAGGGTTTTTCTTTCTGAAGTTTTTTTAATTTTCCTTTTAATCAGCCCATTATAACCAGGATTGTGCTTATGTGCTATTAAATCATATACATTCGTACATACATACACATAATTGGATGCCATTTGATAGGTTAATTGCCTATTACATGCAGTTGTGCCTTTTAAAGATTTCATCTTTTCAGGTCCATTTTGAGAGAGTTATTGCCCTTTCTCCATCAATTTAAAATCTCCACTACAGCAGATCATTGTGATTTGCATTTCTCAAACACCATTCAATATATCCATGATTCAGTTTGATGTGTACATTGTCTCATAGACCTAGATATGCCTTTTAGAGTTATGGCCCTTTAAAATTAACTTCATATCATCACATGGGATGTTGCTTGTAACCAGCATAGCTCAGACACCATTCAACATATCCCATTAAATTTGATGTGTACATTGTCTCATAGACCTAGATATGCCTTTTTGAGTTATGGCCCATTAGAATTAACTTTGTATCTTCACATGGGATGTTGGTTTTAACCAGCATAGCTCAAGTACCATTCAACATTTCCTGATGAAATTGGACAAGAATATTGTCTCATAGACTTGCATGTGCTTGTTATGGTTTTATCTCATCTACTCCATTTTGGACAAAGTTCTTAACTTTTTGCTCATGTCGAGCAAGTTCGCGTCTTCTCATGGAAACTTGGAGTTTTACTTGCAATCAGTATAGCTATAAAAAAAAAACATTAAACATATTCTGATGGAATTTGGTAAAATTAACTCTTAGAACAAAATGTGTCATTTACGGGTTTTGTCTTGTCTACTCCTGTTTTACTTCTTTATCTTCACATGGGATGTTGCTTCTAAGCAGCATAGATCAAGAACCTTTCAACATATTCTGATGCAATTTGATGTGAACATTGTTTCATAGACCTAGATGTACCATGAGGTTTTGTTTCATCGATTACATTTTGGACAGAGTTATGTCCCTTGTGAATCATCTTCATGTCTTTTTAGGGGATACTACTGGCATCAACGTTTCTTGATGGATTTGAATTTCAAGCATTTCATGACATCATTTAGAGGAGTCATGGCCCCTGAATACCTGTCTTCTCCTAGCTTTAGTTTCCCGACACAAGTTTATCTATTTAAGGCCCATTTAGAGCAAATTGTAATCAATGGGGCCTGTTGTGATGCACCCATCACTAATAACTCGTTTTAAATCAAGCCAAGTCATGATAATATGACATGTTACCAGTCTGGTTTTGATAGGAATGGCATGTGAATCTTGTTTTAAATCAAGTCAAGTCATCATAATAATATCAATGTTACAAATTTGGTTTTGGTAGGAATGGCATGTGAATCTAAATCAAAATGATTTTCAAGAAAAATGTAGGTTTATTAATAGATATACAATATCTTTTTCTTTTTAAAGGAACCATGCAATCATTAAAGTCAAGACTTTCAAGTTGAAATTTGTCAATAGTTCATTCATATTGCCATTTTAAAAAGTAGACCTATCATTCTATTTGTATTTTTAGCAATACAGTCCTGTGCATTTTCACTTCGACAATTTTGATGCTATATTCTTGTTCCTATCATTAATAACCATTTATTCTAGTAATAAAAGACAAAAGAGAGATTACCCCAACCAAACAAAAATTATATGTGCAAGTTAAGAATTTATTTTTATAGTTGAATAGCCAAGAAATAGGGTAGGGGAGGATGTGGATGGTTGTCCAGGTGCAATTATATAATGTTATACACTTAGTAAATTAATAGTTTGGTCTGGTCAGTATTTAAGTGGAATTGTGACCATGCAACAGTTGACTGACAGCAGGTCTCTTAATCCTGAAACATTCTTAAGTACAAGGTTTGAACTCCAGACTCAAAATGAAATATTTTTATTCTTTAAAAATTCTTTCAGAATAAAAGTAGAGTGATGAAAATATTGCTCTTAGATTAACACCACTTCATCCATGTATTTGCAAAGTATTTCAGATTCTTAATTTGGAGTCAATTATTTGAGCTATATCTTTACTCAATTCAGAGTTGTTTTTGCACTAGGATACTTTTCATAACAGGGCCATGTGGTCGAGGTATTGCATTTTGCGATTCATAAATTGCGTCTGCTGTAATGTCTTCATTTTGTTCTGTACAACTTTTGTGACAATAAGGCTCTTATCAAGAGAACAAAATCAGACTTTTTCTTTATATACAAATAGTTACCGTATATACTTGCGTATAATCTGGGTCCAAATGCAAACAACAAAGACCCTGATCTGCCAGCGCATTATGCGCCAGCAGATCAGGGTCTGTGTTGTTCGTTCTACTGATTAGTCCTTACAAACTGCATAGACCCAGATCTGCCGGGGCATAATGCGATGGCAAATCTGTGTCTATGCAGTTTGCAGTTGGATAGGCTTATACATGAGTACATACGGTAATAATATACAGTTCTCACTGTAGTAGATTGGTATGCCAGTAATTGTTTTCTCTCTAATTAAGGCATTTGTTCACATTTCACACTGTATTACTTGCTACATACTTCACTAATGATTATCTTTAATGCACCATCATTTCCAGATTCTTGTATACACTGATGTACTTTTGTAATGTTAATGTTCACGTCTTTAAAAAATAATAAAGCACAGAATTTACACGAGTCCCGTTGTTTCCGGTCATGATTTTTTTATATATAGAAACAAAAGTCGAGATATGGCATAGAAAACTTTACAAGAAAATTAAAAACAGGAAACTTTTCAAAACAATTTGATAGAAAACATTCTTGCATGAAACGTGTTTAAAAGCTTTGCAAAATACAAACTTTTGCTATCAAATATAGCCAACATCAAAAGAAGCAGAAATACCTTTAAATTACTTCTCAAAAACAGTTCAACGGTTTTGACCAAATCAGACATAACATCCTGGCCAAACCCTTTCAAGCCTGTGTGAATGATGCTGATCTACCATCCAATATGTCTGCAGTTACTACTCCAGATCACATGGCTGTTAGGCCACGGTCAGGTAAGATACTTACAGTGATACCTGTCTAATTTTTTTTTAAAAACTTGAAGAAAATATTTGAATAGTGATTCTGAGTACAAATGACTTTTCATCAGTATTGTACTCCATGGGATTAAAGTATTTTATTTTGACAATTCATAGCACCCAGAAATAGGATCTAACTGTTTGAGTTGTATATGCTTTGTTAGGAAATTTTTGTAAGTTATTTCATTTTTTGTTTCTAAACTGCTTCCAAAGAAACAAGACAGAGTCTTCCATCCCCCACCCTGCCCATATGAGTACCACAAACCACACACAATATGAGTTTCATGACCCTTTCCCCAGACAAGACAGTCATCAATCCCCTACCCTGCCAATATATAACATGAGTACCACAAACCACACACAATATGACAGTCTCATGACCCTTTCCCTAGACAAAACAGAGTCATCAATCCCCTACCCTGCCCATATATAACACGAGTACCACAAACCACACACAATATGAGTCTCATGACCCTTTCCCTAGACAAGACGGAGTCATCAATCCCCCATCATGCCCATATATAACAGGAGTACCACAAACCACACGCAATACGACAGGCTCATGACCGTTTTCCTACTAATGACATTGACCTTTGAGCTAGAGACTTTACTGTTGCACAGTAGGAATGTTTCTTTGGACATGCTGTGTCAAAATTGTTTCTGAGGTGGCCTCCCCCCAGCAATGGTGTGGTTTCTTTAGCAACCAGATGGAAAATAAATTTTTGGAGTGAAATATATTTCTTAAATAATGTTTACCTGATCATAATACATTAGAAGAAATTCCACTACCTTGCAAATCCAGCCATTCCAAGTAAAAAAGGACGTTAACATCTTTTGGCTTGTATTAGCATGAAAAATGCTAAAATGATGTCTGCTTAGTGAGATGAAGTCAGATGAGAGTGGTCTTTCCTTAGATATAGGCATTGGCACCAAATCCTGTGATGTGTCAGTGACTACTGGAGTGGAAGTCCAAGTTCTTTCAGGGATATAACTGCAGAGGGATTTGGGAGGCTGTGCCTGTATTATGATGTGTAAGTATTATTGATGAAACATTTTTTTACTCCCAAAATCAGTTTCTCCAAGTACATTATTCAATCATAATATTTTAGGAGAATAGGTAAGAGGTGGAAGTCACATGCCCTTACCCTGGAGTTGGTCCAGACTCTGGTCTCTTAACACATGTGAAGCAGCTTAGAGTCTTGTGTGAGATACATGCTAAGGTCAGCACCGATCAATGACAGAATGAAGTCTTGAAGAAACATTTTTTTCCCAGCAAAAAGTAGAGCAAGCCACGATGTTATGAAGCTGCGGAAGGTAGTCTGTTGTGCTGCTGATATAGGTCCCACCAGGTCAAACTGAGCTCTTTGGGATGAAAGGTTTCTCAGATAGAAGCTGGAGAATGTTGTATCAGACCTCCATTCCACAGCATGAATGATGTCAGTCAAAGAACAGTTTGAATCTAGCGCTATGCTGGTGGTGACTGCCCATATCTCACAAGTCCTTATGCATTAGAAGTTCATATGGTCTTGGATGAATTCCTTGCAGGCTAAGCAGATAATCAGTGGATTCAGGACATTTACCTTCTTCAATGGATCTCTTCATAAGTCTGGATGCTAAGTCTAGCTTTACTTTTACAAAAATCAAGCCGTCAAATTTTTCAAATGATGATCTTCAAATACGTTTCAATGTAATTGAAAAATTCATACACATTTTGATTGCTACCATCATAAAATCTGTACACATTCAAAGATTTACAAAATAAATTTCTAATCCTTTTCATACAATTCTGTTTAAATTCAGTCAATTCATGGCACCTGATAGACTATGTCATTGTCATACAGAGGGACCTGCAGGACGTCAGAATCACACGCGCTATGCGAGGTGCTGAGTGTTGGACTGACCATAGACTGGTCAGATCAATTCTAAATGTAAACATTGTTCCCACTCAGCGCAAGTGTCCGAAGACCATCAGGGCACTGTATAACACAGTGAGACTGAAACGTGCGTACCATCAAAACCGATTCAAAGAAGCGCTCGACAAGAACCTTAAGGCCAAAGCACCACTGGCTTATGTCAGCTCTGAGAAGTGGTGCCAATTCAAGAACATCGTCACAGAAACAGCAAAGGCCATTCTGGGGCCGAAGACATGCGTGCATCATGACTTGTTTGATGAAAATAACGAGCATATCGCTCGGCTCATCCAGGATAAGAACAAAGCATGTGTGGAATGGCAAAATGACCCAAGCTCCACCTCCAAGGCAGACAAGGTCAAACACATCAAGGACAGGCCTAGAAAGAACTGCACAAGATGAAAGAAAAGTGGTGGGACAAGAAGGCTGAGGAAGTACAGCACTATGCTGATACTCACAACTCTAACAATTCTTCAGTTCACTGAAAACTGTCTACGGCCCCTCAAGAACAGGACAAATCCCTTTTCTCTCAGGAGATGGATTGATGCTGATTAAAGACCAGGAACAGTTGCGTGATCACTCAGCTGAGCACTTCAGTGGGCTGCTAAACATGCCATCCTCTGTCAACCCCACAGCTCTGGAACAGATCCCCCAACAGTCCATCCAGGAGGAACTCAATCTACCACTTTCAGCTGATGAAATCAAGAAGGCCATCAGCTAGATGAATTCGGACAGGGCTTCAGGAAAGGATGGAATCCCAGTGGAAGTTTACAAAGCAACAGGCCCTGGTGCAATTGAAGTCTTCTGTGATATACTCCAGAGCATCTGGGAACAAGAAACGATCCCAGAAGACTTCTGTGATGCCTCGATCGTTGCCCTCTTTAAGAATAAAGGCAACAAAGCTGACTGCGGCAACTACAGGGGCATCTCCCTCCTCTCCAATGCTGGCAAGATCTTTGCCCAAGTCATCTTGAACCGACTGATTATTGTGTCAGAAGCTAACCTACCTGAGGCTCAGTGCAGTTTCCGCCCAGGACACAATACTGTGGACATGATCTTCACTGTTAGGCAGGTTCAGGAGAAATGCATTGAGCAAAACCTGGACCTATACTCTTCATCGATCTCACCAAGGCCTTTGATACAGATACAGTCGACTGAGAGGCCCTATGGGCTGTACTAGCAAGGTATGGCTGCCTGCATAAATTCATCCAGATCATCCAGCTCTTCCATGATGGCCTGAAAGGACAGGTCCTCACAAATGGCGATCCATCTGAACCATTCTGGATCTCGAACAGGGTAAAACAGGGTTGTGTCCTGGCACCAGTCCTCTTCAATCTCATTTTTAACTGCGTCCTCAACCACGACATCCGGGATCTTCAAGAGGGAGTATATATCAGATACCGGCTTGACAATTCACTATTTGACCTGCGACGACTCACTGCAATGACGAAGATGCTGGAAGTTCTCATCTGGGAAGCCCTGTTTGTTGATGACTGTGCCCTCGTGGCACATAAGACAAGTAATCTGCAGACATTGCTCAACAAGTTTTCCGAAGCCTCTAAGCTATTTGGCCTCACAATTAGCCTTGGTAAGTTCTTTTCCAGCCAGCCCCAAATACCAGTGCACCACAACCAGTTATCACCATTGATGCCACCCAACTGAAAACTGCGGACAGCTTCAAATACCTAGGCAGTGTCATCTCCAATGATGGTTCACTTGATAAGGAGATCTCTGCAAGGATCAGCAAAACAAGTCAGTCACTCGGTAGACTTCGCAACAAATCACTTGATCATCACAATGTTACCCTATCTACCAAGATGAAGATGTACAATGCAAAGGTCCTCACCTCCCTGCTCTATGGCTGTGAGACCTGGACTATATACCGCAGACACATCAAGCAGCTGGAAAAATTCCATATGCAGGCTCTCCACTCTATCCTTGGGATCTGATGGCAAGACAGGGTTACCAACCTTGAAATCATGGATAAAGTCAAGACAACAACTATCGAGGCAATGCTGCTCAAGGCCTAACTTCGCTGATCAGGCCATGTCATCACAATGGATGGCAACTGCTTGCCTAAACAGATCTTCTTTGGAGAGCTGGCACATGGCCGAAGAAACCACATCCAACCATGCAAGCGCTACAAAGACACCTTGAAAGACAGCCTAAAGTTGTGCGGCCTCAAACCACTGGAGCTGGAAAGAACAGCACAAGACCAAACTGGCTGGCTTGCCCTAACCTGCAAAGCGTCTGTTGACTTTGAAAAGGGACGCCGGAGAGAGATGGAGGCAGCCCGGTAGTGTTGCCACAAGTCAGTGTCCATCCCTGCAACTACAACGGAATTCCAATGATCCATCTGTCATCAACACTGCAATTCAAGACTGGGACTGTAGAGCCATCTCAGTGTCCACAGATAATTGCACAGATCCCGTCCTCTTTGGACTTGAAGAACTACCATTATATTGCTTCCATTTTCATGCAAGTCCGAACACCGAACAAACTGTATTTGTATTATAGTTTGTGTTTTTGCTGTATGAACAATGTTTGTGTTTGATGCAATACAAGTTTTGATTTAATTTATATTTTCCTTTTCCATAAGCCAGATATAATTATATAATAATATAAATAAATATATTCCCAAGTGATATTTCCCAATTTATCTGACAGTGCACATGGGCCAATAAGACCTTGGCTTGTAAAGGCAGCACTCACTTTGTTTTCAATTTGCCAATCCTTTTGATTGAGCCACAAATTTGATACTTGTTCAGTGCCAAGTAGTTCTAAAATTTCCTGTGCACGTTTGACCTTAATCCTTTAACTTGTAAAGGCAGCACCCTATTCGTTTCCACACATGACAACCCTTTGATCAAGCCGTGAATTTTTTGTTCAGTGCCAAGTAACAGAGGGTGGTTATTTGAACTCCCTGTGATCTTGCCACACAATTGACACTTGTTCAGTTGCATCCTTTCATAGATTTCACAGACTGCAAGATCAAAGTGTCACTTACGGAGCCCAAACCTCAGTCGCCACATAAGCACCTACATTTGACAGTAAAGATGAGGAACCAGAGTCAGATAATATTTACGATGACTAGACGACAATGGAGGATTCCAGAACTTCATTTGGTCACTCCGATGATGAGGATGAATTCTTGGAATTTGTACCAGATGACATTAGATAGTGACGTTTATAGGATACTGTAAATCACAAAAGTGTCAACTTGACTTTCATTGTTTATTTGTAAGACATATGGAACATATTATGAGATATTGTGAATCGGATCATTCTGGGCTTCTATTTTTATACCAGTATGTGACCTATAATCAAATTCGTGGATTTTATCATATAAATGGATTGAAAATGTCAAGGATTATGGATTTCTATGAATTTTATGACACGAAGGTCGACAAAATGTAAGTTGTCAATTTATTTGTGGCATATTCCACTCAATAATATAATTGTATTTTATACAGCTTTTGTCTTTATTTTTCCCATCTATCTATCCAGTCTGGCTTGTTTATTTTTCCAAAGTGCAACTCTGACTCACTGACAAGAAGTCACCCCTTCAGACGGATCTGACTTGCAAAACACACCCCAACTTATAGGAGGGTCAAAGAGAAATTAGCTTCTTGCAGCCCTAAAAAATAGGGGGGGGGGGAATAGACTTATAATCAAGCATATACAGTATGTTGAATTCCTGCTGACAGAAGATGGATGAATGCAGGACCATTGCATAAACTCTTCTGGTCTTAGACCTGGAGAGCAAATAAATAAATTCCACTGAGAAAAAAAAAAGCTTTTCAAAACTATTTTCAGAAAATCTGCATTAATTGTTTTCCCTTTTTTTTCCCCCTGGAATGTACTAATTAGGAACACTTTGTTTACAATCACAAATTTAACACACTTCCCAAATTTAAATTCACTATGTTTAATGACAAATGTATTAATGTTCCTTTTAAGAAACTTAAAAAAACAAATGTAAATTTAAAAATTAAATCATATGAATCCTTACCCATGAATCATGTTTATATTTAAATAAAGTGCAGTGGACATGTTTGGCATAAGCAATACAAGACAGACCTACATAACACAGTGAAGATCTTAAATGCTAAGTCCAGCAGACTCCACGAAAGGGGCAATTTGGGCTAAAATAGTTGCTGTGGAGTCTGTCATTTTGCCTAAACATGCCTCAAAGTGAAATTCACTCACCTTAAGTAAGTTTCATATCACCCCCTCCCCTTGTGTTTTAATACAATGCATTAATAAAGTAAAATATAGACTTTTGGGTCAATTTTCTCTTCAAAGAAACAGATGAAAGTTTGAAAAATAAGTCAGATGCCCTGAAATCAATTCTGGTGCTAATTTGATGATCATAAATGCTATAAATTATATTGCTCTCAACAGAATTCCCACCAAAAATTCACACATGATCCTTGGAAATATGATTAAATTACTGTTGCCCAATTGGAAGCAAATTATGACTAAGTGGATGTATCCAAATCTATTACTAATAAAATTAATAATTTTATCTAATTTTTCATCCAGTAAACATATGACATGATGACTTCTGCAATGGAAACAGTTATTGATTTATGGAGGTTGCCATAACTAAGTTATACAACTGTAGTGAAGCCAAATAAAGAAAACTTACCAATATTTTTTTAAAAAAGTTTTAATATTATTTCATCTGTACTTTAATCATCTGACAAGAAAATATTATAAAGGAAAAGTTTAAAGTGACAATTTTGAATGTTAAAATTTTTGAACTTTCTACACTCACTTCTACACATTTTCAGCCAACTTCACCCTATTATCGCTGGAGAAAGAAGTCATTTTGCCCAAACATTAGAGTCCAACATAGACCCTGCATTAGAATCTGGAATATCCTCTAGTAACTCACTCACGCAGTGCTCAACATTGCCATTGTTCAGTGTCAAGGTCAGAGCTGCCCTTGACTTTGAAACATGTGGAAGAATGGATAAAATCATATTTATCTTTTCTTCCTTCTCTCGGTCACAAGAAGTATGTTTAGAATGTAAATGTAAATCTGATTCATTATGTTCTACTTGGAAATCCAAAACATTAGTTTTATTTGTGTTTGGATCTCCACTTGTTCCAGAATCCAAAAGAGAAATATAATCTTTTGTCTGCTGTCTAGATTCCTTTCTGGACAAATCCAGAAACTGAAGTTCTGGTGAATCTGTATGTTTAGGAGACAGATCAGAATCTGTCTTACCAAATCCAATTATATCTGGTCGACCATCGGGGCTTGAACGAAGTGTATTCGGTGAACTTTGCACCACCCTAGTAGCACTTTCAGTATTAGTATGGTTGAAATCTTTGGAACAATCCGTGTACAAATTAGGGTCAATACCAGCATTTTCATGTTTCCTGACAGATACTGTCCTGGACATTTTATAACCTGGAGAAGCAGGTTCAAGATTTATATCTTTGCTTTTCTCCTTATTCTGACTTCCCTTTGATTTTGGACTATCTGTCTTTTTTAAAGTTTTCATCATGTACAATTTGGCACTCATTGGTCTGTGAATTTTTGATGGGGAGGTAACTTCAAAAGGGGAGGCAACCTCAGTGTAACAAGGATCTGCCGGGAGATTTAATTTGATCACTTTAGGACTTGGTGTTTGTATGGCTGATTTAATGCCCTCATGATGCAAATCCTTCCTTGTGTTGTCTGTAAATACTGAGCAAGAGGTAAAAGTATCTTCTTTTTTTTCATAATTTGAACACTTCTTTTTCATCAAACTAGTGCAAATTTTCTTCGAGTTATCGCTAATGTTAGCTGTATTTTTCTCCCTAATCTCTTCATTTTCGTTCATGCTTCTTTTCCAACTATTTAATGAAATACTGTATCTTGTTTCAGATAGATTCCCGAACCCAGACTTTTGACCTTTATCTTCATTCTTTGGGCAATTAACCTTTATCCTTTGATTAACAACTACTCCTGAATTCTGAGAAATACTATTAACAATCCTGGGATTTTGAAAAAGCTTGTCAACAGATTTAGTCACAGTAGCATACTGGGCAAGGGCTGAATAGGAGTTACCTCTCCTTCAGAGACAGGAGTTATATCCCCTTCAGAATCTGGATCATCTAAAGCTGAGGCATTGTCTTTCTTTCCAATAAAATCTTCATTGTGATCCCTCCTCTTCCATTCAAACTCCTTCCTAAAGGCTGAGTATCTTTTAACAGAATTAACTGAATCTACCTTTCCAAATTTGTTTTGTTCCAAAAGTGACAGCATTACAGCTTGTTTAAGCTCTGTATCCGATTTATTTTCACTTTTAGGAACATCTAAATAAGATATCTGAGTAAACGGGTTTCTTTTGAATCCTTATTGTTTATCACATTGGTAACTATTTCTGGTATCATCTGCATCGTTCTGATTCTTGATATCTTCATTATCATCATCACCACTGTCATCCAAAACTTCAACTACATTTGAGCTGGCATTAGCTATGACAAAACACTCAGCTTGAACAAGCTCCCGTACTAACATGATATCAAAGTCTCCTTTCTGTACCCTGTTGAATAAAAAGATATAAATTAAAATATGAACTGTTTATTATTATAGATGAGCATAATAACAAAACTAAATTTTATGTCAAAATCGTATGGGTTCAACTTAACTAGGAAATTTTTAGATTTATTTGGCTGGGACTTAAATTTATGTTTTAACTTTTCTTTCTGAAAAAGTCTGAACTCTTTAAAATGTTTATTACATGTGTTGTATACACTGGCTGCGTAGTAAATATATGAATGGAATACTGTAATTTTCGCCAGATATGCCTACGGGGTATTGTTTATGCACTTGATGCAGCCAATACATATTTGTTTCATGCATCTGCAGCTTGTACAATTTATGGAAACTACCAGTATTTTCCAGAGTTGTGAAAATTTCCTTACTGGCAATTTTTCAAAAAAAATCTCTGAATCAATTAATTTGCATCAACTGAGGTGACATGAATTAAATTCATTTATTTCTAATAAAGAAAAAAAATCTTGGGCCTAAGCTGTATGGGAAATCGCCAGCAATGTGGTTGCACTTTGTTTTACACCTGAGGCTGCATAAGCACACCTTTTCACTTGGCACCTGAAATAGCAGCATGGGTCATGTGAATTCTCAGACATTGTGAGCACATATCTGTGAGCTACCACTAAGACCAATACATCCTTTTTTCTTGGAAGATGGTTAAAAATGGCTCATGTACCCCTAAGCAGCTTTATCACCAAAAATTAAATTACTTTATAGATAGCTAGCTAGATACCTAAAAACAAACACACACGCATGAACGAGGACAATACTGTGGTTTCATTTATTTTCATGGTTTTGTAAAAAAATACATTTTCATAAGTACTTAACTTTGTGGATTTGCCTGTCAAGGTTTGTATATTTGTAGGTATTTGATTTCATGGATTAACTTCTATAAAGACCCAAAATAAAGAATACAAAAAACCCAAACTATGCCAACAACAAATGGTGGTTACTTCAATGGTTGAAACAATACAATCACTGTATAAGCACAAATCAAACACCTGTCAAGGTCCATCACTTACACTGCATTTTTGTTTAAGTACTCAACATCAAATGGAGCTGATGCAGCCAACAACACTAAGATAATTGGTTATTAATGCACATGAGTATGATTTCCTACTTAAAACACTGTCCTTAAAGTTGCACCATCAGATCTGTCTGATGACCTTGGCGTTAACACAGTGGCTTTTGAGTGATAAAATTCAACTTAGATATCCATCGGTTTGAATGATGTCATCATTACACATGTGAACCAAACACATGACTAGCTGCCCCTTGCTCAATGCGATTTGTAGGCAGTGTCAATATTTGATGTGTTCAGAGCCCATCAAAGTGCGAAGATGCCATCTAAATTGAAAGATGATGGAATCACTCCTTTGTTTGAGCCAGCCTCATGGACGAACCAACTTCAACCACTAGACTTGACAATAAATAAAGACTACTAAGAATTAAAATCACACACTTCCACAACTGGTATGCTAAATGGGTCATGGAGACCATTTTCATTTTCATTTCATTTCTCCTGTAACCTTGCTGGTCTTAGAGGCGCCACTGATGACTTTGCGACAATCTCTCTCCATTTTGCCCTGTTCTCCACTGCTCTTTGGGACTTTGCAAAGTCAGTGCCTGTCCACTCTTTGATATTGTCTTCTCATCTCTTCTTCTGTCTGACTCGTTTTCTCTTTCCTCTCACTGTGCCATGTAGGATTATCTTTGACAGGCCAGTTGAGCGCGAAACGTGACCATACCATCTTAGTTTGTGTTTCTTTACAGTGGTGAGCAGATCTTCATAAGGTCCAATTGCACCTTGGATTTTAGTGTGCACCTCCGCATTAGAGACATGGTCTAAGTATGAGATTTTCAGGATCCTTCGATAACATCTCATCTCTAAGGCATGGATTCTTCTCTCTAATTCTGCTGTTAGGGTCCATGCATATAGGAATATGGACATGACGAGGGAGCGCATAAGCTTGATCTTGGACCTAAGCATGATGTTGCTGTCTTTCCAAATAGGCTTCAACCTAGCCAGAGCAGCTGTTGCCTGCGCAATCCTGGAAAGAACTTCAGGTTTTGAACCTTCATCAGAGGCGATAGCACCTAGGTACTTGAAGCTTGTTACTGTGCCCAGCTTCTGTCCATTCACTATTATTTTCTTTTGGATGCCAGTCGGGTTGTTTGTCATTAGGTTTGTCTTTTCAGCGTTGATCTCCATCCCATATCTTAGTGATGCTTGATTGAGATGGTTCACTAAGGTTTCCATTTCTTCTTCATCTCCTGCTGAGCCATCGATATCATCAGCGAAGTGCAGGTTGGTGATTGTTCTGCCCCCAACACTGACACTGCCCTCATGGTCTTCCAAGGCGTCGGACATGATCCTTTCCAGTTAGATGTTGAAGAGAGTGGGTGAGAGAAGGCACCCCTGTCTGACTCCGACTGTGGTTCAGAGACCATTAGGGAAAACGAAGATATCACTGGTAAAGCTCAGTGTACTGTACTAGTGGGCCTAAAAATCTCATCAATCAAGCCCATTCATGCTGAATTTTTAATTGTGGCTCATGCAAAAATGTGTGAAAGATTGGACCTAATTATCTGTGGCTTTTAGAAAGCAGCACTTGTTTAAATCAACAATTTTATATTTATTTACCTGACAAACATTCATGTGTACCAGCTGACTTGATTGACATGATGTTGATTCAGTAGTTTTGTATGAAAATCAGTGAAGTGTGAGATTATTGTGCTGTTATTAGTGTATATACATAGTGCTTCATTAGTAATTTTGTTTCAAGCAATAGTTCTAGTATTTTACAGTCTTGTTGTTCATTTTGATTAAACATGCATGGATAAAATGAGATGTGCTTTCAAGAGGAATAAAAATGTTTGACAACAGTTTCACTTGAATGAAGAATCAATTTGAATAAGTATTACATCTAATTTTCATATAGTAGTATCATTTATTATTCTGTCTTTCATTTTCAGTAATACTAGTGTTTGAATACCTTATGCTTCTTCTTCTTCTCTCTATCATTACTTATCTCACAGATCAATTTAGGGCAGTGAGTGGAAATTATAGCTACTAGATACCTAATACATACATGTGAATTGAAACAATATAAAATGCTTTGTAATTCTTTTTTTTAAAGGGTTAAAATAAAACAAATACATGTAAAAGGTAATATTTTGTACAGTAATGAAGTTGATTTATCAAAAAGCTTTGTTGATCACTACAAATGTTTCAATAAGAAAATGGTTGGAGAGCTTCTTCATCACATGTGGCCAATTTTTCATTGGATCTTTAAAATCGTGGTTCAGAGCACAACGAAATCCATAAAAATTGGTACTCATGAAAATTTTTGAAACCACAGTAACTACCTGTTAATGAGGTCTGCAGTAAGAGAGGCCAGGTAGATAACTGTATCTTCAATCCCTGTTGTCTCCTGTACATCCAACTCAGGGTGGAGCTTGAGATCATTTATTGCACACTGCATTGTAAAGTGAGAGATTTCAGCTATAATGGAACTTGTTGTTTAATTCAAATATGTTTCTTTGTTCTGCTTTCATTAAAAAGAACTTACTTTGAAATGTTTAAATCATAACAAACAAGAGGGATTCCTGAGCTCTCTCTGTCCAAAAACCAAATGCAAGAGCAGTTGGCTAAGGTGCTTTCTACATATATATTTTAAGTTCTACTCATACATGCCAACCCCTAAAGCGGCATAACCTACGAGGCAAAAAAACGTAATCTGAGCATAAAAAAGTGTAATCTATATATTACAACATTAATTACAATAAAATGTATCAAAAATGTACATTTAGTTTTGCTACTAACCTGTACCTGTAGCTGGTTAAAATTCTTATCACAAATGGGCAAAATCTGTGTAGATTAGTACCAGAATACAAACACAAAACATACTGACAAATTTATATACAACACTCACTTTAACCAGTCTACATGTTGATCTTTCGCTAAATGATCGTAAAGTCAAGTCCACAAATTCTGGAATGAGCATGAACCAGAGTGCAGTATTAAACCACTCTTATATTCTTCTCTTTAAATTTGTAAAGTACTATTGATTTGTCCTTTTTATGATCGAACATTTTTCGAAGTTTAAAAAGATCCCTCACCTCTAACATTTTTCAGTTATATAACATCACGAGTCACATCGATAAAGCCTGTTTTGCTTAACATCTAATGCCATTTTTTTAAAGTATAGACTGGTCTGCTACCTATATATATATATATATATATATATATATATATATATATATATATATATATATATATATATATATACAAAAATTATCAAAATATAATGAACCTGTGAGACAAGTTTTCAAATTGAAGAAACCCGTCTGTTTTTTTGGAACTGTGTCATATACAGCTGCTATAGAAAATAAGGAAAGTACATGTAGGTCTACATGGGACAAATGTACTATTACGCTATTCTTACACAAGTCTTTTTTAGAATATTATCAAATTTATATGATCTGTGGGATTAAAGAGATGATAGTAATAATGACAAACACAATTTGTTATTGCTTTTTTTACATTTTTTTTTAATGTACCAAAAAAGCATAATCCATATACGGGTGAGCGTACGTCATAATCGTTATGTGTAATTATGTGAAATAAAGCGTAATGATTATGCCAAAAGCGCAATGGTTGGCATGTATGTCTACTGGTCGTAGACCAGAACAGCTTATGTGATGGCCTGTTTTCTGTTGTCCATCTGACCGTTAGCACACGTTTTGTATCAATACTCCTCCTAAACTACTTGGAGGACTGCCCTGAAACTTTACACACACATTCATTCCAAGATCTAATTGGTCCTAAATGATAATGGTGCCACTAAGACATCTAGTATGACTGCTACAGTGGCCATCTTGAAAATCTTTTTATCTTTATTCCTCCTGAATATCATATCACTAAAAGATACAATGGCAGCCATCTTGAAAATCTTGTTATTGCTACTCCTCCTGAATGGATGTCATATCAACATGGGGTTTTCATCAAAGACTTATGATGTTTTGGTGATCCTGAATAAAAATAGTCCCAATCCAACAGCCAATCTGGCCACTATTGGCAGCCAGCTTTAAAATCTTGTTATTGCTACTCACCCTAAATGGAAACATCGTTCATACAGATATTTCATGTGGAAATTCAAGTACTTTTCAAAGATAAAAATTTAATTTTCAAGCACTATAATTAACTGCATATAAACTTAGGAATAATGTTGATTATGGTATGTATAATCCACTTAATTTCAGAATAATGTATTTCATTCTTAAACAACAACTCTGGAATATCTTTTGTTAAACTTGGCCTACGAAAAGACACTGAATTTTTATGAACTTTGGGGCATGGGGTGGAGATGCAGTCATCTCATTTAGATCACTTTGGGAGGCAGCTGTCTCATTTGCAAGAGTTTCAGACTCTTGGAGTTTTTTTAAGTTTAAGCAAAAAATATCAGGTTCGAGGTCAAAGGCCATGACATAATTTTGTACTGTACTTAACAGTTATCTTGTGAATATGTTAACTGAAGCATGTAAGAAAATATTTTTGTTTCCAAATTTGTTATGTTGGAGTTTTATATGAATACCAGAGCAGCAGTTTTGGAGACAAAGTCATTTAAAGGTGTTTCTATATTTTTTTTCCCCCTGGTGGCCATATTTGATGCCAGAATACTTTCTTTCAAATTTTGGTAAAATTCTGTGAAGCAGTTTTATGAAGTTGTTTCAAAGCTTTCTTTTTTTAGTTTTGCGGCCATATTTTAATGGCATATCAGCATAATTTGCAAAAACTTAAAAGGCTTTCATGCCTGGATGCTCTCTGTAAAATTTGGTTGAAATTGGTAAAGATATTTTTGAGAAGCTGAAAATAGAAATTTCTGATACATGACAGACTATGTACAATGGATGCAGGGCCATACCATAAGCTTACTTGCCCTCAAGGCCAGGTGAGCTAATAACAAGAGATTCAAGCTGGGCTGATATTGCTCACCTGGCAGACATCACCTCAAAGTCAAATGCCAAGACAATAGGCCAAGAAATCTGGGTTAGCATGATACTTTATGACATTTACAGGCTTTTTCTATTTTATTAATAGCAGGCATAATGGTTGGCAGATTGGCATCAATTGTGTAAACTAGAAAGGCCTTATGCCAGGATGCTTTCAAGTGAAATTTGGTCAACTTCTGTTAACTAGTTTTGAGATGTCATTTACAGGTGTTCTATTTTTAGTAACATCAGACCTATCTGAAAGAGATTCAGCATCATTTGTGCAAAGCTGAAATGCCTTCATGCAAGGATGATTTCTGTCAAAGTAGGTCAAATTCTGATCAGCAGTTTTTTTACAAGTTATTTAAAAGAATTTCGAATTTTTGTTAATGCTAGTCATATTTGATGATGGATTGGTATCATTTGTAAAAATCTGAAAGGCATTCATGCCAGGATGCTTTCTGTCATATCTGGTCAAGTTCTATTTAGCAGTTTTGGAGATGTCATATGAAGGTTTTTCTATTTTTAGTAATGGGGGACATATCTGATCACTTATGTAAAATTTGGTCAAATATGTTCAGCAGTTTTATAGAAGAAAGTTTTTTTATTTTTTTATTTTAGCAAGGGCAGCCACATTTGATGACAGATCAACAACATCTGTACAAACTTTAAAGGCCTTCATGTCAAAAAGCTGCCAAATGTTCTCAAAGTCTACTCAATGGTTTTTGAGGAGTCATTTGAAATTTTTTTCTAATTTTAGTAATGGCAGCAATATTTTATGGTCGATCAGCATTATTTGTAAAATAATTCGAAGGACTTCATGCCAGTATGCCTTCTGTCAAATTAGGTCAAATTCCGTTGGCAGCGGTTTTTGAGAAGTTGTAAAAGGTTTTCTATTTTTAAGTAAAGGCAGCCATATCTGTTGACAGATGCACAATGTATATGTGATCCACAATGGACGCAAAACCACAAGCTCATCTGGCTTTATGGCCAGGTGAGTAAACTAGAGCTATTTCCCTGCTTCCCCATGGCAAAACCCCAGGCTTTTTGTTGGGCTGGACCCACACTGCAGTTGTAGCTGCCGTGAACCTCATGAATAAAAAATTCCTCCCTCTGCAGGAACAAGTCTGGATGTTTTTTAAGTCCATGAAAGGGAATCAACAGACAAAATGTAAAACATTCTCACTATTATGACAACTTTACTGCTGTAGAAACTAATAAAACATTACAACTATAAAGTGCTGAAAGTCAAGTCCATTCAACAGATACAAAGAAATATGTCAACTTACATTACAAAAAGAGTACTACGAATGGCACATTATATGACAATACTGTGCTTAATAGTCCTCTATGTAGACAACTGAAATTTTTGTGCAGAAACCATTTTTCTCCTTTCAGTCACAGTGACCTTAATCTCTGACATTTTAACCCCTAAATGAATAAGCTTCTACCTTCCTTTGAGTGCAAGTCATTCACAAAGTTTGGTCTAGATCTGTGACATAGAACTAATATTATAATGCAGAAACCATTTTCTTCTTTCAGTTACAGGACTTGAACTTTTGACCTTTTGACAAAAAATCAATAGGTTTCTACATTACCCAAGTGCAAGCCATCCACAATTTTTGGTTTAGGTATGTGATGCAGAACTAATGTTACTGTGTAGAACCATTTTTCTTTCGTCAGTCACAGTGACCCCGACCTTTGTCTGTTTGACCCCAAAATCAACAGGCAGAAACGAAAATGGTAACAGCCAGATAGATGGATGCACAGACAACATTATAAGGCAGGCATATTAAAAGAAAGGAGTTCACAGAACATAGATGCCCAAACACAGTATTGAAAACTGACCTTAATGCAAAACTTAACTGATCAGATGGACATAAAGATTTACATGTCTATTTACATATGGACAAGGGTTGTACTATATGCAAATTTTTTGTAGTATGGCATAAAAAATTATTTTTTATTTTACTGTATATTAAATTTTAAAAAAATACAAATATTAAGTTTAAAAAGTCTAAATTTTCAACTTTAACTAAATAGCAACATAATTTTAAAACATCTGTAAATATCAAAGACCTAATCACAAATATTGTATGTCACATATATGCTGCATTTATTAAATTTGATAAATTTAGTGATACTTGTGTATTATATTCTCAGTACCTTGACCTTAATGAGGGTGGGGTTACCACAATGCCCCACCCCCTTACACCCATCTGCACAGCGTACTACATACTGCTCAGGCTGACCCTCCAAAAGTTACTGTAACTGACATTGTACACCTGTCTCTATGAACTCTTTCTTCAAAGCCACCATCTTGTTTACTTGCGACCAAAATCTGCCATCTTTTAGGGTTCTTGCCACATCATCTGCAAACAAAAAAGGAGTACATAATATAAGTTAGTACAACCTGTTGTATACTTCATGTAAACAATAAAGATAAAATCCCAAAACTCCAACTTACTTAGATCTATGTTTACAGTGGATGCAAACATTTGGTACACTTAGATTAAATCCACATGTGTTAAGATTTTCACAGAAATTTCAAATAAAGCATGAACTAGAAATGTATCCATGGTGCAATTGAAGAAAGCTTGGTTCAACACAAAAGGACAAACTTCTAAGTCAAACAAGGGCCATAATTCTTTCAAATTTTGTAAGAGAATGTTTGCAATCCAATCAAGGTTGTTTTAAAATATAGCCTCAAACCAAAACTTGCTTCGATCCATAAATCCTACATTCCTCTGCAAGGATCCATAAATCCTACATTCCTTGGCATCGATCCATAAATCCTATATTTCTCAGCATGGATCCATTAATCCCACATTCTTCGGCATGAATTCATAAAACCTACATTACTCAGCATGTATCCATAAATTCTACATTCCTCAGCATTGGGCAACTGCCATAATTGCTAATGGTGATAAAAATTCTCAGAGGGTAATTCAAGATACTCCCAGAATTTGGATGAGAGAAGACCTCTTAAAACTAAAAGACCACATTCCCAAGTAAAATTAGACAGCAAAGTACAATCTGAGCAAATATGTAAGCAAAACCTGTTAAAAATAACTATCATATAACTTTTTAAAATTTCACATACAGAAGTGTTCCTTCCTCCATGGTTTGTCTTATGTTCGACATTTAACTTAGTTAAATTATTTGTAAAAATAACTTGCTTCTTTTCCTATTTATCCTTCTTTCTATCTTGACAAGGAAGATAACTCTTGTTAACCATGCAGAATTGTAAAGGATTTCCTGAACTTACCTATTTTTAGCAATCTTTCTTCTGTATATAATTCTAGCTTTAGTACTTACAAAGACAGGTAGAAAACCAGTCTCTAAATCATCTAAAGGCTTAGTGGTGGATTTCTCCACATAAAATCCACTTCTATGAAAACTGGTCTCAATACACTGAAAGGGAGGGGGTGGCGGTATCTGTTGGTAAGCCAAAAGCAACAACTTTTCCACCAATATCAAGTGAACAATAATGAAACAGACTACACTGACTACATCATTTTGATTGCTCAAGATTTTTAAAATAAAAAACCAGTCTGTTTTTGTTACTCTAAATCATCTAAAGGCTTAGTGCTGGATTGGAGAGCACATAAAATCCACTTCTATGATGTGAATCATGTAATATGAAAACTGGTCTTAATACATTTAAGGGGAGGGGGTGGTGGCGTCCGTTGGTAAGCCAAAAGCCACAACTTTTCCACCAATATCAAGTGAACAATAATGAAGCAGACTATACAGACTACATAATTTTGATTGCTCAAGATTTTTCAAATAAAACAGAAATTCTAGAAAGCAAGGTTTTGAAGGCTTAAAAAGATAACTTACCTACTTTCACGGCCAAACAACAATCACAAAAATATTCTTATTGAATTATTGGGTATATGCTTTAACATTTTAAAAACATTTCTACAACATTTAGCTAGTTCTATCAACAATATTGAATGACCTTTGACAATTTTGTTACCTTCTGTTTGAGACATCACCTGTCACATCGTTTACTTTTTTCTCTTTCCTCTCTCTCTCTCTTTCACTGACAATATGAACTTTCTTTTTATATGTAACCAGAGACTAACAAGTCAAATGTTCACTATTGCAGTTTGAGATAAGAGTGTCTCTGCAAATACTAGAAATAATATACTCATCAATGTCAAATGTCAAGAATTTTATAATAAGGACAATGGATGACTCACTGAGAATTGCTTCCACGAATTGCCAGGGGTTAGGGGACCCAGTGAAAAGAAGGGAAGTTTGAATTACTTTTAAAAAAAGAACACTCAATATATCTATTACAAGATACACATTTTATACAATGATGGGAGACGTATATTAGATCATCTAGAGGTTACAAATGTATCTTCAATTCTTTTACATCCAATTCAAGGGGATTAGCTATTTTACTGAACAATAACTTTCAGTTTACCATACATAGAGTAAAATCAGATGCAAATGGCAACAAGATAGTTTTAGATATTTCAACTCAAAATTACAGGTTTACACTTATATTCATTTACGGTCCTAGTCTTTACATGTCAAATTTCTACACTGAAGTGAGGTAGGATATAGAGGACTTAAAAAATCAGCATATATAATTATTGGAGGTGACTTCAATTTAGTTATGAATCAAGAAGTTGATACATATAATTACAACTCTCTAAATAACCCAAAGGCAAGAGATGGAGTAATTGATATTTGTGCTGAATATAATCTAATCAATAGCTGGTGAAGAAGAAATATGGGTTCAAAAAGATACACTTTGAGAAAGAATAATCCATCAAGCAGGCAAGGTTAGATTTCTTCTTAGTTTCAGAAACTCTTTTTACAATGGTAAATGATGATAGCCAGTTAGTGGAAATTCATGTGAAAAAAATGGAAGGAGTCAGAGTGAGATCTAGCGCAAAATGGATTGAATATGGTGAAAGAGTTTCAAAATATTTCTGTAATTTGGAAAACTGAAACTATACAAGTAAGATGATGCCAAATTTAGCTAAACAAGATGGAACATGTACAAAAAACGAGCTAGAAATTCTAGCCAACACTAAATTATACTATGAAAAATTATATTCTCATCACCATGTAGACCCAGTTGATCTTGAGGCTTCTCAGAATTTTACAGACATCCCTAAATTGGATAACATGCAAAGTAAATCAATGAATGGCCCAATTACACTAATAGAAGCAACAGCAAGTCTTAAAAAAATGCCTAATAATAAAAGTCAAGGATCAGATGGATTTACAGTTGAGTTCTTTAAAGTCTTTTGGGGTAATTTCAAAGGTGTTAATACAGTAGATCTTAAAGTACTATTTGTCTCCCTAATTTATGTATTTTATTTTTTTATATTTTTTTAGGAGATTGGTAGTTAAAGAAACAAATCATTACAAATAATAACAGAATGCAAATATTATCAAATGAATGAAGAAAATAGTTACTGTATAAAACTTTTGTAATAACAAGTGAATGTTGAATCTAATGGTAACATGCATATGCACATGGGTATATATGTGCATATGTATATGTATGTATGCATATGGTTGTATGTATGTATGTATGTATGTATGTATGTATGTATGTATGTATGTATGTATGTATGTATGTATGTATGTATGTGTGTTCATATGTGTACATGTATAAAATCATCATACTAAATATATTTTTGTTTGCACTGCCACTCAATCTCTCTCTCTCTCTTTCTCCTCATTTTAACTATCAACATCTGTCCTGTTTCCCTCTCTTTTTATCACCCCTATAAAGTAGCCAATATTTAATTCTGTACTGGGCTTAGAATTAGAAAATAATACTATGTACTAGTGTTAACTATTATTCTTTGAAAAGTAACTTGCACTTATAATTAATTGTGAGGTAGTCAGTGGGATAGTTCCCGAACCCACTGTTACCTATGTACGGGGAATAATAAAAATCATATAGGGTTAAAAAAAAAAAAAAAAAGATACTCCCATTCTCTTGAGCTTGCCTTTTGTTCAGCTATGAAGCAGGACTTGAAATTGATACTATAAAGCTAGCAATTTGCTAATTATAATTCTGATATGCCAATAAACTGCTAGTGATATTTTGTATTCAAAATAAGAAATATGCTAGGGGACATTGAAAACAGCATGATTTTTGCTGGTTGAAAATATTACAACTATCAAAATGCTGCAGGTATTGAAAAAACGTAATCTTGAGCCATGTTTAGTAAAACACTTTAACAATTACCTTAATCTTCAGTGTGGATGGAATGGATGGAATAGCAGACAGATGCCAAAGTGATTGCTGTGTTTAGCTTATGCCAAGGCAGGCTCCAAAACAACACATGCCCATCTTATAATTGGGTATATAACATTGAAAAAATGTATTTTACTCCAAAAATTATTTCTTCTTCAAAATACATATACATTACCCAATTATACACCTTTCCATTATGGTTTTAATGGGTGCAGCCATATTTGTATCATGTGACATTTCACCATTATGGTACTGATATTGACCAATGCTTGGTTCTGTGGAAGCTATATTTGTACATATTTACTGTAAATATCATTTATTTGCACAAGCATTTAGATGAACAGTGCATCACTGTAAAACAAAATGTAGTGAACTGATTACCCTAAAGTTTCATAGTTGTTTTAATTTAGACCTTTTCTCATGTAATTTTGTATAAATAGTTCATTTTTTATCCCAAGGCTGTAGTTCATGAAATAATTTTTATTTTCCTCAGTTATTTATTTCATAGTACTAAAGTTTGAATTATCTAACTAATTTTATCCAACTGGTTTCAAAATACATTTTCTGCCCCTATCAATCATGCCAGCTTAAATAGGTAATAATTTTTGTACCTTTGCTTTTGTTCACATATTTTTTCATTCACTAATTCTCATTAATTTTTTTTCTGTTGTTAATAATATCACATATGTAGATACATAACTGAATTATATACACCGATAAATAAACAAACAAATTGATTTTTTAAAATAATTATTAATTTCAGCAAATAATTACATTAATTAATCAATTAATAAATACAATTCAATTAATTATATCAATGACTGTCAAATTTGTAAATGCCGTGAAGACATAAAGCTAGAAAAAAATTTGCCTATCAAAGACTTCGGTTACATCTGTATGTTCCTTTCTCTCATTTTTTAATAAAATTCATGTATTTAATTAGTAATTATAGAGAAGATTATTTTCTTATTTACTTATAAAAACAGTACGAAAGAAAAATATTGTCTTCCCACAAACTACTGATGTTACAAAATCAAAGAAATATAGATACATTTCAAAGATTTTTTTATTATTTTTATTGGAAATATTCTATTAGAGTAACTGATTTTTCAATTTTCAAGAAAAGGAGAAAAGTAATAAAAATGCCCATGGGTATACATATTTTCTTCTAGTGTGTGACTACATATCAAAGAGGTAAACAATGAAACCACCAAAAATATCAAATGGGTGATTTTCTAATTACTTAGGCATTTTGGTCTCTTTTTCTTTTACGTAATAATTTGTCACATTTCAGAATTTCTCTGCAAGTTAAAATTTGATGTCTTTTTTTAAAAATTAAATTTCTTGTTTCATATAAATTAAATGGACAGTAATTGCTCAATTTTCCTGCTCAATAATTTTTCAGAAAAGGGCCTTCATTTTGTGAACACAAGTGTCTGATTAATTTTTATTTTTTTATTTTTTTAAACAGTAAAGGAATATGGAAGTGTTTGCAGCATATCCTGTTTTATTTAGTCTTTCTCATGTCAGGCATATGTAGAATCAATACCTGTAATCAATACCTTAATGGCGGATGTGTGTAGTGCCACATAGTAGACAGGGGCAATAAGTCGTCCTCTCAGCAGTTTTCTGGTAAAAAACCATTTCAATCTCATTCGAGTACTTCCAAATTTCACAACAGCACAACTATTAGGAATCAAACATCTGATAAGACTGATCAGAAATCCTTATCTCTTCCTACGTGCACTTATTGTAAAACGAAAGGGCACGTTATTTCTGATTGCTTCAAGTTGAAAAATAAGCAACAGAGAAAAGACAGAGCTTTTCCAAATGCTCTTATTTCTACGAGGTCAAGGTCACGGTCTTGTATTGAAAGCAATACATTTGTTGGGTCAAACAAACCCCAGTCTGATTCTATTTTGGAGGCTTATGAACCATTCATGTCAGAAGGTTCTATATCACTTATTGGTGATTCTGCCAAACCTATCCCAATTAAAATATTAAGGGACACTGGAGCTTCTCAGAGTCTTTTATTATCAGGTACTTTGCCTTTGTCTGAGGAGTCTTCTTCAAGTGAAAGTGTTCTTGTTCAGGGAGTAGAGTGCGGCTTTGTAAATGTTCCTCTCCATTGTGTAAATTTGGCATCAGACTTAGTTTCTGGACCTGTGACTGTTGGGGCAGTGACTTCTTTACCCATAGAGGGTGTTCATTTATTACTAGGCAATGACCTAGCTGGAGATAAGGTTGTGGTTAATCCACTTGTAACTGACAAGCCTTGTTTGGATCAGAAAGTTGATCCTGTCGAAACTGAAATCCCTGATTTGTACCCTGCTTGTGCAGTTACTAGAGCTATGGCAAAAAGAGCTCTTGAGAGTGATGTTGATCAGGATATTATTCCTTTAGCTGACACATGTATTGGTCAGTTTTTTGATGAGGTCACTTTTTCCTCAGGTATTGATCAATCAAACGGTATTGATCACAGTGATCCTCTTTTGGCAACTCATTCTCTTTGTCCTAATCAGGATGACAAACGACAATCCCTTGTCGTTGAACAGGAGCAAGATCCCGAGATATCTTGTTTGTTTCAGAGGGCTATTAGTGAAACTGAAGCCACACAAGTTCCAGTGTGTTACTTTGTGAAAAATGGGGTCCTTATGAGGAAATGGAGACCAACTGATGTACCCGCTGGTGACGAGTGGTCAGTGAGCTATCAAATTGTTGTTCCTAAGTCATATCGACAGGAAATTCTTAATTTAGCCCATGAAACTCCTTTGGCTGGTCATTTAGGAGTCTGTAAGACTTATCACAAGATCTTGAATCATTTTTATTGGCCGAAACTCAAAAGTGATGTTTCTAAATACTGCAGATCTTGCCACACTTGTCAAATGGTAGGAAAACCCAATCATAAGATACCTAAGGCTCATCTGCAACCTATTCCTGCATTTGATGAACCATTTAGTAGAATAATAGTAGACTGTGTTGGTCCTTTACCTAAAACCAAGTTAGGCAACCAATACTTGTTGACCATCATGTGTACATCTACAAGATTTCCAGAAGCAATTCCTCTGAGAAATATAAAAACTAAAACTATTGTGAAAGCTTTGGTGAAGTTTTTTACACTTGTTGGCCTTCCCAAATCTGTCCAGTCGGATCAAGGGTCAAATTTTATGTCTGGAATTTTCCAACAAGTTATGCATGAATTAGGCATCCAACAGTTTAAATCTTCTGCCTATCACCCTGAAAGTCAAGGTGCTTTGGAAAGATTTCATCAAACTTTGAAGAATATGATTCGATCCTATTGCTTTGATACAGAAAAGGATTGGGATGAGGGTGTTCATTTGTTGTTTTTTGCTGTTAGGGAATCAGTTCAAGAGTCGTTGGGTTTTAGTCCCTTTGAACTAGTTTTTGGTCATACTGTCTGTGGACCATTGAAATTATTGAAAGAGAAACTTCTTTCAAATGAAGATTCAAAGATTAATCTTCTTGATTATGTTTCTGATTTCAAATACAAGTTGTCAAAGGCCTGTGAAGTAGCAAGAACTAATCTTCACACTACCCAGTCAAAAATGAAATTAAGGTATGACAGAAATTCACAGGAAAGGAGTTTTAAACCTGGTGACAAAGTTCTGGCTCTCTTTCCCATACCTCAAAATCCTCTTCAGGCTAAATTTTATGGTCCTTATACCATTGAAAAGAAAGTAAATGACTTAAATTATATCATTAACACTCCTGGGAGACGGAAACAGAAACAACTTTGTCATATAAATATGTTAAAGGAATATTTTGACAGAGATAGCCCAGCTAATTATTCTGTTAATTTAGTTGTACCTGTCCCACACAGTGAAGATATCAACTATGGAATACAATCACACTATAGTGACTCTGGTATAACCAATCTTCGGAATTCAGAAATATTGAACAACCTAGACCAGAAACTTTCACATCTACAACAACAGGAAAGAAATGAACTAAAACAGCTATTACATGACTATGAGCACTTGTTTCCTGATGTTCCAACACGAACAAGTAAAATTTATCATGACGTTGACATTGTAGATTCTGCGCCTGTGAAACAGCATCCTTATAGGATGAATCCTCTCAAACAGAACTATCTGAAGAAAGAAATTCAGTATTTACTGGAGAATGATTTCATAGAACCAAGTAAAAGTAACTGGAGTTCACCATGTATTCTTGTTCCCAAGCCAGATAATACATTCCGTATGTGTACTGACTATAGAAAAGTCAACAGTGTCACCAAAACTGATTCATTTCCAATCCCAAGAATGGACGATTGCATTGATAAAATTGGAAATGCGGAATATGTCACCAAGTTTGACCTTTTAAAAGGATTCTGGCAAATTCCACTGACGGAAAGGGCAAAAGAAATTTAAACATTTGTAACTCCAGATGGACTTTATCAATATAAAGTCATGCCGTTTGGAATGAAAAATTCGCCTGCAACGTTTCAACGTCTGATGAACATGATAACATTTGGTCTTGATAATTGTGACGCTTATATCGATGATGTCATTATCTACAACAACACCTGGGAAGATCATTTGGAAACCATTCGAAAATTCTTTGATCGACTCAGCGATGTGAATCTGACAATTAATTTGAGCAAAAGTGAGTTTTGCCATGCTTGTGTCACATTTTTAGGACATATTGTGGGACAAGGTCAAGTTAAACCTATAGAAGCTAAGGTCAAAGCTATCTCTGAATTTCAAGTTCCAATTTGTAAAAAGCAACTGATGCGATTTCTAGGTATGGCTGGATATTATCGGAAATTTTGTTCCAATTTTTCCAAAATTGCTGAACCTTTGACAAGTTTATTGAGTAAGAAAACCAAATTTCATTGGTCTGACAAGTGTCAGGAATCTTTTGACAAGTTAAAGGCCATGCTTAGGTATGCACCGGTTCTTTCTGCACCAAATTTCAGCCAATCATTTAAATTATCTGTTGATGCAAGTGATGTAGGGGTTGGTGGAGTATTGATTCAGGAAGACAAAAGTGGTGTGGATCACCCTGTGTGTTATTTTTCTAAAAAACTAAACAAGCACCAGAAAAATTATTCCACAATTGAGAAGGAATGTTTGGCTTTGATATTGGCTTTACAGCATTTTGAAGTGTATGTTACCTCAGCTCTTTCTCCAATTATTGTGTCCAGTGATCACAATCCCCTTACTTTCATCAACAAATGAAAGATAAAAATCGGAGATTGTTGAGATGGAGTTTGATATTGCAGGAATATAACATTGACATCAAACACATCTGGGGAAAAGACAATGTGATTGCAGATGCACTCTCACGTGCCTAGAAATGTAATATTGCTTGATGTAATTAAGTCCAATATCATAAAACATGTTCTTATGTAATTTTGGTTATTATAGTATTAGATGTATATTCAAAAGAAAGCTTTATTATATAAATCTTTCTTTTTCTTTATGAGGGGAGGTGTTATGTATGATGTTTATATAATATTATAAATATTTTAGGAAATTATAAATGTTTCTTCACTTTAATATTTGCTTAAATCTTTATGTTTATCAGGAAAAACATGTTTAACTAGTGTCCTTGAATTAGGTTGTTTTGATCAATATGTTTTCTCAATTTGAAGGTCAAGGTTGAATTTTGTTTACAGTTAAAATTCCATTAAGATGACTCATGTTGTAGAACATTCTGTCATGTGACCAATCTTTATATATACCATGTTTGGTGGACATTTATTCAGTTTTGACATTACCATCAGTCTTGTAAAGAGCTATTACAGTTGTGAAAATTCATTCCAAATTCTAAGAAAGGAATTATTGTAAATATTCATTGCATTATAACAGTGCTCATAAACTTTTGGATTTTGGATTTTTAATTGACAATTTTGGAATTTATGTGAACTTATTCAGAGATTTTGGAATACTTCATTTTGACTTCAGCACATCATAACATTCAAGGACACAGTCGTGAATTCGGAACATTCTATATTTAGGACTTGTGATTAGAACAATCATTCTTATTGGATTATTAGGATTTCAAAACATATTACTGTAAGTGACTTTTTGATTTTTCATTTTAATTATCTAGTAATAAATTGCTTGTTGATTTTTACTTGATTTGTTGGTTTCACTTTCTTTCTGTTACATTTTTCTTAGACCATAGAGTCGTAACAATTCCATTTCAGGCAAAGGGCCAAGACATTCAGTTGAGACAAGCTGAAATTGGCTTCAAAGTCAAAGAGGTCTTTGTTCTGGCCTATATTCTCTCTTCCAAGATGCCAAATGTGTCTGAAAATGTGGAACAGTAGTCTTAATTGTGATCAGAACTTACTTCTCCTTGAAAAACCAAAGGATGAAGTTTGTTAGTTGTGATATGGAGGCTTTTAAGTGAGAGGTGAGTCTCCACTCACACCACTCCTGGGAAAAACTATCCATTTTCCCTCAAAGTTTTTGATCTAGTGGGTTTCCTTACCCAAGCAATTCTGTCCACCACTTGTTCAGAGAAATGTTTCTTTCAGGCAGTTGTTTGATATTGGCCTTGCATGCAGGTTCAGCAACTCTGGGTTTGGACAGAGAACCTGTGTAAGTGGCTGTTTTGGCAGGGCAGGAGAATGCAGGACTGTCCTCAGAATCTTTGTTACAAGATCAAGGCGGTAGTTGATTCACAACTTTTCTTACTTAAGGGACATAATCAGAATTAGTTGGCACTTGGATTTCCTTGCTTTCTGCAAGACTTTGGAAATCAGAGGGGTAAGGGGCAAGATCTGTTTATCAAAACCATTCCAATTCGGGGGGAAAGGGCATTGCCTGCACAGGCTTTGGGATCTGTGGCTGGTGAGAGGAGGTTTGGGAGCTTGTCATTCCTTATTGCATGGAGGTTCACAAGGCAGCAACTCCAGCAGGTATGGATCTAATTAAAGCCCGAAGCGTGAAAAGAACACACAGTGTGATTTAGCTGATCAGGACAGACAAGCTTGAAATAAGGGTTTTTTCAATGAGGTAGGATTTGTCCTTGTTGACTTGATATCCAAGATGAAGTAGGAGCTACAAAGAGATGCTAATCCTATGCTGTTGGCCTGTAAAGTCTACTGCCTGAGTGACATTGGGGACTCAACTCAAGGTATCTGTGCTGAACTAACTGTCCAAAGTTGTTGAAACAGCTTCAATCTTGATAAGGCTTGGAGTAAGATCCTGGTGGGGTTGTACTGACAGCGAGAGGAATGGGTCATCATGTCAGGTTCTGTCCCATTCCATGGTAAAATGTTGAAGACTTCTCCCCATCAGGTTGTAAGAAAATGGTAGCATGGGCATGGCATCATTTTCTGTGGAAAGGTTGTCAGAAGAGAAGGTGGGTCAAAAATCAGATGTTCTCTCCCCATATTATGTGCTGGATCACGGGGTCAGCATGATATTTGCCTCTGTGGTGGTCTGTTTTCTGATCACCTCTATCTGGTTGTGGAAAAAAGAGGTTGGATGATGGAGGCTGTGCTCTGAGGATGGGATTGTGATTGATTTAGCAGCATAGACATGGATAGGAATGCATTTTTTTAAATAAATAGCTGTGGCTATTGCATTAGTCTTGAGCTGCCCTACTGAGTATAGAAACTACACTTTTGATTGATTCCTGGATGTGTTTGTCAGTGGGATTCCCAGAACTGATTCACTAACCTTACTTTTCTTATCTTGGTCCAGCTGTCTCAGCTCAGTTGTCCAAGTCCTGGTGTCAAAGCGCTAGGAACTAATTTTATCTAGGAAAGCAACCCTTTTTGAAAATCAAGCAAACACCAATACTTTAACAAATGTATCAAACTATTTTGGAGGAAAGAAATGAATAACTTCAAAAAAAACAGAATCAACAGCAGTGACAGATATAAAACAAAAAGAAAATGGACTACAAGTTAAGGAACATCTTGAGCCTTAAAGGTTGGAGAGCAAAAATTTTAAACGTTCACCTCCAACCGGGTACCTATTCCATGTATACAGTACATTTTTTGCTAAACATGAACTAATAATTTGCCAAAAGTCACCAAAGTATGAGACAGAAGACCTTACATTTCTTCTCAATGACTGAGACACAAATGAAATACAGGTGTCTCTGAAACCTGAGCAACTTCTGGCTGAGAAAATAACAAATTCCGCAGAGGAAAGAAAAATGTGAAAAGGTGATGAAGAGCAGATTTATGGAAGTGGATGAAGAATGTTGCAAATTTTGGTTTAGAGTATACAAATGTAAAACATTGAGACACATAAAGCTTCTCAAAAAATATATGCAGAAAAACAATGGGAGATGCCCTATATACGAAGTGCCAGTACCTGACCTCAATAATTTTCTTTCAAGATTTTTCCTTTCCATTCATCAGAATGATGGCAGTGAATATGAGTCAATAACACTGTGAAGTACAAAAAGGCTAATATATTGTCTAATCTTGTAAATACTATATTGAAAGGATAATATATGAGCAAATAAAATTATGAATAACACATTTTAGATAATTTAACAATTTGTTAAAAGGGAAATGAATTTGTGAATGAGTAAATGAATGAATGAATGAAATAAGTAACTGGTTACCCACAATGCATGATGTAATGAACAAGACTCTTACCAGAACTGGCATGGACATGGTCTGGGGCTAGCCAGTATTTGAGGCCAAAGTCTGGTACTGGCTATCCAGGGAAAAGATCATTGCAGCCACTGTGGGTCTGCCTGTGATGATGGAATATCCATGACTGGTCCAGTTTGGCCACCATACCATGTCAATATAGACCAGATTGGTTGTGCTGTGATATGTTCTGGCTGTGGCAGCAGTCACCCCCCTTTCCACAGACAAGTGTGAGCACATGGTGCATATATGGTTTGAACTGCACCTGATACAACAAATACAGGTGGGGTGATTATTCCGAGCCAGCAAGAGAAAGATGCTGGAAATGATTCTTGTTACATGAAATAAATGATCATTTACTTCATATAACTTACAGAAAAGGTCAAGGATCAAGTTGAATTTTTAAGTGCTATAGACCATAGGGCAGGCAATTAGGATGGTGCCAACTAGCTTATCATATGATGCAGTTAGACAATTGAAGTGCAAAATATTCCTCTATGATGAAAATAAAGCAACAATTAGATTTAAAAAATGCATGGAGTATATTTCCCTCAGGTGAGAAAACTCCTAAGAATGGTTTGACTGATGAAAAGGATCCAAGAGGACTGGTATTTGTGAAGCCTAAAGATGAGTGTTCTGACCAGTCACAGGTTAAAGCAGTTACTAGCAATTGATGGGATTCTGTACCAATCTCTTTATTCAATGGGATATAACTCTCATCTAACTTCTGTTTCAGCAAGCAGTCAACTAGAAGTTTTATTGCTAAAACAAGATGAAAAATGTGGTGAATGTCTTTCTTAGCTTGGGAAGGGTGGATTTGCAAGGTAGTGGATGTTCTCTAAATGTATTATGATTGGGAAATGTATGTGAAGAAGAAATGGTAGAATTACTATTGTCATGCTTTTTATATCATATTTCTGCATTAACAAAGTACTGTGTCAGCATTTCAGTTGTCACTGAAGCTAAAACAACCATTATAGATAAATAATGAATTCACTCTTCCAAAAAAGTAAAAAAAATTACAAAAGGTTTTTATCTAGATGACTTCAATAATATAAAATTAAGGATTAACAAAGGTTGTGCAAAATACAGTGTATCCCATACAAACTGCAATATGACAAATCACCACTCCATATCACTCCTAAAAACATTTTACACAAAATTGTAACATAAAAATGACTGGTTGAAAAGTGATACTTAATATGTCTTGCCATCATAGAAAAGTACTGGGACAAAAAATAGTTCATTTCTCTTCCATGTAAGGACCTAAATTACACATACCCCGTATATACTCACTTACAAGTTGGATCCAACTGCAAACTGCGTAGATCCAGATCTGTGATCACATACTGTGCCAGCGGATCTCAGTCTATGCAGTTTTTGAGGAGTAATCAATCGAACAAATATAAACTCTGATCTGCTGGTGCATTATGCGATGGTTGATAAGGGTCTATGTTGTTTGCAGTTGGATCCAAATTATAAGCGAGTATATAGGGTAACCTAAAACTGATATACAATATATTACAGGCTATTCTTATTAAATCCTCATTCGTTAGAATTTAATAGTCAACATAACAACAAGATATGATAAGAGCAAACACTCCTCATTTATATTTATCTGTATATATATTTTAAAACTCACTTACAAAGACTTTGAATCTCTGGGAACAAATGTGCTTCATCAAGTAGAATTTTTTACCTGTGACATCATCACAGTTCAAACATTTTCAAGGCTGTATAAATTGAATTCCCTGATGTCCAGGACTAGTTCAATGTGTCAGTTAGGTAAGTGCCTCACAGCACGAATTAAGTCCTAGGCAAATGCATTTTTTTCAAAAATGAAAGTCAGATGTGCTGTTTAAAAGTAATCAATTCACTCTTTACTTATAAAGAACACTTGTTTACTTGTCCCTTGTTTTGAAAAGGAATTTACAACGGATGATGTTAAGAACATTCTTTATACACAACTGACACTGTTTAAAACATCAAAAGTTAAGCATGTGTTGTGTTTCATAGCAGACTGAATATTCCTGACATGGTTCATGATTACCTATCCTAGCTATGATATCGTAGTATTGACTGACATTTTCATAGGTCAACATAGGCAGGGTTTCTAATATTAGTACTATACGTGTTTGACAACAAATGTCAAATTGGAAGAACATTCGAGGACATCTACATGGTCATAAGTTGTAAAGTGAAATTTTGTAAAAAAATTCATTGATCAATGACAAACAGATAAGAAGTATTCATATTTAAAATAGCTTATTTATTAACAAATATTTGAAAACAAAAACATTTTGTGTAATAAACAGACTATGACCAGTCCATTTCAGCTGCAGCTTAGTTGTGTCTCAGTTGATTCTGGTAACTGAGTTTGAATTATAGGGTAGTAAGTGATGATAAATAACAAAACTTGTTTAGCTGTTCTTATTAATTTTCATTATGATGAATTTATTTTGCAATCTTTTTATTTTACTAAAAGTGCCAAAAACAAGGCAGAAATGGTGTCCTGGAGAGGTCTCTGAGTTGGAGAAGTTCACAGTACAGTGTACTATTTCCTTAGCTACTTGTCCTAGACAAGTGAGTGAACAAAACATTTGTACAGCCCTGATTTTACTTTTTTGCTCTCACAATTCTGACCTCCATTTTAACCCAACATACAAATCTGACACATAATAATAAAAGAAATTGTCTTAAGCAGAAATATCAAAGCACTTTATTTCAAATGTGGAATTAAACAACCATAGTGAATCTGAACTCTATAATCATGCAGGTTTCAATGGACCACAATCCAAAGTTTAATAGTGATATATTCCTTATGATGACAGTATCAGTTATGATGACATTATCAATGCGAACTGCAACATAGTAACAAGAATGAACTGTATCAAGCTGCTATAAAGACTAGATCTCACCAGCCCTTTTTCTTTCCACTAGTAGGGGTAGAATCCTCTCTTTGCCATTTGACCTCCACAGCCAGCTGTAATCCCCTGTGGGGAGCCTCTTTGTCTTGTACCTCATTCCTGTTTGGAACAATAGTTCACACAACTGGAAGAGAAGTTCTTCAAAATAAGTACAGAAGATAAGGATTTTATACAGCTGACATTTGTGCAACAAAAGCACTTTTCTATTGTCTTAAAACATGTATGGAAGCTACCATTAGTTGTAAACCCCTATGGATGCCTATTCATCTGGTACTTCATCCCTGTCTCACATAGCAGATGAGGATTTTATGCAATACTTTGTCAACTTTTCATGCAGTTCTTAAGCTGTTTTGTAATCTTTTTCCGTGCTCATTTGTAAATTTGCGAAGCCAAAATTTGTTAATGAACATTTTAACAAGACTGTCCACTTGTATCTTCTAAAATGCAATAGCAGATTCTATTATACATTTGTATACCTTGCGAAGCAGCCCCAGAAAAACTTGGTCACTATCAGCTGATACTTAACTCAACCTGGACTGTGCATCTTTTTGAAATCTCAATTTTAATTAACTTAAGAAAACGAATCATGATTCACTTAATTTATAAACATATTTATTGATTGATTTCCTAAACATGACTGCCATTTACAATGTTTGTCTTGTTACATCTGCAATATTTAAGTTGATACAACTTCTGCAATACCAACATTATTATACCATCTCAAAGCATATTATTTCAATTTCATATGAATAAATACATCTATTTAATAGGGGAAAAAAGTATAAATTACAACCTAGTCATCTAGTTTTAAGCTAAATGAAATCACCTTTTATTTTAAATTTCGATGTAACTGCATAATTCACATGATTAAAGATGAAGTTTTTAACTGGCGATAATAAAAGTCTGAAACAGAATCAAGATTATGAATCAAGATTCTGTTTCAGTTTTTAAAAAATGCAGCTTGGTGTGACACTAATGGCATCATTTAGGCCAATGCAAAATGAGTGATTCATATGCAAGACTGAAAAAAATCCTCATTTAACAGCCTGAACAAGTGAAAGAATTTTGCTTGGCAAATAAAATTTCTGATTTTTTGTCCGGAACTGTTACTGAATTATGAAGGAAAAACTTAGAAAAAAAAAGTTTCATAAATAAAAGTGGCCTATAAGATGTTCCAGTGTTACTGACCTGCCCAAGACCTACACGGTCTTCGCCCCACTCGGACGTATCTACCAACATCACAACACTGAAATAAAGGCAAGTCAGTGTCAGTAATGAGGAAAATTGCTCGTAGAATGTTCTCTATCTATCAGCATAGAAAATAAACAAAAAAATTCTACCATCGTTTAAAATTATATGTAAAGCAATGCAACAAGGACTGGGTATTGGCAGCTTACTCTGATATGATACATATCACAATATGTAACTTCTGATACACGATATGTATTGATACACATTTATTGCTATTTGAGCATGTCTAACTTAAAATTATTGTTGTTTTGGCATAACTTAAACCATATTACCATAAAATGTTCTATATTAGCCAGGTTATGGGAACACACTAGCTGCACCTTTAGTTGTGCAGACAGATGTTAAACTAAGAATAAGAAATGTAGCTCTGCATAATTGATTTTGTTTACGTCCTTAAGTGTGTGACTAACTGATTCATACAGAAAACAGATGTTTTATTGATTTGTTCCATTTATTGAACATAATATTTCATCAGCTGAGTGTTAGTTGGAATTTTAATATTTCTTGTCGAATCAATAAAGTTAAGAATGATTATTGGCTAATATATTGGTGTGTAATATCAGTATCAATCTATACCAGTTTATCGGTATACTGATTCAGCCATAACAGCAATAATGCATTTTGTTCACACGTCTGTGATTCCTATCAAAGGGTGGTGGGGGTTCTGCAGTTTCCTACATCTAAAATACACCTCACCCCAACATCTGAAAGATTACATACAGTATATAACACGTATGAAAGTAACATGAAATAAACTATGCTTAAATTTGAGAATATTTACTCCATTAGACAATGAAAAAGGGTTCTGTAATGCCAAAGAGATTCATTCATTCTTCACTGCAGTGCTTATCTGAATGTACAAAGCACAGCACTCCCTCACTATAAGGCCCTTCATTATAACAGTTTCTGATATGAGGTGAGTATGGTCATGGATCCCATTTCATTAAGTGGTAGTAAAATTATATGTTAACATGTACTTCATTATAAGTCAGTCTTACTATAAGCCAGTATACTCTATGACTCACATGGACAGTGTTATAATAACAGAGTACTGTATGTATAATGTCCTTCATCATAAGGCAGTCTCACCACAAGACAGAATACTCTATGGCTCCCATGGACAGTAATATAATGACATTGTACTGTATGTATAATGTACATAATTATAAGGCAGTCTTACTACAAGGCAGATACTCTATGGCTCCCATGGAGAGTGATATAATGAAAGAGTACTGTATTTATATCCACCTAAGACATAAGTTTTTGTGTACTGTGGTTCTAATATATATATATAACCTTTTAATGATTAGCGCTGATTTTTACCAAACATCTGTCCAAACATGGTTATGTTGCAAAAAGAATGCAAGGAGTAAAGACCTAGAACATGTCACTGAACATGGGTATACAATTTTCATGCTAGTCATTCAAAGATGGGTATACAATCTTCATGCTAGTGATTCAAACATGGGTATACAATCTTCATGCTAGTGATTCAAACATGGGTATACAATCTTCATGCTAGTAATTCAAACATGGGTATACAATCTTCATGCTAGTCATTCAAACATGGGTATACAATCTTCATGCTAGTCATTCAAACATGGGTATACAATCTTCATGCTAGTCATTCAAACATCGGTATACAATCTTCATGCTTGTCATTCAAACATGGGTATACAATCTTCATGCTAGTCATTCAAAGATGGGTATACAATATTCATGCTAGTGATTCCAAGATGGGTATACAATCTTCATGCTAGTGATTCAAACATGGGTATACAATCTTCATGCTAGTGATTCCAAGATGGGTATACAATTTTCATACTAGTGATTCCAAGATGGGTATACAATCTTCATGCTAGTGATTCCAAGATGGGTATACAATCTTCATGCAAGTGATTCAAACATGGGTATACAATCTTCATGCTAGTGATTCAAACATGGGTATACAATCTTCATGCTAGTGATTCCAAGATGGGTATACAATCTTCATGCTAGTGATTCAAACATGGGTATACAATCTTCATGCTAGTCATTCAAAGATGGGTATACAATCTTCATGCTAGTCATTCAAAGATGGGTATACAATCTTCATGCTAGTCATTCAAAGATGGGTATACAATCTTCATGCTCGTGATTCAAAGATGGGTATACAATCTTCATGCTAGTCATTCAAAGATGGGTATACAATCTTCATGCTAGTGATTCAAAGATGGGTATAAAATCTTCATGCTAGTAATTCAAACATGGGTATACAATCTTCATGCTAGTAATTGAAATAAAATAGTTACTCTAGGTCTTGTAATTTCACCCCAATATTTTAATGTCTCAGGGGTCAAGGCCAAATAAAATGGAATAGATGGACCGCTCAAACCTTTTTCATTTACTTGATCTCTCCAGTGTATTGTAGTGTCAACCAAAAAAATGACAATCAAGACAATTTATTCTGTTGCTTCAAGGTTTATATATGTTTGTCACAAATTTTAGTGTTCAAAATGGCAAAATATGAAATTTACAAATGTGTAGAATGATGTATGTAACTCAGGTGTGATAATCAAAGCATGTTAAAATGAAAAAAATGATAGCGGTGTTAAATAGCTGGTGAAAATCATCCTGAATGTTCAATTAATCATGATCCACATAATCTCTAGTTCAAATAATCCCAATTCCAAAACTAATCTTGCACAGAAAAACAATTTAGTGGTGACCAAAAATTGTTCATGTAACGTACTGAAGTGTTAGCGGATTTTGTGAATCAAATCAAGCATCGGAACCAGAGTTGGGTTTATGTTTTAGAGCTACCGTATTTTGGTGTGTATAACGCGCACCGATGTATAACACGCACCCCGATTTTCGACCCAAAATGAGTGGAAAAAATGTAGTTCTGCCATATAACGCGCATGTGATATAGTACATTTTAAAATAGTGACTACTGGTATTTCGCTCCGTTTTCATAGTGCATCAACAGTCGGTCATTTTGGATAGTCAATAAAAATGTGGCAATATTGAAATTGTATCTCCGATTTTATGATTGGCCCTTAAAAGGGCCCTTTAAAGGTTCGTCTAGTTGATAAAGTTCAATCTATTGCATCAAATCCCTTTTTTTTTAGTTCTTGTGTATAATGCGCACCCCCGACTTAAGATAATAAAATTAGGTGGAAAAACTGCGCGTTATACACACCAAAATACGGTAAATGATAAATATGGTAGTGGCACAATCTGGGACAAATATCAATAGTGTGTCATGTGGGTAGGGTCCGGCACTATGTGTTATTTTGTAGCAACACGGTGTTTCATTGTGTTGTGTAAATTATTTCAGCATCCAAATGACACAAAAACTACAAAATGGATGGAAATTTGTGATTTCAAAGTGATAAATGTAATTGAGTAGGAAATTCGATAATGCCTATTGGAATACTGATTTTTTAATGGATTAGACTAAGGCAATGGATACAAGATGTCTATGTTGATGATGATAAAGTGACAGTGTCGTCAGTCAAATCACTATGTGTAAAGTTTTATCTGATATGAGGGAAATAAACATTGAAATAATTCAAGAGAATTACTGTTATCAGTATTGGTATCTCAACAACAAAGTTTATATTGGAAAAATGACCAATGAAATCATGTGTTCTCAGCCAGTGGTCAGCAGTGTGTTGAGCGTGAAGACACACTTGAACGGTCAGTATTAGGAATTACAGTACGAGACTAATATATTTTTAATAATTTAATGTGTTGGTAGTAACTAGTCTAGCTTGCTGTTATACTCAAAGAAATTTTACCAGTCCAAATTTTGATAGAGAGATTTTTGTTTGTTTGGTCTTCTGATCTTCACTGGAACCCAGCTGAACCACAACTGCCAAAATGGCAGATTTCACCCCTATTTATAGGTTTTTGGAACACACTTGGTGAAATTCAACAACACAGTTTTCACAAAATATTAATAATATGGAAGAATTTGGAAAAATATTAACACGGGTGTCCTCTTGTGGAAAGTCGAACGGCCAATACACAAAGTGGTAAAAATGGTGCCCGATTTTGAATAGTAAGAACAACACACGTTTCACAATGAATTGTAAGCAGAATAAAACTTGAACACGAACAATTTCATCACACTGATGAAGAAAAATTATGAAAATACATGAGTATTACCTTAAATCTTGAGAAAAATGGATACAATTGCTTATTTCTCTACTCAGAGTAGAATGTTAAGTGAAGACAGTTTACATTACTATCATGTACAAACTGGGCTTCAAACATATTTTCGCAGATGACAAATATTTGAACAAATCATTCATATATGATATACCCATGTAAAAATTAAATTTCTTATATACAAAATTCATCCTTAAAAAACTCACTGGCAGTTAATATTATTAGCATTTGAAATCGAGGTACAAACATTCCAATATGAGGGGAATGTAAACATAAAAGAAGATTATATATCTTCATGCATAATGATATATGCAAGTGCACTTGATAAGAAAATAATTTGACAGGTGTCAGGTTTGTTTCAATATGTTGTGAAAGTGATGCTGGCTTTGCCCTCTTAGATTTGGAGCCCAAATGTCTCCTACCTACACCCCACGAACACATTTCCCTTGAAGCAACTAAATTTATATACCTTTGCACCATTAATAAAGGGATATCGTCTTTCCTTAGGAGATTGATAGACTAAGTAATGACATGAAACTTATCAACAATTCATCATGCAGTAGGAAAAGAGGATCGTAATGTAGAAATAAAAAGACTCGGACACCTATTTTGTCAATGATTACCTACCTGAGGTTAATTGCCTTGTGATGTAATAAATTACAAAGCAATATTCCAGATCCCAAAAAGTTATAAGGTTTCCATTTTGCCCACTTCTTTGTAAAACAGTGAAGCCTGTCTATTTGAAGGACATCAGATGGGACCAAAGTGTTGTTTTTATAAGTGCTAAAATGTCCTTTATATGAAAGTGTCCATTAGGGTAGTCTGATTTTGTAAATTCAACACTTACTGTGCAGTTCAAAATGATATAATCATTACGTTGTAATGTAATAAACATATTTTACCTAGGTGTATCATAGCACCAAGAACTCTGGGAGAGAATGACGGTGAAATCACATGGATGTGAATTCTGTCTCTCATTCAGTAATGAAAAGAAAAAATGTCAACTACCGTATTTCATGTATTTTTTAGTACACGAAAAAATAATGATTTTTTTCAGAGTACGAAAAATTATATGTAAAAAAAATATTATTTTGGAGTACTAACCGTGTACGAAAAATAAAGGGTTCGGACCTAAACAAGATCTACCGTTATGTGACACACGATGCTGGGCAACCTAACATCACTAACGCAAAAATAAACATACATTGCTTTGTCTAATTTTGCTCTCAACCTAATTAGTTTTTAAATACCCCAAAAGACTTTTGTTGTTATCAATGAATATGTGTAAGTGTGTGTGTGAGAGAGAGAGAGAGGACAACGTGTCGGTGTGTACTAGATATTGTCTTCTTACAGCAACAGTAACCTCATTATGAAATCAATAAAAAATAAAATAACTCTAACCTTTTTCGTTTCTAGTGAATGCGTGTACGAGAGAGAGATGAAAAAGTGTTCTGTCTGTGTGTAAGATCGCACGCAGAGCTGCATTTTATTTTAAGTTGTTGGAGAGAGAGGGGTTGCAATGTGATTTTAATCTTTATTGTTCAGTTACCTGTCGATTGTGTTCTTCCTCATTTACACACGTACAAGGGCACTATTATATTCCATTGGCAATTAAAACCTGAATAAATAAATTGTTCTTGTTGTAATTAGGATGTCCATTGTCACAAAAACCATGTGGCTATCCAGAGGTATTACATGATAATTAAATATGCCTTGACCTTTAGCTTTATCATTTCCAGTAAATACCGGATTGAAGACCAGATTCGCATTGACAGTTCAAATTAGTGAGGCTCTCAGTAGGGAAATGAGGCTACCCATAGGGTATTGAAAAGGTTTCCAACAAAGCCATTGTCTCAGCAACAGTATTGACGTATCAGTTGGAAAATGACAATAATAACAGCTGTTGGTTGAAAACTGTGATTTTTGCCATTCAAAATAAATACGAATGGCAAATGCATTTAGTAGCCAATGGAATATATATATATATATATATATATATATATATATATATATATATATATATATATATATATATATATATATATATATATAGAGAGAGAGAGAGAGAGAGAGAGAGAGAGAAAGAGACAGACAGACAGACAAAAGAAACGAAAATACGTGTACGTGGCAATATATATTATAATACAAAATGGTATTATTTACAAACGTATATTCTGCGATCCAACCATAAGCGAATAAACAAAAAAATGCAATCAAATTATGTAATGAAAAATTCAGAATGTTCAAGAGTTCTATAAATCTCCCAGCTCAAAGCCCTCAAACCATTCATCATCTTCGTTGCTAGAGAGATTTTCCAGTGGAGCGGCATTGTCACTCCTTATACAGTGGTCCTCCCTACCATTAACTGCATTTGAAAGTCCAGTTACTTTAAAACTGCTAATTATCATGTCCTTTTTCTTCTTTAACTCCTCATTGGCTTCAAAAATCCAATCGATCATCTGCTGCTATGAAGGGGCTGGAATTTTTTCAGTCGTCTCTTTACCAGCCTCCCTGGTTGCAATACTTTTGGAAGTTTGGTCCTTCATATAACTTGACCATTTTTTCCGCAGCAGTCCCTTGAACAGTTTATTTAAATAGACGTCCAGTGGCTGCAGTTTACTTGTGCATCCACCGGGAATTACCACCATTGTTGTTCTTGATTTTTTCATGGATTTTTTAACTCCATCAGTCAAATGGCCACGGAATGAATCCAACACTAGGAGAGAAGGTACGCGCTTCGTGTGTGGTTTCCAGACTTCGTCAATATACTCCAGCATGAGGTGTTCGTCCATCCAGGCTTTTTGTTGAACCTTCACTACCACTCCCTTGGGGATCTTTAGATTTTTTAATTCTCTATTTCCCCGAAAGATTATCATTGGTGGTAACAAGTCACCAGATGCCAGGCATGTCAAGACGCAAGTTAAATGGCGCTTGTCACTGCCAGTACCTCTAACACACACCTCTTTCGTTCCGACTCTATCAATTATCTTCCCGGGTACCAAGTCGAAATACACGGGTGTTTCATCCATATTTCCAATTAAATGGTCCTCAAATTCCTACTCCTCCCGCATCCTTCTCATATATTTCGTAAAAGAGTCTATTTTTTCCTCCAGGTCTCGTGGTAGTTTTTGAGATATGGAGGTTCTGCATCTCAGCGCAAGTCCATTTCGCTTGAAAAAGTTATCGACCCATCCTCTCAAGCCCTGAAACTTTGGGTTTTCCTCCTGAATAACAGTAGCCGCATAATTTTGTAACATTTCAATTGTTACAGGCACGTGATGGTCCCGCATACACAGCAACCAGGATACAATTTCCTGCTCCTTCTCGTACGAATACGTCAAGGGTCGACCGGCACCTGGGATGGATTTTTTTTTTTCCTTCGAATATTTGTCGAAAATTCCATTTTCATACAGTTGGACAAAGTACTCGGTGTTAGGTGGTACTTAGCAGCTATGGGCCTAATTCCACATAGTTTCGCCTCCTCAACAATTCTGATTTTATCAGTAATCTCCCATTTCTTGTACTTTCCTCTTACTGGCGACTTGGTAGTACCAGGAAACTGGTTCATGTCTCGCAAATCTTTGCTGTAGTCCAGCTTGTCTACTGCAAGGTCAGGAACAGCATCATTGGGCTCCGTTTCACTAGCAGTTTTTGGTACGCTGGTGTTATCTACTGCAACTATGTTTAATTTGTGCAGTTCAGCATCGTCTTTTTCTATGGCGATTGCCGCAATAGCGAGAACAGACAACTGACGGGCTTCACCGTTGTCTTTTCTAGGCCATCCCGGTCCAATCTTCTGCTTTTCTTTCGGTGGTTCAGCGCATTTAGGTGTCGGTGGAACAAAGGTCTCTCCCTTTGGCAGGGGTTTGAAAAAATTTAATAATGAAGACATCTCCAAGCAAGAACAGTACAAGCCACTTAAAATATATTATATAAGAATCGAATTCGCTGAGTCAATGACTTTCGCATTTATGATTGAAAATGGCTAGGTTTTTAAAGTTTTTATTGCATTGCTATAATGAAACAATGAGACTAATTGCCCATTGGCATGTACTGACACACTTTAGCATGTACTGAGATATTATTTTTATTGGATAACAAAACATCAAATCGCTTCTGAACTCGTTTTAACATGCGCATGGTGCTTTGTTACAGTGACCGACTTAATAAAGAGCACTCATTAACAATGTTGTTTAAGGATTATGTACTGTAAAGGCCATTGTCCAGTTGTTAATGAATAGCAGCAGATATTATAATGACAAAAACAGATCATACACATCAATCATTATATTTTCTCGCCGATAAAGAAGACAAAGAAGGGCGGTTCGATGAATGAGAATAGATTATCAGTTAACAAAACAATTACCCTTTCCAAATGAGATTATCAAAGGCCTTTGTACACGATTATAAATGGTGATTAATTCTTTATTTCTTTATGTCATGTTTCATTATTGGATGCCTCAATTAAACATTTACGCGAAGTTAGCAACATAAAGCACCTTAATTGTAAATTAGTTTAATCTCTTATTCGTTGTTGTAAAAATAAAAAGGCAATATTTTCGATATATTTTGCAAACGTAAATCTTCACAGCGGATCTTTTTTATGTACGAAAATTTAAAGGATTTAACGAAAAATACTAAGTACTATGTACGAAAAAATTAGATACATTTAATTAATTATTATTTTTATAGCTATATGGTGTACGAAAAATTAAAGGGTACGAAAAATAACATGAAATACGGTAAACATACATGAGACATTGGGAAATCTTTTGCTATTACCATAAATCAACTGCCCTGGCTTTCTGTTGTGGAAAACTGATTTGATCTCAACAATTGTGTCTTACTGAAACAAGAGGCCCAAGTGGGTCTGGTATTGCTCAACTGGGTAGTTGACACATAACAGTTGTGAATGCAAATTCAAACATATTAAAACTGTGGAGCGGAAAGAAAAACTTGGACCACATAGTTGAGATATTGTCTATTAATGTTTGAGTTATCTATCTTCTTTCCTAAACCAATTATGTAGAATCACTTTCTTGGCATAAAAAGGGCAAGTCATTTATACAGCCAGCATTCTCCCCTGGATCTCTCCCTGCCCCTGGGGCCTATGCCCCGATTCATAACTTAGAAACTGTTCATAGTTCCACCCTTAAAGTACATACATTTTCTTAGCATTAAAAGGAAAGTTAATCAGTGCAGTCAGCATGGATTACTGGGTCTGACCTTACCCCCCTGGTGTCGCAACTTGGAAACCATTGAGATCCCCACCCAAGAGAACTGCAGTGGCTCAGAGGTTAAGGCAGTGAACTCAAGACCAGAATGTTGCATTTTCGATTCCCACCATTTAACCAGCCTGAAGCCTTATAATATGCATGGATCTTGCTCATAATTGAACTCATCTGAAATTTTAATGATACAAGCCTACATACCAAATCTGATCATAATATGATCATAAATATGGTCTCTAGAGTGTTCACAGGCTCAATCAACTAGATGCAAGATCACCTTATTAAAATGCATGGATGTCACTCATACTCAAACTCATCCAAGGTCTTGATGATATAAGCTCACATACCAAATCAGATCGAAATCTGATCAGAAATAAAACCCTAGAGTGTTTGCAAACAGCACAACTGACAAAAGCCATACCATAAGCTCACTTGGTCTTTGGCCTGATGAACTAAAAATTTACTCACCAACATACCCTTTTCTTTGAATGTTTAACAAAAGGAGTCCACGATCTTCCACATGTGCAAATTTAATGAATTTTTAAATACTCATTCAGCTATTATTTTTATGCGCAATTAGTGACAAGGTACTCTCTCCCAAACTTTTCTCCATAATGACCATTAATTGGGGATAAATATTAAACTAAAAGTAGCGCAAGAAAATGCACACCAAATTATCAATTGTTAGTGATTTTGGATTGCCTGGACCCTTAACTATGTAAAAATATAATTTTTGTAAACAAAGTTAAATATTCCAACATTTGACAAGTGATCATCATTAAGACAACTTTCCTTGTTCACCAAGCTGGATCACTGCACATTCAACATGTTTCCTCTCAAATACAAGGGAACAACCAGTCCAGGCAATACAAATGTTACTATTCAAAAAAGTAAATACCTACCCATCACTTCCATTATCATTTGTATAAAGGTAGTCTTCCCCAACAGAAGAAGCATCACCCCTCTGATGGATTTCCCAGGGAGCAAGGCCAGAATGGTTTAAGGACCTGAAAGGATTTTTTGAGGAAGCAGAACTGGATGTAGAGCTGGTAGGTAACACGTTTGTTGTCCCTGTGAAAGGTAAATCCCAGTGTTAAGTAAGGTATACATTTTTTTTAATTTCTCTACCCTAACAGAATGAGACCCAAGAAAAATTCTGGGTTCTATTGATAAATAAAAAATTGAGTAATATCAATGCAGTGGAAGAAAAAAAAGTACATTTGTGTCTGTAAAACAAATATGTCCCGTCCCTACTGCAACCAAGAAAGTCAAAATCAATATTTGTGGGTAACTAATTTCGTGGATCTATCATTTACAAAAAAAAAAATGATGCCGACATTCATTTCCATGCATTTGCGAGCAAACAGGTTTAATCCGTACTGCAGTAGCTGATTAATTAATTTATTCATTGCTAACATCTGACATAAATGCAGAGATCTTAAAGAAAATGCTGACTTCTATGTCCAAACATGTCTGGGCTAACACACATTTAATACCACTATTGTAATCTTAAGTAATTAGGTTATCAAGGGTTCTTAAAAACTGCTATCAAAGCACAAAGTTCTCAACAATTTGGGATTAGGTGCTTGAACAAAGTCAATGACTAAACCTTTTTTTTCCCAAAACAATCTTTGCCATATATAAACAGTTCTGCTGAAAGTGAATTTCATACCAAAAGTTAAAATCAAAATGTCACAGACACAGTGGTTAAAGAGTGGAAAACTTGAAGTAAAATCTCCTATACTATTGTGGGCCTTCCTGATCCTAAGGAGTGCTCTGATAGGATAGAAGCTATTTCTCTGCAAACTGCAAATGATGCTGTTGAAACCCTCATGATATCCCAGACTTCCCATAATCATAAATGAGGCAAGTACATATCATACCAAGACCACACTTGAGCTAAAATTGCAAGATACTCAATTTAAAATGGAATTTCCAAAGCAGCAAGAAAGTTCAGCGCCGAGCTAAGGAAGAAAGTCACCGAAACAACAGTGTGCAGTATGTGGGATCAATATATTAAACTCAAGAAAACTGGTGCAGCTGACACAACAAGCCTGCCAAAATCGCCCCATGGGGAACCCCTTGTTGTTGGGTGACCTTGACCTTGACCTTGTCATCCAGAATTGGATCCGTAAAGTTCAGATGAATGGCGGTGTTATTAATGCACATATTGTGATGGCTGATGCTGAAAGAATTGTTACAAAATATGCTAAACATAACTGGAAAGATACAGAGGACACATTAGTACTAGTAAGTCATGGGCAAGATCTTTATTGAAGAGGATGTGCTTTGTAAAGCAAATAGGAACAAAAAATGTGAAAATTACCAGAAGATTTAGAGGATATTAAGTTAGAGTTTTTGAAGAAAGTGCTGACTGTGATAAAAAACAATCATGTGCCAGACTTGTTGATAATATATTGGGATCAGACCAGGTGTCAACTTGTGCCAGGCAGTGACTGGACAATGGAAACAAAAGGGTCTGAGCAGGTGATCACATCTGGCTTGGACGATAAAAGATAAAGAACACTTTTGCTTGCTATCACCAAATCAGGCCTGCTACTGCCACCCCAGCGGATCTATGCTGTAAAGACAGATAGGTACTTTCCACAAAGAGTGAAATTCCCAAGTGACTGGGACATGACATTTACAGGAACTCACTAGAGCAACGAGGATTCCATGACTCATGATGATGTATGGATAAGTTGCAACCCCCAGATTTAACTGTTAAAACTTTTACAAGGAGGAATTCAAATCACAATTTCATGAGTGGTATTTAACACAGGTGATTAATCAGTTAAATTAAGTGGAGGACAGTGGAGATATACATTCAGATCAGGTCTCGGATGACCTGAAAACATCTACCCTTAAGCCAATTCACACAAAGTGGCTTATCTGCACACATGATGAAGTAGAACTTCAGAGAGACTTGATTGAAATGGGCTTTGAGAAAGCAGGACTAATTTGATGATTATTTATTTAGCAGGTAGTTGATATCTGCAAAAATGTACTTATAAATGAGAATAATATGGGCTTCGGGAAATAAAGAAGGGGACAGACAGTGAGTAAATCTGCATTTATTACTATACATCAGGTAAAGGCATTACAATGTTATACAAGTTTTCATGTTCATGAAATTTTGCATTCAAAATTGTAATCAATCAGTTTGTGTTCCTCGTCATTCATGTACTTATCCTACTGTATCTTTCACATTATCAGCACTATAGATAGCTGTGGTATTAAAACAAAGAAAGAAAACAGGTGATAACTTTTCCATTGCAGATGATGGGGGTGGGATGGGGGGTGGGGGTGGGGATGAATGTCAGCTTGATTGATATTTTGTTGTGACTTTCAATTCATGGTCTAGCTCACCCACGAAAATGACAAAAATTGGAATCTCAGGAATTTAAAGTGTTTCACAGTATGTCTGCCCCGTGTTTAATAGTTCTCTGGAGGGCATGGTTGACTCTGGAGATTATTCACCAATAGGTCTGAATGACCTGGACTTTTCATCAAGGTATGTGGTTTTGAAGTCAAGTTACTGTGGAGACACCATTATTTTCTTATCAGAATTACCATGACCATGACCTCTGACCTGTAGACCCCAGAATTTATAGGTTGCTTTATTACCCTAAGTGCAAGCCATCCACAAACTTTGGTCAAGGAATTTACTCTAGAATAAAAATTATTCTCTAAAATCTATTTTTCTTTGAGCCACAATGACCCTGACATTCAAGCTTAGGACCCCCAAATCAACAGACCTCTTCCATACCTTAAGTACAAGTTCTCCACAAACACTCGTTAAGGTATGTGGTCTAGAACTTATTATGCAAAAATCAGGTTTCTTCTTTCAGTCACAGTGGCCTTCACCTTTGGACCCTAAAATCAATAGACTTCTTCCTTACTCCAAGTGCAAGCCATCCACAATGTTAAGTCCACGTCTGTGACGCAGAACTCATGTCACTGAGTATAAACCATTTTTCTTCTTTCAGTCAGAATGACCCTGACCTTTGACCTTTTGACAAAAATATCAACAGACTTCTTTCTTACTCAACATGCAAACCATGCAAAACTTTGGTGAAGGTCATACTTGGCAACCTTCTACACAATGTTGGGGTTTTTCTCAGACACAAAAAGTGTTTTGTGGTCCGGAGGGGGAGAACCATATATTTGTCATATATCACCAACACACACGTGTACACGCTCACATAATGACAACCATACAGATGTTAAATAACAAAATACACAAAGTTTCTGCCTTTAAAATCTATCGGACTGTGGAATACAGTATTAACCTGTAGTGATTGACTCTGCTGCTCTCTGCAATTCATTGGATGGTTTGAAAGTGATGCAGATGTCATTACTGTTCATCTTTGCACTCATTAAAGACAGGATGGTGCTGTTGTTCAAACTTCCCTGAAGATCTTGCTGAATTTTTCCAAGCATTGAAAATGCTCTTTCTGCATCTGCCCTAATGCAGGGTGGTGTTAGTATGTTGACATGTGTCATATACATTACTCTCCAATGACTAATGTTGGTGTTTGCAGTATGTGAAAAGTATAAAATGCTCTCACTTGCTGCTGAGATTCACAAAGTCCAACTCCATCAGCCAGGAGTTCTGAAATTTAGTTTTGCCTGGCTCTGCTCGCTTCACACATGGCTCATCCTTCCCTAAGTTTCAACATTTGTCTTCAAAAAGGAATTACATTGCCATTGTTTGCTTTACCATTCCAACCACCGAAGTAATCACATTTTGCAGTTCATCCATGTATTAAAATCTGACTTCAGAGAAATATTGCTGCTGATCACAGACTAGCCAAGAATCTTTAAGAACTATGGTTTAAACATTTTTATTAAAGGCAACTAAGTGTAATAACTTTTGTTTCTTCAACATGCATTCCTGACTTACTGAACTTCAAACAAATTGAGTTGTTCCACTTTGCGTACTTTACCTTTGCAAATGGGCTCTCCCATGGCAGTGCAAAAAGGAATACCAAACACAAAATCACCTTAGCTATTGTCAGTTCATTAAGTAATATGTGGAGTGGTGTTTGTTTATCTCCCACTGCCTTTACCTTATAATCAATTCTATGACAATTAACTGTATAAATGCCCAGGGGTGATAGCATTAGGAATGAAACTATGCAAATCAAACTGTTTACTGTTTATACAGGAAACAGGTTACAGGCATATATCATGATGTCAAGAAAGGTCTCTCTTTTTTCAAAAAGATTACTGAAAATCACTGCTGTTAGAAACATGACCATGTCAGAGGGAGTAAAAATTTGTGGTTTTCACACGACACATGATCTGGTAGGTACGGAAGGTACATGGTCCAGAACTGAATTTTGTGTGCAGAAACCATTTTTCTTCATTAAGTCAGAGTAACCTTGACCTTTGACTCCAAAATCAATAGGATTATTATTTAATCCAAATACAAGCTATCCACAATGCTTTGGTCCATGTCTGTGATGTAGAACTAATGTTATTGTCTATAAATGATTTTTCTTCTTTGAGTTACAGAGACCTTGCCCTTTAACCTTTTGATCCCAAACTTGATAAGCTTATTCCTTACCCAATGTGCAAGTTATCAATAAAGTTTGCTAAGTTCTGTGTTGCAGTGGTGGACAAATTAGTATTCCATGCACCTGGGACTATCAAATTTTGTTTTTGGACTACTTAACTGTATGAGTATGATTCTAAAGTCTGTGGGACTACCGACTGCATCTGATGCTTTTTATTTTTTACTATGCAACCAACCCCCCCAACCCCCTTCCAGTTTATACCCCCTTCCGATTTTAAAAACAAAAAGCCTGAAGGATATAAAAAAATGCACAAAACTTAGTAATTTCATTCATTAATTTATAATTTCTAACCCAGTTATCAGCAGGGGGTTCCTAACAATGTCGTCACCTCCACATTTGAGACCAAACAGAAGTTTCCAATTTAAATGACGAGAATGCACAGTCATTTTCTGGTTCGTAGAAATGTCCATTTTCAGTGGGGTCTTTGGATTACACATATGTAGAAGGTAAACACTGCATCATCTGCATCCAGTATTTTTAATTTCTAGTTCTAATATTTCCCAAAAAAGACTGAAGAAAAAAAAAATGGAAAAAATATGCTCTCGAACTTGAAAACATGCACAGTAAGTAGTTTGAAGAACTGTAAATTTAGTGTACAAATTCATCAAAATAGACTTGCCCACATAAATATGGATGCTTTGTTAGCATAGAAACTCACATTTGGTTTGATATGGACCCCCTGGCAACAATTGGGTTTGAAATTATAGATTAATGAATGAATGTGACAAAGATTTGTGCATTTTTTTAATCCTTCAGACTTTTCATTTTAAAATCGGAAGGGGGGTACAAACTGCCAGGAGGGGTGCTGAATACTACAGTATAGCAGTAAGTATAAACTGCAGTGCAGCATTGTGGTTTAAAGACCCGCATAGGCCTTTTATCCAGGCTTAAAATTTTATTTTCATTTGATTTGTAATTTAAACTATATGTTTATTTCTTTTATTTATTTTGCTAAAAGTAAAAACCGATTTTTATGTTTCAAGTATGTGTACTTTCTTGTAGTCATAGGTCAAAAACAGTTTCACTTGATTGACAAGTTTAAATTACAGATATTTGAGTGCTGAATGTTAACAACAACAACAAAATAAAATTAAAAAAACATAATTACATAAATCATTTTATGTACATGGAGTGTTTTTGTCTATTTATTATTCTGAACCTTGTACCACCTTACAATTGTATCTGTCTAAATGTTTTTAATGGTGCATTAAATGGAAATGTTTATCAATTAAAGATGTAGGCTACCAAAATTTCTTGTGGGCAAAATAGTTTCTCTTCTGGTAGCCCATCAGACTACCACATATATTTGAGATTTGTCCACCCCTGTGGTGCAGAACTGAAGTTGTCATGTGAAAAAGAGAAGTTTACGGACAGATTAACTGATAAGGTCATAGCATAACAGCATAAAAGGCTGATCCAAATTGGTGGAAGTATAAAAAATGATTGGCCTTGATGCCAGAATGCTCCCATTCAAAATCTGTAAAATTCTGTTTGGAATATTTTGAAGTCATTTGAAGGTGTTTCTAGTTTTAGTAGCAATGGTCATATTTGATCATTATCATTTATAAGAACTTAAAAAACTTTAATATACTGAGGGCTGTTCCAGTAAAACATATACCCCCCGGGGGGAAGGCACTTTCAAATTCAACCAACCCACAACAGAAGCAATTTTTTTAAAAAAATGATCCACCGTCTGATGTGTTTTAATCTAAAAACATTGCCCCCTACAGAAGCGTATTATTTTACATAATAGTGGGCGGTAAAAGTGATTTTAATTTTGGGTTGGGGACAGAAGCGATTTAAATGACAGCTGACCCGAGGTAACCTATACTGAATTCTTATATATTATATAATCCACTGCATATTTTTATTTGTATTCATACTTTATAATCAATCATCTTTTGTTCTTTTGTTTGTTTGTATGACGGGCATGTATGTTTCTGCTACTGTAATTTTCTTGGTCCCTTATTATTTGTAGATGTGGTTCAGTCACTTAATACCTACTAATTTAATGTCCATGAATCTAGATTTTACAATAGGGATTTCTCTTATAATGCAGAAATCATGAATGTGCATCTTTACTTAACTGTCATTCGTTATGACTATGTATGAGTGCTTATTTCAGTGATCACTATGTTTTGCTTACATTTCTTTGTTCTTAGACATGCTGCTTTTGATTTGCATGATAGTTAAATCTTGTATTGCTTTAAATGTACTGTCAGATGCTGTGATTTCTTTTTATGCTTTTCAATAAATGTATTTGTAAATAGATATTACTTGACTTGTCAGAAGAAGAAAAAAAAAAAATACTAATGGAAGTGATGTCATTTCTGCCTACTTTTATAATATATAATTTCTTGTAAGAAAAATATATTTTTAGTGAGTGATATGTCTGATTTTTATGCCTTGTTGCATGACTAATATAAAACAAAAAAAAAAAGAAATATAGCATGTCAAACATTGTTCATCATCATCCCTACTGATCAGATTATGATTATCATCAATGCCGATCAGTTTTCTACCATCATCAGGCCACAATATATTAGTTCTTAGATTTTCATCCCAACTGCCCCTCACTGGATGTAGTTAAAATATTTGATACAATGGCTGTCCCTGTCCTGAAAAAAAAAAAATTGTTTTAAAAAAAAAAACTTCACAACCCGCCCCAAATTAGATTAAAAAATGGATGAAAATCTAGGAATAATTTTCTTGACCCCAGTGTACTCTTAAAATCAACATCATTGCAGTTCTCTGTCTCTGGTCAACAGCAGCATCAGTGTTACTTCTATGATTTTTCAAAACAGGGCTAACACCCCCATCCCTTTTCCAAAAGTGGGCCAATTCTAAATTCCATGGGACAAAGTTGGCCCCCTTCCTTGAGAAATATGATTCTCACAGAAGAACATATTTCCAGTGATTGCAGCATCTTCAAAACAGGCAAGCACAAGGTTATTGTGTGGTTTATTGTATCTAAGCAATGTTTTTGGCTTGTATACTTGATCCACGATTTAAATAATATTTACCAATTGCATTTCTTTTTGATGGTGTTCATGTATGTGAAGCATGGGTATAATGAAGTGTACATGTTAGAATGGCAAGTAGAAGAGAGTTATAAAGAAAAAATGATTTAATTTTTAAAATAACGAGAAAAATGGAAAAACAAGAAAAACAAGAATACAACTTTTTGAAAGAACTTTATAAACGACTCAAATTGGTGTGGACTTCAACAATACCATTACAGAACAAAAGCGCAGAAGAAGCAAGATTTAGTCAGGCCATTAATTACCTGCTCAAAAAATTTTTTCACAGCTTCTGCCCATAGAGCTGCCACATGATCAGCTGAATTTTATGTGCCTGTCTATTGTATTGGTCCTATAGTTTGTGCATCCTACAGTAAAAGTGATTGTATTTCTGTGTTTTACACAGTTTACACAGCATCCCCATCTCTGACTTTTCTAACCACAACCATTCCCCATGTCAGTTTGACTGGAAGTTGTGCACGAAGTTTTGCTTTGTTGCTTGCACTTGCTGCACTGCTATGTTCGAATCATTTGATTACATTTCAACAAGAGATTCTCCCTCACTGTTTCTTCGTTTATAATAATCCTGCAAAATTGTTTTTGATATTTCTGAGCAAACTTGCATGTTCCTCCTGACTTAGCATATGCCAAAGCTGCTGGCTACCATTTACAATACAGTGCAACTGTAAAATATTTCCCCATTTCATTTTCACCTAGGTAATGAGCTTCTAAGCAAAAAATACATAACAGGAGATGTGTCACAGGATGAAGCCGGGTGAGGACTGGATTAGTGAAGACACCGAAAGCAACTGCGTTAATAAGATGTTTATTTATAAACGCAATTTAAAGATGAACAAATCTGACACCATTATAACAAAAAGATAAGGAAAATTATAAAGTTCCTAACATGGAACTATCAACAACAAGTAACTCAACGAGAAAAATCAAAGATGAATTTAACGAATGGAATTTTAAACAAACGTGAATAGCATCCTATCACCAATCAACAAATAAGAGTATATGATCTACACCCCAATATAAACAAGGTCTTATTAAGTACCAAGGGTGACCAAAGCATGTGATTTATGCACTTAACAATATGATACTCATCAATTTATCAATTCATCAAGCGATATTGGTATATGTATGAATTTATGAATATATCGTTCATATAACGAAACTGAAATGGGAATGCATGAAATTATGAATCTATCACACATATAGCGACATTGAAATGGGAATGAATGTAATTTTGCACAGATAGCAATATTGAGATAACAATAAAATGGAACACGCAATAAATATAACTATCGTGGCGCCCGTTTGACAACCAAGATGTATCTCTGGTTCCACCCGCTCTAGTCCATGGTCAAGGAGCCACCACGCATGGTCCACCCCTCCCAGCCTGTTGAAGGATCCCTCGAGAGCCTTCACATTAACACAGACCCGTTGGTCGAGAAGACTTGGTCCCTCGCATCGAGAAAACCAGTACACTCTTCCGAAACAACGTCACCAGACACAGCGTACACGTCACACGAAACCACACAGAGTTCTGTGACTTCACACCACCAAACCATAAATATGGAACAGCTAAAAGTATAACAACTAAACCGTGTAGTACATATGACACGGTTAGTACTTTTGTATTGATAGATGTTGCGCATGCGCGCACATGAATTACATCTCGTTACACATTACATTAATCATTCAATGCATGCTGCGTATAATTAAATAAAATCCGTCTGTTCAGTTACAACAAATAGCTAACTTGAACCAGCCTATAGTATTTCTAATATCATGGCGTTGTAGGACCTAGGTATTGACTCTCTGTAGAATTTAGAATAAGTTCTAAAACATCTAATATATGAAACAATTATGTCATATAAAACGAATAGTGATAAAGAATACAATCTTAAATTTCACATACCTCTACAGCTGAAGTTTTGCTCCCGTAAAGAGGTAAGCTTTCTGACAAGACTCGTCGTAGTGTAATTTGTTTATAGAGAATTCGCTCTATATGTACTCTAGCTGTGACAGATATGCGCAGCAGCTAGGTACGTGAGTTTTCACTGCAGGCAATTTGCACGTGCAGCATGGGGTGAATCGCGCTCAGTATTTCAAAATAACTAGAGCCGAAAAAATAAACAACCCCCGAGTAACGCTCTAGTCGGAAACGAAACCCGAATACATTTTTGATCACATATACATATTGATATAAACCATACAATTCCGTGACAATACCTCCCCCCTTAAAAAAAAGTGGAAGCACTTTTAGAAAATCACGGAATTTTGCAAAAATACAAACTGAAACGTATTATTTACATTACCAGAATATCATGGTAAGGAAAAAAAAAACTGCAAATCACACTCTGCTTAAATAATCGGCCCCTACATTTTCCGACCCTCTGATTGCTTCGATCCGGAAACGATATGGCTGCAGAGTCAATGCCCAATGCATCAATCTTGCGTTGGCAACTTTTGCCTTGTTCAAATATATGACAGGCTGATGGTCCGTTTCAAGGACAAATTCCCTTCCGAAAAGGTACGTGTGGAATTTACCTATACCCCACACCAGTGCCAAGCACTCCTTTTCGATCACGGAGTAGTTTTGCTCCCTAGGCAGCAATTTCCTACTAGCATAAGCTATGGGTAACTTTACCACATCTTGTTCCTGTAGCAAAACTGCTCCTAAGCCCGTGTCGGATGCATCAGTTCTCAATATGAACGATTTATTTAATTCTGGCAACTTTAGGATCGGTGCACTGATCAATCTTGCCTTAAGGGCGTTAAAAGCTTTTTCTTGGCATAAACCCCAAGAAACTTTATTTGGCTGCCCTTTCCTAGTTAAATCCGTCAATGGACTAGCTATAGCGGCGAAATTTGGAACGAACTTCCTATAAAAACCTATCAATCCAAGGAACGATCGTATCTGTTTCTTGGTTTCTGGCCTAGGAGCGTCTTTAATCGCTTCAATTTTATCAGGGTGGGGTTTTAACTGCCCTGACCCACTTACTAGATGGCCCAAGCATTCCAAGTTAGAATATGCTATGCTACACTTGGAGGGTCTCGCTGTGAGATTTGCCTTGCGGAGTCTGTCGAACAGATCGACTAATGCCCTAACATGCTCTTCCCAGGTATGTGTATATACTAGAATATCGTCGACAAAACTATCTACGTTGTTCATGCCTTTCAACAATTTCCGCATAAGACGCACGCACGACGCACCGGCGTTAACCAGACCGAAAGGCATAACCTTAAACTGGAAAAGACCTTTAAGGGTCGCGAATGCCGTTAATACGCGGGCATTTTCAGTGATGGGCACCTGCCAATATCCTTTTGTGAGATCTAATTTAGAAATGTACTGGTGCCCCGCCAATTTTGAAAACAAGCCCTCCATGTCTGGCATCGGTTCAGCATCAAACACGGTGACTTTATTTAGTTGTCGAAAGTCTATGCAAAATCGATTCGTTCTGTCTTTCTTTCGGACCAACACCACGGGGGAAGAATAGGGGGAGTTTGAGGGTTCAATCACTCCCAGGTCTAACATTTTACCTACTTCCTCATCGATTGTCTCCCGTGTGTTAAAGGGTATTGGATATCCCTTTATTCTGATTGGCTCCGAGGTACTCAAGTTTATCTCGTGCGTTATTAATCCAGTATTACCTGGTCGATCTGTAAATACGTCTGGGTACTTACTTAAAATTTCCCTGACTTGCTGACGCTGACCTTCAGGTAATTCTGGGCACACGCTGACCATATTTATTCCCTCATTTCCTACAACCATGGGGTACTCAAGGGGAATTTCTGTGTTGGGGTCACTCGGCTCGTCTTCTATAACCGCAATACATACGACGTTCAAAACGCCCTTTCCAACAGTTTGATCAGGTCTCTCCACGTATCGTTTTAACATATTGGCATGAAATATTCTCAACCTACCTTTCATGTCGATTCGGTAGTCCATTTCACCCTTGACCTGTTTGACCTCATATGGCCCTTTCCATTGGACCAATAATTTGTTTCTACTAGTAGGGAGTAGCACCAACACTCGATCACCCACGTCGAATTTCCTACTTCGCGTTCCGCGGTTGTAATACTTCGCGTACTTGCGACCCGACTTCACGAGCTCGTCGTGTGCCATCCGACACGTGCTTTCTAATCTCTCGCGTAAGTCGACGACGTATTGGTAGGTGGTTTTAACTTCTCCGTCCGCGATATCACCCGACCATAGTTCGTGCAGAATCCGCATAGGACCACGAATTGTCCTACCGTATAGCAATTCAAACGGCGAGAATCCCAAGCTCTCGTGCGGTACCTCGCGATACGCGAACAAAATCGTGTTCAAATACCGGTCCCAATCTCGCGGTTTCTCCGCGCACATCCGACGTAGCATTTGTTTCAACGTCCCGTTAAATCTCTCTACCAATCCATTACACATGGGGTGATACGGCGTGGTGCGCAACTGCTTAATTGACAACAACCTAGTAATTTCTGCCATGAGTTCTGAGGTAAACTGGGCCCCACAATCTGTGAGAATTTCTTCAGGTACCCCTACCCTGCTGAACATGTCTACAAGCGCCTCGGCTACACGTTCAGTTCAATTGATGGTAAAGCTATGGCTTCTGGGTATCTAGTTGCATAGTCTACTAGAGTAAGGATATATTGGTTTTTCCGATCTGTAATTGGAAATATGGGTCCCACAATATCAACAGCTACCCTTTTAAATGGGGTATCTATTAGAGGCATTTTATCTAATGGTACTCTGGTATTCCTTCCCTTCGACACCGTCTTCTGGCAAACGTCGCACGATCGACAGAATCGTGCTACGTCACTATTTACGCCAGGCCAATAAAACTCCGCTAATACTCTGTCGGTTGTTTTTTTCATGCCTAAGTGACCCGCCATACTGGACTCGTGTGCCACTCTCAGTACATGTGGCCTGAATTTCTGAGGGACAACTAGTTGGAAATACTTTCTACCGTCCGACGTGGTAAATTCTCTATACATTAAACCTTTGGTACGTAAGAATTTAGAGCTCCCACCGCCCTTACAATATTTCGCGGTACCGGACATGATCCTCTCCGCGGTCGCGCTCAAGGATGCGTCCTGCCTCTGCTCACGCGTAAATTCATCGCGCGAGATATCAGTCACGGCTTCCGGAACTTTTAACTTACGTAGCGGCTTTTTATCCGCCTGCGCCTGTGCCCTAGTTTCGACCGCTTGTACAATGGGAAACCGGAAATCAGAGAGAGTTGGGAGTCTGGATCCCTCGACATTTCCGATAGTTAGGTCGTATATGGGGTTTTCCATACACAGAGCTTCTACGGTTCCGGTCGGAAAAGGCGTCTCGATTTCTATTCTCGCGACGGGAACGCGATCAATCGTTTGATCTAATAACATGCACGGGGATTTCCAACCAAGCATTTGGTCATCCCTAACGAGACTCCGCTTTACTATGACGCCCGTGCACCCGGTGTCGCGTAAGACCGTGACTTCTTAACCGTTGGCAGTACCAGTAGCAGTCGGTACCCTCGCCTCGGGAAAAAGACAAGTGCCGATCGACTGAATAACATCATGACCGATCTGCGCACGCGCTGCGGACTCGTATACCTTATTCGCGTTTTTAGATGCCGAATTATCATGCGGGAAATCATCGCACTTACCGCCTCCTGACCATGCTCTGCTTTCAATAGCAACCGCGACTCTCTGGACAAACCCCTTCCTTTTCGGACAGTCGGGCGTGATGTGACCCCATTCCTTACAGGTAAAACATTGTCTATCCCTACGATTTGTACCCTTCCCAGATTGAAAGTTTCCACCTTTGTTTGTACCAAGTTTCTCGGGTTCTCTGGGTCTCTGATCTTTAGCTTGGTTACCTCCCTTGTTATCCCTTGAAATCACATTCTGGGTACCTCCCCGAGCTTCGGCGAAATAGTCTGCCTGAGTAGCCATATCAGAGATATTATTGAAGGACTTTTCCCTCAGGAACAAGTACAATTCCCTACCACAAGTGTTTAACAGCTGGTCCCTAAGTAAAAAATCGGTAAGACCCTCAAAAGTTTTTTGAATCTTACCACATTCGACCCAACGCTGGAAATAATCCCCCGTCCTACTAACGAACTGGGTGAATGTCTCGCCTTTCTCGGGTTTACTATATTTAAACTTTTTGCGGAACCCTTGTTCTGTCAACTCGTATCTCTTAAGGAGTGCCTCTCTTAATGCGTCATAGTTTAATGCGTCGTTCACGGGTAGACGCGAATACACATCTAGCGCTTTACCTTTAAGTAACGCGCTGAGATGGAGCGACCAATCATCTTTTTTCCATTTCTGGATGGTGGCATATCGCTCAAACCTATGTAAATAACTATCTAAGTTATCTTTGTCATCTTCAAAAGGGGGTAATTTAGGGCCTCTTAACTTTGATTCTTGTTGACCATCTTTCTTAGCCTCTAATAATTCAAATTTCCTTCTATGTTCTTTCTCCATATTCCTGTCTTCTAACTCAATGGCTTATAACTTTGCTTGTTTTTCCCTCGCTAATTTTCTTTCCTCAAGGTCTCTTACCTGCTCTATTCTTTCCCTTTCTGCTTCCCTTTCCCAACCTATCCTTTCCTTCTCTGCCTGTTTCTCTAACTCTATCTTCTCCTTCTCTGCCTGCTTCTCTAACTCTATCTTCTCCTTCTCAAATTCCATCTTCTCCCTTTTAAATGATATCTCTAATTCTAATCTATCCCTTTCAAATGATATCTTCCTTTCCTCGGCTTGCTTGTCTAATTCTAACTTTTCCCTTTCTATATCTCTCTCCTTTAATCTTTGATCCCTTTCCCGAGACTGCTCCTCCTGAACGAATTTTCTAAGGGCCTCCCCCTCATACCCAAACTGTTTACCCAACTCCACTAGATCTTTGAGTGACGACATGATAAATACTGTTGATAAGATCACCAATCCTAAGTGCACTATCATATAACACATACAATTTTTAGGACTACACGAACCAACCGTATATCCCTTCTCCAAATATATGCAATATGTATATATGATAAACAAATGGTAAATAAAACAAAATATGAGTGAGGTATTCACTCACCCGCCTGAATTAGTTCTTGTCAGGAAGGTCACAATCTGAAACAGATAACTGAAAAAATCTTACCGGAGTCAAGACCTATGCAAACTGACGTCCGTGCTCCGACTAATCCAATAATCCCACTTCTGACACCATTCGTGGCAGGATGAAGCCGGGTGAGGACTGGATTAGTGAAGACACCGAAAGCAACTGCGTTAATAAGATGTTTATTTATAAACGCAATTTAAAGATGAACAAATCTGACACCATTATAACAAAAAGATAAGGAAAATTATAAAGTTCCTAACATGGAACTATCAACAACAAGTAACTCAACGAGAAAAATCAAAGATGAATTTAACGAATGGAATTTTAAACAAACGTGAATAGCATCCTATCACCAATCAACAAATAAGAGTATATGATCTACACCCCAATATAAACAAGGTCTTATTAAGTACCAAGGGTGACCAAAGCATGTGATTTATGCACTTAACAATATGATACTCATCAATTTATCAATTCATCAAGCGATATTGGTATATGTATGAATTTATGAATATATCGTTCATATAACGAAACTGAAATGGGAATGCATGAAATTATGAATCTATCACACATATAGCGACATTGAAATGGGAATGAATGTAATTTTGCACAGATAGCAATATTGAGATAACAATAAAATGGAACACGCAATAAATATAACTATCGTGGCGCCCGTTTGACAACCAAGATGTATCTCTGGTTCCACCCGCTCTAGTCCATGGTCAAGGAGCCACCACGCATGGTCCACCCCTCCCAGCCTGTTGAAGGATCCCTCGAGAGCCTTCACATTAACACAGACCCGTTGGTCGAGAAGACTTGGTCCCTCGCATCGAGAAAACCAGTACACTCTTCCGAAACAACGTCACCAGACACAGCGTACACGTCACACGAAACCACACAGAGTTCTGTGACTTCACACCACCAAACCATAAATATGGAACAGCTAAAAGTATAACAACTAAACCGTGTAGTACATATGACACGGTTAGTACTTTTGTATTGATAGATGTTGCGCATGCGCGCACATGAATTACATCTCGTTACACATTACATTAATCATTCAATGCATGCTGCGTATAATTAAATAAAATCCGTCTGTTCAGTTACAACAAATAGCTAACTTGAACCAGCCTATAGTATTTCTAATATCATGGCGTTGTAGGACCTAGGTATTGACTCTCTGTAGAATTTAGAATAAGTTCTAAAACATCTAATATATGAAACAATTATGTCATATAAAACGAATAGTGATAAAGAATACAATCTTAAATTTCACATACCTCTACAGCTGAAGTTTTGCTCCCGTAAAGAGGTAAGCTTTCTGACAAGACTCGTCGTAGTGTAATTTGTTTATAGAGAATTCGCTCTATATGTACTCTAGCTGTGACAGATATGCGCAGCAGCTAGGTACGTGAGTTTTCACTGCAGGCAATTTGCACGTGCAGCATGGGGTGAATCGCGCTCAGTATTTCAAAATAACTAGAGCCGAAAAAATAAACAACCCCCGAGTAATGCTCTAGTCGGAAACGAAACCCGAATACATTTTTGATCACATATACATATTGATATAAACCATACAATTCCGTGACAAGATGTATCTTTTAATGTTAGGCTTGAAAAAAAAGTGGAAAACATGAAAACAGAATTCTGCTAAAGATCATAGTCTGACAAGTTTGTCATGGACAAAAAACATACAAGAATTAAATATCTTTTACACCGTTCCAATCATACCATGCATGTGACTGCAAGAAAGATGTCTGCACTCTGTAAATTTTTCAGCCTTTAGGAGTGTAATAGCATAAGTTTATTTGGGGAAAGGTTTAAATAGTTTCAAGTTCGAAATGATCGCAAAATTTATGTCTGAAAGGCCCCGATGAACTGATATTTTGGTAATAATTAACTATGGGAAAGGGAGGGATGTTCTTGTTGAAAGACTTCACTACATGATATGAGAACAGAAATATATCTGCTTTTGTACGCCATTTTGTCCAAACTCGTTCTTTTCTTTTCATTTAAAAAAACAATAGCCTGCATCCAATTACACAATCTGTGCCAGTAGCAATTGTACTGTGGGACTTTTGGCACATAGGTTTGTTCATTTTGGGCCAGCTTGTGATAAATTGCGATATTCCCACAATCCCGTGTCCTAGAAGCAACACTGTTGCAGCATCATCATCACTGATGGCCTAGTAGTAACATGCTGGACTTTGAATCCAGGAGTCATGGGGTCCATATCCCGGTTCCTGTCTTTCATACGAAACTTCTACCCAAGGTCCGAGGAGCCTCCATGGCAGAGTGGTGTAAAATGCTTATCTTCTGATCACTTGCCTCTCATCACGTAGGTTCAAATCCCACTCAGGCCTTGTATGTGAGAATGTTGCCAGTTACTTGATTAGGTTCAGTGGTTCTACCCTGGTGGTTTTTGATGCCTGTGGTCTTCTTCAGCAGTAAAACTAGCTGCCATATATAAATTTTCTTGTGCTGAAAATGGTGTAAAACTCATAATAATCTACCAACAACCTGAGGTCTCATGTCCATATGACCTCAGATGTTGGAGAGACCTAAAACACCAAATCAACCAACTAATCAATAGCAACACCAGCAGCAGCAGTACTGAGTGAATAAACTTTTACCATAGTAACTGTCTTTAAACCTATGAATATCGTTGATTATGTTTTCTGACATTTATCTAATGAACAGTCATCATCAGACTGTGCAAACAGACTTATATGTTAGTAGCTCCAAAAATTTTACATTTTCAGCTCACACAAATTTTAATTTTCTCTAGCAATGTCTATTGTTCTGACTAGACCTATTTATTATAGCTTATTCAAGCTATATTTAGCCCTATCTGGAGATGTGCATAGCCTGATAAATATTTGTAACAAACAATCTGAAGATGCATGAATGTTTTTCGGTGATGCATTTAGATTGAGTAACTACAATAATCAATAAACTAAAAAATCAAATTAATCAAGTCTGTCAGGCAGAAGAGTAACTATAATCTGCCAATAGATTTTCTGATCTCTAAATTTGCGAGATTTTTATGGCTATACTGTTTGACATGATATAATCACCAGAATGGACAGAACAAGCCTGAACAGAGGTAATCACGGGAACAGACAGTTAAAATTCGACTGAATTCACCTTTTAAGTAGCTTAATTCACTATTTTTTTTAGTTAACTGTACACCCTTTATTTTCCTCCCTTTAATAATTCTTCTTCAAGATGAGGAAACAATCTTGTGCACATTAAAGAATTGGGAAACTTATGCTCATCTTTATCATTATTATATACTTCAGAAACAGTCAATTTGCTTAATGTTGTTGCTACAGGTTGATACCTAGCGGTATTGACCGTAGTTAAGTAAAAATATTCAATCTTTCCTTATATGGTAAATACGTGCCGGCATTCGTAAAATTTCAAGCCTGTTCCAGTGATTATCTCCGTTCTGGTCTGTCTGGTGATTCTGTCCACCCATACTCTTTGTCTTGTTTTTGACATGTACAAAATTGTCACATGCTTATCCTATTACTATGCTAATTGTTTGTCAACCTGAGAATGTGTATACCAATGTGAAATGGAACTAGGACACTGAATTCCAAGATGGTAAACCTCTACATTTTTGGATTTATTCCACTTGGATTTCATGTTTCCATAGAAAACTAGGTAGTTCATCAACTGCCAATGCTGACCGAACACGCTGTACAATAATGTCAGCGTAAAACGAATACCAATGAAATCCTATAACCTGGTCAAGTTCTCTCCCCTGCAGAGATGCTGCCAGGATTTCATCTAAAGGGGCAGGGGGTCTCCCCCCTTGTCATCAAAATAAGGTGGGAGTACACAAAAAAAGGGGGGGCGTGTGTGAGAAATGGCCATAGTTCAATATTCACCCAACACTTAAATATCCCAATCTCTCTTTCTTACTGCTCCAATCTGTTAGGGCTTAAAATCCTCAAAAGATGTCCCCTCTAGTTGTATAAACATTAATCTGTTGATTGTTTCTGAACTTGATGAGTTCCTTATCTGTGTATGAATATTTGTTCTGTGCGGGGACCCCCTTTCACAGTCTGCTGTCTGACAGGGCATTCCCATAGCAAGCTTAGCCAGCTTGAACAAGCTGTTAAACTGTTCTTTGTGGTTGTTGTGTACAATTTTCCATATCTGATAAATATTGTCTCCTGGATATCTCTGTTCCAAAATAAGATTTTTCGCTAGCATGAACTCTGCCAAAGTTTCACTTTCTTGAATGAGTGCTTTGCTGCCTACTATGCCAGATTTGTTATATGTTCCATAATGCTATATTAAGGTTTTGAGTCCATTAATGGCAGTCTGCATGTTCAGATGGAGGTATTTTGATCAAATAAATATCCCGACATTTTAATTTTTTTTAGATTCTTATTTTATTCAATTTATCTTAAGCCTTAAAGTGCTATACTCAGCATAGTTCTGAAGCATATAAGCCCTCAGTGCTGAATTGTTTGAGAAAAGAAATTAAAATTGCACTCTACTTTTAAATTGCCTATATTTTAATTAGGCTTGTATTGTCCATTTAATTTCAAAATACAGCTGAATAGGGGGTTGACCGGCATGCTGTCTGCAATCCAGCATGTACATCAAACTCGTATTCAACATCATTTTGGGGTTCAAAAGTACTCACTGGTATTTCCAGTAACACTTTTGCGGCTCCAGTAGACTGATATACTTCAAAACTTCATAATTATTGTCATCATCGCTGTCATCAGCCAGTATTTGCCGAATGAAATCGTCATATGAAGATGAACCACGTTGGTAGTCGGTCATTTGGGGTTTTCTGGGTGGCCCGTATTTTAAACACGCATCTGTAAAACTTTCTTGATGACTGTAAGGTTAAAACTACGACATAATGCATGTTCCAGGGCCAAATGTACAAATCAAATTTAGTTTAACAACCATTCACGTGAATCCGAAGTATCCAGTTGTGTAAACATTTTACTACCTGAAAAACGATGTCACAACAAGCACTGGGAGACCTCTACCAGCAGCAGGACTTATGTCGTGACAAGCATTTTAAGGGTTAACAGTAAATAAAACATGTATACTGCGCAGGGTACATTTTTTATATGCGCAACTTTAAACGAATTTGCAGGAGTTGTTGCGCATTACTGCTTTCCAACGTCGTGAATTCGTACAAACTTTAACGTGATTAACGCACTCGCGTGCCATGGCAGCATCTCTGCCACTGTATATTAATTCACCACAATTTAGACCACTAAGAAGGGGTTAGATGTAATTTTAAATATATATATGCATTTTTTTCCGACAACCCCACCTGTGATTTGTGATTTTGTTGATACAACCCACACCAGAAGTGATTTTCCTTACCAACCCTCCACTATCAGAATCAAAATAGTTTGAAACACAACCACCTACAGAAGTTTTTTTTGAAGTGCCATCAACGGGGGGGGGGGGATATATGTTTTATTGGAACAACCCTGATGCTTTCTGTCAAACTACCGTAATCACGGTAAGTCTTGGGACACGAAAAAATAATTATTTTTTCCGTGTCCAAAGACTTACATCCATTTTAAAAATATAGCATTTTCAGTGTCCCAACACTTATAGAGACAAAAAATGTCTGAAGAAATTGGCAAGATAGCCATATGTCACACAGCAGCGACCAGCTCATGTTCAATTACCACGTCAATAAACTGTTATAAACTACTATGGTTGTTTTTTTTATGTTATTATTTTGCATGTATATATTTTCCGATTTCTCCAAAATGAAATAAAATAAAGGTAAATAAAGGCTTCACAATTCATGGGCCGCTTAGGGTTTACCGCGAGACCTGTATTATAGTGTACAGTTCTTACACAGTGCAAATCGTGTGTAGCGTCACTTATATCCTTGTTTAATCCCAAAAATATTAGATGCAGACTTTGCTTTATTCATAGTTTTTACCAAATTGCATTCTTCAAGATCACATTTTAGCTAGATCTCCACTTGCTATTATTTTATTTAGTTTGATCCACGCCATTTTTCAGTGATATAAGCGATCCTACAAAGTGATGTAATCTATATAAAAAGACACACATTTAATTATACAAGGCAAACCCGCATTTATTCACGTAACTGTCATGTATACATTAAAGAATGATCATAATATAGGTTAAAATTGGGAATATAGATCGACTTTAGAAGATCAGCATCGATCTATTTTAGTTTTGCGTTTTGGCTTAATACAAAACACATTATTCATTCCACTTTTGATTTTGGCCAGCTGGTTGTTTCATTGTTTTGCTTTTGTTTATAATTGGCAGATGTGTCTTTTGTTTTCCAACAGCAATCCAGGCCAGTTAATTGTTTAAACCCTGAAATTGGCTTGGGTAAAGAGGGAATTTTGTCCAGCGGCAATGCCGGTACCCGTTTGTTCTACAACATTAATCCAAACCAATTAACTGTTTTAAGATCTAAAGTGGATTGAGAACAGGACAAGAAGCCGTGCATAATAGCAGTACTAAATTAATTGGCCCCCAAAACTGATATTATATTGACCAATCATTGGCTATCATTGTGTATCAATTAAGGTATGAACACTTGATCAGTTCAGTAGACATATGTAAAATGTAAGAGACTTTTGCTGATTGGTGAATTTAATTTCTCACGAGATGTGTGATACTTACCAGTAATTTTTTTTTAAAAATTATTTATTAAACAAAGAAGTCAACCAAGCATATGATTAGTAGCCATCAATGGTGTAGTTCTTTGATGTGTGATTTATCTTTTATTCCATAATATTAGTATGATTACCGTAGCTGAGTAAACAGGTACTTCTTTAAAGTCGCTTACATCAAAGCAAACTCCCTCTGAGTTTAAATGGTATTACAGTTATTTTAAAAGCATTATTTCTGAAACTTCTTTATCGTATTTTAGAGATATTATTGAAGTTTAGTACAGTGGTGCCTATGATTCGAAACCAAGTGATGTACTTCAAACAGCGCAAGTTAAAATCTTCAATGTACATGCAGTGACGCCATGATGTAAACAAGCTCACTAAATGCGAGCATTGAATCAAACAATATTTTCGTTGTTGTCCTACTGGTACCACATTTTAATGAGTTAGGTATTTACGTTTTCAAGGTAAAACAAACTAATTACTGGTGACTTTCGACAATTTTAATGCCATAATGCATAAACTGACAATAGTAAACTACAGCATAAAAGGAAGACGTTATATGGGTACAACACCCGCTATGCCCTAATACTCAATCCTTGTAATTGTCCGATAAAATTATACTTATTTTAATCAGGTAGAAATAATAAGAAAACAAGGAAATTAAATATATTTATTGACTTTTCAAACAAATTATATTAATTTATAACATTTCCATGTAATAATTCATAATGATAGTCCCTTTAACAAGAACAAGTCATTTTTTCTTTTTTTTAAATGTCGTTGCGATCGATAAAATACATTGATCGATTAGTAGGCAACAAAATCTCTAAGGTGTCCTAAGACTTATAGTACGTGAAAAAATTGTTTTAATTTTGTGTCCCAACTTTTATAGGTCATAAAAAAAATTACTTTTTAAAATAATTAAGGGTGTCCCAAGACTTATGGTGTCCCAAGACATACCATCATTACAGTAGGTCAAATTCTGTTGAATGTTTTTTAAGAAGCTGTTTTCAATTGTTTTTCAAATTTTTGTAAAAGCAGAAGAGGTTCAACATCATTTGTACAAAATGTAAAGGTCTTTATTGTAGGATGAACTTTGCCAAATTTTATAAAAATACATCCAGTATTGTTTTTTTTTTAATTTTACAAGAGTTCAACTACACCAAATCTTAGAAGACCTTAAATAAAGCAAAAAGAGAGCCATATAATCTTTATTTGGCCTTATTGTCAGTTGAACTAAAAACCAATAAAACTTCATTAAACGACATACCTTAACAATTAAACACATTTAATTGTAAATCTGCCATTTCTAACTAAAATAGCTTGTGTCAAAAAAATGAAATTAGTATATCTGATTGGTAAGAAATGACTTAATTTTTTTTAACACCGTACCTCTTAAGTTGATGAGCTGCCTCCATCCCAAGGGGAAGAAGTACATACACAGGGGAACTGTTTAGGGTCCTCCTCTTAATGTAGTTCCTTTTGATCAGAACCTCCATTCTCCACCATGCCATGCAAAAACCTTCCTCTGAAATGATTCAGAATTAATTAGAGATGTATTTATATTATACAGTTGCCTTTGCCAATATGATGTAATTCAAGGGTGAAAGAGTGAAGTTCTATGTTAAACAGGACTAGAACTACATAAAAGTTTGCAGGAAAAACAGTGAAAATCAAAATTGACCTAGGCCTTTTTGATGCAATGCCTCATGATAAATTTGGTCGAAATCCATGAAGCCCTTCAAAAGTTATTGAGTGGATATGAAATCTGCAATGGACTTGATACAGCATGCCATATGGGTCACACTATTCCCTCTCCACAGCTATGGCAGGGCATTAACTCTATGAACACTAATCCAACTTCCATCCATACAACTATTTTTAATATGATAAAACAGTAAAACATTGTTAAGCCATACTGGAACCCACAATTTTACAGAGGTGGCCAGCTTAAAGAGGTTAAATTTGCGTTAGAACAGTTTTTATGGAACAAATATATGCAGCCAGTCTGCTGAGGAAACCAAGTTTCTGATGGGACAATTTAGGGAAGTTTCAGTTTGTGTGTGTGTTTGGTGGGGGGGGGGGGGGAGTTGAACATTTATCAGATGATAATTAAAATCCAATGCATTTATTCCAAAGTCAGGTTTATCCAATATTTTCAATAGTCATATTTTTTAGACTAGACTGTACTTTTATTCCATACACTGACACAAAACATGTTCCAGAGTAAATTCAACATAATGCAGAGTTGAGTTTGTGTATGGCAATTAGTAGGCAAGACAAGCATCCTAGCAGATGAAAACTGACAACTGATTAGAACCATAACTTGTGCACAAACCATTTTTCTTCTTTCAGCCACTGTAACCTTGAACTTTTACCTTTTGACCCTGAAACTGACAGGCTTCTTCCTTACCCCAAATGCAAGCTATATAAAAAGCCTAGTAATGGTAGATGGTGGAGAACTGTGGAAACAAACTCAAGAAACAGATGGACAGATGGATGGACAAAAACAATACATTCTGCTTTATGCAGGCATATACAAATATTTAATCAAAAATAATTGACTGCATCCCAAAAAGTAATGTAATTTAATCAATTACTCTGCCCAAAAGTGAGTAATTGTAATAAATATTTGCAAAAGTAATTGTAATTTAAACATATTACATTTATAAGTAATTTACCCAATGTCTGCTGATGACCTCCCATATTCCTTTCTGCCTTTCTCTAGATCCATTATGCTGTCCCCTCTGTCGTCTAAGCTCCTGCAGTGCATCTACCTCAAGATCGCAAAAGTACTTCATTTTTTTTCATACTCTATATTTTTTATGTTTATTTTATTCATGGCACAAGAATTAATGCATTGTTTGTTTGTTTACCCAACAAAACAATAACCAAAAATATGTCCTGAGCAGAAGATAATTAATAACTGAAAACAACTTCTTTTTTTAAATTACCCTTTGGAGCAGGGTGCCTTTTTCGCATAGCCCTTAATGAAAGTAGAAATGTTTGTTAATGGATGTCTCTCCACAATGACCTGAACTTAAGAGTTCATCACACAGATGGATGGACAAACCTGGATAACATTGTATGCCCCTTGCACATTCCTAGAGTGATATACTGTATGACCTTTCCACATTCCTGGTGGGATATACTTTATGCCCCTTCCACATTCCTGTGAGGGATATACTGTACATCCTTTTCACATTCCTGGAGAGATGTATTGTATGCACCTTCAATATTTATGAAAGGATATACTGTATGCCCTTCCAGATTCTGGAGGGGTATACTGTATGCCTCTTCCACATTCCTGGAAGGATATACTGTATGCCCTTCCACATTCTTGGAGGGATATAATGTATGCCTCTTCCACATTCCTGAAGGGATATTCTGTATGCCCTTCCACATTCCTGGAGGGATATACTGTATGCCTCTTCAACATTCCTGAAGGAATATACTGTATGCCCCTTCCATATTTGTGGAGGGATATACTGTATGCCTCTTCCACATTGCTGGAGTGATATGCATTATACCCCGTCCAAATGCCTCTTCCACATGCCTAGAGGAATATAACAAATATCTAGCTGGAGCACAGTTTTATCCTTTTTTCAGTGACATTTTTCTTGGATGAAAAAAAATAAATCATCAAGATTCAAATGAAAATATAGAAATATATTTTGATAATATCTGTATTTTTTTTTAAAGGTGGAGAAAACTGTCAGTGTTAATATTCACCTTGCTCAAGATTTTCTTCCAGCAATTCATCTTCATGATGAAGGAAAGCTTTCTCTGATAATTTCTCAGCTCTGTGCTTTAGCTGGTTCTTGGAGACAAAAACTGCATGATCCTGACTGTTAAAAAACAAAAAGAAATCCACAATAGCTTTTTTTAACTGTACTAAGATATTTATCATACTCAAAGACCACTTGCAATACCTGGTAATGCCTATGAACACAGTATTCCTTCATTATAAGATAATTATCATACACAAAGACCACTTGCAATACCTGGTAATACCTATAAACACAGTACTCCTTCATTATAAGATATTTATCATACACAAAGACCACTTGCAATACCTGGTAATACCTATAAACACCGTATTTCCTCATCATAAGATAATTATCATACACAAAGACCACTTGCAATACCTGGTAATACATTTAAACACCATATTTCCTCATTATAAGATAATTATCATACACAAAGACCACTTGCAATACCTGGTAGTGCCTATAAACACCGTATTTCCTCATCATAAGATAATTATCATACAGAAAGACCACTTGCAATACCTGGTAATGCCTATAAACACAGTACTCCTTCAATATAAGATAATTATCATACACAAAGACCACTTGCAATACCTGGTAATGCCTATAAACACTGTATTCCTTCATTACAAGATAATTATCATACACAAAGACCACTTACAGTACTCGTTCATTATACGATATTTATCATACACAAAGACCACTTACATTATTCCTTCATTATAAGATATTTATCATACACAAAGACCACTTGCAATACCTGGTAATATCTATAAACACTGTATTCCTTCATTACAAGATAATTATCATACACAAAGACCACTTACAGTACTCCTTCATTATAAGATATTTATCATACACAAAGACCACTTGCAATACCTGGTAATATCTATAAACACTGTATTTCCTCATTATAAGATAATTATCATACACAAAGACCACTTGCAATACCTGGTAGTGCCTATAAACACCGTATTTCCTCATCACAAGATATTTATCATACACAAAGACCACTTGCAATATCTGGTAATGCCTATAAACACAGTACTCCTTCATTATAAGATAATTATCATACACAAAAACTACTTGCAATACCTGGTAATTCCTATAAACACAGTATTTCCTCATCATAAGATATTTATCATACACAAAAACCACTTGCAATACCTGGTAATGCATATAAACACAGTACTCCTTCATTATAAGATATTTATCATACACAAAGACCACTTGCAATACCTGTTAATATCTATAAACACTGTATTTCCTCGTTATAAGATAATTATCATACACAAAGACCACTTGTAATACCTGGTAGTGCCTATAAACACTGTATTTCCTCATCACAAGATAATTATCATACACAAAGACCATTTGCAATACCTGGTAATGCCTATAAACACAGTACTCCTTCATTATAAGATAATTATCATACACAAAAACTACTTGCAATACCTGGTAATTCCTATAAACACAGTATTTCCTCATCATAAGATATTTATCATACACAAAAACCACTTGCAATACCTGGTAATGCCTATAAACACAGTACTCCTTCATTGTAATATAGTTATCATACACAAAGACCACTTGCAATACCTGGTAAAATCTATAAACACTGTATTTCCTCATTATAAGATAATTATCATACACAAAGACCACTTGCAATACCTGGTAGTGCCTATAAACACCGTATTTCCTCATCATAAGATATTTATCATACACAAAGACCACTTGCAATACCTGGTAATGCCTATAAACACAGTACTCCTTCATTATACGATATTTATCATACACAAAAACCACTTGCAATACCTGGTAATGCCTATAAACACAGTACTCCTTCATTATAAGATATTTATCATACACAAAAACCACTTGCAATACCTGGTAATACCTATAAACACAGTACTCCTTCATTATAAGGTGCCTCAATACAAGGTAGTCTATTTTATAGGATAGGAAGCCATGGCAGCTCAGTTGGTAGAGAGTCAGACTCGTAATCCAAAGGTCTTGGGTTTTTGTGGATACCATAAACTGTGCTATAGCAAGGGAGTTCTGTATCAAGAAATTAGAAATGTGTAGAACACAAATGCTTCATCACTGAGGGGCCCTGGATGGCCGAGTGGTCTATGGTGCTCCCCTTTACAGATCACTCACATCTCACCTCTGTCTGTGTGGGTTTCAGTCTCGGCTTGACCAATGTGGTTATGTGAGAAAGCTTGCCAGTAGCTTCCCGTGGGTCAGTGATTCTTCCTGGGTCTTCCTCCACCAAATATACTGGCTGCCATGCATTGGCTATCATTTGCTGAAAAATGGTGTTAAACCCTACAAAACCAAAACCATCACAGTGCTTGAGAAACTCACCTTAATGCAAGCCTTAACCTGATGGCTGTATGTATGTACAAACATGGGTAACACTATATGCCAGAAACCACAATCATGGTGGACATTAAGAAAGTAATTGGATTTTCATGCTTACAACTTTTTATTCTTATTTCACTTATCATATACTGCATTATCAGGCTGACTTTTTAAAATCTCACTTGTGTCTTCAATATGCTCTTTAAATAAGAATTTTATTTATTTACTTATTTGTATGACAATCCCTAACAACTTACATCAGGAACTCCACAGCCTGGTTAGTAGCTTATGGTTGCTCCCCCACCCCCTTGGAGGAAACAATGAATTTCAACCTCTGACCTTGGTGCTTGCATGCTCGAGGATCAATGGAGTACAAAGTATAAGTGTTAATACTGCACTTTCCAGGCTAGTGTGAATCCACTGACAACCAGGATATCTGGTAGCATATCTGTTCAGAGGATCAGTGTAACCCACTATATATTTTTCAAATGGTCAAAAAGGGACATTTATATCAAATCTGGCCCCTCCATCATACTACTTTACTCAACATTTCAAGTAATAAATGTTACTCCAGACTTGGAAATTTCACTCCATATGTACAAATGTAGCATTCTGGTTAGTCTGAATATTTTCAAGTAAAGATTTGAAGTTGAGAAAAATGGGGGGGGGGGGGGGGGGGTTTGGGGGGGGGCATAATATCATGGATAGAAAGTCTAAAGAAGCCACTAAGATATAAAATATTGACTTATATAATAATGTAAGGAAAAAGTCAATTTATTATTGATTTTGTCTTATATATTTAATTATTTGATAACCAAGAAAATAAATTTGTTCCAGATCTTGCTCCCATCTAACATGAGTTTACATCCGTCATGTACATTTTTTTGAAATAATTCACACCATCCCCCATTTTGCTACATTTTTCAAAATGCATGTGGTTATTGCTGAATAATGAATTTGTGAAAGTTGCGTTCTTCAGAAATTGAGTCAATTATAACAGCAAAATAATCTCAAAAATACACTACACTGGCAGTTGGGAATAGACTCAAGCTATTAAATTGCCAATTTGTCACTTTTTCATGAAAATGCCATCTGAAAATCTTATCAATGTTGGTGATTTTAATGATCAGTGGTGCTTAGAGAGCATAGGCTTGTCTCTGAAATTCACTAAAATTATCAGCTACACAACTCAATACAGACATGCATAAGTGTCTTCCTCTGATCTTGTGCAGATTAATTTTTAATCAAGTTTTCATGCAATGCATCACGAGTCCATACAGTATGGTATTTCCAAAAATATCCATCAAAATATGGCATTCAATATGTTACCTATGACCTTGCTGAATAGCCTCCTCAATTACTTCCAACACTGCCACCATAATAGCTCCTGCACTGCTGAAAAACTTTCCTCCCAGGGGCTTGAGACTGCTATAGCTGCTATCTTCATGAAGGGCCTTCAGTTGTTTGCTTGTCTCTCCTCCAATCTGCCCAATAACACATTGGTTTTACAATAGAAGTCCACCATAAAATCTTTGAAAGGAATTTTATGGTCTTCTCTTTGATGAAAATGTAATTTTGGGTGGTAAAACTAATTTTAATTTGAACATATATAAAGAATAGAGACAAACAGTTTTATTTTCCTTTAAATATGCATAATTTATCAAATACAAATTTTTCAATTGATGAAGCTAATAAATAATCTTAGAACCTTTTAGATATGGCTTGGTTTTGTGGGTTTTAACGCCATTTTTCAGCACATGATAGGCTATAGGCCAGTATATTTGGTGGAAGATGAACCCGGGAAAACCCCAGGAAGAACCACCGACCCATGGGAAGCTACTGGCAAGCTTTCTCATGTACCCACACTGGGCAAGCCGAGACTCGAACCCACGTGGACAGAGGTGAGATGTGAGTGATCTGTAAAGGCAAGCACCTTAGACCACTTGGCCACCTGAGGCCCCCCTTTAGATATGTCTGACAATATCCAAACAGTGAATCCAATAGGTTTCCTTTAATAAATGTTCCATTTTGGAACTAATGTCAAATTATTTTACATGCTTGAGTTGTTTATTTTAAATAATAATTTTAATTAGGTAAACACTTACTTGGTATTATTATATTGCTATCTCTTTTCCTGGTGCTACTCAGCAGTCCAAGGTGAAAATTCCATTCTCCAATTATTAATTGCATGTGTAGAACAAAACAACACAATTCTAGTCAGATGCTATAGCCATTTCCATTTGGAATATTGCTCTGCTTTGACTTAAATGCTGACTACAGCTGCACATCAAATTCATGGGTTTCATCACTAGGAATTGAAAAGTAAAAATCCAGAAAGATTACTGAAAAGTTTTCTCTGCAGTGAAAATTTCTTAAAAAAATCCTGAAATCAAAGATCAAACAGATTTTTTTTACAATTTATTGTCAATTTTAAAACTAGAGCAATCTCCATTTTTAATGAAATGAGAGCACACTGCAGGTTTCTTCCTGGTGGTTTATATATTTTTCCTCATGTGTAATAAAATTCTGATTTTTTGTGTGTGGTCCCTCTGGCTTCATTTTATCCAGCATTTACTGTATTAATAAATTTGTCTTAATGAATGTAGCAAAACCTTAGATATTCTTTAAAATGAAACATTTTTTAAAATGATCAATAATATGGGAGACATAACAGTACTGATATATACATTTGATTTGGGGGAATAAAGCAGTTTGACACTGTATATTGTATAAACCAACATTTCTGAAATTAAATGTACATTCAATTAATGTGTTTACAAAGTTAGAGCTGCATTTATTTGTTTTCATAAGTTTCTTATTTTTTTAGTATTTGTTTGTTTACATCATGGTATACGTTTATTAAAAAAAAAAATTGAAATTTTAAAACTCAACTAAATTTGATTTTTGGTTTTATTTTGATACGCTTTTGAGTGAGTCTGATTTCCTGCATTTCATGACATCATTTACAGCAGTTATGCTGCCTCCAGATTGCATATCCTGCCAAGTTTGGTTTCCACACCATACCTTTACAAATGAGTGGTAGATTTCAAATAAATTTGGTATGCAGCTTTATGTTTATGAGTGCAGGCTTGAGGATGTAGAACAGGCCCAATGTGCCATCCTGCATGTTGTAAGATGTGACTGAGGGATGCAGGAGTCACAGTGACTCAGTACTCAGCATGCCGGACTCCTGACCAAGTGTGCAGTTTTTGTTTTCATACGTTTAATTTTTCTGTTTTTGCCATGGAATAAAGATATGTAGAATAAAGTTCAATATGTCTGTACAACTTGAAATTTTCTATGCAGCTAAGGAAAGTAGGAATACAATTTCTCATCTGACAAGAGTTTATACCTATTTCTTAATCAATGACAAACATAAATTTAATGTGAAACATGCTCTGATATGAAAGCTTTTCCAAGCATGGAATATACAAATCTTAATTTTATATGATGCAAGCACAATTAAAATTAGAGGGATCTATTTTTCCACCATGAAAGCAAAAAGCATGATACCTGTTGGCTCTGTAGTTTAACATAATTTTAAATTACATATTATAAAAAGTAATTTTACAAACTGACTCTACAATTAAAAGTTTATGTAAAATTTCAATTTAAGAACTAAATCATGGACATTTCCAACAGTTTTCTTCCAATAAGAGTTTTACTAAGTCTAACTTTACAATGAAAGTTCTAAGTATTACTTTGAGGTAGAAAATGAAAATCTGAAAATGTTATATTTGCCTGGATTTGGGGATCTTCAAAGTAATGCAACAATATCCAACTCATTTTTATGTATTTTTAGATAAATTCTCAGCAAATCAATAAAAATTTGATTTGCCCTTTGAGATTTAAAATACAGTATTCTACATTTTTGGTCACAACCTGCATAAAATAGCCACTTCTATACGCATGTGTCAAGCCTGACATGCCACATGGAAAGGAGGTTGCTGCTAAATACTGCCTAGAACATCACAGTTTTTCTCAGAATCTACCACCATACATGTCTGGTGTATTGTTACCACTTGTTCCAATCCTAACATACCACCATACATGTCTGGTGTATTGTTATCACTTGTTCCAATCCTAACATACCATGTGGAAAGGAGGTGGCAGCTAAAATCTGCCTAGAACATCAACATTTTCTCAGATTCTACCACCATACATGTCTGGTGTACTGTTACCATTTAACTTTGTGGATTAAATCAGTCTCAAAAACAATCTTGCATGTATTTTACTTGATGCAATTAGGGAGAAGGAATGAACCTCCAGAGTGGAGAGTTCCCAACATAGACAAAGGAAGATAACTCGTATAATATGATATTAACATGATGGGGCACTGTTTATGACATTGTTGGTGTGTGCTTATTATAATGAGCTTAAACTTCATGAAATTTACCTAAATTATAATTTTGCAAGCACACAGTGTGGGTATTGAGTTGATTTTTTTCCAGCATTCATATTTACTCAGAGACTCCAGTTTTTCTGCCTGCTTCACAGATTTGATGGAAGTAGGAGATAACTCTAGTGATACAATGGCTTTTGATGTGCATTCTGCAGCAGATTTCAGATAGTGACGAGTCCTTTGCCATCTCTCATGGGCTATCAAACCTCTCATGAATAGATAACGCTGAAACAAGAAAATAACATATGCATAAACAGATAGATGAATAGACAGACAGAATTAGATAAATCAGAGGGGCTTGATCAACTTGTGGTCACTGAGGGAAAGTAGGTGAACTCAGGACAATGACTGCCATTCATGTCCAGGTTTAAGTATCCACTCTTGGCAGTGACTGTTGTCACAGAATTGTGTGTATGAAAATACCTATGCATTATACATGAATGAAAATATATATGGGTTTCAACTTTGGTGATTTCATAATACTGATTTCTGTTCACTCACTGATGCATGCACAAAGTGCTGGCAGTGGGGAACCTGTTGTACCTCAAGTTCTCTGGCCATGGATGTGACCATGACCATATTACTTATAGTCATAATTTTCTCTGTATCATCACAATACAGACGAGTCTTGTCAGAAAGCTGTCCACTTTATGGAAGCAATCTTCAGCTGTAAAGGTATTTGAAAATGAAAACTGTCTTTCTTGCTATCCATTCTATGAGATGAAATTATTTAATATACTGAATGTTTCGGAATTTATTCTAAATTTTCTAGAAAGTCAGACCTATGTCACATAACACCATGCTAACAGACAGAATATAGTCTGTTTCAAGTTAGACAATTTATAGCTGAAAAGACAAGTTGAATTCAAATATATGTCATATGCATTGAATGATGAGAAATGTTTTAGCTCGAGTTCTTATAATCCAATGTGATTATTCTTGTTGTAGACAGAGTCATGCATGAATATCCACATCCACTGTTCTCATACTCTGTGATGTATTCAAATTTTCATTTTAGAATGTCAGAGACTGTAGATTTTCTGACACCAAAGGCTATCCAAAGTTCTTTTTGTGAAGGCTTAGGAACTGCTTCCCATTGTCTTATCATAGCGACTTTGTCTTTTGGAGACAATTCAATACATCACTGCTTGGCTGGTGGTTTAGACATGATTTTCAGTTAATATGCAAATACAGTGTAGCAAATGAACTCATTAAATGACCTGATCACAACTTCCTTTACTTCTATACTGTACATGTATACAGGATTTCTTCACAAAAAAAGAGAATTTTTTAAAATAACTTTGAGTAACTTTTTTTTATCTCTGTAACAGAGTAAAGTGTTTAAATTTAATAGCACATCTGTAATTGCTTGCTTAATACACCTATTGTGAAGGTTTCAATTCATATTCAAAGTTATTAAATTTAATAGCACATCTGTAATTGCTTATTTAATGCACCTATTGAATAACTTTTATTATCTCCATAACATGAAAGTAATTAAATTTAATAGCACATCTGTAATTGCTTGTTTATTACATCTATTGTGGAAGGTTTCAATTCATATTCAAAATAATTAAATGGAATAACACATCTGTAATTGCTCGTTTAATACACCTATTGTGAAGGTTTCAATTCATATTCAAAGTAATTAAATTTAATAGCACATCTTTTTGTACTTTGAGTAACTTTTTATTTTTAAATTTAATAGCACATCTGTAATTGCTTGTTTAATACAACTATTGTGAAGTTTCGGCTTTGAGATCATTTATTTTGCACCTCCAATTTGATGGCTTTATTTGACAGACCACTCATGCGCAAATACTTAAACAATACACCCAAATTAACATGACACATTGTGCATCACTTGTCAATTATCAGATTAAGAGGTTGACACTTCTCAAGGTGTGTCATTTTTACAGGTAGCAATGTGAACACATCTGGTTTTCGGAGGTAGGTTTACAAAAATGAGCAAGAATGGTTCTGAGAATGTCTCCAGTATCCAAAATTCAGAGGTTCCAGATAACAAAGAATTTGTAAGATACAATCCATTCCAAAACAATATGATCGCTTTATAGAAAATTCTGGGTTGGAGAAGGTGAGGTTTACAAACGTTTCACTGTATAAGAACTTGAACACCACCTGGCACATCCAAGTCCAAATGGAATTTACTATCTTCATTTTGAGGGCTAAATATCGTAAATGAACTTCAGAATTCAAAGCAGACCCCTAGGCCACATATGGCATCTATCATTCATAAAATCCAGAAAATTTGAATGAAATGCTGATAAATCCAACCGCTAGCTATGTGTGAATCATAATACATAACTCAAATTTGGGCTGGTATTGTTTCACTGGTTGGACAAGAGCAAAGGAGAGGCTTTTGCTTCCATCCGATTTCTGATCTTTATAACTTGTAATGAAATTTTCATTATATAATCAAAGTCCTGTGTGTCATACCCTCTGTCTATCTATCCGTCCACCCATCCATAACTCCACCTTCTCCTAAACTGATGGGTGGAAATCAACAAACTTTGCATGCAGGTTATCCATGTGAGATACTAGATTTTGCGTCTCTCCCCTTGGGTCCCTGGTAAAATGTCAAAATATATCAAATTTGCAGTACTGTTATACATGTTATGATATTGCAGATTTTTTATTTTTTACCAAACTTGAAACATACTGTCACAGTATGAGAAATATGTGAAATGGGTTTTAGGTTTTAATGCCTGGGTCAAGGACAGTTGGGAGGTGGGGCAGGGGGTAATATCTAATTAAAAGATTTGATGGTTTGGTTTCATGGGTTTAATGCCATTTCTCAGCACATGATTGGCTATACATGGCAGCCAGTATATCTGGTGGAGGAAGAACCCGGGAAAATTCTGGGAAGAACCACCGACTCACGGGAAGCTACTGGCAAGCTTTCTCACATAACCACATTGGCCGAGCCCAAGACTCGAATCCACATGGACAGTGGTGAGATGGCAGTGATTGGTAAAGGCAAGCGCCTGGGGCCCCAATTAAAAGGTTTGACAATCTGCTACAGCAAGCCATGAATGTAGCTCTAGTTTATTTATTCAATTTAAGAAGTAAAATGACAGCAACTTTTGCATTCACCCTAGTGAGTATAGTCTATATTCATTGTACATGTAATTATCACAGCATAGAAGGAAAATGCAATGTTTGATCAAAAAAATTGTCACTCAATTTTAGCAAAAACTAAAAAAATTAAATAGTGGCATAACATAATTTTTTGGGCACTCCCATTAAAGAATAATTAAAATTATTTTGCACAAATGTACACCACTGGAAAAAAACGGGGAAATCTGACTGAGGGCTGGGTTCATATGTTCAGGCTGCTGAGATAACTTGTAAATAAGCAAGAGTGGCTTCCAGTATGTTGTTTGTCATAAATGTATACCACGATGTAAACAAACTAGCGAAAAGTTCAGCATGGCCCATGCAACCTAAACAGTTTTTCTAGGCTGCACCCCAAACTTTTGGCACAATAAAATTGACTTTATCAGAAATTCACAAAGCATCATTGTAAAACAAGTTGGAAACACGGCACCATTTTTGTCTGTACTGAGTACAACAGGAAATTTAATCCTTACAACAAAGAGAGAGAGTCAATTTAATCCTTACAACAAAGAGAGAGTCATTTTAATCTTTAAAACAAGGAGAGAGTCAATTTAATCCTTACAATGAGTCAATTTAATCCTCAAAACAAATAGTCAATTTAATCCTTACAACAAAGAGTCAATTTAATCCTTACAACAAAGAGAGTCAATTTAATCCTCACGAGTCAATTTAATCCTCACAACAAGGAGTCAATTTAATCCTTACAACAATGAGTCAATTTAATCGTTACAACAAGGAAAGTCAATTTAATCCTTACAACAAGGAGAGTCAATTTAATCCTCACAACAAGGAGTCAATTTAATCCTTACAACAAGGAGAGTCAATTTAATCCTTATGACAAGAGTCAACATTTCTTACCAACATTTTGTGAAAATGTAAACATTTGTTTCAAGCCTTGAATCAGCTATGAGTACGAGGGTAGTACAGTGGAACTAGGTCTATGTACATGTACTTGACTCAAAATAGATACATGCAGCAAAGTTCCATTTATATTTTTGGTTTGATATAACAAAACAATTAATCAAAACTGAAAATCAAACTCAATCTATGGTCTCAGCAAATTGAATAATCCTTGGTAAAGTGAAAAAACCAAAGTCAGGGGACAATCAGGGGATATAACTTATCTAAATGATAATGTTGTATGCTGGAAATTCAACAATATAATTTTCATTTTTTCACTTCTCCCATAACCTTGCTGGTCATAGGGGCGCCACTGATGACTTTGTGACAATCTCTCTCCATTTTGCCCTGTTCTCCACTGCTCTTTGGGACTTTGCAAAGTCCATGCCTGTCCACTTTTTGATATTGTCTTCCCATCTCTTCTTCTGTCTGCCTCGTTTTTTCTTTCCTCTCACTGTGCCCTGTAGGATTGTCTTTGACAGGCCAGTTGAGCGTGAGATGTGACCATACCATCTTAGTTTGCGTTTCTTTACAGTGGTGAGCAGATCTTCATAAGGTCCAATTGCACCTTGGATTTTAGTGCGCACCTCCGCATTAGAGACGTGGTCTAAGTATGAGATTTTCAGGATCCTTCGATAACATCTCATCTCTAAGGCATAGATTCTTCTCTCTAATTCTGCTGTTAGGGTCCATGTCTCACATGCATATAGGAATATGGACATGACGAGGGAGTGCATAAGCTTGATCTTGGACCCAAGCATGATGTTGCTGTCTTTCCAAATAGGCTTCAGCCTAGCCAGAGCAGCTGTTGTCTGCGCAATCCTGGAAAGAACTTCAGGTTTTGAACCTTCATCAGAGGCGATAGCACCTAGGTACTTGAAGCTTGTTACTGTGCCCAGCTTCTGTCCATTCACTATTATTTCCTTTTGGATGCCACTCTGGTTGTTTGTCATTAGGTTTGTCTTTTCAGTGTTGATCTCCATCCCATATCTTAGTGATGCTTGATTGAGACACTTCACTAAGGTTTCCATTTCTTCTTCATCTCCTGCTAAGCCATCGATATCATTAACGAAGCTCAGGTTGGTGATTGTTCTGCCTCCTACACTGACACTGCCCTCATGGTCTTCCAAGGTGCTGGACATGATCCTTTCCAGGTAGATGTTGAAGAGAGTGGGTGGGAGAAGGCACCCCTGTCAGACTCCGACTGTGGTTCTGAACCAGTCTCCTATGTTGCCATTGACGAGAACTGTACTAGTCGCCTTGTCATACAGGGTTTCTACAGTGCGGATTAGCTTTGCTTTTATGTTGTATATCCGCATGGTGGCCCACAAGGCTGCATGCCATACCTTGTCGAAAGCCTTCTTGAAGTCAATGAAGACATGACAGAGGTTCTGTTGATGCTGGAGATATCTTTCACAGAGGATTCTAAGATTGAAGATCTGTTCTGTAGTGCTACGTCCTGCTCTGAAACCTGCCTGTTCTTCCGCAATGATGTGCTCTGCTTGGGGTTTCAGTCTGTTGAGGATGATCTTAAGCATAACCTTGCTTGGGTGACTAATGAGACTGATTGTTCGGTAGTTCTGGCACAGTTGTAGATTCCCTTTTTTAGGAAGAGTCACAATCAGAGACTGGGTCCATGGGGTGGGCCATTCTCCTGTTTGCCAGATTTGGTTGCAGATTGTTGTGAGGACATCTATCATGGAAGTTCCTCTTGCTTGCACAAGTTCTGCTGGTATATTGTCTACCCCAGCTGACTTCCCCTTCTTTAGCACCTTTACTGCAGCCTCTACTTCATCCCTGAGGATCGGGTGGTCAACCTCTATTGTGGTCAGTGGTACGTTTAGTACAGCTTGGTCTCCAGAAGTCTCCTGGTTGTAAAACTCCGAACAGTATTCCGTCCATCTGTTAAGAATGTCTTGGTTTTCTGTCAGACTCTTACCAGCCTTGTCCTGAATTGTATTAGATCTCCCCTGTTTCTCTGTTGTCAGGTCTTTCACCAACTGGTATGCCCTTTTACTGTCATTCTGGTTCAGGCTTTTCTCGACTTCCTTGCATTGGTCCTCTAACCAGCTTTCTTTATGCTCTTCTTAATCCTGTTGTTAATCTCATTGTATATTTTTGCTACTCCTCAGTTTTCTCCTCACATCGCAGAGCAACAATATAATGCTGCATGCCAACTTTGGTTGAAATCTAACAATCTTTTGTAAAGTACATAATGCTGCTGACAACAAAGTCAGGAGAACAGACCAAGACCATAACTCTTGTAAATGATGTCCTGGAATGCTAGAAAGCAAATTAATGTAAGGTTGTATCAATATAAAGGTGATTGCTTAATTTAGCTGAAGTCCAAAAATCCCTAATAAAGTTAAGCTGCAGGTACCAAAGTTTAGAGGATGGAAAATCACAGACCATACCTCTTCTAAATAAGGTGTAGAACGCTGGAAATCAAATTCATTCAAGGTCTCACAAATACATGTATAAAGCAACAATCTAAATCTGGTTGAAATATAACAATCCTTGGTAAAGTTATAGGGGGCATAACTTCTATAAATGATGTTTTGGAATGCTAGAACACAAACTCATTAAAGGTCTCACTAACTTAAATGGTCTCATGTTTGATGACAGAGCAAGGATATGCCATAGTAGCTGACCCAGACTGATCCAAATGTAGGATTCAAAACTGCACACTTGGTCATGAATCTGGCATGCTAAGTACTGAGTCACTGTGACTCCTGCATCCCTCAGTCACATCTTACAACATGCAGGATGGCACATTGGGCCTCTTCTACATCCTCAAGCCCACACTCATACACATAAAGCTGCATACCAAATTTATTTGAAATCTACTGCTCATTGGTAAAGTTATGGTGTGGAAACCAAACTTGGCAAGATATGCAATCTGGAGGTAGCATAACTGCTGTAAATGTCATGAAATGTTGGAAATCAAACTCACTCCAAGACTTATAAAAAAAAAAAAAAAAATCAAATATAGTTTAAATCCAACAAACCTTGGTAAAGTTATGTTGCAGAAATTAAAGTTTGGAAGATGGTCAATCAGGGGCATAACTCCTGTATAAAGCTGTACTACAGAAACCAAAGTCAGGAGGACAGTCAATCAGCTGGCATAACTCCTGTAAATGATGTCAATGAATGCTGGAAACTAATTATTAAAGGTCTTATTAACATAAAGCCATATACCAAATCTAACTAAAATTCAATAATCCTTAGTAAAGTTATGCTGTGGTAACCAATTACTAAAGTTATGGTAAAGTTATGCTGTAGAAACAAATTACTAAAGTTATGCTGTGGAAACCAGTTAGTAAAGTTATGCTGTGGAAACCAAAGTCAGGAGGACAGGCAATCAGGGGCCATAACTCCTCTAAATGACGGCATGGAAGGTTGGAAATCAAATTCTGTTCAGGTGTCATCAATATAAACCTTCATACCAAATTCGGTAAAATGCAACTATTCCCAGTATAGTTATATTGCAGAAAGCAAATTGTTGATGGACAGAGAGACGACAGATGAATGGACAATCAGACGGAAGTGATTACTATAGAGCACAACTGATGGTATCAAACAGGCCCTAATTATGAAAAATGAATTCAGTGATACATCTTGTATATTTCTTGCTGAAAATGTGGAATTGTTTTTCTTTCAAAAAGAATCAAACACACTAGTCTAGTAGTTTTTCTCTCCTTTTCTGCTTTTTTCCTTTTTTAAATACAAAGATCAGGTGTCAGGAATCATCACTGTTGTGATATGCTGACTAAATCAAGGCTACATTCAAAAAAGGCTACCGTTATGTGGCTTTAAACTAATGCAAGGCCAATAATCCTATTGTAGGGACTGTCAGTGAATGGTGCTGGGTGGTATAAACTGTCAAGAGATAGATCAGTGTGAACAATGCATGCAATTTTGTTTAACTTGTACAGGAGTATACCACTGACACATGTAAACTGATGCTTGGAGAACCTACATACACAAGATTTACTTTGGTCATGAAAAAGTTATCAAAGTATAGAACAACTAAACCGATTAGATTCTAAACTTTGCAATAGTGCCAATGTGTACTGCCGACTATATGAGATAATCGTGAAAACTGACCTCCAATTCCCCAGGTAAAGCAGTCATTGGGCACTGTATATTAAGGCAAGAAGATGTTGACCCCTGTCAGAACTATCAGGTTTGACATCTGTAGGCCTACCACTATCCTTGATTACAATGTCTAGATTCTCTTGGTTATTTAATCATCCACATCCAAGATTTGTTCAACTGGTCACATGAATTTAGTTAAGTAACTATGCAATTTTATAACTCGTGCAATATTAGGGTACCACTCGTTGCTTAGAGTTTTATTTGGAAATAGGGACTCGGGACAGATTTTACTTGTCCTCTCATTATGAAAGTGATTAACTTTTTGCTAAGATTCTCCAAGAAAGCTAGAAATTAATCAAAATAACCCTGCCATTTCTTGGGGATGTAATATGGAATGAAATTCCCTGGTGGAATGTTGAACTTGACTATCCAGTCACCAACATCTCATACTAGCAACCAATGTGGCCGAAAAGCAAATTAAACAAGAACCTATCTCATGTAGTGCCAACTCAGTCACATGCATATGTTTCCAAATCACTAAAAGACATTTTAAAAAAATTAAAATTGTATGAAACTTTGACTTCTTGTTCACTTCTAAATATTTTGCACTTTCTACAGATTTCCCCCAATATACTGGAATACACGTTGCAACAACCAACAATACTTTTTATAGACCAACCACTTTATTTTAGAAGCAGGGGGCTTCCAGTACCCTAATAGTTTTAAAAAATATTCTTGCTCTGATTTGTAGAAAAATAAACTAATTCTATGCATCATATTACCATCTATACTCGCGTATAAGCCAGGTCCAAATGCAAACAACATAGACCCTGATGTGCTTTCGCATAATGCGCTGGCAGATCATGGTCTATGTTGTTTGTTCTATTGATTAGTCCTTACAAACTGCATAGACCCAGATCTGCCAGCGCATTATGCGACGGCAGATCTGGGTCTATGCAGTTTGCAGTTGGTATAAGCTAATACACGAGTATATACCGTAGTCAAGAAAAAAAAACTATCTTGAGATAAAAGAAACAAAAAATCCTGGTTTGAAAGAAAATCCCCATATACTCCTCACACTGGGATACCTGCCTAAGTTACATAACACCAGCAATATATTCTGAAAGAGTATGAGCTGTGAGGAGTGTGGAAAATCCCCCCCCCCCTCCAAAATTAAATGGTTGGTCTTTTAAGTATGGTCCCATCCTGTTTTGATGCTACTTTGTTTTGATAGAGTGTTATCAACTCCCTGTTCTCGAGAGAACACATCTCCAGTGACATTATGACTACAACATTTGTTAACACTGGTCAACACTAAACACACTTTTACCATATATATACCTCCAGTAATGTCAGATAAATCATAAAAGAGGTGGAGGACAATTGATTGGTCTACCATACTATGTACATATACACTAGGTTTAGTCCAGCGAAGCTGCAGACCCAACAGAAGCCATGGACTAACCATGGAAAGCTGTAGGGGAATACTCTCAGCTGTGTTCCCAGGACAGAACGGCACAATGCAAACTCTGGAAATCACAACTGTTGTACAGTGGTATGACATCTAATCCAATAAATCACCTGCAGCACAAACACCCTGCTATTTCATCTGATAGGTTTGATAACATCACCTATAGATCGATTAATCGCACAAACCGAGAGTTGATTGTTTCAACATATTTTATTGTCACAATATGATACAATGGGATTGGGCACAAATTCTAACAACTTAAATTAGCCCTCTCCCTACACGATACAAGTATTGCAACATATTTCAACATGACAACAGTGACTAATAATGAGAAATGATTGGGGAGAGAGAGAGAGAGAGAGAGAGCTGAGGGGGGGGGGCCACAATGACAGCATTCATGATTTGAGTAAGTTACTGAAATCATCCGGTATCAGTTTTATATCTGCATACATGTTGTAAAATTCTATATTTTTCATTTGCATCGCCCTGTCCCCAAAGCAGTAAATGTAAACTAACAGCTGGATATGGCACTGAGAGTAATTTTCTCAGCAACTCGGTTCCTTGCGGACTATACATGGGACAGAAAATGAAGAAAAGCATTGTGGTTTCTATCCCACCGCAAGAACAAAAAGGGGTGTCAACAAGGTGAATGCGGTAAAGATCAGCTTTTAATGAACTTACATTATGTTGCAATCTAATATGGATAATATCCAAGGTTAGAGGACTACAACTAGGCATTTTACTGGATTCAATATTTGAACAAAAACACTTTTTCAAAGCACCGTAAGACATGCTACATTGTGTATCCTGTTCAGGATTGTTCCACAAAGCCACTGTTAAGGGTACAAAAGATGATTTGGTAGAATTTAGCCTGAAATTGCAAATTACTATTAATTTGGACGTCGAAGGTTATAATTTGTTTGTTCTGACACAGGGGAAGGGGGTAATTCAATGAGGCAGTTTTCCCTCGTTTTAATGTTATAGAGTGTTAATAATTTTTGTCTCTTTTGTCTAGATTGCAGACTTTCCAACCCAGTTTCAAGATAGAGAGATTGCCGACTAATGTATTTTGGAAGTCCTGTAACTATTTTTGCCTTTTCTTTTCATTATAAATACAAAAAGAAACATTATTTCTTATAACTTTGAGTGGTGGGCTAGAATTTGAAGGATTCATCTCTTTCAAAAGTGATTTTGTAAGTTTCCAAAATGTTTTAGGATCTTTTTTCTCAGAATCTGAATTATGTCCATCAATATTATTCATATATTGCTCTTTAGCATACTTTTTCATGTTTACTTTATTCCTGATTTGTTTGAATTTATTCCAATCGATTGGTCTATCATGATTGAGGGAAAATTTTCATGCTCTGTCCCTTTTCCTTATCATTATTCCTAATTGGGAATCAAACCACGGTTTATCAGTTGCGCGAATTTGTATAGTTTTAGAAAGAATACACGAAGTTGAGAATTCTATAATTTGGTTGTGAATATATCAGTTGTAGCATCAATATCTCTTGTTGTTAGCAACAAATCTGTCCAGCTAGTTCCTGTTATGAGAGCATTGAATTTGTTGAAATCAGTTTTGCTGTAAATCCAGACACAGTGCTTATAGACTGCTTGGAGGTGCACGGTCACACTGATTGCTATATTAAGACCATTATGGTCACTATATTCTCTATCAATTTTTAAAATGTCAGTGTTAAGTATAGTTATACCGCTACTTACAAGGACTGGATCAAGCAAGGTTTTGGTATTAGAAGTAATTCATGTAGGGTTTATGAAAAAAATATAAGGTCTGAGTCAATCAGTGTCCCCCATAATAATAATATGTTTATATGTGTCACTAATGATAACAATTGAAGTTTTGAATCTTTCCCAGAAATTGGTAGGGGAGTAGTTAGATCTATACCTTACCCCTACAGCTACTGTATACAAGGGTAACGATGAGTTGTTCAGTAACTTCAGTTCACCAAGATTATCATGTTATGGATTTATTATTTTTCTATAGTATTTCTTTACCGATCATATGAAAATAAGTGAAAGTTTTTTTATTTATTTTTACAGCATATCCTGGTTCAAACTTCTAGTTTGTTATTGAGTTGTTTTTTTTAAAATTACCATTAAGACTGTATTAATTTAAATATCTTATTCCGAAATTTATTACTTTTTAAATTACTACAGTAATAATACCAATTCCAAAAAAAATCAATGGTTAAACACATCTTCTGAATTTTAAGAGCAATTCAGATTTGGAAAAGCTTACCAGATCAGGCCCAGCTTTCAAGAAACTGCTCAAACCTGAGTATATATTCAACTCTATTGTTTATCAGCTGCCATTTGGAAATTACAACAAAAATACTGTGTGCCAAAAAGAATACAATGGAATATATCAGTTAAATTGTATGGATGCTTTGTTAAAATAGCTAATGTTTCAAATGAAATGACAGGTTAAATATGAATGGAATAAATTTCTGAAAGGGAGAAAGTAAAAGCTTATGTGCGTCAAAACTGATGACTACACGATACTTGTCTAAAATTGAACTTTTAATCTCGATTCAGTATATACCAACATAACTGTTCATAATCATCAGGAAATTGTGAATACTTAAAACAGCTCATTTCAGATGTGATTAATACTGGCATCAGCCATGCACGCATAACTGTCCGAAGTGGTGCTGAAAATATGAAAAGTGTTACCAGATCGGGATATTTCTTTCCCGCCATTGCAAAACAAAGCGTGTACTTTCGTACCTCCGTTTGAAGAGCTAAATGTCTAATAGACTGCTACCTTGTCTAACAAAGCATGAGTGTTGTGTTTATAAATTCACACAGAAACTAAATCTGCAGTTTGGTTTACATTTACTTTGAGTTAGGCTTGAAAATGGATTGGCTTTTTTGGTGACTGCCCATCACAGCTAGACTACATTTATAATGTATAAAACGTACACAATACCATCCGCTATATTCAGTAAAATTAAAATAAAGGCTACGAAACAACAGTGACAAAAATTTATATGAATCATAAAAATGTAATGTAAGTAGAATATAGACTTTATCATTTTTTTTTAATTATATGCCACACATTCCAAAATAATGAAGTCGGAATAAAAATAGCATTATAATATTTTTGTAAAAATCATAATTAAGTACATATAAAATAGCAAGTAATTTAGACATTATTATTATTACAGAATACCAAAACAAAAAACAAACATATACACATGCATGCAGAATAAGTAATAATTCAAATAATAATTAAAATATTCAGATGACAATACTTTTGTCCAAGATCAAAAATGAATACAAATAAAAATAGAAATAATATTGTATAATAATGCTGATATATTGTATCACAATTTTAAAATTAAGAAATTGAATCAGATTGTAAAATAATAATTTTAATAATAATGATGTATATGTTTATCATACATTTATGCTTTTATTTAGGAATTATTTATATTTTCAACAAGATCAATATTAATAATAATAATAATAATAATATTGTCTACATTATATGCTCTTTTTAAATGTTAATCAAATTGCTGGCATGCTAAATGCCCTGTAAATATGAATTAAATATATTTAGATGGTGAAGACACCGATGTTCATACTGCATTTTTGTGGAATGTTTAACATATGATATAAAATTGATAAAAATCTATAATCTAATTATCTGACAGATTTATGAGTTAGAGAATGACATATGACTGAGATAATTTTTTTAATATTGTTTTGTATAGATTTTTTATAGTCATAGTCATTAAAGTAGTAGGCATCTTGTATGGTAATACAGCATAGCTTCACATCACAACTGTGCACCTTACAATAAAAGTATTACCTATTTGATTTTACATTTCTATCTTTATTTGTATTCATCACTAATTTGGTAAAAAAAAGTGTAAAAAAATATTTAATTCATATTTACATGGCATTTAGCATGTGCACGTTTTATACAGTATAAATGTACCGACTTTTAATTTTACCTGCGCGATGATCCGCGTCCTCACCATGCACCTTAAAACGTTTGTTAGGCAGTGCTTGTACTATAAATAGCATTTTCTTTAACATTGACTCGCCGTTAACAACTTTATATTTCCAAATTAAAAAAAGTATGCATAGACGGAACAAGGTTTGGTTTGAAATTTTGTAAGGTACAGACATATTAAATAATCCTCAGCTAGATAGTAACAGGACCAGGTAAATACTTTCGAAGAGCGAAGGTGGTGTACGATTCAGAATGGAACGGGCCCATACTATCCTGGACTACCCTATTTTGACGCACTTAAGAACTTACTTTCACCTTTTCAGAAATATACTCCTTTCATAGTGATGCCTCTCATTAGTATAGAAACATTAGTTATTTTAGCAACGCATGCATAAAAAATGATAATGATATATTCCCTAATACTCTTCCTTGCATGCTTTCAACCAGCGGACCCCTCGTCGGAAAGTTTGTATATTACGTCACCCTTAATGACGCACTTCACAGAAGTCTATTCTAGTAGTGACACCATTGTACATATGCGCGGGGAAAAAAAACTATATTAGAGAGGAACATCAATAGGACATAGAAAACTCAAGTTTATGGGAAAAATTACAGACAGAAATTTAACTTGGCATTCCTAAACTTTTCTTACATTTATCATTAATCTGGTTTTGGTACAGATTTTGTCTTGAAAGGAAAAATAATCAAATTTGGAAAAATTATGATGGTATTAATATTAAAATTGTGTAGTTATAATTATAAAATAATTAGATTCAGAATCTGACCTTTTTCCCAATACTTAATTAGCATTGTGAACATGCAGAACCTCAATCTTTGTATGTAGTGTTTTTGGAACATCTAAACCGTTTTGCATCCTTCACAACTTATTTATCCAGAATGCAAATAATCAAAGACAGAAGACATAAAATTACAGGAGAAGGTTTTATTTTAATTATTTATCATTCGTGCCATTATCAAACAAATCTTTAAGAAATAAATTGGTCAAAACAAGTTAAAGATCAAGAAAGTCTTAAAAGATTATTGAAAATTTACTGTTAAAGTAAAATTGCTTAATTATCAGATAAAAAATCCTAATAATTGATTTAAATAAGCAAAAATGTAAAGGATACTAATTTAATTATTAAATATATCGTAAAAGTATATGTTTTTTGTAAATTTCCACAAATTGTAATAACAAATAACCACCTCTGAAAATCAGTTATGACACATCCACATGAAACTGTATAACATTGTACACCTTTCTAAACAGGGTTACATATACATGTGTTGTATGCATGTTTATAATAACTATAGTTGTGTTGTATGCATGTGTATAATAACTATTAAGCATATTTCATATGTATATCGAAAAATATATGAAATTGAATATCTCTTTATTATTATTATTATTATTATTATTATTATTATTATTATTATTATTATTATTATTTAAAGGTTCGGTAATTTTTGTGAGAATTAGGCAGATCGGCTTCGATGGTTTGTGTTATAACATTAAGACGGAAGTAGGTGCATCGATATACGCGATAAAAACTGACAGGACACGAATGATGGAAAATGAAACTAAAATGGCGAATGTTAGGGAAAGAAAAACTTGTGATATAGTTTTAAAGGAAATTGAGGAAGAAAAAAAGCTTGTCGAAGCTGCAAAGTCTGGAAATTTAGAAGATGTGAAACGGCTTCTTGAGGCGGGCGTATCACCAGATGCATCAGAATATAATAGGAGTTTGTTTTACAAGTCACAAAATTACATGACCCCTCTTCAATATGCATCAGTGAACGGCTACACCGACTTAGTTCGGTTATTGCTTCGATATGCAGGTACAACGATGGCAAGAGCAGAAACTTATCTTTTTACTTCCAAGTTATGTATATATCACGGGGAGAGAGAGAGAGAGAGAAACTGAAACCGATGTGCTTATTACATAAACACCTTTCACAATCGCAAGATATGTGGAAGTGCATCAGAAGATATGTGGAAGCGAATCTTTCGATTTATTGCGCGTCAAAATGTTATGAAGTAAAATATACTGGATCTAAAACGTAATCAGACCGAAACATACCCAAATCTTAGAGTGATTATATGAGTCAAAACGTACTCGGACAAAAATGCCATCAAATTAAAATGTAATCAGTTTTTAGAAAATAAAAAAATTTTTGAATGTAAATGTGAATATTATTTCACCCATTTTAATTTTGATACATTTCACTTGGATTGTTTATTGGTACATGAGGTGCACTTAACATGGCCTTATTAATCGGCTACTTGGCTTGGGTAAAATTAACAACTCATTAAGAAGCCTTTTAAACAGATGCTTTTATGTATGTCATTCCATATTTTGATGATGACATTTTTTGTAATTAAATGCTTTTCTTACCAGTAAGAGCTAGAAGACAGAGGGTGTGAATCGGTTACTACATGAAACCAGTTACCTGCAATCTTTACTTGTTCCTGATCTTTTATACATTTTTTTTAAAGTTGCAAATACAAAATGTTCCATATAATTTAATATTTTTTCCTTTGCCAGTTTAAAAAATAGTTCACAGTATCAAGAATAATTACAATCATGTGGTAACGGGTTCCATGAAGCTACACCCTCTAGCATCAATGAATAATCCAATTATGAACATGCTGTGTTACATAAGTTAATTTCTTTAATTCAAGTAAAACCCTAAAGATACCAAATTCTTTTATGTACCCATAGTATAGTAAATCACTGCATTCAAGCAAATACTGAAGATAATAATTATGCAGGCAAAAAGCCTGTTAACTAATGCCAAAGGTCAGCAAATCAAACTTAGTTGTTAAGTATTTTCTATGTCTGAAGTTTAATATTTTCAGTAAGAACTGGTTAAGAGAAAAATTCTACTGCAACAAATAAATGATGAATCATCAGTAAGGAAGTAAATAATTATGTCGTTAATTATACCAGCCAAGTATTAGGAGCAGGAAAGCATATAATTAAGGTGTCTTGCAGTTAATGAATGAATCCTGTTATTTTATTATTTGAATGTTGAAATTAAACTTCTCCTTTGTTTTTGGTTTTGTAGATTTTGAATAAAGAATTAAAAACTTGTAGTATTTGAATTTATTTAGATAAATTACCAACAAAATTGTATTTAATTAACAATTATACATTTTATATTACAAATAAGAATTGATTGTCAATAGGAGTCACAGGGTTCTCAATAGATTTAAAAACTGAAGAGTCATTTGACACTTGACCCCAAAATCTCAAGAGTCAAAATGAAAATCTCAAGAATCATTTGTTTTTAACAGCCATGAGCTCATAGCTGAGATTGTTTGTTATTCATGAAGCAAACCGATGTTTAAATTTAATTGTCTCGTTGAATAAAGAGAAACACTTGTACAGTATTTTGTAAGAAACATATAGGCAGACAGTGAGACAGACATGGCCATTACTGATTTTTGTACAAGTGTTTCTCTTTCTAATTATGTATGACTGGCAGGTTGTTTCTGAGACAGAGACAGAAAAGAAAATATACTTCATTGAGTCATTGTGATTTAACAGTTCACAAATATAACAAAATTATTCCATCTCTTTATTCAATCTTGAATAATTCCAAAACATGCAATAAATCACTGAGCATAATGTCTGATAAATTCTTACTGAATGATAAATTCATTAAAACACCTGAATTTTTAAACATTTCACTGATTGAAGCAAATTAATCACCAATGAAACACAATTAACGTTTGTCCACTTAACTTTGACATATGGCTTTGTGAGCGGCCATATTTTCCACAGTTTTGTCTAATAGATTATAATTTAATAGGCAATCAAACAAATGCTGATATTTGATGAAAAGTTTATCCAATCAAGTCATGACTGATTCTCTCCCCCTCTATCATAAACCTCAAAGATAATCTATAAACAATCTAACCTTGATTCAATTATGCACACCTAAGTGTGACATCATTGACCTGTTAGCTCCACCCAGTTCATATTGACTTTACAAAGGTATGATAATATTGGCCATTAAGGTGTAAACAGTAGTCTAGCAAATGTCAATCAATGGTGCATACAGTAAATTTGTTAGAGATGGCACACGCTCAGTATTAAATTACCAGGAGGCAAATCAAGGGTAATTGACTGATGCTCCTGCCCAAATCAGTGTGCGTCATAAAAAAAGCACAGGTTGAAATTTCCATGTGTCAGGAATGGGTCAAATTCAAATTTCAAGCATCAAAACCCGAGGGTACACGTCTGTTGAGAACCCCCGAGTCATGCACCTAAATGTTGTGGTTATTCACTGACATGTCCTAACATTTTCTTGATTGTCCTGGATTTGGTACAAGCTTCTGGAAAATTGTCCTGGGCCATGACAGAACCATTTTTTGTTTTTTTTTTGTTTGTGAAACAGAGTGGTACCAGACAATGCGTAAATCATAACACCATCTTAATATAGAAACTTTTTGTTAAAGAGAGGTTATGGTTAAAGTTTTAAGTTTTTTATGCAAGAAAACAGCAAAAGTATGTGATATGGAAACACAATCAAAGTAAGAGGTATGTCACGGGGCTTCCATTACTTTCAGAAATCAGTAGTTAGGGACTTTCTTGGTTGAAAATATGGAAATCCTATGAATTGAATCAGTAATCCCATTTTACTAAATGATTAAATTTGATAGATTCTTTTGTGTATGTATGAAACCATAACAAATTTAGGTGACTACTTAAGGGGGGTTGGTGTCAATCAGGTGTGAACAATAACTTTGATCAGTTTGGGGGTTATAGTATATCTGAACACGTTTGTAGAATAGAATATTGACAAAATTTTGATGTCTTTTGGTCATTGATATTTGGTGTACAAACACAAAATCTGATTTCTACTGGGACTTCCCTAGCTGCCATTTTTGTCCGACAGGACCAAATATGAGACATGTATATTATATTATATTAGGCCATCACTTAATGGAAGCCTGGTGTTATGTATTAAAAGAAAATAGTGCCACTCAGTAACTCTGTTGAATCTTTGATGATTATAAACATCACAATATTCTGTCGTTTTCATTCATATAGTATCTCAAGGTTTTCAGCTATGCCTTCCATAATCTAGACTACCAATCTATTTGATATTGACTTTTCCAGAATTAAAATGACAAAAATACCAAACAAGATATATTATTAACATTTTAATGCTGTTTTATTTGCCAGCTGATGTTGATGCCAAAGACAGGTTTGATGTGACAGCACTCCATATGGCAGCAGAAAAGGGCCACACTGATTGTGTGAAGCTATTGCTGGAGGGGTGTGCAGATTGTAACATCAGCACCAAATACTCTAAACATGGCTCCTATACTGGTAAGGTCTCTCTAAGGATTGCAAGTAGTAGCATATTAGGGAATTGAACAGTCAAAATCGTAGACTCAACTAAATTCAGATACCCAAAACTATGGATGTTTATCACACAAATCTCATCATTTGGGTCAGAGACCATGTTCCCTCAGGATATAATTAGAGCCTTGGAAGCTGAAAATAGGCTCCAATTACAGTGTGAATAGGTCGCAATCCCACTGTAAAATATTTCAAAATCATACAGAATACCCAATTTCAGCAACTTCATCCTGAACATTTTATTTGATTTTTTTTCTTCCCCAAAATGATGGGCCCAGGCCCCATTCTCATTCACTCAAAAAAATTCCATCCCCATTCATCCAAACTCTTCCAAAAGGGAATGTAAAATGGTCAAGCATTTTCAGTTGACAAGAAGATTAAGTTCTGACAGATTCTACTTTTTTTCTTTTTGGGACACATATCTAGAATCTTAAAGCTAATCCTGAACACTTATGTAGGCCGCTATTACATGTGCATCTTGGCTGCATTCAATAACAGTGATGTTTTCTTTTAAATGTTAGTGATAAAGGTCAACCTGATGTTCTCTAAAATTTGCTTGTTCTATTTGGGAATTTGTCTGTCTCCGGGGTTCTCAATAACCTGAAACCATGATGCACACAAAATTCATTTAATAATTGACCATAATATGCCATCTCAAAGACACTTAACATTTTTATTTACCATAATAATGACGTGCAGCTATTAAAGAAACTGAATGAGTTGAAACATGGAAAATTTGCAATTTAATGTCACGGCAATCATGCATTGACTAGAAGCACAACTAGATACCTCACTCTTGATGCTTTTGATCATGAGTCAGTCAGTGCTTTGTTTGTTTTTGGTGATACATATCAGTTGTGGTACACTGTTCCAATCTGATAGATGCAAATATATATAAAAAAAACACGTAAAAAAAATAAATCATTGGATTGTGTTCGTTAAAATACTGAAGCCCATTTTGCACTGAATGGATATGAACACAAAATATTAGACTTGGGTAAGAAGGTGCAGGAGAGAAAAAATAATGATGACAAATTTAATTTGCAGAGATTAATTTTCACTCAACCTAGGTAATTGTAATGTGTAATACTTAAATAGTAAATGCACTTTCCTTCACTTTTTTTTTTAGCTCACTTGTTTCAACTTTTTCTTAAAAGCCACCTGACCAGTTTTTACCATATTTGGCACAGAGCATCCTGGCATGAAGTGCTTTCAAATTTATGCAAAAAATGCTGTTCCACCATCAAATATGGCAGCTGTTACTAAAAATAATAATAAACATTTAAACAGCCTCTCAAAATCCACTGAACAGAATTTGATCAAATTTGACACAAAAGCATCCTGGCAGAAAGTCCGTTCAGATTTATTAAAATGATGCTTATCCATCATCAAATATGACCACTGTTACTAAAAATAGAAAACCCACAGTTAAAAAATAGAAAAACCTTTAAACCACTTTTCCCAAACTGCCGAATAGAATTCGACCAAATTTGAAAGAAATCTCGCCAGCATGAAGATCTTTCAAGTTTGTACAAATAATGCCAATCTGCCATCAAATATGGCTACCATTACTAAAAAATAGAAAAACCTTTAAATGACTTTCTCTCAAAAACTGCACAACTGAATTTGACCAAATTTGACAGAAGGTATCCTGACATATAGGACTTTAAAGTTTGTACAACTGAAGCTGATCTGCCATCAAATATGGCTACCTTTATTAAAAACAGAAAAACCTTTAAACAACTTTTTCTCAAAAACCACTCAACAGAATGTGACCAAATTTGACAGAGAGGATCCTGGAATTAAGGGCTTTCTGTTTTGTACAAATGATGCCAATCCACCATTCAGTATGGCCACTGTTGCTAAAATTAGAAAACATTTTAATGGCTTTTTCTGAAAAACTGCTAATCAGATCTTGACCAAACTCAAAGAAAGTATCCTGACATACATGGCCTTCACATTTATAGAAATGATTTCAATCCACCATCAAATATGGCTACCATTATTAAAAATAGAAAAAATTGGAAACATCATCTTCTCAGAAACTGTTCAGCAGAAATTGATGAAATTTGACAGAAAGCATTCTGGTAATAGGGGCTTTCAAATAGATTCTCAATCAAATATGGCCACTGTTACTAAAAACAGAAAAATCATTTAAACAATTTCTCAAAAAATCACTCAACAGAGTTTGACCAAATTTTACAGAAAGAATTCTGGCATGAAGTGATGTCAATCTGTCTTCAAATATGGGTGCTGTTACTGAAAAAAAATTTAAAAAAACTTTAATAACTTCTTTTAAAAAACCGATGAATAAACTTTGAGCAAATTTGACAGAAAGTGTTCTTGCTTGAATGTCTTTCAGATTTATATAAATGACTCTGTTCCACTATCAGATATTGCTGCCATTACTAAAAGTTGAAAAACTTGTATAGAATTTCATCAGAATGAAACTGCTGAACAGAATTTGACCATCTTTGACACAAATCATAATGGCATGGGGCCCTTTTTATATTGGACAAATGATGCTGCTGTGCCATCAAATATGGATGAAGATACAAGAACTAGAGAAACCTTGAAACAGTTATTTTCGCAACATATGCAATCCACAACATTGGAAGAAATTTTAACAGAAAGCATCCTACTGACCCAAATTTCTTGACAAACTGCTTTTGCATTTGGCTATTTGGCATATGTCAGCCATGTGAATGATCTCAGGCCCACTTGGTCCTCTTGTTTCCTATGTTAGTAGGAAGTGAGCAATAGCAGTCACTTTTCTGATAGCAGTGGTGGCAGCAACAATTTATTCAGCTTTTGGTTAGAGTTGTTCATTTGCTTAGATTTTCTAATACTGTTCATAGATTCTCATCATACTTGGCTTGAATCAATATGAAGCAAAGAGAATTAATTCTGTGCCATGCTTTCTTGCCCCATTTACCTTGGGGTCAAGATCACAATCATAGAAAATTTGCATTATGATTTTGGTTAAAGTTCTTTCATTTGCTTGTATTTCCTCAACCCATTGATGGATTTTGTTCATACATTGGATGAATTAATATGAAACTAAGACAATTAATTCTGTGACATGCTTGCTTAACTTTTTGACCTTGTGGTCAAAGTCACAATTTTACAACAATGCTGTGGTTGTGGGCTTGACATGCAGACCCTGGCCTTTTTGTTTCATTTAGGAAACACACATTCCAATGTTCAGAATTGATTGGGGAAGTTGAGAGACGTTGCTAGTAAAATAGGTACTGTTAGAAATTTCATAAAATTTTTGGTAATATCTGTGAACAATAAATCATTTTTACGATTTAAATATAAATCCCATTATTGTGGAAAGTTGTCACCCTATCATGATAACCCATTTTTAGTTCCACTGGTCATAGACCAGGCTTATGGGATGGTCTTTTGTCAGTTGGACAGATGTTGTCTGTCCATCCATTAGCACAAGTTTGTTATCTCTACTCCTTCTAAACTACCTGGTGAATTGCCATGAAACTTTACACACACATTCATCCCATGGTCTAGTTGGTCCAAAATGAAAATGGTGCTACTTTCACATCCAATATGGCCATCTTGTTATCACATCTCCTGAATGGAAAGTCATATTGACATGGGGTTTTCACCAGAAGACTTCTTATCATGTCTAGTTGGCCCTAAATGAAAATGGTGCCAATCTGATGTCCAATATGGCTGCCACAGTGACCATCTTGAAAATCTCGTTATGGCTACTCCTCCTGATTAAATAGTCATATCAACATGGGGTTTTCACTGAAAGACTTCTTATGATGTCTAGTTGGTCCTAAATAAAAATGGTGCCGATCTGATGTCCAATATGGATGCACATTGGCCATCTTGAAATTTTTTGTATCACTACTACTCCTGAACGAAAAGTAATATTGCCATGGGGTTTTCACTGGAAGATTTCTTATGATGTCTGGTTGGTACTATATGAAAATGGTGCTGTTTGCACACCCAGTATGGCTACTATTATTATTGCTACTCCTGAATGGATGGTCATATCAACATGGGGTTTTCACTAAATGACTTTTGATAATGTCTAGTTGGTCCTAAATGAAAATGGTGCTGCTCAGACATCCAATATGGCCTCCACAGTGGCCATCTTGAAAATCTTGTTATCACTACTCCTGAATGAATGGTCATATCAGCAATGGATTTTCATGGAAAGACTTCTTGTGATGTCTATTTCGTCATAAATGAAAATGGTGCTGATCTGACTTCCAATATGTCCACCACAATGGCCTTCTTGAAAATCTTGTTATTGCTTCTTCTAGATGGCTGGTCATATCAGTATTGTGCTTTCACCAAAAGACTATTTGTGATGTCTAGTTGGTCCTAAATACAAATGATGCCAATCTAATATCCAATATGGCCATCATGGCAGCCATCTTGAAATCTAATTATCATTACTCATCCAAAATGGAAAGTCATATCAACATGGGGTTTTCACCAGAAGACTTCTTATGATGTCCTGTTGGTTTTAAATGAAAATGGTGCCAATCTGAAATCCAATATGTCCACCACAGCACCTAATTTAAAAATCTTGTTATTGCTAAAGAATATCAGAGAAGGTTTCAACACTCTGCAGTTAAAAGGAAGAAATGGTCTTATATTGAACTTCATGAAATTCTTATCGGCCAGTAGAGCTCCATTCCCTTCGAGGGACTTCTTTATATGCCTACCATAAGGCAGAATGTATTATGTTATGATTTTGCCCTTCCATCCATCTGTCCCATATCAATGTTATTTCTGTTCAAAAGCTCATGTCCACCATTTGCAGTTACCAAACTTTGTGGATGACTTGCATGTGGGGTAAGGAAGAAGTCTGTTGATTTTGGGGTCAAAAGGTCAAAAATCAATGGGGGGTGAGTGATCTGAAGCACTCGTCTTCACAGATCATTCACACATCACCTCTGTCCGCATGGGTTCTAGTCTCGGTTCTGGCTAACATGGGTATGTGAGAAAGCTTGCCAGTAGCTTTCCATGTGCTGAAAAATGACATTAAACCCATAAAACACAAACACTCAAAAGTCAAGGTCACTGTAACTGAAAGAAAAAAAATGGACCAAGCTTTGTGGATGGCTTGCACTTGGGGTAAGGAAGAAGCCTATTGATTTGTGTGTCAAAGGTAAAGGTACTGTTCCTGAAAGATGAAAAAATATCAGTTAGCAACCACTAGAGTTTGTGGAAGACTTACATATTGCATAAGAAAGAAGCCTATTAATTTTGAAGTCCAAAGGTCAAGGTCACTGTGACTGAAAGAAGAAAAATTGTTTTTGCATAATAAATTTAGTTCTAGACTTTGCATCTTCACCAAAGTTTGTAATGGGCTTGCATTTAAGGTAAGGAAGATGCCTATTGATTTTGTGTACAAAAGGTCAAAGGTCAGGATCATTCTAACTAGAAAAAGGTTTTGCAGAATAACTTTTGTTCTAGAGTGTGCTCCTTGACCAAACTTTGTGGAAGGATTGTACTTCGGGTTATAAAGAAATCTCTAGATTCTTGGGTCAGGCGATAACATCAGAGAAAGTTTAATAAGAAAATAATGGTTTCTGTACATTCAGTTTAGTTCAAGACTGCATACCTTGACCATTGAGAGTTGTTTGTCAGTAATCTCCAGTCAGTCATATCCTAAGCCTACATAAAGGACTATTCAACACAGGCCATTCATGGTACTCTTCTTCACTCTTATGATATGAAGGTTTTCCTCCATATTTCCAAATTTCACTGTAAAGTTTTTACAGTCAAGGGAATTTCACATACCCACCATCCCTCCCCAATTCTGAAAACCAATGGAGAACCTGTATCTTCGAGTATGCAGGTATTCCTTTATGTTGGTCTGTCAATACAGATTCATTCTTTCATTTTGGGATGTAGATATAGCAGCAGGATTGTGTTTGCTGGACATCTCTGCTGGTTTCATGTTCTGGTGTATGCAAGGTTAAGTGGTCACATATTTTAAGTCAGTACTTGTCTCCTGGTTGTTCAGTTTTCTCCGCTTCAAGGAACATCTCACATCAACATATTATTCACCTCAAAGACCATCTCATGTCAACATATTATACACCTCAAAGACAGGGCCAGAAATTAACGCTAACCCGCTATCCCACGGTTAGTGATTTTGCTGGCAGATCAGTAAAACCCAGCAAGCACTAATCTGTTGGGACAGTGAAAATTACTGCCAATCATAGCAGTTAAGAAGTGGTTATGAGTCAGCCTTTCCTTGTTTCTTTCCTTGTTGTGGCACAAATGGACAGGTTTTAAGCCACTCATCTGCTAAATTAGTATGATTATTGTCAAAACAGTCTTTGTGCACATGGAACTTGCCTGGTGTACTGCCCCCAAGCAATGATTTCATTACTCATGATAACAAAAGGTGTAGGATCTCTGGCTAGCATTGACCAGTCAGAAAAGGTCACGTTCGTCAACTAAATGAATAATACAGAAATATACAGAACAGTGTGTTTTAATATTTATATCATTGCTGATTAAGATTCAATACATTGTACGGTGACAAATGTAAACATGTGGAAGTATTTGCAAGGTGCACAGCTGCCACCAAAGCGGCAGAAATTAGATGATGACAAGAGAGAGCACAATTGCAGATATGATCAAGAGAAGAGACTAAGAAAGTACCAGAAATGCTGGGAAAAGGAACACAAGTGGCTGAAGTATGACTCAGGAGAGGCTCTGATGTTGTGCACTTTCTGCACTGATTATTTGGAGAAATATGAAAGTGCACAGGGTACTTCATTTGTTGATGTGTGTAAAAATTTTCATAAATCATCCCTGGAATCACACAATGCTAGCTCCCTACACATAATGGCAGAGGGATACATGAAATCAAAACAGAAAGTTGGTTCCTCAGAAGCAGAACAAATTGAGGCATCTTTAGACAAGAGCATCTTGAAGAAACTTGAATATCTATTCCAAACTTTCAGTTGTTAATGAATAATAAATGCTGAATTACAACCTGAACAATAAATGTTGAATTACAACCTGAACTGGCTTCTGTTTGATTTTTTGCAGGATCTGTGAAATTTTGGCAGGATCAGTACCAATTTTATTTTGGTGATCCTGTATGTTAGTGAAAAAAATTACAATTTCGAGCCTGCTCAAAGACCATCTCATGTCAACATATTATACACCTCAAGGGGCATCTCATCTCAACATATGATCCACCTCAAAGACAACCTCACATCAACATACTATCCACCTCAATGACCATCTCATGTCAGCATATTATCTACCTCAAAGACCATCTCATATGAATACAAACTCCACCTCAAAGACCATCTCAAGGCAACATCTTATTTACCTCAAAGACCATCTCATGTTAACATTGTATCCACCTCAAAGACCATCACATGTCAAGATATTGTCCACCTCAAAAACCATCTCATGTTAACACAGTATCCTCTTGAAAGAACATCCTACATCAACATATTATCCACCTCAAAAACCATCTCATATTAACATAGTATCCACCTCAGAGACCATTTCATGTTAACACAGTAACCACCTCAAAAACCATCTCATGTAAATATAAACTCCACCTCAGAGACCATTTTATGTTAACATAGTATCTATCTCAAAGACCATCACATGTTGAGATCTTGTCCACCTGAAGGACCATCGTACATCAACATCTTATGTACCTCAATAGATAAACACAGCATTTTATCCACCTTAAAGACCATCTCATGTTGACATAAAATCACATCAAAGACCATCGCATGTTAACATAGTATCCATCTGTAAGACTATCTCACATCAACATTTTATCCACCTCAGAGACCATCTCATGTTAACATAATATCCAGCTCAAAGACCATCTCACATTAATGTAGTATCGACCTCAAAGAACATCTCATGTCAACATATTATCCACCTGAAAGACCTCATGTCAGCATATTATCTGCCTCAAAGACCATCCCTTCACATTAAGATATTAGCCATTTAGAGTTGCAGCAAAAGTTACTGGAACAAAGTTTAAACATTTCATCCTTACTTAATGTTGAAATTTTCAGCTGTACCGCATCCAGGTGGGACAACTCCACTTCATCTAGCAGCTAGCTCTGATCATGTGGACTGTGTCACTCTTTTAATTTGGAATGGGGCAGATTACAATGCAGTGGATGAGAAAGGGAGAACAAGTCTGTACATTGCAGCACAGAAAGGATTTGAGAGATGCATACATGCTCACTTGAATAATGCTATCTGGAGGGACATTTTATCACTACCTGTAAAAGAAATAGGTATTTATTTTGTTAAATACTGCATTTACCTGCATGTAACAGGTACCCAAGTGGTGACAGTATGTATTCCAGGGATGATTCTGAAATATTCCAATTGAAAGTTAGTAAATCTTGCTTGCCAGAGCTTTTCTCTCATTCCATTCATATCTGTAACATGTGTTACTAGATCTGAACCGTAGTTTTACCATTATCTTACCAGAAGCCATCTTGATCATAAAAAAGCTTGGCATTGCTTTTAAGTACATTTAATTGTAATAAGTCGGGGTCCAAGCTGGACCCTAATATTTGAAGCGAAATTACCTCTCCAGCCAGAATAGGCAAAGTTGGCCAAAAAAGGGAGAAGTAGGCGTAGAAAGTTAAAAAATAGTCACTTTAAACTAATGTTTTTGTCAGATTATTTGAAATATTATTCAAAGTTTATACAATTATTCAAACTTTTCTTATTTTGCTTCACGACATTTGTTATATAACAGACAATGGCAACCTCAAAAATAGGTTTCAGTCGAAAATCAGCAACATCTTCCACAACAGAAGCCCTCTTTTCATATGTCAATATAATGAAATAGTGGATAAAATTATTGATTTTATTAGTAATGGACCTGGATACATCCATTGAGTTTTCTTTCATTCTGTCTTCTTCTTTTATGGGAAAATTGACAAAAAGTTGATGTTTTACTTTGATTATTAATGTATTTAACAAAATGGGGTGGGGGTAATGTTGTGAAATCAATGCAAGATAAAGTGAACTTTGCTTTTTGGGGCCTGTTTATGTGAAATAACTGACTCTAAGGTGACTATTTCACCCAAATCACCTCCTAGCATGGGCCCAATAAGTATTTTGATTTTTATAATGGTTGATACATTTTTGTTGTTTGAATTGCTTAAATTCGACACATAGCCTTAGATTCATCTGCCAAGGTATGCTTAGTCTAGCATGGCATTTTAAATGCTTAGTCTAGCATGGCATGTTAAATGCTTAGTCTAGCATGGCATGTTAAATGACTTAGTCTAGCATGGCATGTTAAATGACTTAGTCTAGCATGGCATGTTAAATGACTTTTTCAACTACCTTCTAATGAACCATATCATGTTTTTTATGACATTCTGTTATATGCTTGTTTATTGAAAATGGAATATAGTTTTAAATAGTAGTCAATATTCTAGTTTGTTTTAAATAGTAGTCAATATTCTAGTTTGTTGACCTGAGTTTGCATGGTAAATATACTGGAGATTCCTATCCTTTAAAACACAGAACTAAACTAATGGTGCCATACGATCATAGGGCACCTTTATTCCATTGCATAATGGGCATGCATATCAGGGTCCTTAGTATTTGGTTGAAATTAAAAGTAGGTAAAACAAGATAGACCCTGATCTGATGGCACATTATGCAGCAGTTTGGGTCTCTTCATTTCACAATTTACACACACACACACACACTCAGCTCATGACTTCCAATGCATATACATTGTGTGGGATGATCCAGTACATTTTCCACTTACTGGACATTGTCAAGCACTTATTGGGTGCCGTGAAGCACACATAGGACCAATAAGCTTGTTGCTACATGACATGTCATCACAGCAGGTCTGTCATGATGCAATATTATGTAAAATCAGATCACATCATACTATTTATTTATGCATAATTCAGTCATAAAAATAATTAGAAATAGATTTTCTCTTCAAACCTGGTTTGCACATATATTAGAGAATGCTGTCAGGTTTATACATATATGAGAGAATGCTGTCAGGTTTGCACATATATTAGATAATGCTATCAGGTTGACATATATTAGAGAATGCTGTTAAATTTACACATATATTAGAGAATGCTGTTAGATTTACACATATGTCAGAGAATGCTGTCAGGTATACACATATGTGAGAATACTGTCAGGTTTGCACATATTAGAGAATGCTGTTAAATTTACACATATATTAGAGAATGCTGTTAGATTTACACATATGTCAGAGAATGCTGTCAGGTTTACACATATATTTGATAATACTGTCAGGTTTGCACATATATTTGAGAATGCTATCAGGTTGACATATATTAGCGAATGTTGTTAGATTTACACATATATTAAAGAATGCTGTTAGATTTATTCATATATCAAGAATGCTGTCAGGTTTACACATATATTAGAAAATGCTGTCAGCTTTACACATATATTTGAGATTGCTGTCAGGTTTACACATATATTAGAGAATGCTATTAGGTTTACACATATATACCAGAGAATGCTGTCAGGATTACACATACATTAGAAAATGCTGTTAGGTTTACACATGTATACCAGAGAATGCTGTCCTGTTTACACATATATTAGAGAATGCTGTCAGGTTTACACATATATCAGAGAATGCTGTCAGGATTACACATACATTAGAAAATGCTGTTAGGTTTACACATATATACCAGAGAATACTGTTAGGTTTACACATATATTAGAAATTGCTGTTAGGTTTACACATATATACCAGAGAATGCTGTCAGGTTTACACATATATACCAGAGAATGCTGTCAGGTTTACACATATATTAGAAAATGCTGTTAGGTTTATACATATATTAGAGAAACAAAATGATGGTATTAATGTCATCATCAAAACTTTTAGTGAGAAGATTATAGGAGGTGTTCTCAAGAAGAAAAAAAATCACTCATCCAGCAGCCAGGGACAAGATGAAAATTCTGGACAACTTAAAGGATCTCTAACTTTCCGAGAATTCTATTGGGAATATGAAGCAAAAAGATAAGATTTTGTTGTAAATCTTCTCAATAATTGTGATTATAAGCAAGTAGTACATAATTTAAAATTTCCTCAGTCATTATGTTTCTTGTTTGAAAAATTGATAAGAACTTTATTTTTCTTCTTCAGTTTACTACATTATTAACTCCTAGAATGTTTGGAAGCAAAAAATTCAACTAAAATTGGTTTCAAATGGCATTTCAAATGCCATCACAAATGGTACCTCATGCTGTATCTACAAATATATGAATGCAAATGGCTTCACTAATGGACAAAGAAAGTTCCTTTTATATGCGCTTTAATAATTTCATACCATTGTCATAGCAAAATCACAGATTGGGGAGCAGATTAGAAGGTCTTACTCTGACTATACAGGACTGTAGTAAGATCTAAACTTGACTATGGCTCGATTGAGTGTGGATCAGATTGTAAATTGTACCTGCAGATGCTTGATCCAATATACAATCAGGGAGCATTTAAAACCTACCCAACAGAAAGCCTCTCTGTTAAGGCAAATGAACCATCATTTTATCTCAGATTAACAAAATTGACTCTTCAGGATACTACCAAAGTGTCCACTAACCCATCTAATCCTGCATATGATATTACTTTTAGGCCCAAATACCAAACCAAGTACACTCAGAAACTAAATTTCATTCCATCTTTTGGCTGCAAATGTTGCAAAATTCTGTATTCCCAAATCACCACTATGGTTATCTACACCTCACACAATAATATTTGACCTTTTCAAATTCAAAAAGTTCTCAACAAATCCTCTAATTTTTCAGCGTAAATTCAATTAAATCAGAGCCTTATATTATGGCTATACATCCTTGTAAACAGACAGTTTGAAAGATGGAGACAGGGTTGGAGCTACCATTGCAAAACTCCAATGCACCATCTCGAGCTGGTTACTGGATAAAGATTCCATTTTACTGCTCAAATTACAGCCATACTCAAATCTTTGAACAACATTGAAACCTCTCAAAAAACAAATTTTCATCATCTTTTAGGATTCCCTTTCACTCTGAAAGCATTGCAAAACCTAAAGTTTGTGAACCTGTTGATATCTGAAATCTTACAGAAACATGATTTGCTAATATAATCAAAAAAAAAGTATTCTGTACTGTTGACTGCCTAGTCACATTCGTATTAAGGGTAATTTAAGGGCAGATAAAGCAGCCAAAGCTGCCCTGCAGTCATCTGTTTCTGAATGGAAGATTCCATATACTGACTTCAAATACTATATAAATAAGCATGTTTTTCATATTTGCAAAATAAGTCAAATGAAAACTGCATGAACAAGCTTCAGAACATAACACCCACCATTGGAGAGTGACTTCCCTTATATAATTAACATGTGCCGCAGAGATTAAGTGGTATTGTGCCGATCATATTGGACACACATAGTTGACACATGCTTACCTTGTGAAGGGTTAACCTCAACCAGAGTGCATACTCTGACAGTGGAACTCATTCGTCAAGTGTGTCGACTTCCATTCTGCGAGACAGCAATTATTTGATGCGAACTCGATGAAAAACTTTGTTTATGATGATGTACCACCCAAGAAAATCATGGACTTTTTGAGGGAGTGAGGTTTATATAAAAGAAATTTGACCATATGTTGTAAGGACTTTACATGTTTTACAATTATCTTTTATTTTGTATACCTTTACAGAATTTTAGCATCTTTACCTTTTAACTTTCATTGTTTAGTACTTGTCTTATGTTTATGTTTTCTTGGAAGGCTTTATCTTCCTATATGTTTTTTGCAATTCTTTGTACTTATGTTTTTTGAGCTATACTTTAATCTGCACCATATAACCTATTGTGCTGATGTGCTGTTAAACCATACAACTACTCTTTTCCTGGTTAATGCAGGCATTGTGCATTGTACTCACCCTCAAAAGATCGAGACCCTTATGTTAAATCTGCTGACCTATTGTCATATGTTTTTTCCTTGCAGGGGTGCAGTTTTCTTTTCTCCTTAAGGATCTTTTATTTTATTATTACCAACAAAATTATGATTGTAAATCACAGAATACAGCTACATGTGATTATTCAAGGGAGGTTACTCCTGTAGGGTTATACCAACTTCTGGCCACTCTTCCTGGGGTGCCAAAAATTTATATTATGAAAGTCTTGAACTTTAGAGAGTGAATGGAATGCATAGTATCCAAGTTAGTGGAAAAAAAGAACGGTATAAAATTATTGAAGCTCTTGTAAAAAAGAGCTCACATTATCCATTTCTCAGGACATTTGCAGAAAAACAATATTAGATGCAGCACCAGTTACAATTCACAATATTATTTGAAAACAACTACAGCCTTGATTTGTGGTGAAACTGAGAAGAACTCAAAATGTACGAGGTTTTATTTTTGTATTCATTTCTGTTTCAGTTGTGGCACCCCTGCTAGCAACTGGCATTTGTTGTTGTTGTTAATAAACTATATGGTGTAGGAAAGAATTACTATGGACCAGTGCCATTAGGTCAACAAGAGAGGCAAGCAAGTCTGGCATTATTTATCTTTATTGTATCACTCACTATGTTCTTTACAGGTGATACTCCCCTTCATGAATGTGTGAAGAACAACATGTTATCATGTGTTTCGGCTTTACTGAGGCGTGGCTCTGATGTAAACCATCGGAATACACAAGGGTTCTCTCCCCTTCATCTAGCTCTGAGAGCCGGGGAGAGATTCTCCATGGAGATACTGAAGGAATTGGTTACCAAAGGTTACAACACAGATGTCAACAAACCAGATGGATTGGGTATGTTTTTAACTGCATAATTTCCATCGGTCAAATTTTAGTAAGTTTAGTCGAGTGGGTTTAATTATCAGAGTTTTATTACCTGGGTAATTTCATCATCATCAACTTCATTAATTGCATCCCTCATAGCTGAGTATTCTTGCTGTGGTGCAATGTGAACATGGATCATGATAAAAACAGTATGTTACAGTAGATTAAATGCAAATAAAGATAGAAACAGGAAGCTGTGTTTTCCAGACTGTATGAGACCAGAACTTTTCAGAAAGACTCCAATGTGGGCTGACACATGATGCTCTCAGGAAGGCTGTTCCATAGGATGATGGATCAGGGGTAAGAAACTGTTCTTGTAGATGGTGGAAGTTGTTTGTATATGTTGGAATCACATGCAGTTTCCCCTTGTTCTATAGATAATTGGTGTAAGATTTGGCTTAGATGGTACATCAACTAGCTGGTGAGTAATCTTGCACATTACAGTGACTCTAGCCTTAACCCATCTTGTTTTGCAGTGTCTCCTATCCCGGTTGGTGCAGCATGGATGTTACCTGACTGGTATTCTGGTAGTTGTTCATAACAAATCTGGCTGCTTTCCTCTGGACTAGATCAATACTGTTGATGTCACAGTCTGTATATGGGGCTCAGGTTGTAGATGCATATTCAAGTATAGGTCAAACAAAGGTCCAGGGTTCATTCCAGAAATGGAAAAAGAGGGGTCCTAGTGCCCCTACCAGGTCAAAAAGTGGAGTCATTTAGAAAAAGAACAGGGGTCACAAGTATCCTGAACTGTTTTTGTTTATTTAAGTAAATATGTGGCATTCAAATTATGCAAGATTCACTCAAGCATTTTTCATACAATGGATGTGAGAAATATTGGTTGGTAGTTGGCAGCTTTTGAACAATTTCCCTTTTTGAAGACTTGTGCAGCAAAGGTTGTTTTCCTGTCATCTGGGATTTTTCCATTGTCTAGGGAGATTTGGAAAAGCCAGGCAAGACTTGGGAACAGTTCTTCTGCAGCTTCCTTCAATAGTTTACCTGGAATTCATTCTGGGCCATTTGCTTTATGGGGTTTGATGTTGCAAAGAAACTTGTTGACACCTTGCTCAGTGACAAGCAAGCAACACCAATGTTATCCAGTTTTCTCTCCTTTATTAAGTTCCAGAACTTTTTGGGGTTTGCTTCAACACTGGTTAGCATGTTGTAGACGTAGGTGTCATGAGCCTTCTGATATGTTTTCTGTACATGTTGTTTGATGACTTTGTCTTTCATCCCTAATACACTGGCAAGTTTGAGGCCTTGGCATGTTTGAACCACCTGTGCTTAAAGTGGGTTATTTGTCTTATCTCTCTGTTGATTCATGGTTGGCTGAATCGCTGTGATCTCATAGGGGAAGGAATATTTTCTTCTATAAATTTGTGGCACCCATCTGAAAAGAATGACCAGGCCTTATTGATATTACTGAGTAAAGGTATTCATGGTGGTTTGAGAGAGTTGGGTACACATTTCTTTTATATTCCTGAGATTAGTTTTACTCCAGATGTAGAGTTTACACTTTATTGTTTTTTTTCTGTGTTATACTGATATTGGATGTGCTGTACATACATTGTTGATGAATGCATGTTTTGGAAAATGTTTTAAAAAATGTTCAAAATTCTATGTGTAAAATACTGTATATACTCGCGTATAAGCCGATACCAACTGCAAACTGCATAGACCCAGATCTGCTGTCGCATAATATGCCGGCAGATCTGGGTCTATGCAGTTTGTAAGGACTAATCAGTAGAACAAACAACATAGACCCTGATCTGCCAGTGCATTATGCGATGTCAGATCAGGGTGTATGTTGTTTGCATTTTGATTTGGATTATATGTGAGTACATATGGTACTGTGTTTAATAAATGTGCTAAAGGTAAGAAGTAACTGATTGAAAGCTTGAGGCATTGTTCTCCTTTTTAGGTGTGAAACTCTTGTCTTTGATCTGATAATCATTGAAGAGTATGTATTTTCTGTATTTTCTGAAAGGTTAAAAAAATGCAAGCCCTAGTGAATTATATTTTAACAAGTCTTTCTCAAAAGGAAAGAAAACTTTGAAATACGAATTTCAAACATTTTTTTTATTTTAGTTTTTTTTATCACTAAAAGACTTCTTATGACATGTAGTTAGTCTGAAATGGAAAAAGTAGTGTCATCTGATGTCCAACATGGTCAGCATGGCCATCTTTAAAATCTTGTTATTGCTACTCCTGAACAGATGGTCAAAGTGACATGAGATTTTCACTAAAAGACTTCTTATGGTATATAGTTGGTCATGAATGAAAATGGTGCAGATATAACCTCCCAATATGACTGCCACAGTGTATATCATGAAAATTGTAAGACTACTCCTCCTAAATGGATGGTTGTATTAACATGGTGTTTTCACTCTTGGCACATGTGGTCAGCCCTGTATTAAAATGTTAAAAAGATGCTTATCTAATACTCAGAATGGCTGTCTTGGCTGCCATCTTGAAAATGTTCTTATGGCTACATCTCTTGTTTGTTTGTAGTGCATATGATTTAGTTGTGTGGGTTTTCTTCTGCTTTTGTACATATTTTTGCAGTATGGAGTGATGAACAAAGTAACATGATGAGAAAATTCAATTTCCATAAGAAAATACTCCTTGAAAACTTTTGGAATTTCTTATAAACTCCTTGAAAAGTCCTTAAAAGTCAATTCTCTTGTACTGTAACAACCATGTTTAAGATCAAAGGCCATGATAAAGATTTTGTACTAAACTTACCTTGTATGCATGTTAATTCAAACAATTAAGAAAATATTTTTGTTTCCAAGTTGGATATGGATGCTTTTGATAATCAGCAATTAAAAAAGATAAAAGGAGGGAAGAAACAACTGACCTTGTGAAATCCTACAAATATTGTTTGGGCTGGTAGAGCGTTAGCCCCTTCAAGGGACTCTTGTTTATAAATAATTTTGAACAAAGCTTCATTAGCATCTAACAACATATTCACACTAAATTTTGTGCTTACTCAGGTGGAACAAATATTTACCAGAACTATTAAAAATACATTGAGTATTATTTTTAAAAGATACTTTCAGATATTACAAACTGACTGACATCTCATTAATAAATTTCTTTAAGTTATAAAGAGTGTGTGTAGCAATTATTTTGGAAGATACAGTTTGTACACATGCTGTTAAACCCATAAGTAATTTTGACTCTGAATGTAGTATTTTTTTTTTTTAATTCTTATTTTTTATCCTTGTTGAAATCCCTTTGCAGGTTATAAAGAAAATGTTCAGGAAAATTGTGTTCACTTGACCCAGTTAACATTTGAACAAATTTAAACATTGGTATTACAGTCTAGATCAGAAAACTAAAAGTTATTGTTGGATGATACCTTTTTTCTCGCACATTCTTTTAATTTTCAGCGATGTTCTAACTTACTTTGCAGCAGAATCCCCAAACAGAAACAGCACTCTTAATGAGAATCAACATGTACCCCTGACATTTTGAACACAGGCTAAGACTGGTCACATGATCATATAAAACTGGCTATAACCTATAAAAATGAATGCTGTTGTACAATCTACTGCAAACAGAATTGTATTTCCATTTGAAAATTATAACTTAAATCACAAAGAAAAATACTAAAAGCAGAAACTTGTATAATGATGCAAATCAGTAGACTGTGTCTAGTTTTTCTTCTTTGAAGGACTTCTGTTCCTGATAATGTGACCATATGACCATTCTTTTGATTTTCAATCAAGTGTTGTCTCAGTTTGGGATTTAGCTGCTAAAAAAGTATGAACAATGTTGAAAATTGAAAGTTGTGACAAAAATATTATCTGTTATCATCCAATGATAAGTTTCAGCTTTTAGCTCCACAGGTCATAGACCTGGAGAGCTTATGGGATGGCCTGTTGTCCATTGTCTGTTCATCTCTTAGTACACATTTGTTATCACTACTCCTCCTAAACTACTAGGAGGATTGCCATGAAACTTTACACACATTTATCCCAAAGTCTAGTTGGTCCTAAATGAAAATGGTGCTGCTCAGTCATCCAATATGGCTGATACAGCAGCCATCTTGAAAATCTTGTTATTGCTACTTATTCTGAATGGATGTTCATATCAGTATGGGGTTTTCACTGAAAAACTTGTGATGTCTCATTGGTCCTAAATGAAAATGGTTCTGCATGGATATCCAATATGACTGCCAAGGTGGCTTGCTTGAAAATCTTGTTATCACTACTACTGCTGAGTGGATGGTCATATCTGCACAGGGTTTTCACTAAAAGACATTTTATGATGTCTAGTTGTCCTAAATGAAAATGGTGCTGATCTGATGTCCAATATGGCTGCCATGGTAGCCATCTTGAAAATCTTGTTATTGCTACTCCTTCAGAATAGAAAGTCATATCAGCATGGGGTTTTCATTAGAAGACTTCTTATGATGTCTGGTTGGGCCTAAATGAAAATATTGACACCCAGACATCCATATGGCCACCAGGGTAGCCATCTTGAAAATCTTATTATCACTACTCCACCTGAATGGATGGATGTATCACATGGGGTTTTCACTAAAAGACTTCTTATGATATCAAGTTGGTCCTAAATGAAAATGGTACCAATCTGACATCCATTATGGCCACCACAGCAGTCATCTTGAAAATTTTGTTCATGCTACTCCTCCTGAACAGAAAGTCATATCAGCAAGGGGTTTTCACCGGAAGACTTTGTATGGTGTCTAGTTGGTCATAAATAAAAATTGTGCCGATTTGATATCCAATGTGGCCACTACAGTGGCCATCTTGAAAATCTTATTTGCAACTCCTCCTAGCTAAAAAGTCATATCAACATTTTTAACCTGAAGACTAATTATGATATCTAGTTGGTCCTGAAACGAAAATGGTGCCAATCTGACCCCAAATATGGCTGCCGCAATGAACATATTGAAAATGTCACTAATTCTCCTGAATAAATGGTCATATAAACATGGGGGTTTTCACCTAGTCTTTTAATGGTGTCCAGTTTGTTCTAAATAAAAACAGTGCTGATCTTGCATCCAATATGGCTGCCACAGTGGCTAATTTTTAAATCTTATTGCTCAAGAATTTCAGAGATGGTTTCAGCACTCAGCAATTAAGATGAAGAAATGGTCTTAAATTCCAATAAATAATTTTTGGTCACATTTCTCCTATACACCTTCTTTAGAACCTGCAAAAAGTTTTGAACAATAAAAGTCCAGTAAGAAATAACTTTGAGCAGAAGTCCCTAAAGGGATTAATTTGTTGTGATGGGCCATATTGTTTACTTCATTCAAAGGGATAGAAAGATGATGAAAAATGTTTACTTCTGGATTGTTCATATCATTTAGTTTGTTTTGTTCTGCTATCATCCTGTATCAATAGTTTGAGTCTGTATTGTGATACACTATTGCCAGAGTAAATATTGCAATGCATCGATGAGATCAAACCAACCTTATTATTGGATTTTTTAGTATGTCCATATATCCTACATAATGATGTGAAATAATGAGAAATAAACAAAAGAATAAATTATTGTAGTCCTTCCACTGATTCTGCTTATGAAAATGATATGGTGACTGTGATGGTAAACTGCAATTTATGGATGCATACAGTTTATAGTTGTTAATTTCGAAATGGTGAGTAAACATTTCTGGCATTTGAGTGAATTTTCCAATTTCTTGCCCAAGCAAGTTCTGACTAAATGCTGACCAGGTATTCTCTTTAATGAAAATGATGTCCAGTCAATAATATTGCCAACAAAGTTTGTTTTCCATTTGTTTTGATCAAGCTCATACAAATCCTTTGCTCTCACTCTTCACTACTAATAAATGCTTACCAGAGGTAGAGCAGACTGGTCTCAGTTTGTAATTACATACATCTGGTGTTAGAAGGATCACAAAATAAGTTTTTTTTAAAAAACACATTTTAAATGATCAAATTTAGGTCGTTAACAACATCAGCTTTTACATTTTTATAAGACATGTAGCTGGTTGAGTAAGAGTTTATTCTGGGCAATTCAATGATTTTAGTACTTGCTGACTGGGCAATGCAATGATTTTAGTATTTGCCTGACTGGGAGAGTGGATTTTTAGAGACTTTTCAATCCTGGGATATTTGTAGATATACATGTATTGAAAGTACGTACATTTTATGCTTAGAATTGTACACATAAAATTATTGAATACTACTTAGACAAATCATTTATAGTACATGTATCTTGGATGGAATTGTTTTTAATATCATGTATTTGATACAGAATAATAATAATGTTTTTGTAATTTCAGGATTTACACCTCTACACTATGTGTGTTTTCATGAAAACATCATGCAGGAGAGGCGCCCTGAAGCTGCGGCCCTTCTTCTGGCATATGGTGCTAACTGGGAGGTGAAAAACAAACAGGGAGACAATGTGCTGCAGAGTGAACTCCGTAGCCGCATTACGGATGTGATTATTCTTCACACCATTGCAAAATGTACAGCCCATCTTCCTAGTCTTGCATCCATTGGTTTAGGTTTCTTTGATGCAAACCCTCCATTAAGTGTTGCAAATTATCATTTTCCAAGGATATTCTCTGATGGACAAAATGCAAAGATGCGTTGGTACAAAGATTTGTTCAAAGAACCACGTGCTTTGCAGCACTACTGTCGCTGTGTAATTCGGGATGCTTTAGGGCAACAAAGGCTTAGAAAAATTGACACTTTGCCATTACCCACAACACTGAAAGAGTACCTCTTATTAGAACATGAAGAATTCAGATGAAGAAATAACTGTTTTATTGTCAGATATTCATATATTTTCATTCATGGTAATTGCTTCATTATGTTACAGAGATGTAAATATTTTTTGTACATATTTAGGAATGCCTGTTTTAAATACTGTGTAAATATAAATATGTGTGTGCAGCTCTTTGTAGGATTTTGAAGGTATCAGTCCAGACTTAACATTCTCAAAACTACCATATATACTCGCTTATAAGTTGAGTCCAGCTGCAAACTGCACAGACACATATCTGCTGTCACATAATGCATTGGCAGACCTAGGTCTGTGGTTTGTTAGGAGTAATCAGTTGTTTGCACTTGGACTTCACTTATTTGTGAGCATATACTGTAGCACATTTAAACTCGAGCATAAAATCCATGGTTTTAACAATATGGAAATTCAATGATAAAGTTGAACGGTATTGGAATTTGTGCTGTTTTGTCTTATTTCTGCTACTCTGTGCATCTGAGTTGACTTATTTCTGATAAATATTTTTGTGCAACTTTTTGTAGTTTTCTTTAAAGGTAGCATTACATTCTGTTCATTTTCTAGAAACTGGTAAAAATCACACAAACAAAGAAAATGAGGAAACTCAGAGGCACAGGTTCCAATAGTGAGAAGTAAAAATGAATCCTAGACTTTGAGGGATCTTCTGTCAGTGTGTTAAATTTCAGTGTCATAGATATACCACCAATAACAGTTTGGGATTCCAAGCTTGAGCTTGAGTTTTGTGCAAAGAATAAATTCAGGAATGTAAATCTAGGTTTTTAAAATTAGACAACTGCCAAAACTCACAAAACCCTAAACCTGGAGCGTTGATCATATGGATGGAACAAAACCCAACTTTTAAAAGTTGAGTGTAAGAGCAAAGAACGGACATCCTGGAAACGAGGATTCTTAGAGAGCTGTCTGTTTATATTTGGATGCATCCAGATTTCTGAACATTTATGTGCCATGGAGGAAACAAAAGCTCTCAAAACAATGTTAAGATTGCATTACGAGTTTAAAAGTAAGGTGATTTTTCAAAGTATCTGGTGTGAACATGTGAACAAGATCATGTGTGATAGAAAAATGAAGTAACTTTTGAAGTGACTGGCATTTTCACATTATTGTCATTTGCGTCTCATTTGTAACAGAAGTTAGAAATGTCCAGAGAGTGGTCAAAGTATCATCACAAAGTATCCTTATTTTTTGAATCTCTGTGGTCTTGTTTATGTTGAATAGGCTCATTGGGTTCTCCTGCATGTCATAAGAGGTACCTAATGGAGGCAGGAGCTGTGGTGGAAACTTATATGGCAGATCTATCTTTATGAGAATACAATCACCTACCAGCTAGGTAACTGTATTATTTCATGCTTTACTGGTTTAAGTTAAATTTTGTTTTAAACTTGTCGATAGCCTGGATATTTCATGCACGATTTTAAAATTGCATGCATGGAAACTGTGCATTATAGGTAAATTCATGTATGAAAGTTTCTCATGACCTGTGCAAAACTTAAATGAGAAATCTACAAGCATAACAAAAGAAATAACAAATAAAAGAAACATGTGTTATCTTCAACCAGATGAACGTTAAAACAATACTGTAGTGAAAGAACTATTGAGGATAGTGTAAAGTGCTAGTTTCAGTTAAACTCTACTGACTTGACCCCTGACTACATTTTGCTGCATGCCCGCCAAGAAGTTGCAAATTTGCTGTAATATGCTGTCTTACAAACACTAATTTACCAGAATAAAGACAATCAGAGCTGATACAGAAACTGAACAGAATTAAAACAGAAACATATGACCTAATGTCACATTGATCATGCATTGAAATTGCCATGTTGTGACATAAGTTGACAAGTAGTATTGAATTGACCAATTACATGCCTATTGACATTTACATTGATAGAGTTGGTAACCAGTCTGCTTGTAGTGGTGCTATGTATCAGATGCATTGTGTGGTTCTGATCCTTATGGACTCAGACAATAAAAACCACATTTAGGGATTGTGTAAATTGAAATACTGAAAACCGAATATGGCTCTGAATAGAATTAGCACATAATTCTGAGCAAGAAGGAGAGCAGAAAGAGAAAATAATGATGAAAACTTATTTGGTAACAATATTTTCACTCTACTTCTCCTGAACTACTTGGAGGATTGGCATGAAACTTTACACACACATTCACCACAAGGTCTGGTTGGTCCTAAATGAAAATGGTGCTGCACAGACATCTAATATGGCTACCATAGTGGCCATCCTGAAAATTTTGTTATCGCTAATCCTCCTAGTGTTTTCACCAGAAGACTTATTATGGTATCTAGTTGGTCCTAAATGAAAATGATGATGATCTGACATCCAATATGGTTACCACTATGTATAATTATACAGTTACTAGTAAAGTATCGATATTTGTGCTTATTCACCTTTTGGATGAATGGTCATATTGACGTGGTTTTCACCAAAAGACTTTTTATGATGTCTAGTTGGTCCTAAAAGAAATGTTGCTGATCTTACATTCAATATGGAGTTATAAAGAAGCTAAAAAGAAGAAATGATCTTACTGCTATTTTGAATTCCTAGAAATTCTTTTCGGTTAGCAGAGTATCGGTTTAATTGAGGGACTCTTCTTTTTATATTTAGATTGGCATCACACATGGTAATTTTTTTAATCCACTGGGACAAGTTTAGTTAAGGCAGGTTGCTGGTCAACTAGACACATGGGAATTTCATATAAATTTTGGTAATATATATTAGGATAAGGCATTTGTTAGATGCTTTTATATATATATATATATATATATATATATATATATATATATATATATATATATATATATACCCCCTTATTTGTAAAACATTTGTCACTCTATCATGATAACAGTTTTTAACTTTTTAATGATTTGAAGATTCACCCTTTGACAGTTTTCCACATTTCACCTTCACATTCTTTTTACAACAAGGGTAATTCACTTCAGTTCTGAAATCCTATGGAGAATCCTGTCAGCCAGTCCTCATGGTAGAGTCAACAAAACTTTTGGAGGGGACACATCATTGAGGACAGCAGTATGATGCCCCAAAGAGGTGATCACTGTGGTCTATATTTCATGATTCATTGGCTTCAATGACTTCTGTGTCAGACTTGAGCTTTTGACTAATAGTTTTTTTTGTCATGATGGTTAAATCTCCTGTTTCAAAGGAATTGCACATTGCATTGAGGTTTAAGGTGTCAAGGTCACAGAGCAGGTTAATGAGAGATGGCATTTATCACAAGTTACACTGTCAGTATAAATTAAAAATCTGCATCTTTTTTGCTATGATCTCAGCAGCTAAGACAATTGATTCAAAGAAAGAAAGCAATATGTCTTCTGTATCAAAACAAACTTGTCATGTTCAGCACTCATTTCTTATCAATCAAAGCATATGTGCAGGTGGGTGTACAAGTAGATTGTACCATTTGCAAACATATTGTATGTATTCAGCATCATAAACATACTGTACAGTAAATTATACCATTAAAGATTATACATTTTGTACACTTGCTACTGTATTTATTTATGTGTATAATGTACACAACCATGCATAACATAGACCTTGATCTCCTGGCCCTGGTGTCATTCTACACCTCATATTTTCTCCCGCCAATTGAAATTTTCAATATTTTTTCTTATTTATTGGTTTCAAACTACAAGCTTTTCACAGAACATTAGGAAGCCCACAAGGATTTAAATAACAGCCATTATTTATATCCTGTATTCATCTGAAATTAGTCTTATTTTATGTCCAAGTAAAAAATTGAGGATTTCCTCAATTAGTTTTTCAAGAATTAAGGACTCCCATGTGCACAATTTTAAGACTTGAGAGTTATTTTTCATCCTTTCTGTTATATCTACCTCTCACAAAAAAATTCCAGTATTGTAAATAATACAAAAAGCAAGATAATGTAAAATTTCAATTTGAGGAAACTTTTTAAGAAATTTTGTGAAATTGGATCCTGGTGCATTATTTCAAGAGTAGATTGGGGTCAGCCACACTGTTCACTTGAATTTATATGAAGAACAAACTGCATATATCCTGACCTGGCAGCACATCGTGTGCTATAGTGGATCAGGGTCAAACTGTTTACCATTGGGATTGTGTTATATTTGGGCAAACGTAGTACACTGTTTATATAAAGGTCCTAATTTGATTTTCCCTAATTTTTTGTGTTGGCATATTTTTTCCATTTTCTTCCTTTACAAATCTCACTGTTATGCTATAGAGATATTTGGTGTGTTTTTTTTTTTTCATGAATAGAAGCCCTTAACCTATTCTTATTGAAGAATCACAAATTGAAAGGGGCTCTAAAACCATTGATATCTTATTTATTTACCAGCTTAGCACACTGGATATGAAGCTGCATTTTCTTGAAAGTAGTACATTATTTAGGGCCCATTCTAAAACTAAAAATTTTTTATGGTTGTGGGGAATTCCCCCCTCCTTTTGAAAAGGGTTGCATTTTCTGAATATAAGAGGGATTTAATGAGGAAATAAGTAGTTCTTGAAAATATAATAGGCTTTTTTCATGCATTCAATTGATTTTTCAGCGCAACTGTTTTAGAAACCAGCATGAATTCCACAATTGCAGATCCTAGAATAGACCCTGATTACTGTCCATAATACTATGATCAGCATCATCATGGGTATTAGTCTGTCATCCTGGGTATTAGTCTGTCATCCTGGGTATTAGCTTGTCATCCTGGGTATTAGCCTGTCATCCTGGGTATTAGTCTGTCATCCTGGGTATTAGTCTGTCATCCTGGGTATTAGCCTGTCATCCTGGGTATTAACCAGTTATCTAGGGTATTACTCTGTCCAAAGTTGCTATTCGCTCATTCCACTAAGTCATGATTCGGCTCATTTTACAGTATGTACAATTATTCAACTGCATTTGGTTTTTCATTTATTGGCATAACAAAATCTATTCCCAAAACTATATAAGCTTTATTTAAAATTTAAATTAGGATTAAGAAATCTGGCATGGAACTTGCTGAACCAATTTTTATTAGACCTGATAGAAATTTTTCATAGGACATGTTCTACCAGAATTATGTTCAGGATGATTTCCATGGCAACAATGTGGCTTCCATAGCAACAAGGAGAGAAAACCTATTTTCAATTTCTTCTCCAGAATAGCTGAACCAATTTTGATCAAACTTTGTAGGAAATGTTCTTATGACATGCCCTTTCAGAATTCTGCCAGGTTTTAACCCTTAGCAGTGGTGTGGCTTTTATAGAAATCAGGAAGAAAACCTGTTTGTACCTACTTCTGCATGGCTCCGTCAGTTTTGATTATTTGTGGTAGGAATATAGGACATAGTGTGCCAGAATTGTGTTTGGGATGGCTCCCCTAAAAAATAGTGTGGCTTCATAGCAACCAGGTGGAAACCTACAAATGATAGTCATCTCCCCTCAAGGTACTAAAATATATATTTTTTAAAACTTCATAAAATGACTTTTTCTCCAAAACAACCTGACCATATTGGACTAGATTTGTTGGGTAGAGTCTTTGCGTGAATACCTTTCATGTTAATATAAAAGATGCCAAAACAATATCTAGTTCAGCTGAAGTTACTCAAAGTAGAAATACAGTTAAAGAAGTTAAAGAACATGTCATATACCTGCAATTAAAACCAAATAACAGGAAAATATCCTGACATGGGTGTCTTTCAACCCATGTTACCTTCCTTATTACTACTACTTTGCCTTTTAGAACAATGTACATCAGGTGAGCGATGTCATGCCCACTTGACCCTCAAGGGTAATATCTCAGGTTCATGAGTGGAACATCATCAGATTTTGCCCACAAATGCATTGAGGTGTTAGGTAAATCTCTAGAGGTTAAAAGCCAAGAAGGTCAAAGGTCACAGGGAGCATTGTTCAAATTTTAGGTAATTGTCAATGGTTAAAGTTTTTTAATTTGGCATTACTATCTATTATTGCCATGGATTAATTGTTATCTGAAAAAGTAAAGATGTTTACCATGGGATATAGATATTGCACCTCATTTGGAGGTCAAAAGGTGAAAGGTCATGGTCATGGTCACATTACTATGGTCAGTTTATGGTCAGTTTCTTTAGATTTTTGAGGACAAAAAAATTGTACGTGGTGTGATAATGGATATGCAATAGATTTTTAACCATATTCTCTGGTTTACATGGGACATCCATGGAGTTGATGGATTTTGGCATCAAAGATTGAGGTCACAAAGTAAATTGTTGTTTAGTTTTTCTGGGTAAATTGTTAAGAGCTGTATGAAGGTGCTGTACCATCTGTTTCCATACATGTATTATCAGATTTTTCACATATTAGCAGAGGAATGGGATGGATAAAAAGGTCAGAGGTCAAGGGTTGTTTAGTGATATGTTACTAGGGCTGCAGCGACATCACAGGCAAGACATATTTACATATTTTTTTCAATAAGTATTATAAATTCTTTACAAACATGTCCATTAAACATACTCCCGCTGCATCAGTTTTCCTTTGTTTACCTGTTTATAATGTGCACTCAACTGTGAAAAGGGTAGATCCATGCCTGATGTTACATAACAGACTGGTTGATCAGGATCCTTGGTAGACCCAGACCTGCTGTTGCATAAAGCACTGGCAGATCAGGGTCTACACTGTTTGCTTAACTACTGAGAGAAGAGGAAAAGGGTAGAGCTTGGCCTGATGTTGCACTGGCAGATCAGGGTCTATGCTGTTTGCTTGAAATTATTGAGAGAACAAATAGAAAAGGGTAGACCCTGACCAGATGTTGCATAAAGCACTGGCAGATCAGGGTCTGCTTTTTGTTTGACATTATTGAGAGAACAGAAAAAGGGTAGATCCTGGCCTGATGTTACATAAAGCACTGGCAGATCAGGGTCTATTCTGTTTGCTTCAACTTGTTGGGAGAACAAAGAGGAAAAGGGTAGATCCTGGCCTGATGTTACATAAACCACTGGCAGATCAGGGTCTATTCTGTTTCCTTGAACTTATTGAGAGAACAAACAGGAAAGAGTAGACCCACATCTGATGCCACATAAAGCACTGGCAGATCAGGGTCTGTGATATTTGCTATTGAGGGAACAAACAGGAAAATGGTAGACCCTGGCCTAAAGTATTATCAGACCAGGGTCTATGTTGTTTGCTTGAACTTATTGAGAGAACAAACAGGAAACAGACTCTGATCTGCTGGTGCATTATGTGATAGCAGATATGAGTTAACATTTTGCAGATGGGTTTGTATTGTAAATGGGCAAATACATTTACTTAATCATGAGGTGACAACATATAGTGTTTTCAAAACAACTAATGAAGGGCATTGCCATCAACAAATCCACATGAAAATCTTGAAGTTCATTTAAGTAAATCTACATATTCAAAGAATCGACCTGCTATACCTGCAGAATATTCAACAGATTTTCTTGTGCCAGGACAACGGCCATAATATGAACAATACCAATGTAACTTTATTGTCACAAGATTTGTCTGTCAAACAGTAAGATTACACAACATGACACACAATTGTATACTCTTCATGTTTGTGTTACACTTGTGTAAAATGTTTATTGTACTTGGTGATTTATTGGCAACAGTCTCACAGTACTTAGTTTGAACCTGTATAGGAAGTGTTGACCATTTGACCTAACACTGTGTTTGAACCAGAACGTTGCGGCATTGGATTTCATTATGAAGACACCAAGTTAACAAAAATTGACAAATTGACTAAAAAGTACAACGAATGTGGACACAAGTGGGAAGAATTATTATGAAAATCATCTGTAAGTGAAGGGTAAAAAGTTACCATGTAATTCATAATCTTTTTAAAATTTCCAGTAAGTTCTTCCACTCTGTGTTTCAGCAGATGGTACTAAATCCATAACTTGTTTTAGTCAGTGACATACTACTGGATTGTTTTTGTAAAATCAAATACTGTCAACTCACAATTTCTAAACCAGTCTATGCGAAGAAAAGTTGTTTGTGCTTGGTAATATTTTTCAAGTAGATCTTTATTCTTCCAATAGGGCCTCACTCATCAGAAATCATCAACAGACACAAAAGAGCATGCAATATTCAAGTGGGTCAAGTTTTTCCTCCTGCTTTCCTTGTTATGATAATGTTCTCACATGCAATCTTATCAGGAAAAATGAACAGATGGTCAAAGTGACATGAGATTTTCACTAAAAGACTTCTTATGGTATATAGTTGGTCATGAATGAAAATGGTGCAGATATAACCTCCCAATATGACTGCCACAGTGTATATCATGAAAATTGTAAGACTACTCCTCCTAAATGGATGGTTGTATTAACATGGTGTTTTCACTCTTGGCACATGTGGTCAGCCCTGTATTAAAATGTTAAAAAGATGCTTATCTAATACTCAGAATGGCTGTCTTGGCTGCCATCTTGAAAATGTTCTTATGGCTACATCTCTTGTTTGTTTGTAGTGCATATGATTTAGTTGTGTGGGTTTTCTTCTGCTTTTGTACATATTTTTGCAGTATGGAGTGATGAACAAAGTAACATGATGAGAAAATTCAATTTCCATAAGAAAATACTCCTTGAAAACTTTTGGAATTTCTTATAAACTCCTTGAAAAGTCCTTAAAAGTCAATTCTCTTGTACTGTAACAACCATGTTTAAGATCAAAGGCCATGATAAAGATTTTGTACTAAACTTACCTTGTATGCATGTTAATTCAAACAATTAAGAAAATATTTTTGTTTCCAAGTTGGATATGGATGCTTTTGATAATCAGCAATTAAAAAAGATAAAAGGAGGGAAGAAACAACTGACCTTGTGAAATCCTACAAATATTGTTTGGGCTGGTAGAGCGTTAGCCCCTTCAAGGGACTCTTGTTTATAAATAATTTTGAACAAAGCTTCATTAGCATCTAACAACATATTCACACTAAATTTTGTGCTTACTCAGGTGGAACAAATATTTACCAGAACTATTAAAAATACATTGAGTATTATTTTTAAAAGATACTTTCAGATATTACAAACTGACTGACATCTCATTAATAAATTTCTTTAAGTTATAAAGAGTGTGTGTAGCAATTATTTTGGAAGATACAGTTTGTACACATGCTGTTAAACCCATAAGTAATTTTGACTCTGAATGTAGTATTTTTTTTTTTTAATTCTTATTTTTTATCCTTGTTGAAATCCCTTTGCAGGTTATAAAGAAAATGTTCAGGAAAATTGTGTTCACTTGACCCAGTTAACATTTGAACAAATTTAAACATTGGTATTACAGTCTAGATCAGAAAACTAAAAGTTATTGTTGGATGATACCTTTTTTCTCGCACATTCTTTTAATTTTCAGCGATGTTCTAACTTACTTTGCAGCAGAATCCCCAAACAGAAACAGCACTCTTAATGAGAATCAACATGTACCCCTGACATTTTGAACACAGGCTAAGACTGGTCACATGATCATATAAAACTGGCTATAACCTATAAAAATGAATGCTGTTGTACAATCTACTGCAAACAGAATTGTATTTCCATTTGAAAATTATAACTTAAATCACAAAGAAAAATACTAAAAGCAGAAACTTGTATAATGATGCAAATCAGTAGACTGTGTCTAGTTTTTCTTCTTTGAAGGACTTCTGTTCCTGATAATGTGACCATATGACCATTCTTTTGATTTTCAATCAAGTGTTGTCTCAGTTTGGGATTTAGCTGCTAAAAAAGTATGAACAATGTTGAAAATTGAAAGTTGTGACAAAAATATTATCTGTTATCATCCAATGATAAGTTTCAGCTTTTAGCTCCACAGGTCATAGACCTGGAGAGCTTATGGGATGGCCTGTTGTCCATTGTCTGTTCATCTCTTAGTACACATTTGTTATCACTACTCCTCCTAAACTACTAGGAGGATTGCCATGAAACTTTACACACATTTATCCCAAAGTCTAGTTGGTCCTAAATGAAAATGGTGCTGCTCAGTCATCCAATATGGCTGATACAGCAGCCATCTTGAAAATCTTGTTATTGCTACTTATTCTGAATGGATGTTCATATCAGTATGGGGTTTTCACTGAAAAACTTGTGATGTCTCATTGGTCCTAAATGAAAATGGTTCTGCATGGATATCCAATATGACTGCCAAGGTGGCTTGCTTGAAAATCTTGTTATCACTACTACTGCTGAGTGGATGGTCATATCTGCACAGGGTTTTCACTAAAAGACATTTTATGATGTCTAGTTGTCCTAAATGAAAATGGTGCTGATCTGATGTCCAATATGGCTGCCATGGTAGCCATCTTGAAAATCTTGTTATTGCTACTCCTTCAGAATAGAAAGTCATATCAGCATGGGGTTTTCATTAGAAGACTTCTTATGATGTCTGGTTGGGCCTAAATGAAAATATTGACACCCAGACATCCATATGGCCACCAGGGTAGCCATCTTGAAAATCTTATTATCACTACTCCACCTGAATGGATGGATGTATCACATGGGGTTTTCACTAAAAGACTTCTTATGATATCAAGTTGGTCCTAAATGAAAATGGTACCAATCTGACATCCATTATGGCCACCACAGCAGTCATCTTGAAAATTTTGTTCATGCTACTCCTCCTGAACAGAAAGTCATATCAGCAAGGGGTTTTCACCGGAAGACTTTGTATGGTGTCTAGTTGGTCATAAATAAAAATTGTGCCGATTTGATATCCAATGTGGCCACTACAGTGGCCATCTTGAAAATCTTATTTGCAACTCCTCCTAGCTAAAAAGTCATATCAACATTTTTAACCTGAAGACTAATTATGATATCTAGTTGGTCCTGAAACGAAAATGGTGCCAATCTGACCCCAAATATGGCTGCCGCAATGAACATATTGAAAATGTCACTAATTCTCCTGAATAAATGGTCATATAAACATGGGGGTTTTCACCTAGTCTTTTAATGGTGTCCAGTTTGTTCTAAATAAAAACAGTGCTGATCTTGCATCCAATATGGCTGCCACAGTGGCTAATTTTTAAATCTTATTGCTCAAGAATTTCAGAGATGGTTTCAGCACTCAGCAATTAAGATGAAGAAATGGTCTTAAATTCCAATAAATAATTTTTGGTCACATTTCTCCTATACACCTTCTTTAGAACCTGCAAAAAGTTTTGAACAATAAAAGTCCAGTAAGAAATAACTTTGAGCAGAAGTCCCTAAAGGGATTAATTTGTTGTGATGGGCCATATTGTTTACTTCATTCAAAGGGATAGAAAGATGATGAAAAATGTTTACTTCTGGATTGTTCATATCATTTAGTTTGTTTTGTTCTGCTATCATCCTGTATCAATAGTTTGAGTCTGTATTGTGATACACTATTGCCAGAGTAAATATTGCAATGCATCGATGAGATCAAACCAACCTTATTATTGGATTTTTTAGTATGTCCATATATCCTACATAATGATGTGAAATAATGAGAAATAAACAAAAGAATAAATTATTGTAGTCCTTCCACTGATTCTGCTTATGAAAATGATATGGTGACTGTGATGGTAAACTGCAATTTATGGATGCATACAGTTTATAGTTGTTAATTTCGAAATGGTGAGTAAACATTTCTGGCATTTGAGTGAATTTTCCAATTTCTTGCCCAAGCAAGTTCTGACTAAATGCTGACCAGGTATTCTCTTTAATGAAAATGATGTCCAGTCAATAATATTGCCAACAAAGTTTGTTTTCCATTTGTTTTGATCAAGCTCATACAAATCCTTTGCTCTCACTCTTCACTACTAATAAATGCTTACCAGAGGTAGAGCAGACTGGTCTCAGTTTGTAATTACATACATCTGGTGTTAGAAGGATCACAAAATAAGTTTTTTTTAAAAAACACATTTTAAATGATCAAATTTAGGTCGTTAACAACATCAGCTTTTACATTTTTATAAGACATGTAGCTGGTTGAGTAAGAGTTTATTCTGGGCAATTCAATGATTTTAGTACTTGCTGACTGGGCAATGCAATAATTTTAGTATTTGCCTGACTGGGAGAGTGGATTTTTAGAGACTTTTCAATCCTGGGATATTTGTAGATATACATGTATTGAAAGTACGTACATTTTATGCTTAGAATTGTACACATAAAATTATTGAATACTACTTAGACAAATCATTTATAGTACATGTATCTTGGATGGAATTGTTTTTAATATCATGTATTTGATACAGAATAATAATAATGTTTTTGTAATTTCAGGATTTACACCTCTACACTATGTGTGTTTTCATGAAAACATCATGCAGGAGAGGCGCCCTGAAGCTGCGGCCCTTCTTCTGGCATATGGTGCTAACTGGGAGGTGAAAAACAAACAGGGAGACAATGTGCTGCAGAGTGAACTCCGTAGCCGCATTACGGATGTGATTATTCTTCACACCATTGCAAAATGTACAGCCCATCTTCCTAGTCTTGCATCCATTGGTTTAGGTTTCTTTGATGCAAACCCTCCATTAAGTGTTGCAAATTATCATTTTCCAAGGATATTCTCTGATGGACAAAATGCAAAGATGCGTTGGTACAAAGATTTGTTCAAAGAACCACGTGCTTTGCAGCACTACTGTCGCTGTGTAATTCGGGATGCTTTAGGGCAACAAAGGCTTAGAAAAATTGACACTTTGCCATTACCCACAACACTGAAAGAGTACCTCTTATTAGAACATGAAGAATTCAGATGAAGAAATAACTGTTTTATTGTCAGATATTCATATATTTTCATTCATGGTAATTGCTTCATTATGTTACAGAGATGTAAATATTTTTTGTACATATTTAGGAATGCCTGTTTTAAATACTGTGTAAATATAAATATGTGTGTGCAGCTCTTTGTAGGATTTTGAAGGTATCAGTCCAGACTTAACATTCTCAAAACTACCATATATACTCGCTTATAAGTTGAGTCCAGCTGCAAACTGCACAGACACATATCTGCTGTCACATAATGCATTGGCAGACCTAGGTCTGTGGTTTGTTAGGAGTAATCAGTTGTTTGCACTTGGACTTCACTTATTTGTGAGCATATACTGTAGCACATTTAAACTCGAGCATAAAATCCATGGTTTTAACAATATGGAAATTCAATGATAAAGTTGAACGGTATTGGAATTTGTGCTGTTTTGTCTTATTTCTGCTACTCTGTGCATCTGAGTTGACTTATTTCTGATAAATATTTTTGTGCAACTTTTTGTAGTTTTCTTTAAAGGTAGCATTACATTCTGTTCATTTTCTAGAAACTGGTAAAAATCACACAAACAAAGAAAATGAGGAAACTCAGAGGCACAGGTTCCAATAGTGAGAAGTAAAAATGAATCCTAGACTTTGAGGGATCTTCTGTCAGTGTGTTAAATTTCAGTGTCATAGATATACCACCAATAACAGTTTGGGATTCCAAGCTTGAGCTTGAGTTTTGTGCAAAGAATAAATTCAGGAATGTAAATCTAGGTTTTTAAAATTAGACAACTGCCAAAACTCACAAAACCCTAAACCTGGAGCGTCGATCATATGGATGGAACAAAACCCAACTTTTAAAAGTTGAGTGTAAGAGCAAAGAACGGACATCCTGGAAACGAGGATTCTTAGAGAGCTGTCTGTTTATATTTGGATGCATCCAGATTTCTGAACATTTATGTGCCATGGAGGAAACAAAAGCTCTCAAAACAATGTTAAGATTGCATTACGAGTTTAAAAGTAAGGTGATTTTTCAAAGTATCTGGTGTGAACATGTGAACAAGATCATGTGTGATAGAAAAATGAAGTAACTTTTGAAGTGACTGGCATTTTCACATTATTGTCATTTGCGTCTCATTTGTAACAGAAGTTAGAAATGTCCAGAGAGTGGTCAAAGTATCATCACAAAGTATCCTTATTTTTTGAATCTCTGTGGTCTTGTTTATGTTGAATAGGCTCATTGGGTTCTCCTGCATGTCATAAGAGGTACCTAATGGAGGCAGGAGCTGTGGTGGAAACTTATATGGCAGATCTATCTTTATGAGAATACAATCACCTACCAGCTAGGTAACTGTATTATTTCATGCTTTACTGGTTTAAGTTAAATTTTGTTTTAAACTTGTCGATAGCCTGGATATTTCATGCACGATTTTAAAATTGCATGCATGGAAACTGTGCATTATAGGTAAATTCATGTATGAAAGTTTCTCATGACCTGTGCAAAACTTAAATGAGAAATCTACAAGCATAACAAAAGAAATAACAAATAAAAGAAACATGTGTTATCTTCAACCAGATGAACGTTAAAACAATACTGTAGTGAAAGAACTATTGAGGATAGTGTAAAGTGCTAGTTTCAGTTAAACTCTACTGACTTGACCCCTGACTACATTTTGCTGCATGCCCGCCAAGAAGTTGCAAATTTGCTGTAATATGCTGTCTTACAAACACTAATTTACCAGAATAAAGACAATCAGAGCTGATACAGAAACTGAACAGAATTAAAACAGAAACATATGACCTAATGTCACATTGATCATGCATTGAAATTGCCATGTTGTGACATAAGTTGACAAGTAGTATTGAATTGACCAATTACATGCCTATTGACATTTACATTGATAGAGTTGGTAACCAGTCTGCTTGTAGTGGTGCTATGTATCAGATGCATTGTGTGGTTCTGATCCTTATGGACTCAGACAATAAAAACCACATTTAGGGATTGTGTAAATTGAAATACTGAAAACCGAATATGGCTCTGAATAGAATTAGCACATAATTCTGAGCAAGAAGGAGAGCAGAAAGAGAAAATAATGATGAAAACTTATTTGGTAACAATATTTTCACTCTACTTCTCCTGAACTACTTGGAGGATTGGCATGAAACTTTACACACACATTCACCACAAGGTCTGGTTGGTCCTAAATGAAAATGGTGCTGCACAGACATCTAATATGGCTACCATAGTGGCCATCCTGAAAATTTTGTTATCGCTAATCCTCCTAGTGTTTTCACCAGAAGACTTATTATGGTATCTAGTTGGTCCTAAATGAAAATGATGATGATCTGACATCCAATATGGTTACCACTATGTATAATTATACAGTTACTAGTAAAGTATCGATATTTGTGCTTATTCACCTTTTGGATGAATGGTCATATTGACGTGGTTTTCACCAAAAGACTTTTTATGATGTCTAGTTGGTCCTAAAAGAAATGTTGCTGATCTTACATTCAATATGGAGTTATAAAGAAGCTAAAAAGAAGAAATGATCTTACTGCTATTTTGAATTCCTAGAAATTCTTTTCGGTTAGCAGAGTATCGGTTTAATTGAGGGACTCTTCTTTTATATTTAGATTGGCATCACACATGGTAATTTTTTTAATCCACTGGGACAAGTTTAGTTAAGGCAGGTTGCTGGTCAACTAGACACATGGGAATTTCATATAAATTTTGGTAATATATATTAGGATAAGGCATTTGTTAGATGCTTTTATATATATATATATATATATATATATATATATATATATATATATATATATATATATATATATATACCCCCTTATTTGTAAAACATTTGTCACTCTATCATGATAACAGTTTTTAACTTTTTAATGATTTGAAGATTCACCCTTTGACAGTTTTCCACATTTCACCTTCACATTCTTTTTACAACAAGGGTAATTCACTTCAGTTCTGAAATCCTATGGAGAATCCTGTCAGCCAGTCCTCATGGTAGAGTCAACAAAACTTTTGGAGGGGACACATCATTGAGGACAGCAGTATGATGCCCCAAAGAGGTGATCACTGTGGTCTATATTTCATGATTCATTGGCTTCAATGACTTCTGTGTCAGACTTGAGCTTTTGACTAATAGTTTTTTTTGTCATGATGGTTAAATCTCCTGTTTCAAAGGAATTGCACATTGCATTGAGGTTTAAGGTGTCAAGGTCACAGAGCAGGTTAATGAGAGATGGCATTTATCACAAGTTACACTGTCAGTATAAATTAAAAATCTGCATCTTTTTTGCTATGATCTCAGCAGCTAAGACAATTGATTCAAAGAAAGAAAGCAATATGTCTTCTGTATCAAAACAAACTTGTCATGTTCAGCACTCATTTCTTATCAATCAAAGCATATGTGCAGGTGGGTGTACAAGTAGATTGTACCATTTGCAAACATATTGTATGTATTCAGCATCATAAACATACTGTACAGTAAATTATACCATTAAAGATTATACATTTTGTACACTTGCTACTGTATTTATTTATGTGTATAATGTACACAACCATGCATAACATAGACCTTGATCTCCTGGCCCTGGTGTCATTCTACACCTCATATTTTCTCCCGCCAATTGAAATTTTCAATATTTTTTCTTATTTATTGGTTTCAAACTACAAGCTTTTCACAGAACATTAGGAAGCCCACAAGGATTTAAATAACAGCCATTATTTATATCCTGTATTCATCTGAAATTAGTCTTATTTTATGTCCAAGTAAAAAATTGAGGATTTCCTCAATTAGTTTTTCAAGAATTAAGGACTCCCATGTGCACAATTTTAAGACTTGAGAGTTATTTTTCATCCTTTCTGTTATATCTACCTCTCACAAAAAAATTCCAGTATTGTAAATAATACAAAAAGCAAGATAATGTAAAATTTCAATTTGAGGAAACTTTTTAAGAAATTTTGTGAAATTGGATCCTGGTGCATTATTTCAAGAGTAGATTGGGGTCAGCCACACTGTTCACTTGAATTTATATGAAGAACAAACTGCATATATCCTGACCTGGCAGCACATCGTGTGCTATAGTGGATCAGGGTCAAACTGTTTACCATTGGGATTGTGTTATATTTGGGCAAACGTAGTACACTGTTTATATAAAGGTCCTAATTTGATTTTCCCTAATTTTTTGTGTTGGCATATTTTTTTCCATTTTCTTCCTTTACAAATCTCACTGTTATGCTATAGAGATATTTGGTGTGTTTTTTTTTTTTCATGAATAGAAGCCCTTAACCTATTCTTATTGAAGAATCACAAATTGAAAGGGGCTCTAAAACCATTGATATCTTATTTATTTACCAGCTTAGCACACTGGATATGAAGCTGCATTTTCTTGAAAGTAGTACATTATTTAGGGCCCATTCTAAAACTAAAAATTTTTTATGGTTGTGGGGAATTCCCCCCTCCTTTTGAAAAGGGTTGCATTTTCTGAATATAAGAGGGATTTAATGAGGAAATAAGTAGTTCTTGAAAATATAATAGGCTTTTTTCATGCATTCAATTGATTTTTCAGCGCAACTGTTTTAGAAACCAGCATGAATTCCACAATTGCAGATCCTAGAATAGACCCTGATTACTGTCCATAATACTATGATCAGCATCATCATGGGTATTAGTCTGTCATCCTGGGTATTAGTCTGTCATCCTGGGTATTAGCTTGTCATCCTGGGTATTAGCCTGTCATCCTGGGTATTAGTCTGTCATCCTGGGTATTAGTCTGTCATCCTGGGTATTAGCCTGTCATCCTGGGTATTAACCAGTTATCTAGGGTATTACTCTGTCCAAAGTTGCTATTCGCTCATTCCACTAAGTCATGATTCGGCTCATTTTACAGTATGTACAATTATTCAACTGCATTTGGTTTTTCATTTATTGGCATAACAAAATCTATTCCCAAAACTATATAAGCTTTATTTAAAATTTAAATTAGGATTAAGAAATCTGGCATGGAACTTGCTGAACCAATTTTTATTAGACCTGATAGAAATTTTTCATAGGACATGTTCTACCAGAATTATGTTCAGGATGATTTCCATGGCAACAATGTGGCTTCCATAGCAACAAGGAGAGAAAACCTATTTTCAATTTCTTCTCCAGAATAGCTGAACCAATTTTGATCAAACTTTGTAGGAAATGTTCTTATGACATGCCCTTTCAGAATTCTGCCAGGTTTTAACCCTTAGCAGTGGTGTGGCTTTTATAGAAATCAGGAAGAAAACCTGTTTGTACCTACTTCTGCATGGCTCCGTCAGTTTTGATTATTTGTGGTAGGAATATAGGACATAGTGTGCCAGAATTGTGTTTGGGATGGCTCCCCTAAAAAATAGTGTGGCTTCATAGCAACCAGGTGGAAACCTACAAATGATAGTCATCTCCCCTCAAGGTACTAAAATATATATTTTTTAAAACTTCATAAAATGACTTTTTCTCCAAAACAACCTGACCATATTGGACTAGATTTGTTGGGTAGAGTCTTTGCGTGAATACCTTTCATGTTAATATAAAAGATGCCAAAACAATATCTAGTTCAGCTGAAGTTACTCAAAGTAGAAATACAGTTAAAGAAGTTAAAGAACATGTCATATACCTGCAATTAAAACCAAATAACAGGAAAATATCCTGACATGGGTGTCTTTCAACCCATGTTACCTTCCTTATTACTACTACTTTGCCTTTTAGAACAATGTACATCAGGTGAGCGATGTCATGCCCACTTGACCCTCAAGGGTAATATCTCAGGTTCATGAGTGGAACATCATCAGATTTTGCCCACAAATGCATTGAGGTGTTAGGTAAATCTCTAGAGGTTAAAAGCCAAGAAGGTCAAAGGTCACAGGGAGCATTGTTCAAATTTTAGGTAATTGTCAATGGTTAAAGTTTTTTAATTTGGCATTACTATCTATTATTGCCATGGATTAATTGTTATCTGAAAAAGTAAAGATGTTTACCATGGGATATAGATATTGCACCTCATTTGGAGGTCAAAAGGTGAAAGGTCATGGTCATGGTCACATTACTATGGTCAGTTTATGGTCAGTTTCTTTAGATTTTTGAGGACAAAAAAATTGTACGTGGTGTGATAATGGATATGCAATAGATTTTTAACCATATTCTCTGGTTTACATGGGACATCCATGGAGTTGATGGATTTTGGCATCAAAGATTGAGGTCACAAAGTAAATTGTTGTTTAGTTTTTCTGGGTAAATTGTTAAGAGCTGTATGAAGGTGCTGTACCATCTGTTTCCATACATGTATTATCAGATTTTTCACATATTAGCAGAGGAATGGGATGGATAAAAAGGTCAGAGGTCAAGGGTTGTTTAGTGATATGTTACTAGGGCTGCAGCGACATCACAGGCAAGACATATTTACATATTTTTTTCAATAAGTATTATAAATTCTTTACAAACATGTCCATTAAACATACTCCCGCTGCATCAGTTTTCCTTTGTTTACCTGTTTATAATGTGCACTCAACTGTGAAAAGGGTAGATCCATGCCTGATGTTACATAACAGACTGGTTGATCAGGATCCTTGGTAGACCCAGACCTGCTGTTGCATAAAGCACTGGCAGATCAGGGTCTACACTGTTTGCTTAACTACTGAGAGAAGAGGAAAAGGGTAGAGCTTGGCCTGATGTTGCACTGGCAGATCAGGGTCTATGCTGTTTGCTTGAAATTATTGAGAGAACAAATAGAAAAGGGTAGACCCTGACCAGATGTTGCATAAAGCACTGGCAGATCAGGGTCTGCTTTTTGTTTGACATTATTGAGAGAACAGAAAAAGGGTAGATCCTGGCCTGATGTTACATAAAGCACTGGCAGATCAGGGTCTATTCTGTTTGCTTCAACTTGTTGGGAGAACAAAGAGGAAAAGGGTAGATCCTGGCCTGATGTTACATAAACCACTGGCAGATCAGGGTCTATTCTGTTTCCTTGAACTTATTGAGAGAACAAACAGGAAAGAGTAGACCCACATCTGATGCCACATAAAGCACTGGCAGATCAGGGTCTGTGATATTTGCTATTGAGGGAACAAACAGGAAAATGGTAGACCCTGGCCTAAAGTATTATCAGACCAGGGTCTATGTTGTTTGCTTGAACTTATTGAGAGAACAAACAGGAAACAGACTCTGATCTGCTGGTGCATTATGTGATAGCAGATATGAGTTAACATTTTGCAGATGGGTTTGTATTGTAAATGGGCAAATACATTTACTTAATCATGAGGTGACAACATATAGTGTTTTCAAAACAACCAATGAAGGGCATTGCCATCAACAAATCCACATGAAAATCTTGAAGTTCATTTAAGTAAATCTACATATTCAAAGAATCGACCTGCTATACCTGCAGAATATTCAACAGATTTTCTTGTGCCAGGACAACGGCCATAATATGAACAATACCAATGTAACTTTATTGTCACAAGATTTGTCTGTCAAACAGTAAGATTACACAACATGACACACAATTGTATACTCTTCATGTTTGTGTTACACTTGTGTAAAATGTTTATTGTACTTGGTGATTTATTGGCAACAGTCTCACAGTACTTAGTTTGAACCTGTATAGGAAGTGTTGACCATTTGACCTAACACTGTGTTTGAACCAGAACGTTGCGGCATTGGATTTCATTATGAAGACACCAAGTTAACAAAAATTGACAAATTGACTAAAAAGTACAACGAATGTGGACACAAGTGGGAAGAATTATTATGAAAATCATCTGTAAGTGAAGGGTAAAAAGTTACCATGTAATTCATAATCTTTTTAAAATTTCCAGTAAGTTCTTCCACTCTGTGTTTCAGCAGATGGTACTAAATCCATAACTTGTTTTAGTCAGTGACATACTACTGGATTGTTTTTGTAAAATCAAATACTGTCAACTCACAATTTCTAAACCAGTCTATGCGAAGAAAAGTTGTTTGTGCTTGGTAATATTTTTCAAGTAGATCTTTATTCTTCCAATAGGGCCTCACTCATCAGAAATCATCAACAGACACAAAAGAGCATGCAATATTCAAGTGGGTCAAGTTTTTCCTCCTGCTTTCCTTGTTATGATAATGTTCTCACATGCAATCTTATCAGGAAAAATGAACAGATGGTCAAAGTGACATGAGATTTTCACTAAAAGACTTCTTATGGTATATAGTTGGTCATGAATGAAAATGGTGCAGATATAACCTCCCAATATGACTGCCACAGTGTATATCATGAAAATTGTAAGACTACTCCTCCTAAATGGATGGTTGTATTAACATGGTGTTTTCACTCTTGGCACATGTGGTCAGCCCTGTATTAAAATGTTAAAAAGATGCTTATCTAATACTCAGAATGGCTGTCTTGGCTGCCATCTTGAAAATGTTCTTATGGCTACATCTCTTGTTTGTTTGTAGTGCATATGATTTAGTTGTGTGGGTTTTCTTCTGCTTTTGTACATATTTTTGCAGTATGGAGTGATGAACAAAGTAACATGATGAGAAAATTCAATTTCCATAAGAAAATACTCCTTGAAAACTTTTGGAATTTCTTATAAACTCCTTGAAAAGTCCTTAAAAGTCAATTCTCTTGTACTGTAACAACCATGTTTAAGATCAAAGGCCATGATAAAGATTTTGTACTAAACTTACCTTGTATGCATGTTAATTCAAACAATTAAGAAAATATTTTTGTTTCCAAGTTGGATATGGATGCTTTTGATAATCAGCAATTAAAAAAGATAAAAGGAGGGAAGAAACAACTGACCTTGTGAAATCCTACAAATATTGTTTGGGCTGGTAGAGCGTTAGCCCCTTCAAGGGACTCTTGTTTATAAATAATTTTGAACAAAGCTTCATTAGCATCTAACAACATATTCACACTAAATTTTGTGCTTACTCAGGTGGAACAAATATTTACCAGAACTATTAAAAATACATTGAGTATTATTTTTAAAAGATACTTTCAGATATTACAAACTGACTGACATCTCATTAATAAATTTCTTTAAGTTATAAAGAGTGTGTGTAGCAATTATTTTGGAAGATACAGTTTGTACACATGCTGTTAAACCCATAAGTAATTTTGACTCTGAATGTAGTATTTTTTTTTTTTAATTCTTATTTTTTATCCTTGTTGAAATCCCTTTGCAGGTTATAAAGAAAATGTTCAGGAAAATTGTGTTCACTTGACCCAGTTAACATTTGAACAAATTTAAACATTGGTATTACAGTCTAGATCAGAAAACTAAAAGTTATTGTTGGATGATACCTTTTTTCTCGCACATTCTTTTAATTTTCAGCGATGTTCTAACTTACTTTGCAGCAGAATCCCCAAACAGAAACAGCACTCTTAATGAGAATCAACATGTACCCCTGACATTTTGAACACAGGCTAAGACTGGTCACATGATCATATAAAACTGGCTATAACCTATAAAAATGAATGCTGTTGTACAATCTACTGCAAACAGAATTGTATTTCCATTTGAAAATTATAACTTAAATCACAAAGAAAAATACTAAAAGCAGAAACTTGTATAATGATGCAAATCAGTAGACTGTGTCTAGTTTTTCTTCTTTGAAGGACTTCTGTTCCTGATAATGTGACCATATGACCATTCTTTTGATTTTCAATCAAGTGTTGTCTCAGTTTGGGATTTAGCTGCTAAAAAAGTATGAACAATGTTGAAAATTGAAAGTTGTGACAAAAATATTATCTGTTATCATCCAATGATAAGTTTCAGCTTTTAGCTCCACAGGTCATAGACCTGGAGAGCTTATGGGATGGCCTGTTGTCCATTGTCTGTTCATCTCTTAGTACACATTTGTTATCACTACTCCTCCTAAACTACTAGGAGGATTGCCATGAAACTTTACACACATTTATCCCAAAGTCTAGTTGGTCCTAAATGAAAATGGTGCTGCTCAGTCATCCAATATGGCTGATACAGCAGCCATCTTGAAAATCTTGTTATTGCTACTTATTCTGAATGGATGTTCATATCAGTATGGGGTTTTCACTGAAAAACTTGTGATGTCTCATTGGTCCTAAATGAAAATGGTTCTGCATGGATATCCAATATGACTGCCAAGGTGGCTTGCTTGAAAATCTTGTTATCACTACTACTGCTGAGTGGATGGTCATATCTGCACAGGGTTTTCACTAAAAGACATTTTATGATGTCTAGTTGTCCTAAATGAAAATGGTGCTGATCTGATGTCCAATATGGCTGCCATGGTAGCCATCTTGAAAATCTTGTTATTGCTACTCCTTCAGAATAGAAAGTCATATCAGCATGGGGTTTTCATTAGAAGACTTCTTATGATGTCTGGTTGGGCCTAAATGAAAATATTGACACCCAGACATCCATATGGCCACCAGGGTAGCCATCTTGAAAATCTTATTATCACTACTCCACCTGAATGGATGGATGTATCACATGGGGTTTTCACTAAAAGACTTCTTATGATATCAAGTTGGTCCTAAATGAAAATGGTACCAATCTGACATCCATTATGGCCACCACAGCAGTCATCTTGAAAATTTTGTTCATGCTACTCCTCCTGAACAGAAAGTCATATCAGCAAGGGGTTTTCACCGGAAGACTTTGTATGGTGTCTAGTTGGTCATAAATAAAAATTGTGCCGATTTGATATCCAATGTGGCCACTACAGTGGCCATCTTGAAAATCTTATTTGCAACTCCTCCTAGCTAAAAAGTCATATCAACATTTTTAACCTGAAGACTAATTATGATATCTAGTTGGTCCTGAAACGAAAATGGTGCCAATCTGACCCCAAATATGGCTGCCGCAATGAACATATTGAAAATGTCACTAATTCTCCTGAATAAATGGTCATATAAACATGGGGGTTTTCACCTAGTCTTTTAATGGTGTCCAGTTTGTTCTAAATAAAAACAGTGCTGATCTTGCATCCAATATGGCTGCCACAGTGGCTAATTTTTAAATCTTATTGCTCAAGAATTTCAGAGATGGTTTCAGCACTCAGCAATTAAGATGAAGAAATGGTCTTAAATTCCAATAAATAATTTTTGGTCACATTTCTCCTATACACCTTCTTTAGAACCTGCAAAAAGTTTTGAACAATAAAAGTCCAGTAAGAAATAACTTTGAGCAGAAGTCCCTAAAGGGATTAATTTGTTGTGATGGGCCATATTGTTTACTTCATTCAAAGGGATAGAAAGATGATGAAAAATGTTTACTTCTGGATTGTTCATATCATTTAGTTTGTTTTGTTCTGCTATCATCCTGTATCAATAGTTTGAGTCTGTATTGTGATACACTATTGCCAGAGTAAATATTGCAATGCATCGATGAGATCAAACCAACCTTATTATTGGATTTTTTAGTATGTCCATATATCCTACATAATGATGTGAAATAATGAGAAATAAACAAAAGAATAAATTATTGTAGTCCTTCCACTGATTCTGCTTATGAAAATGATATGGTGACTGTGATGGTAAACTGCAATTTATGGATGCATACAGTTTATAGTTGTTAATTTCGAAATGGTGAGTAAACATTTCTGGCATTTGAGTGAATTTTCCAATTTCTTGCCCAAGCAAGTTCTGACTAAATGCTGACCAGGTATTCTCTTTAATGAAAATGATGTCCAGTCAATAATATTGCCAACAAAGTTTGTTTTCCATTTGTTTTGATCAAGCTCATACAAATCCTTTGCTCTCACTCTTCACTACTAATAAATGCTTACCAGAGGTAGAGCAGACTGGTCTCAGTTTGTAATTACATACATCTGGTGTTAGAAGGATCACAAAATAAGTTTTTTTTAAAAAACACATTTTAAATGATCAAATTTAGGTCGTTAACAACATCAGCTTTTACATTTTTATAAGACATGTAGCTGGTTGAGTAAGAGTTTATTCTGGGCAATTCAATGATTTTAGTACTTGCTGACTGGGCAATGCAATGATTTTAGTATTTGCCTGACTGGGAGAGTGGATTTTTAGAGACTTTTCAATCCTGGGATATTTGTAGATATACATGTATTGAAAGTACGTACATTTTATGCTTAGAATTGTACACATAAAATTATTGAATACTACTTAGACAAATCATTTATAGTACATGTATCTTGGATGGAATTGTTTTTAATATCATGTATTTGATACAGAATAATAATAATGTTTTTGTAATTTCAGGATTTACACCTCTACACTATGTGTGTTTTCATGAAAACATCATGCAGGAGAGGCGCCCTGAAGCTGCGGCCCTTCTTCTGGCATATGGTGCTAACTGGGAGGTGAAAAACAAACAGGGAGACAATGTGCTGCAGAGTGAACTCCGTAGCCGCATTACGGATGTGATTATTCTTCACACCATTGCAAAATGTACAGCCCATCTTCCTAGTCTTGCATCCATTGGTTTAGGTTTCTTTGATGCAAACCCTCCATTAAGTGTTGCAAATTATCATTTTCCAAGGATATTCTCTGATGGACAAAATGCAAAGATGCGTTGGTACAAAGATTTGTTCAAAGAACCACGTGCTTTGCAGCACTACTGTCGCTGTGTAATTCGGGATGCTTTAGGGCAACAAAGGCTTAGAAAAATTGACACTTTGCCATTACCCACAACACTGAAAGAGTACCTCTTATTAGAACATGAAGAATTCAGATGAAGAAATAACTGTTTTATTGTCAGATATTCATATATTTTCATTCATGGTAATTGCTTCATTATGTTACAGAGATGTAAATATTTTTTGTACATATTTAGGAATGCCTGTTTTAAATACTGTGTAAATATAAATATGTGTGTGCAGCTCTTTGTAGGATTTTGAAGGTATCAGTCCAGACTTAACATTCTCAAAACTACCATATATACTCGCTTATAAGTTGAGTCCAGCTGCAAACTGCACAGACACATATCTGCTGTCACATAATGCATTGGCAGACCTAGGTCTGTGGTTTGTTAGGAGTAATCAGTTGTTTGCACTTGGACTTCACTTATTTGTGAGCATATACTGTAGCACATTTAAACTCGAGCATAAAATCCATGGTTTTAACAATATGGAAATTCAATGATAAAGTTGAACGGTATTGGAATTTGTGCTGTTTTGTCTTATTTCTGCTACTCTGTGCATCTGAGTTGACTTATTTCTGATAAATATTTTTGTGCAACTTTTTGTAGTTTTCTTTAAAGGTAGCATTACATTCTGTTCATTTTCTAGAAACTGGTAAAAATCACACAAACAAAGAAAATGAGGAAACTCAGAGGCACAGGTTCCAATAGTGAGAAGTAAAAATGAATCCTAGACTTTGAGGGATCTTCTGTCAGTGTGTTAAATTTCAGTGTCATAGATATACCACCAATAACAGTTTGGGATTCCAAGCTTGAGCTTGAGTTTTGTGCAAAGAATAAATTCAGGAATGTAAATCTAGGTTTTTAAAATTAGACAACTGCCAAAACTCACAAAACCCTAAACCTGGAGCGTCGATCATATGGATGGAACAAAACCCAACTTTTAAAAGTTGAGTGTAAGAGCAAAGAACGGACATCCTGGAAACGAGGATTCTTAGAGAGCTGTCTGTTTATATTTGGATGCATCCAGATTTCTGAACATTTATGTGCCATGGAGGAAACAAAAGCTCTCAAAACAATGTTAAGATTGCATTACGAGTTTAAAAGTAAGGTGATTTTTCAAAGTATCTGGTGTGAACATGTGAACAAGATCATGTGTGATAGAAAAATGAAGTAACTTTTGAAGTGACTGGCATTTTCACATTATTGTCATTTGCGTCTCATTTGTAACAGAAGTTAGAAATGTCCAGAGAGTGGTCAAAGTATCATCACAAAGTATCCTTATTTTTTGAATCTCTGTGGTCTTGTTTATGTTGAATAGGCTCATTGGGTTCTCCTGCATGTCATAAGAGGTACCTAATGGAGGCAGGAGCTGTGGTGGAAACTTATATGGCAGATCTATCTTTATGAGAATACAATCACCTACCAGCTAGGTAACTGTATTATTTCATGCTTTACTGGTTTAAGTTAAATTTTGTTTTAAACTTGTCGATAGCCTGGATATTTCATGCACGATTTTAAAATTGCATGCATGGAAACTGTGCATTATAGGTAAATTCATGTATGAAAGTTTCTCATGACCTGTGCAAAACTTAAATGAGAAATCTACAAGCATAACAAAAGAAATAACAAATAAAAGAAACATGTGTTATCTTCAACCAGATGAACGTTAAAACAATACTGTAGTGAAAGAACTATTGAGGATAGTGTAAAGTGCTAGTTTCAGTTAAACTCTACTGACTTGACCCCTGACTACATTTTGCTGCATGCCCGCCAAGAAGTTGCAAATTTGCTGTAATATGCTGTCTTACAAACACTAATTTACCAGAATAAAGACAATCAGAGCTGATACAGAAACTGAACAGAATTAAAACAGAAACATATGACCTAATGTCACATTGATCATGCATTGAAATTGCCATGTTGTGACATAAGTTGACAAGTAGTATTGAATTGACCAATTACATGCCTATTGACATTTACATTGATAGAGTTGGTAACCAGTCTGCTTGTAGTGGTGCTATGTATCAGATGCATTGTGTGGTTCTGATCCTTATGGACTCAGACAATAAAAACCACATTTAGGGATTGTGTAAATTGAAATACTGAAAACCGAATATGGCTCTGAATAGAATTAGCACATAATTCTGAGCAAGAAGGAGAGCAGAAAGAGAAAATAATGATGAAAACTTATTTGGTAACAATATTTTCACTCTACTTCTCCTGAACTACTTGGAGGATTGGCATGAAACTTTACACACACATTCACCACAAGGTCTGGTTGGTCCTAAATGAAAATGGTGCTGCACAGACATCTAATATGGCTACCATAGTGGCCATCCTGAAAATTTTGTTATCGCTAATCCTCCTAGTGTTTTCACCAGAAGACTTATTATGGTATCTAGTTGGTCCTAAATGAAAATGATGATGATCTGACATCCAATATGGTTACCACTATGTATAATTATACAGTTACTAGTAAAGTATCGATATTTGTGCTTATTCACCTTTTGGATGAATGGTCATATTGACGTGGTTTTCACCAAAAGACTTTTTATGATGTCTAGTTGGTCCTAAAAGAAATGTTGCTGATCTTACATTCAATATGGAGTTATAAAGAAGCTAAAAAGAAGAAATGATCTTACTGCTATTTTGAATTCCTAGAAATTCTTTTCGGTTAGCAGAGTATCGGTTTAATTGAGGGACTCTTCTTTTTATATTTAGATTGGCATCACACATGGTAATTTTTTTAATCCACTGGGACAAGTTTAGTTAAGGCAGGTTGCTGGTCAACTAGACACATGGGAATTTCATATAAATTTTGGTAATATATATTAGGATAAGGCATTTGTTAGATGCTTTTATATATATATATATATATATATATATATATATATATATATATACCCCCTTATTTGTAAAACATTTGTCACTCTATCATGATAACAGTTTTTAACTTTTTAATGATTTGAAGATTCACCCTTTGACAGTTTTCCACATTTCACCTTCACATTCTTTTTACAACAAGGGTAATTCACTTCAGTTCTGAAATCCTATGGAGAATCCTGTCAGCCAGTCCTCATGGTAGAGTCAACAAAACTTTTGGAGGGGACACATCATTGAGGACAGCAGTATGATGCCCCAAAGAGGTGATCACTGTGGTCTATATTTCATGATTCATTGGCTTCAATGACTTCTGTGTCAGACTTGAGCTTTTGACTAATAGTTTTTTTTGTCATGATGGTTAAATCTCCTGTTTCAAAGGAATTGCACATTGCATTGAGGTTTAAGGTGTCAAGGTCACAGAGCAGGTTAATGAGAGATGGCATTTATCACAAGTTACACTGTCAGTATAAATTAAAAATCTGCATCTTTTTTGCTATGATCTCAGCAGCTAAGACAATTGATTCAAAGAAAGAAAGCAATATGTCTTCTGTATCAAAACAAACTTGTCATGTTCAGCACTCATTTCTTATCAATCAAAGCATATGTGCAGGTGGGTGTACAAGTAGATTGTACCATTTGCAAACATATTGTATGTATTCAGCATCATAAACATACTGTACAGTAAATTATACCATTAAAGATTATACATTTTGTACACTTGCTACTGTATTTATTTATGTGTATAATGTACACAACCATGCATAACATAGACCTTGATCTCCTGGCCCTGGTGTCATTCTACACCTCATATTTTCTCCCGCCAATTGAAATTTTCAATATTTTTTCTTATTTATTGGTTTCAAACTACAAGCTTTTCACAGAACATTAGGAAGCCCACAAGGATTTAAATAACAGCCATTATTTATATCCTGTATTCATCTGAAATTAGTCTTATTTTATGTCCAAGTAAAAAATTGAGGATTTCCTCAATTAGTTTTTCAAGAATTAAGGACTCCCATGTGCACAATTTTAAGACTTGAGAGTTATTTTTCATCCTTTCTGTTATATCTACCTCTCACAAAAAAATTCCAGTATTGTAAATAATACAAAAAGCAAGATAATGTAAAATTTCAATTTGAGGAAACTTTTTAAGAAATTTTGTGAAATTGGATCCTGGTGCATTATTTCAAGAGTAGATTGGGGTCAGCCACACTGTTCACTTGAATTTATATGAAGAACAAACTGCATATATCCTGACCTGGCAGCACATCGTGTGCTATAGTGGATCAGGGTCAAACTGTTTACCATTGGGATTGTGTTATATTTGGGCAAACGTAGTACACTGTTTATATAAAGGTCCTAATTTGATTTTCCCTAATTTTTTGTGTTGGCATATTTTTTCCATTTTCTTCCTTTACAAATCTCACTGTTATGCTATAGAGATATTTGGTGTGTTTTTTTTTTTTCATGAATAGAAGCCCTTAACCTATTCTTATTGAAGAATCACAAATTGAAAGGGGCTCTAAAACCATTGATATCTTATTTATTTACCAGCTTAGCACACTGGATATGAAGCTGCATTTTCTTGAAAGTAGTACATTATTTAGGGCCCATTCTAAAACTAAAAATTTTTTATGGTTGTGGGGAATTCCCCCCTCCTTTTGAAAAGGGTTGCATTTTCTGAATATAAGAGGGATTTAATGAGGAAATAAGTAGTTCTTGAAAATATAATAGGCTTTTTTCATGCATTCAATTGATTTTTCAGCGCAACTGTTTTAGAAACCAGCATGAATTCCACAATTGCAGATCCTAGAATAGACCCTGATTACTGTCCATAATACTATGATCAGCATCATCATGGGTATTAGTCTGTCATCCTGGGTATTAGTCTGTCATCCTGGGTATTAGCTTGTCATCCTGGGTATTAGCCTGTCATCCTGGGTATTAGTCTGTCATCCTGGGTATTAGTCTGTCATCCTGGGTATTAGCCTGTCATCCTGGGTATTAACCAGTTATCTAGGGTATTACTCTGTCCAAAGTTGCTATTCGCTCATTCCACTAAGTCATGATTCGGCTCATTTTACAGTATGTACAATTATTCAACTGCATTTGGTTTTTCATTTATTGGCATAACAAAATCTATTCCCAAAACTATATAAGCTTTATTTAAAATTTAAATTAGGATTAAGAAATCTGGCATGGAACTTGCTGAACCAATTTTTATTAGACCTGATAGAAATTTTTCATAGGACATGTTCTACCAGAATTATGTTCAGGATGATTTCCATGGCAACAATGTGGCTTCCATAGCAACAAGGAGAGAAAACCTATTTTCAATTTCTTCTCCAGAATAGCTGAACCAATTTTGATCAAACTTTGTAGGAAATGTTCTTATGACATGCCCTTTCAGAATTCTGCCAGGTTTTAACCCTTAGCAGTGGTGTGGCTTTTATAGAAATCAGGAAGAAAACCTGTTTGTACCTACTTCTGCATGGCTCCGTCAGTTTTGATTATTTGTGGTAGGAATATAGGACATAGTGTGCCAGAATTGTGTTTGGGATGGCTCCCCTAAAAAATAGTGTGGCTTCATAGCAACCAGGTGGAAACCTACAAATGATAGTCATCTCCCCTCAAGGTACTAAAATATATATTTTTTAAAACTTCATAAAATGACTTTTTCTCCAAAACAACCTGACCATATTGGACTAGATTTGTTGGGTAGAGTCTTTGCGTGAATACCTTTCATGTTAATATAAAAGATGCCAAAACAATATCTAGTTCAGCTGAAGTTACTCAAAGTAGAAATACAGTTAAAGAAGTTAAAGAACATGTCATATACCTGCAATTAAAACCAAATAACAGGAAAATATCCTGACATGGGTGTCTTTCAACCCATGTTACCTTCCTTATTACTACTACTTTGCCTTTTAGAACAATGTACATCAGGTGAGCGATGTCATGCCCACTTGACCCTCAAGGGTAATATCTCAGGTTCATGAGTGGAACATCATCAGATTTTGCCCACAAATGCATTGAGGTGTTAGGTAAATCTCTAGAGGTTAAAAGCCAAGAAGGTCAAAGGTCACAGGGAGCATTGTTCAAATTTTAGGTAATTGTCAATGGTTAAAGTTTTTTAATTTGGCATTACTATCTATTATTGCCATGGATTAATTGTTATCTGAAAAAGTAAAGATGTTTACCATGGGATATAGATATTGCACCTCATTTGGAGGTCAAAAGGTGAAAGGTCATGGTCATGGTCACATTACTATGGTCAGTTTATGGTCAGTTTCTTTAGATTTTTGAGGACAAAAAAATTGTACGTGGTGTGATAATGGATATGCAATAGATTTTTAACCATATTCTCTGGTTTACATGGGACATCCATGGAGTTGATGGATTTTGGCATCAAAGATTGAGGTCACAAAGTAAATTGTTGTTTAGTTTTTCTGGGTAAATTGTTAAGAGCTGTATGAAGGTGCTGTACCATCTGTTTCCATACATGTATTATCAGATTTTTCACATATTAGCAGAGGAATGGGATGGATAAAAAGGTCAGAGGTCAAGGGTTGTTTAGTGATATGTTACTAGGGCTGCAGCGACATCACAGGCAAGACATATTTACATATTTTTTTCAATAAGTATTATAAATTCTTTACAAACATGTCCATTAAACATACTCCCGCTGCATCAGTTTTCCTTTGTTTACCTGTTTATAATGTGCACTCAACTGTGAAAAGGGTAGATCCATGCCTGATGTTACATAACAGACTGGTTGATCAGGATCCTTGGTAGACCCAGACCTGCTGTTGCATAAAGCACTGGCAGATCAGGGTCTACACTGTTTGCTTAACTACTGAGAGAAGAGGAAAAGGGTAGAGCTTGGCCTGATGTTGCACTGGCAGATCAGGGTCTATGCTGTTTGCTTGAAATTATTGAGAGAACAAATAGAAAAGGGTAGACCCTGACCAGATGTTGCATAAAGCACTGGCAGATCAGGGTCTGCTTTTTGTTTGACATTATTGAGAGAACAGAAAAAGGGTAGATCCTGGCCTGATGTTACATAAAGCACTGGCAGATCAGGGTCTATTCTGTTTGCTTCAACTTGTTGGGAGAACAAAGAGGAAAAGGGTAGATCCTGGCCTGATGTTACATAAACCACTGGCAGATCAGGGTCTATTCTGTTTCCTTGAACTTATTGAGAGAACAAACAGGAAAGAGTAGACCCACATCTGATGCCACATAAAGCACTGGCAGATCAGGGTCTGTGATATTTGCTATTGAGGGAACAAACAGGAAAATGGTAGACCCTGGCCTAAAGTATTATCAGACCAGGGTCTATGTTGTTTGCTTGAACTTATTGAGAGAACAAACAGGAAACAGACTCTGATCTGCTGGTGCATTATGTGATAGCAGATATGAGTTAACATTTTGCAGATGGGTTTGTATTGTAAATGGGCAAATACATTTACTTAATCATGAGGTGACAACATATAGTGTTTTCAAAACAACCAATGAAGGGCATTGCCATCAACAAATCCACATGAAAATCTTGAAGTTCATTTAAGTAAATCTACATATTCAAAGAATCGACCTGCTATACCTGCAGAATATTCAACAGATTTTCTTGTGCCAGGACAACGGCCATAATATGAACAATACCAATGTAACTTTATTGTCACAAGATTTGTCTGTCAAACAGTAAGATTACACAACATGACACACAATTGTATACTCTTCATGTTTGTGTTACACTTGTGTAAAATGTTTATTGTACTTGGTGATTTATTGGCAACAGTCTCACAGTACTTAGTTTGAACCTGTATAGGAAGTGTTGACCATTTGACCTAACACTGTGTTTGAACCAGAACGTTGCGGCATTGGATTTCATTATGAAGACACCAAGTTAACAAAAATTGACAAATTGACTAAAAAGTACAACGAATGTGGACACAAGTGGGAAGAATTATTATGAAAATCATCTGTAAGTGAAGGGTAAAAAGTTACCATGTAATTCATAATCTTTTTAAAATTTCCAGTAAGTTCTTCCACTCTGTGTTTCAGCAGATGGTACTAAATCCATAACTTGTTTTAGTCAGTGACATACTACTGGATTGTTTTTGTAAAATCAAATACTGTCAACTCACAATTTCTAAACCAGTCTATGCGAAGAAAAGTTGTTTGTGCTTGGTAATATTTTTCAAGTAGATCTTTATTCTTCCAATAGGGCCTCACTCATCAGAAATCATCAACAGACACAAAAGAGCATGCAATATTCAAGTGGGTCAAGTTTTTCCTCCTGCTTTCCTTGTTATGATAATGTTCTCACATGCAATCTTATCAGGAAAAATGTAATTCAGTAAAAAATGCAACTTTATATAAATGTCATCCACATGACATTGTTGTAGATGGTATAATTAGTTGTTTACAAATATCAAAATATTTAAATTTGTTATTTGATCATCATTGTTAAGTTTACATTCTGTATAGCTGGAACCTTCTTGAGAAGTTTGTTGTAGTTGCCCAGAAAACATAGGAAAACATTTGGACAGAGTTTAGTTAGATACCTGGGGGAATCTAACTGTAATTGACCAGAGACGTTTGGGAGATGGTTGATGTTATGTGCAAAATTATTTACAATATCACTGCTCCGCCCCCCTCCCACATTAAAAACTGACCGCTTCACTATGTAGGAAACTTACTTTGTTGTCAAGTAAATTACCATAATAGTTTGCTCAATTTTAATATTTTCTAATACCTCATTAAAAAATAAAAAAAGTAATATCCAAATACTGTTAGGTTTACACATTATTTTGTATTTTCAATAATTTTATTTTATGTCCTTTGTCCTTCATTTTGGTTTCTCTGCATTCATTTTCAGTTGTGATTTGTTCATTTTTGGTGATTGGGTATGTTCTACTTCGACATACCCTTTTTGGAGTTCCCCACTATGACCTAATTATTTTTGTGAGAAATGTGAAAGTAGACCAGGTGAAAGTTCACTGTAGCTTTTCAAAGTCGACCCATTGAGAGGGGATAAATATAGCATTCATTTCATAATCATTTTTACACAGGTTATAAATTATTATTATCATTATTAAACATCTAATCTAATAATTTAGTTTTGTTTTCTTTACAAACATTTTCAGTTGCAATTTATTCAATTTCGGTTCATTCATTTTAGCTCATTTTATTTATGGTAAGTAGGCAAGTGGCAAATCCTACTTCAGTCATGACCTTAATGAGCCCCCCCAACTGTTTGACATATTTATCTTTGATTAAATTTTTTAAAATAACATTAAGATAGCTTATGTGCAGGTGACAGAACTTTCTTTTTCAAAACATTATTAGTCTGCTTTATTTTAAGGTGTCTCCAAAATATTAAAAAGTATTCAAACTGTCATGTAGTAATTATACCAACAGCTTAGCAGTAAATCATAGGCAATTTCAAACTTTTTTTGGCATTTAGGCATTTCTTCAGCCACGCTCTTTAGGATCCCAGCAGTGTGGCCTATTTATCTGTGAAGAAAATCAAAATATCATTAAGAGAACAAAATATTTACTGGCAGATGACCCTATTTTTATTTTCAAATACAGTTTGCATAATTTTAAGGTTTCTAAAACAAAGTGTAAAACACCATTCACACTGTCCCTCAGTAACCATGCCAAAAGCTTCATGGTAAATAATAGGCAATTTTGAAAACAAACACTTATAGAAGAGCAGGGACTGATAGGAGACCCCATTAAAGGGAACAGATTTGGAATTTTGTAGGGATATATTCACAGATGAATAGAATACAGCCAAATGAAAAAAAAGCACAAACCCAAATGTCTCATTGCATAATGTGCCAGCAGACTATATGATCTAGGTTTACTGAATTGGATGCATGTTATACAAAAGAGTATATGCTTTTCAATTATACATGGTATATGTTTTTAGCTCACCTGGCCATAAGGCCCACTTCTGGCATGCATCATTCATCAACAATTGCTATTTTCAACTCCCTATCAAAAACTACTCGATCAATTTCAACCAGACTTGGAAGGAAAAGCATCCTTTAATGGAGGCCTTTCACGTCTATATGAATGATGCTGATCCACCATCAAAAATGGACACTGTTACTATAAATAGCAAAACCTTTTATGGATGAAAATTGACATACCCACCTTCCACTTTCCTAGCATTGTTTTCCTTACCATCGGTGTTGCTGTCATCTTCATCACTAGCAGCTGATAACAATTTGTGATTTGTATTATAAATCTTGTCAGGCATAAACATACTTAAGTGGTTCCAAGATTTAAATGCCACAAGTAACATGAAATCAGGGTGAAACATATTTGAAGAAAATAAATATATCGATCAGGTCTACAATATACATATTACAAACAAAAGATACCCATAAATGTAATAAAAGAAACTTAATTCACAAAAAAAAGAAAAGGGCATTGATTCAGTCACTTTTTTCCCCAATTTTTGCAGATAATCTGATTGTTTTCAAAATTAATGTTGTGTTTTTATGGAAAGTCACATGATGATATTAAAGCTTGCAGAAAGCATAAGGATCTCACACTAAAATATACAAAGTCTTTTGTCAATCTGTATCAAATATAATCAAGCTGAATTCAAGAAGGATGATGCACATGACAAATCATCAGATATACCAAATCCGCTCCAATTTAAATAGTCTTTAGTGTGCATGCCTTTTCCTGCACTGTTGATAGTATATTCCTTTGATTTTACTGCACTGTTGATAGTATATTCCTTTGATTTTACTATTTGAATCATGATGGGTTTCTTTCGCTAAGTAGAGAATGCTGATCGATGTCTTTAGAATTGTTATTGATGATGGCAAAACTTTATTATTTTTCAGGAGTTTATCAGTTGATTTAACTACCAGACTTCTCTAAGCTGGCGTACTTGATTATGCACGAGAGCTTTTGGTGCTTTTACCGAACACTATTCACAACTGCCCAAAAGGATCAAGTAACATATGACACATTATTTGATGGTCAAGACTAAAATGGAAAATCTTCGTCTGACACTCCTTTTTGGTTTGTTTAACTTATATCTGGTGAAGAATTTGTTCCTCCCAGTGAAGCAGACATATTTGTAAACAGATATAATTAGTTCCACCTGCATCAGGCATCTTATGGATATTCCAAAACTTTTTCTTACACTTTACATAGGACATCTTCTGAAGATTGTTCTTGCAATTCTTATATGGAATCTGATTGTCTTCAAAATTAATGTTGTGCTTTTCTTGGAACGTAGTATGGTGATGTTAAAGCTATTAAACAGTGTGAAGTTCTAGCAATAGGAGCCTGAATTATAAAAAATTCTTCCATAATGTGTATAAAATATAATTGAGTTTAATTAAGGAAACATGATTCACATGTCAGATCAGCATGAATAATGTAAATTCTGAATGTGGTCCCATTTGAATATATCAATAGTAGTGCATGCTTCTCGTGTGCACTGTTGACAGTGTCCTTTGAATTTACTGTTTGCATGGTCATATGTTTCTTTCACTTAGTAGTGAATGGTGATTGTAGTCTTTAGGATCATCATTGATGAATGCGAAACTTGCTCTCTTACTGGAGTTTATTGGTTAAGTTCTATATAGTATATGAGCTCGAAGAGGCTTTAAATAAATACACAGACTTTGACACTGGCACAAATATCAGTATTTTTTAATTTGGAAATCCATATCCCATATTTCATTTTGATGTTATCAAGCATGATGAAAAACTTACAATGGGTACCAGTGGTATTGATGTTACATAGAAGTTAGGTGGTAATTTTCAGTACCCAGCTGGCACAGATATTGGATATCATTGTTATGCTGTTATCTTAAGTGACCGTTATCTAACATTAAATGCAGTTAATTGTAAGATGAATGTTATTGTATAACCCTATATTATAATGAATTATACCAAAGTTAATGTATCATTATCAAATCAACAAAAAGAAATATTAAAAAATGCTTATTTAAACAAATCCACCAATAAGAATAATATTAAAAGCAAATGAAATGAAAGGTGAACATGATAGAATTATTCTTTTTGGTTTGGTTTGGTTTGGTGCTTTACGGCACAGCAACACGAATAGGTTATTTAGTGCCGAGGCAATTGGAATAAAGTGCCTTGCCCAAGGAAACACCATGATAACAGACCCAGGCTGGTCCGATTTTAGGATTTTAACCTGCACCTTTCTGTCTTGAGTCCGGCACACTAACCACTTAGCCACCATGGCTCCCTTAGAATTATTCTGACTAAAACACAATTATCGAAATTTATGATTGCAAACAAGAAAAATTATGATTTTGAAAATAAAGTGACCACAAATATACTAAAACAAGGCAGTTTTATCTTTCCTGCAATTATACCTTTTTTGTAAAAGCGCATGCTTCAAATATATTAGCAACAATAGGAAATATACTGCCAGCATTAGGTTTGGCAGCAGCCACAGGAGTGGTTCACGGGCAACATCAAAAGCAACCCAAGGTTTTGGTTTACCTAAAGGAAGAGTTCTGAAAAAATTATTTTAATATAATCATATAAGATACCATACATTAATTTAGAATTTAGTTCAAGCCAACACCAAAAAATTAAAAAAAAAGAATACAATATGAGGATTATGATTTCAAATGAAAAAAGCCAAAATACAAAATAGATGATAATGGTAGGAATATCTAAGAAAAAAAATTGAGAAAGGATATATTCCAAACTGGACAAAAGACATTTTTTAAATCATAAATATCAGATATACCTACCCCATTGTTTATGAAATAGAAGATTTTACAAGGTCAAAACTATGGTACATTCTATGAACCTGAATTACAAAAAGCAAAGTAAGAGATATTTAAAATCAAAAAAAAATTGGCGTATGTAAAGTTCTTTTCATATGCAAATACTTTGATCCATTTGTCATAGTTTTGCTGCACACATCAAATGTAAAAGTGAGTTTTTATTATTTTTATACTTTAGTATGGCTATCATCTTGGCTATATCCCTGTCTTCATCATTCTTGCTTTTTTTAAAACCCAGGTCTATAATATTCTTCTGGTAGTTAATTATATTCCAGTGTATAAGATAAACCATTTTTTATTTATCTGACTTGTATCTATTAGCACCTTCACACACGTATTTAACAATCCCAGCATTAATCCTAAGATTACAATCGTGTTGAGTATAATGAGTGATAATAACTGATTTCATTGGTTGGTATAACTGTTGCTTTGATAAAATATTTTTTGACCAATTGTTACCTACGAAAGAGTAACCATGAAAAACTGCTGATTTTGTACAATTCTCTTTGTGTAGTCGTAAGTTCTAAACTTTCCAATTTATTATTTAACCTATTATTATCTCCATAGTCATTAACATTATCATCAGGAATAATTCCATTAAAGCATTCCAAAACAAAACGATATGTTAATATACTTTCAAAATTGCAACCCTTCGCCCTAACAATAAATCTATATATAAAGCAACTACATAATGTTTCTCCAATAATCTTTTTATTTTTCACATTAAAACATCTCTTTATTTGCAGCATATAAGTTAAAAGTAGGGTGTGTTTTATAGTCTTCCATATATATATATATATATATATATATATATATATATATATATATATATATATATGCTTAAATAAAGAAAGGCTTAAAAATAAATTCATGATATATAATAAAGGAAACTTCCAAGGGTTAAATCTAGAACAAAATCACAAAACAAGAATTAGTCAATATCATTAGATCACAACAGCGAAGAAGTTTGCAAAAACCAAAAAAATAATATTATAAAAATTAACTAAAAAATATGCAGTTAATTATGAGATCCATCAAAAATAAACATCAAAGAACGGAAGGATACAAAAAAATTCTTAGAAAATAAATTTAAAAAAAAAAAAAAAGTTATATGTTATCTTCTTAGTAAAGAATTAAAAGATCGTGATCCACTAAAATACCAACTATCTAAAATTTGAGCCACATACATCATCCCCAATGACTACAGTTTTAGATGATAGTGAGAATGATAATGCTTTGTTTTCAAGTTATGGAATAATTTATAAGAAAATTGCTGATTATTGTGAACTAGGTTCTAACTGGACTGTTTCAGGTATTTTATATTTAAATATAAATATATCAAAATACGCGCCATTTCGTTGATCCTCATATATACCATTAGAACTAAAAATAAAAAAATACAAAGGTGTGCATAAATGTGATTAATAAAGATAATCGTTGTTTTAAATGGGCTATTTCATCCGCATTACATCCTCAGGAAAAAAGATTCACAAAGAACAACGAAATACAGACAGTGTTTTGCTAAAGAACTCGAGTTTGATCAAATTGAATTTCCAGTAAAAATTAAGAATATTTTTAAATTAAAAAATTAAACAATGTACATGATATTTGTTCGGGTTTTTTTTATAATTTATATGACATGGTTTATATCCATTATAAATGAGTAAATATAAAAATAATAATGTAAAAATTATTAATTTATTAATAATATCAGAAGAAATTAAAGAAGAAACAAACTATCACTATGTTTGGATAAGGCATATTTGAAAATTATAACATAAATAATTAATTCAAGGAACATAAACAATATGCTGATTTGTACTGGCTACAATTGTTTCTTAAAAAAGATGTACTAGATACTTGCATGTAACGTTGTAAAGGAGTTAATGAAGTGGGTCAAAAAATGGTATATCCTGATACAAAACATAATTTACTTCATTTAAAAAATTATCAACATCACATGCCTGTTCCATTGTAATATATACTGATTTTGAGGCTCTTAATAAAAGAGGAAAAGAAAATGCAGGTAATAAAAGAGAAAAGATTGCAAAACATATACTAGGCTCATTTTGTTATATGTTAGTATGAAGTAATGAAGAAATAATGAGCATAAAAAACATTTAGTAAAAATGTTATTAAAATGTATGAAAAATCATGAATATAGAACAGAAATTATCAATATATTTTTCAAACAACCAGCAGAAATAATAACAATAAGTCGTCTAAGTCCAAACATAGTGCGTTATAATATTGTAATAGCTATACTTACAGTCAAACATCAGCAATCGGTTACAATCACTTAATACACGGCACGGCAAAAATTACTCATATATATATATATATAAGCCCACAAAATGATATATTAGTGCCTATCGGTTAGGTTTAAACAATATATATATGTTTTTGAGAAACTGCAGAGCTTTATATATATATATATATATATATATATATATATATATCAGTAATAGCTGAAAGCTTAAAACTTACGTGATTTCTAGAAGTAAAATATCAAGTTGTATGGTTTTCATATTTGTAAAGAAGACAATGCCATTTATTTTATAATATAAAATTAATATTAATCTGATAATGATCATGCTCATGGTAAACTGGTTTGGGATAAATTTGATAGCATCCATTTAGGAGATTATATTTATATTTAGAAACTGATGTATTAATTCTTGCTGATATGGTTCAGCATTTTTAGAAAAGTTATGATAAAAGAATATAAGCTAGACCGATGATATTATGTAAGAAGTGCATCATCATCGTTTAATTGTTTATTGAAATATAATACAGGATAAAATCTTGAACTTCTTACTGATATTCATAAACATTTATTCTTTGAGAAATCAATCAGAGGTGGTATATTATCAAAGGCTGGAGGAAACAATATGCAAAAGCAAATAATAAAAATATACCATAATAGGATAAAACAATACCATCTTCATATATTTTATACCTTGATGCAAATGCATATATATGATTGGTTGCCAAATTATCAAAGAATTGTTTAAGTAAAAAGAAAGATATTGGTAGAGTAAACAAATTAGTATCTAATCTAATGAATAAAGAAAATATGTCCTGCATTAGTAGTTGTATGGGTACATTAGGCCTCCAATGAAAACTATGTAGGCGCCCATAGACTAACATGCGGGGGGCGATATGGCCTCAGACGGGAAATCCTATGTTAAAATGGTCCACAGGATTAACATTGGGGTTAAATGGTAACATTATTAGAAGTGGCTAACCTCAATTGGGGCTACATGGTAACATTGTTAGAGTTGACCTCAATATGAGTCACTCTGAGTACATACGGGAAATCCTATGTTAAAATGTTCCATAGGTTTAACATGGGGATGGTATTATAGCCTCAAAGGGTCGAAAGTTTATAGCCTCAAACGGGAAATTAACATTACATCGTAAGCTTGAGGCCATAGTCACACTACATTTAAACCTATGGGTCTAGGAATTTATAGCCTCAAACGGTTTCATGGCCTTAAACGGGAATGCTAATGTTAAAATGTTTAGATACAATCTAATGCACCACATATACTATCCAGCAGTTGCTTTTTGATTACAATCCAAACACACCACATATACTATCCAGCACCCACTATCCAAACACACACCTTACAATCCAGCAACTACTTTTTGATTACTATCCAAACACACACCCTACAATCAGGGCCGGATTAAGACCTTTAGAGGCCCTAAGCACTGAAAAGATTATGGAGTACCCCACCCCAATGTAATTCAAAATAAATACAATACTAAACCTTAATTTCTCTTGTTTTTTTTTTTTGCTTGTTTTTTTGTGCCCCTACTTTGCTGGTGTCCTAAGCACTTGTTTAGTCTGCCCTATTGGGTAATCCAGCACTGCCTACAATCCAGCAATCACATTTTGGTTACTATCCAAACACACCACATATACTATCCAGCACCCACTTTTTGATTACTATCCAAACCATAATGTTCACAAAACCACTTTTTATATTGACCTTTATCCTGACTTGTGGACCATTTTGACCTTCTACTGCGAGCATAGTGCACGGAAAGTAGCACCATTTGAACATTCTTTCACAATAATAAAGATAAACACTAATTTCAACACATTTACGTACTAAAAGCGAGTAGTGACTAAAGTTTACTGTCCCTCGCAAAAGTCGTTTCTTACTGATTGACCTAACCACATTAATAGCATCTTTAGCTGCTGTGAGGAGAGTGCACACAATGAAATGTCAAATGAACGCAGTAAAAACGTTTTCCCAAACCTATGGTTTGGCTCAAGCCATGCAGTCAAAATAATACCTATGTATCGCCAAGCCTTCTATTTCAAGTACACATTTTGCTACGACAAAATTTTAGAGTGGTGAGACACAGTGGAAACAGATACCATAATGATTTAAATATAAATCATTCTATAGAAAGTTATAGTGTGGGTGTGGGTGTGTTTGTGAAACAGAGAGATGGATACCCTTTTATGAGTTATTAACACAAGGTGGCTACAGACCATACAAACATCATCATTCTTCTTATTATTATTATTATTATTATTTTATTATTATTATTATTATTATTATTATTATTATTATTATTTCATGATGAGAGCGAGAGAGATTTTGAGAGAGAGAGAGAGAGAGATATGGAATTAACATTACGCTGTTTGGAGACACAGGGAATTAACATTACGCCGTTTGGAGACACAGGGAATTAACATTACGCTGTAAAGTCAGAGAGAGAAAGAGAGGTACATAGGGAATGGTAAAAGACACAAAAGTAGGACGCCATTTTTGCTATTATTTCGCGGCATTATAGGACAAGGAGAAATCAACATTAGGTTACCTTTTTTTTATGAGTTTCTGAAGACAAGGGTAAATTCTATGGTACAAATGTTCATTGGCAATTTTTTTTTCTTCCATTCATCAATTTAAAAAAAGTAGTGTTATATTTATTGTCGAATGACTGCAGTAACATTTGCTATATGCCGCCCCCCCCCCCCAAAAAAAAAAAAAAAAAATTAAGATATGTAATGTTTTGCTTCACACGCCTTGAGGCTACAAAAAGTCTTACCAAATTCTCTAAACCAGGGGTGTCAAACATACGGCCTGACTCATTATTTATTATTATTTATTATTATATATATAAAATCTGGTCCGCCATAGCAAATGAGTTTGACACGCCTGCTCTAAACCATAGACGTGAGAACATTTATATAAAAAAAAAAAAAAAGACGTCTTGTTCTATTGGCAGTCTGAAATCAACTGACTAAAAACATGGCATACATTGTTACATTTTTACTTAATCTTTTTTTCCTAACGCATGTTTTTACTCTAGAATGAGAGTGCGAGTACGATGGGTCACACTTAAGTTATTTTTTTACAATGTAATGCCGAGTGCTTGTTTTTTTTTTTTTTGGGGGGGGGGGGGTCGGAAAACGGTAGCTCTAATGTTAGAAATTTGTTTCGTGACACATTGCAGTGCTAAAAAAAAAAAAAAATAAATAAAAAATAAGACTACCCATACAAAAAACTAAGATATCTGGCATGCACAAGCACAACTAAACTCAAGATTTTATACAATCCATGAAATTTACTCATTGAAGAAAAATCGTTCTTCAATTTTTGAGGGGTGCAAGTTTTTAAAAAAATTAAAATAACTAAAGTAACATTTCACTTAATCATTATGATTACTGCCAAATTTTTTGAGAGGTATCTTAAAACGGGAACAGATACCAATATGATTTCAAGCTAAATCATTTTATAAGAAACTAAAGTGTGATTGTATGTGTGTGTGTGTGTGTGGGGGGGGTGTTTGTGAAACAGAGAGGGAGAGAATTTACATTACGACGGAGAGAGAGAGAGAGAGAATATTTTATTCCTACTTTTAAAAATATCAAGGCACTTACGCTTTTATGGTATATTTTCCTTATGAAATTTCATGAACACATTCTATTTAAAAAATCACATTGATAGGAAAAATCTACCTTTCTTCGGTAAAATATTACAAGACTGAATTGGAGACATAGTCTACTAAAATCCTGCTATCGAAAACGTAGATGTTAAGTTCACACAAAATATTACATCCAAACATTCCGGGATGTATTTTGACCTAAGACTGACACAATTTCTATTGATCATAAATTGTACAATTGGTTGTGCGTTAGTTTTTATGTAAAGCGACTAACGGTCAGGCGCAGAAAAGCACATCTAATCTTCTCTTACATCATCAAATAATGTGTCATACGTAACTCGGTCCATTCGGCTAATTGTGAATAGTGTTTGGTTAAGCTCTGAAAGTTATCGTGCATCATCAAGTACATTAGATAAGGTTGATATGTGAATGAACCAATACACTCTAGGGAGAGAATTTAAGTTTTGTCTTTATCAATCATGATTCTAAAGACATCTATCGCTATTTTCTACTTAGTGATATCAACGTATGACCACACAAGCAGTAAATTCAAAGGCCAATATCAGTAATGTACGCGAGAAGCGTGCACTACTAAAGACATGTTAAAATAGGAGCGTATTTAGTATTGACGTTATCCTTGCTGATTTGACATGTGAATCAGGTTTCTCTAATTGAAGTTTATTATATTTTATATACATTGTGGAAGAACAGAACTTCACACTGTTTAATAGCTTTAACATCAACATACGACGTTCCAAAAAAGCACAACATTAATTTTGAAGACAATCAGATTCCATATGAGAATTGCAAGAACAATCTTCAGAAGATTTCCTATGAAAAGTGTAACAAAAAGCTTCAGAATATCAAGAAGATTCTATTCCTGCAACTGTCAATTTTAAGAATATTTTAATTGTTTCTTATAACAAAGATCCCTGAAAAACATATGTAACAATGGAATGAAACGTTCTTGAAACCTTGGGGCATAAATTAAATCAAATAGCTGATTGTGGTTCATATTCAAATTGCGAGTCCAAAACATATCCAGATGCTAGAATCAAAAGACTAACAGTTTTAGAATAAAATTAAATATATACTGACTTGGTACTTCAGTAATTTGAATGAAAAGACTGAAAATACCACAACTACAGTGTAAATAGGACAAACCATCAAAAAGTCACTAATACCCTTTGCGAAATGTATGAGCTTCTCAACGAAGGTATTTAAATTTTGTCTATACCTGGCTATCTGTCTTTGTGAAATAGGACTTAGATCACTTGTTGTCAACTGAGCAAGGTATACTGGTCGAGGATACGGAACATTGAATACCACGTGTACATATAATACACTAAAATCGGGCCATTGACTAGAATATCGACATCCTTTTCTTTTGTGTAGAATTATAACTTTCATTCGTTACATTTATGGGTATCTTTTATTTCTAACATGCATATTGTAGACCTGATCGATATGTTTCTTTTCTTCGAAAGTTTTTCACCCACATTTCATGTTCAATACGTACGATTTAGACGTGGTATTTAAATCTCGAAACCATTCAAGCATTGTAGGCCTAACAAGATTTATAATACCAATCGCAAATTTGTATCAGCTGCAAGTGACGAAGATGACAGCAACACCGAGGATAAGGAAAACGATGCGAGGAAATGGGATGGTGATCATTCTTATTTTTATTGCCATTATTGCTTTGTTTGTTTCTTGTTTGGGGAGGAGGTCGATATTTTAGATGTCGATAGAGCTGTTGTTGATGATGGAGATTAAATGGAGGAGGAGGAGGAAAATGTAATTCTATAGGTATTCTAAACGTGATAAGGAAAATGGCGCTCAAATATGTATAATTTTCGAGTCTAGGACCTTACCCCCCTGCCATTACCCCCCCCCCCCCCCCCCGGGGTGATTATGAAAAAGCAGTCATGAATTCTGTTGCAGAATGCTATGCAGGAATAGATGTACAAGGATGTTTTTATCATTTTTCTCAGAGCATATACTGAAAAGTACAAGCTCTAGGATTTCAGCAAAGATATCAAGATGATGCAGATTTTGCAATGTCAGTTAGAATGGTAGCTGCTTTGGCTTTTGAGCCGCTTTCTTACACTGTGCAGGTTTACGAAGAACTTCAAGAACTTACAGAAGACGACGACACGATTCAATTGTTAGATTATTTTGAAGATAACTACATCGGCAGAAGAAGCCATCGAAGCCGAGCTAATCCTGTCTTTGTTCCTCAAGTTTGGAGTGTACACAGCCGTGTTCAAAATGAATTACCTCGTACTAACAACAGCATTGAAGGCTGGCATCGAAAAATGCAAGCTGCCGTTGCTGCTGACCATCCAAACATTTGGCGCTTTTTGACAATCCTTCAAAGAGAGCAATCATTCCTGAACGTGATAATTTCTCAGCGACTTGGAGGACATCCAGTGGAATCAACTCGAAAGAAATATCATGACTGCAATGCTCGGATTAAGAACATTGTTAATGACTTTGCTAATAGAGAGCACTTTGAATACTTGCGAGGGATCGCACATAACATTCAGCTGTAATCATATCAATATAACATATTTTATGGTACTATAACATTATGATATGATGAATTTAATATTGAATATTCCAGGACAAGTATATGTTTTCAAGGCTGAGATTAATTAAATTAAAATAAAAATTTACAATAAATTCTTTTGAAATTTATTTTAATTTATTGCTTATTATGGGGGTATAACAATTATATGTTATATAGTAATAGACGGGGGGGGGGGGGTAATATACTGAGTGGGTAAATGATGGGGGGGGGGGATAATTGACAGGGGGGTAATGTCCTGCTTCCATAATTTTCATATACAGTTAGAAGTATTTAATATAAATGTTTTGTAGAAATAAAACTTATCAATTGTAATAATGTATAATTGATCTTTTCGTATATTTTGAACTTAAATGTATTCACTGCAACTGTGCAGTTACGGCATATTGATATGCTCATGTGTTTGTCTGTATGTTCTAAAATCCTTCTATACGACCTAGGCAAGTTTGTTAAACATGACCACACAAAAAATACTGAATCCAGAAAATTGAAATTTGATAGGCATATTTGACATGTATCCATATGAAGCTGATCTAATTAGATCTTATTGTCACTGAAGCAGTATTTGCTGTAATTTTATGAAGTTTAAAAAAACAACAAAAAAAACCAAATTGTACTTTTTCTTTTGTTGAAAAATTTGTTAGCATGACAATCTGGAAGACACTTCACCTATGCAAATGAAATTATCACGCAGACGTGTTTCTGTGTACTAGTATATGAAACATTTTTAAATGTAATTGAAGCAATGTTTTGCATGTTCAAATCAGTTTCAAGCACTTCCTGGAAATTTTAAAATTTTTTCTATGAAACCTTATTAGTATTATTACTGAAAACTACTTGACCTTATTAGTACTATTACTGAAAACTACCTGACCTTATTAGTACTATTACTGAAAACTACTTGACCTTATTAGTACTATTACTGAAAACTACTTTTGACCTTATAAGTACTATTACTTAAAACTACTTGACCTTATTAGTACTATTACTGAAAACTACTTGACCTTATTAGTACTATTACTGAAAACTACCTGACCTTATTAGTACTATTACTGAAAACTACCTGACCTCGAAAAGTGAAAATTGGAAACCTTTTATTATGCATTAGTTGACAACCAAGCCTTACCGTCATACAAATTGACTCAACTTCAGATCTTACTCAATAATATTCTGAGCAATTGAACAGCTGCATTTATTTGTGTTACCGGTATGATATCTGGAATAGATATCTGGAGTAACAATCACTCAAATATTGAGTCAAGTTTTAAAATGGCATTGCCTATTTACATTATCATGCTATTAAAACGCTCTTGGCATTCAATATTGTTTAAATACCTTTCTTTTAAATATAAACCTTGTTGAAACTTTTGTTCTAATAACACCATAACTTGGCATTAATGAAAATTGGTAGAACATGTTAAATTCATATGTGTAGATTGCAGATTAAAATGAGGTTGCTATTTTTATCAGTTTTTCTTATATTTCAAGACTTTTAAGTTTTTCTTTTGTGTGAATATTGTTTCACAACACAAATCTAGTGGATTTTTTTTTCTTCAAAAATTAAATAACATATCTAGGAAAGATTTGAGATATAAATTGAAAACAGCAAAAAGTTTGTGATTTTTTTTACAAAGCTCCTGTGAGAGACTATAATCAAACGTGATAAACATGTTTTGGGCGACTTTTTTTCGCAAATTATGTAACTGTCTGGTGTCTAAAGAATGGAGTACGTGCAAAAGAAAAAGATATAAATGACACTGTCACAGAACAGGTTTCTTTTGTAAGGGTGAAGATAAGGACTAAACAAGTCCCTCGAAGGGACTGATGCTCTACTGGCCGAAAAGAATTTCCAGGAAGTCAAGATAAAATCATTTCTTCCTTTTAACTGGCAAGTGTTGAAACCCTCTCTGATATTCTTCAATGATAACAAGAATGTTTAAATTAGCTGCTACAGTGGACAAATTGGGTGTCAGATTGGCACCATTTTCATTTAGGACCTACTAGACATCATACAAAGTCTTTTAGTGAAACCCCATGTTGATATAGCCATCCATTCAGGAGAAGTAGCAATAACAAGATTTTCAAGAAGGCCATATTGGACCCAGGAGCAGCACCATTTTCATTTAGGACCAACTGGACATCATAAGGAGCCTTGTGGTGAATACCCCATGTCAATATGATGTTCTGTTTAGGAGTAGTGATGTGATAAGATTTTCAAGATGGCTGCTGTGGTGGCAATGGACATCAGATATACACCATTTTCATTCAGGACCAACGTGCTCACAAGTCTTGTAGTCAGAACCCCATGTTGATATGACCATCCATTCAGGAGGAGTAGCAATAACAAGATTTTCAATATGGCCACGGTGGCAACCATACTGGATGTGCAAGTGTCACAATATTTATTTAGGACCAACTATTCATCATAAGAAGTCTTTTGGTGAAAACCTCACGTCAAACTGCTCTCCATCAACGAGTGGTAGTGATATGATTTTCAAGATAACTGCCATGGCGGCCATAGTGGATATCAGATTGGTACCATTTACATTCAAGACCAATAAGACATCATGAGAAGTCTTTTAGTGAAAACCGCACGTCTATATGACCATCCATTGAAGAGGAGTAGCAACAACAATATTTTCAAGTTGACCACTGTGGTGGCCATATTGGCTGTATGAGCAGCACCATTTTCATTTATGACCAACTAGACCATGGGATGAATGTGTGTGTAAAGTTTCATAGCAATCCTCCAAATAGTTTAGGAGGAGTAGCAAATTAACACACTTGTGCTAATGGATGGACAGACAACGGACAACAGGCCATCACTTAAGCTCCCCTGATCTCTGGCCACTGGAGCTAAAACCCCTAAATTGTTATTAAATATTGACTGTCTAAATTAAATTCATGATCTATTGTCTAATTATTGTATTTGTCATTGTATCCCTTTCCAATAATAAGCATCATTAGGCAGATTAGTAGCAATCTAAAGCCGATTTTTTAGGAGGATTTTTAAAGTGGAAATTTTTGTCAGTTTCTTTTTAACGTATTTTTGGCAGATTTTTTTGCAAATTTTGATATTTTATTACATTTTTTATTACAACAAAATATAAGTTTAAATACCAAATTTAATTAAAATTTGATCTGAAAAAGCACTAAAGATAGTAACAAGCAATGGTTGATGAACAAAGCAGAATGGTCAGATGAAACCAGGCAATATCATACCTGATAAAAAATCATTTTGATGCAACATAGATTTATCACTTTATGAATATTTACTTTTCATTATAAGATGTTACACACAGTTCAGGCGTGTAAAAAAAAAAAAAATGTTGCTAGCAGTTGAGATAAAATCTAAAATTTTGCAACACAAGTTGTTTAAGTTGCATGCTTTTTTTTTTTTTTTTTTAGAGCGATTATGAACAAAGCAAGCATTCCACAGAACACTGTCTTGCCTGCTGTTATTCTGACATATTCCAAATGTCACTGAAGAAATGTAGGTCACTGTGACCTACTTTTGTCCATGGTTCATAAGCCTCATGAAGAAGTTTTGGGACTCTACATGGGACAAAATGAAAAAAATGTATCATTGAAAATGTCTTTCCAAACTTAAGAATTGTATGGAATTTCATTCTACAAAATTTTAAGCATTGTCATATAAAAGGAATCTGGATAATACAGTGACTCACCTGTGAACAGTTTTGTGACAATGCATATTTCTGCTTACACCAGCCAGACAAGAAAGTCCTGCATATCTGGGTAAAAATGTTTGGCATGTGGTAACATTTTACCAAAGTTTCAGTTGAATACAGTAATTGATGTAGAAGATACATGATTTTCAAAAACTTGAATAAAGAATCTTAACATTGTTGACAATGATGCTGCTGTTGAGAAGTGATAACTATGTCTCGCCATTCACAAAGGAGACAACAACTTAGCCTAGGTGTTGGGAAACCAAACAAAAAAATATGTTGTTGATATTTAATTTTATTACAGGACTTATTTACCAAGTAAACAAAATAAACGAAGACAAAAGAAATTTAAAACCCAAACAGTCAACACTTCAGTATATATAGTTCTTTCTGCCAAACTAAAGAAAAAATTGTATATCTATACATCTAGAAATTTGTCTCCAAATTCAAAATAAAAACAATGCATTACACAGATGAAATAATTAAACATAAACTGGCTAAAAATTGGTAACTGACCATTGTATTTACTGTATATACTCACTTATAAGTTAGGTCCAACTGCAAACAGCATATCCTCTGATCTGTCATAGCATAATGCACCAGCAGATCAGGGTCTATGTTGTTTGCAATTGGACCCCACTTATAAGCGAGTACATACAGTAAACTTGAACACATTCAACCTTGGACATGGCAGTTTGATCTTTAATGCAAGTCAAGGATCATATTGGTCCTGTAATTCCTATATAAAAAAAATTTCGGATCCTATAAAAGTCCTATATTTTACAAAATTGTCCTGTAATTACTAAAATTTAGATACTTTCAACCTTTGTTTTTTTTTTTTTTATAGCTATTCCAACATTCTGTTTAGTTCTGTGTAACCTGACAAATTTACAATATCTAGCAATCTGACATAAATTTATCTACAAAGTGCACATTTTATCTTTCTGATTACAACTCATCGAAGTCATATATTTTCATACAGTGGAACAGAAGTCATCCTGTGTTCGTTCTGTGGCTTATGTTTGTCTTTTTTGCTTTGGAAAAATATTAAATTTGTATTCTATAATTATCCTGTATTTTATGAAAAAGTCCTATAATTGTGGTATATTTGAAGTAAAAATTCCTATTTATCTCATATATTTTACACCAAAAGTGAGTATGATCCCTTCAAAGGTATTTATTGAAGATTATTCATATAGCAAGAAGTGTAGTGGTAACATGATTGCAAGTTTGATGTTTCTAACTGGAAAGTACTTTTGTGAATTCAGTGCATGAAAAAAAACTATGCATGTCGCTACAACTGAACAAGGCCCTGATAAACAGTCCACATTTATAAAGGGACCATACAAGGATTAGCACACAGCAAACTGCATTAATTGTTACTTTTACATATTAAATATTTAGTACATAAATTACTAACTAAATATGTACAGAAATGTGTATTTTAAACCAGAAAAACAAACCTATACTCAAGCAGCAAATGCAGTTCTAATATGTGGCTGATGTCACAAAATCGGATGTGTCAAACTCTCAGGTCAGTTTGGTCATGCTATGTAATTGATGAATAATGGCAGTTTTTATTTACTGATATATGAAATTTCTCCTAAGAACATTTATTATGTACAATTTATACATTAATTTTTATGCAAGAACATTCAAAGATAACAGTTTGTACGCTATACAGCTCTCCCTCATTATAATGTGGCAGTTAGGGTCCATAACCACTGACCATGTTATTTACCTAACCACCGATCATGTTATTTACCTAACCACGTTATAGTAAGAACCACAGTATGTACCAAATCATGATATACTGAGAACAGCATTATATACCAAACTGAAGTATAGTGGGGATGAGAATTTTTTTAAAATAACAGTGTTTTGTAAAGGATATAAAAATATAACACTAAGCTTCACCTTGTTTTCTTTCAACCCATATTGCTATAAATTGGTATGATTTTGGTCATGGGGGTCTTTAATGGTACTGATTTATATCCGGAATCACGTTATAACAAAGCACGTTAAAATGTGGGCGAGCTGTATTACCTGCATCAAACGAAAAATTTATAACATACATGAATTACTGTGGAATCATTATTTTTGTTGGGTACCAATTTTCATGGATCTGGTGGTTGCTTTCACCATGAATTTAAAAAGTCAACTAACTGATTTTTCAATGGAAATAATGGATGCCTACTGCAAACCATGAAATTAAGTGCTGGCAACAATGTCAGTTTTAAGAAAAAAAAACCATGAATACTGATATCCAGGAAAATAAATGAATTCACAGTATCTATCATAGGCTGGTGTGTAAAGTCATTCCAAGTTAAATCCTCACTCAATCTAATTTCATTTTTACAACAAATCTGAATGTGACATGAAGTACAAATATCACTGACAATACTTTTTTGTGTAAGTAAAAAACTCAGTGAAACATTTACTGAAAAAGCTTTACTACTGCAAATATTCAAATCTCTCAGTTCATACATTCACATGAACATTGCATACTGAATTTTTACCTATTTATCTGATGCAAAAGTTGACCTTTATAATTTTCACTCATTTTCAAAATATATCAACAACAGAACTCTCAGATACATTACTCCTCAAGATGGCATTTGTGTACTATAGACCTTACGAATTTCTGTTTCAGAATTTTTTTTTGATGAAACAGAGATTCTGAAACAAAAAAAGAGTCTAGATATCTCATAGTATATTCATGGCATCTAGTGCTGACAAAGGTAATGTGTAATCTCCATTACAAAAGGAAATTACTTGTTTGTAATACTAATGTTTTTATAATGACACATCTGAAATTTAGCATGCAACATTTGAAAATTACAAGAACTCCAATTTATAACACAATAACTCCAATTTATCAAACCAGTTTCTTTGCTAAGAAGAATCGTTTCAAGTGAATCATCTGAAGAAGACCAATAACTATTAGAAGCAGAGTCTGGCCAACTGACCACCAGAATACTCGCTGATTTGTACTCTCACTGGTAAGACGAAAACGTTCTTCACGAGTCTGAAAAATGGGTGTTACAATAATTATTTATTGTAAATGAAAAATGAGAGGGTGGTGCTGTTTGCAGTCAAAATGACTAATTCAGATTTGACCGCAAGAAACTGAAGTTACAGATTATGCACCAATAAGTAGAGATTAGTTATTTAGAAGAAAGTGAACTAGGAAATAAAGAGGATTGAATTAATGTCAGCCAAGGTTGGTGGAGATTTACAGTGAAGATAAATGGGTTATAGGAAATTTTTCTTAGTGCACTTCAAATGGTAAAAAATGCAATTTCATCGAGGATTTAACTATGCATAGAAAAACAATATGTTCTTATATAACCACTTATATAAGAACAAAGGCAAACAGGAAATTAGGTTGCAGGGAAACAGCAAATGGAAAGCTTTCATTACATCAACAGCATTGGTATATGATCTAAACAAATACTCAAAATATTATACAAAATTTTACAATTATGTCTGTAAAATATTATTAATTTTAAGTTACAGGTTTGCCTTTCCTTGGTCTTTACACCGTTACATACATAAGGGTGGGACCTGATTGGTACTAATTTCAGAGTGTGTCAAGTTTGGTGGATATTGTTTTATTAGCTTTATGGTACTACAGAGAAAGTACTGATCTGAAAGTTATTAATTAGTCATACTTTTAGTAACATTCTATATACCTATAAAATATTATTTGTTACACTGACTCCTTGATCATTATAGACCCATCCACCCAGAGTACAAGGGTTCAAAGCATAGCTGCTAAGATGGAAATAATAATAACAACTTCCAGAAAATTCTATGTCTTGACAAGAAATGCAGGTTGTATTACAGAAATGACAGAGGAGGGAATTATATGAATATTGGCAGAGTTTAAAGAAGAAATAAAGGTAGGGATTTAAAGTATAATGTGCAATTTTCACACATTCATTTGGGTTTTTTTTTTTATATAAAGCACCCTAGATTAAACCCTGGAAATGTGAGTGTTCAAGCAAATGAAGAATGGAACTAACAAAGGAATGATATTACATCCATTAGACATAAAACAATGATGAAAAGTAAATAAATATTTGAGAGAGAAAACCTTGGGAAGGCAATCATAATGAATAATAAAGTGAAAAGATCCCCCCCCCCCTTAATGTATAAACAAAGTATCATACATAAGTATAAGTTGGATCCAACAGCAAGCTGCATAGACCCAGATCTGCCATAACATAATGCTCCCAGGAGATCTGGGTCTATGCAGTTTGTTTTGTGTAATCTGTAGAACAAACAATATAGCCCTGGATCATGGCACATTATGTGATGGCAGATCAGGGTCTATGTTGTTGCAGCTGGACCCGACTTTATAAATGGTACTTTTAAAAATATGCTTGATAGACAATAAATACAAAGACCATGGATCACCTATGCAATTTATGTCAGTTATGCTTCACTAATACTCAAAGCACTGATGCAGCACTAATAATTAACAAGTTGTGCTTAAAACACTGAAAAACATGCCAGAGTTCACATGTGTATGATTTTTACTGCAATAAGAATATTCACTGGTGTCCGAATGGTGTGTGCTCTCTATATTTCATTGGCAACATGCACAACATTAGCTGAGATGCCAACTCCTATCGATGTGAAATGGGAATGCCAGCTTTAACAAACTGGAATCTAAACATTCAAATAGGAATACTTCAATTTTTATCCAACAGTTTATTTTAAGCATTAAATCTTACAGATTGTCTGAAACATGCTTCCTACAGTGGATCTTTCATACCATGTGACAGTTAATTCCATCGAGAAAAGACTGCAAAGGCATGGCATTTGTCCAATGTGGATGCTTTGCATATTCCATTTTAAATTTTTTCTTTTAAAATCTTTTTCCCTAGATATAATCCTCACTGGCTGTTTTCTGTTCAATATCTTTCTTGGACTTTCTCAATCAGGACGCTAAGCTGATGTGATTTCTGATTGATCAATATTCAATTGCTTTTTGTGATACAAGTGCTTAGGTATCCTTTCACAAAAGAATTATAATCAGATATTACAAACATTTCAGTGATCTAGATATATACTGGTGATCAAGTTATAGTTTGCCTAAATAATATATGACCTGAAAATCGGAATCTGACAGAACTTATTGTAATGAGGTTATCTCTGGTTAAAAATGGTAACAGTACCATCAAAATCATAATGGTTTGCATCTCTACACTAGTATTACATCGGCATTGCGAGTGTTAGCAAATTAACTTTTTATATAATACGCCCACTAAGACAGCGTAAAAAATGAACATGCATCCAAAACAAGACTCATATGCCCTGTGGTGCTTGAACTGAGATACATTTTTCTTGGTAACTGGTACATAACCTAATTAAACCGACCAAGAATTCTCATATACAAAGCATAAATGTAATATTTTCTAAAAAATTATCTATTTTAACCACAAGATTTTTTCTCTCAAAGAAGGAAAAATTACATTGAAAATGTAAAAACTAGAGATCTTAAAACTATACGAGCTTCTTCGCCTCAAAGAAACTCTTAAGGTGTCTCATCTGCCAGAATCCAGTAATTAACAAAATAACTGTCTGAGCTATCGACCACCATAAGACTCTCTGGTTTGTGCTTTCACTTGTTGCTCGAAACCTTTCCTCCCGATACTGAAAATTGACAATACAAATGAAACTTTTAAGAACAGGTGGAATATCGATGAAGTATACATTTAATGTAGATTATTAGGGCATGTTAATGTAAATAATATTATTTTAACATCATTCACTTTTTGTAAATACACATATTAGCACAGTGTGTGTATTTTCAACAGAATGGCAATGTATACAGCTGTCTGTACCAGCATTCAAAATACACTGGTGCAAAATTTTGACTTGGTGCACTTACAAATCCCAACATGAGTACATGTAGGAAGAATAGCTGACTAAGGATGCAATTAAAAATGTGGAGTCAAACAGCTAAAAGAATCAATAACTGTACACCATATATACTCGCTTATAAGTTGAGTCCAACTACAAACAACATAGACCCTGATTTACCATTGCATAATGCACCGGCAGATCAGGATCTATGCTGTTTGTTTTACTTATTACTCCTAACAAACTGCATAGACCCAGATCTGCTGGTGCATTATGCAATGGCAGATCTAGGTCTGTGCAGTTTGCAGTTGGACTTGACTTATATAAGAGTATCGATGATAGTTTTAAATAAAGTTCAAGGCGTAAAATGGCTGTTGCATACTCAACACAATACATGTTAAAACAAGAATGATCCTTTGTCAGGTCACTAGATTGTGTTCCAAAATTGCACATCAAGTCAAACTGTCATCTTTAACCAATGCACAGAAAACCAGTCAACAACACTGAACATGTCAGCTGATTGACTGACTGAAAGCAGAGGATTCATACTCAGGAAACAATTTCACCTAAAAGCCAACATAATTTTTCATTAAAACATGTAAGTCTGAAAATGTGGAAAGTTCTAAAGGGTTATTCTTATGTCACTGAGAAATAAAAGTATGTGTAGATTCAATGTCACCTCCCAAAACAAATCTGGCCCCAGTTTCATTAAACATATCAAACTGTCTTCCTCAAATTTTTATAATATTTCTTAATACTTGGGTTACCACCAATGGACTTTTCATCGAACATTCAGCAGGTATTGCTGATAAAAGTCTGTCATAATATCCTGAATGAGTACGATCTGAAGACTTCTCATATTTATGGAATTCCTCAAATCGTTTTATAAGAACAAAAAGGTTCCCAGGTGTATAAATTTAAAATTATAGAGTTATTTTTCATCCTCTCTTCTATCTCTAAAATCTCAATACTGTTAAAAGTATCAAAAAATGAAATAATGTAAAAATTTCAATTTGAGGAAAAATGACAAATTTAGTGACAATGGAGACTGATGGTGGAAGTGAGCATGTCAACATTATAATTCCAAGTTAACAACAGTGACAACCCAGTCAGCAAGAGAGCAAAATTTCTTCAAAAAGACGGAATGCCTATTTTAGTTTTAGTTGAGGTTTAAATATGCAAAATGACAATCCCGATTTACTTTCAGTAACCTTGCAAAAATGTGTAGAGTGCATGTGAAAGTTTGGCTGTGCACCCAAGTTTTATGCAAAAAAGATAGGATTTTGAATGCCGTATACATGTACTATTATGCAGCATATACATACTTCTACAAGAGAATTTTTCTTCTTCACTAAATTCTACACAAAAATCAACATTAATATTCACTGCAGTTCAAATAATTAGATTAATCTGAAAGGTTAAAATATATCAGATTAGTGGTATAAATAAGGAATGACCAGCATTGCACCTTCATTGTGGGTTTCTTGCAAAAAAATGTCTGGTCCAATATCTTCCAAATCTTGACTCCTGTGCATTTCATAGTGGTGCTTTTATGTCAGGGAAAAACAACAAAATATGCCTACTGTATTTCTTTAGTGAATGTCTGTCCACTTCTATGTTGACTCTAACAATGGTCGTTCAAGATGATAAAAACTTTAGAATGGCAGTTAATTTCCATTTTAAAACAACATTTTTGGCAATCAAAACATACAAAATTTGTAGTAGTTTGCCTAGTTGCAATGTAAAGTCACTGACAGCTGCTAGTGTAACATTTTTGTCAGGGTTGAATTATTGACAAAGGGACTAATTTGAGGTGGGATGGGGTGAAAAACTTGCAGAAATACACCATTTGGCACTTAATCAATGAATATTTAGTTTGAAAAGAAAATAATTTAGAAAAATGTAAATTATTATAAAAAATGCTGGTACATAATGACTGAACTAAAAAGTTAAATGAGAGCAAGATCTGGAAAGAATTCCATTGTGCAGCTCTTTTGAGATAAATCAGGTATTCAAACATGTAAATGTTTTTATGGGTTACCTGAGCACTTGATAAAACATTTAGAACTATAATAGAAGTGTCCAAGGAAAAGATCAAAGCCTGGTGCACACAACAAAGTTTAGGTGGCAAAACTGTCAACACAAATATATCTCTTTTTTTTTTACACCACTTTTGCATGCAGTACATGTACTCTCTTTGAAATTTTGTGTGATCCCCAAATCTGGAAGACGGGGACACAATGTTCTTGCAATTGGGATCCTAGATGCAACACTGGATGATGATAAATAATTTAAATGTTTAATGAATGCAAGATTCCAAGAGCGTCAGTTTACCAAGATATTTCACCAACTACATCTAAATTTACCTTTTTACAGTACAGCTGAAACAATTTTTTGTTTTTCAACATGTTGCTGTGGAGCAGTTAAGCCTCTCCACGCTTACTCTGTGATGAAACGCGGCGGTGGATGGTTAAATACCTACAAATCACCAGTCTGACTTGGCAGGCACATCTTGTGCTTCTCCACCAAGATGGGGGCTGGTCAACGTTACTGATTGACATCTGAATAGCCAATGCATAAAGACCACCCACTGAAAGACTGATACACCAGAGTGATTTACAATCGCATACCATTTGAAGAATCAATTGTCTTAATGTTGATTAAATATTTGACAATAAAATAATCATTTCAAAAGAGTCTTGCATATTCAATACAAGTGTGTAGAGAAGGTTGATTGGCTTTTATGCAATATACTTCTATTTGCAGCTATTGCTGATGTCAAAAATGTATGTACATTCCGAATTCAGTTTAAACAATGTAAAGTTTACATCATAATCAGTGGAAAGTAGATCACACACACTTCTAGGAATTTTATGTTTTTACTTTATTCAAAGAAATCTGAACAAACATAACACACCAACCTGATGAGAGGCACACCTTTCGGCTTCCATTGAACAGCATAAATTTATCCTATTGTTGCAAAGGAATAGTAATCCTGTGAGATATGGACAGTTAAATTACAAATGAAAACCCTTGGTACTTAAAATAAAGAAAAGAACAGAAAGCACTGAATTTACAATGAAATGTGAATGGTGTGCTTAGTCCTTAATCAGTGATGGCCATATACACTGTCAACAACAGCACGTCTTCACGAGGTTGGATCTACACACATTTGAACCAGCCAGCTTCGGACGCAATATGGCCTACTGTATTTGTACAGTAAGAGACCGACCATTTAATTTTTGGGCAGGGGGTTGAGGGAATGGGATTTTCTCTCTGATCTGTAAATTTTCTTCTTCGTTTATTACAAGATAAAAAATTTTAAAGTAAAATGAGCTATAGAGTAAGGTCTTTTCTTCCCACAAATCAGAGCAAGACAACTGTTTTCAAGCTTTTCAAAAAGAATCATAATCTCTTCTCCCCTTATAAAATTAAATGTTCTGTCCCTATGGGAGACTTGACTTCAGCGGATGTTCTATAGAAAAATCAAACCAGTGGCTGTTCTCAATACTGTTGCAAAATACTGACAAGAAATAACATCAAATCAAACAAATATGTCAATTTCGTATTGATAAGGTGTCATTTATATTACACGAAGCCATGTAACTTGGAGCATTGTATTTAACAGCCCCAATTATAACCCAGAAATTAACAGCAATAGCTTGTTAACTGTCTGCAATTAAACTGAATTAAATTTATTGTTGAAATGAACAATGATGCAGGAAAATTGTCATGATTCCAAGATTAATCCCTCTCTCCGTCTCTGACAGTTAAGTTGCAACAAAAATTGTATGATTTCAGTTTCCAACAAATCAGAAACACCTCACACCATCAATTATAGCTTGCTCACTTGTGTTTTCTCATTCTAGCACAAATTATATGACATTCAAGACTACTAGATCTCAGTATCCAAAATCTCTATCTCTCACTCTCTCTCTCTTTAGTGTTAAGTCAAAAAATCCGGTTTATTTAGTTTACTTATTTTACAGGAAAGGTGTGTAGCTATATAAGCTACTGTACAATGGATCCTTGTCAAAATTAAAATTAAAATTTGTTGATGTTTCATATGCAATGAAATATGTGAAGTGCCTTGTGCAAGGGACACACAATGGTAGGCGAACCACCTCTAATTGCCTTGACACCTGAAATTGTCAGCAATTGGGGGGTGGGTCTCACTGCCAGTCCTACCATGCCTGGAATTTATGTGCTGCTGTGCCATACAACCAAAAACCAAACCGAACATACCTCAAACTGTGTATACTTTTTGATTCTGCAAACAAACAAAAAGAACTTCAAGTCCAAGATACGAGATTGTTTCATATACCTTTGATGCAGTTTTCGTAAAAATAAGCACAATCATGTAGTCGTCTGTCTTGGGGAATTCTGCATACAGGTCTCTCTCTCCCTCTCTCTCAGAAATCTGAGGATTTGGTAAATAGTATTTTCAGTTGACTTGTAACTGATAATGAAATTGAGTTTTTTATATTCTATTTTCATGATGTTGACACAACGCACACCATATCCTTTGGTGCCCAACTTTAATCCTTTCATTCACTATATGTTCTCTCCTCTGATTTACTTGCGGTTTAATTCTACATCTTCTCCCATTCGTGGTTAATTTAAAATAATGACATTCACTTTTAGATGCAACTTGATGCCCCGCAGAGCATTTTTCAGCGACCGCTCACAAACTACTCTCTGTCTCTCTCTCCCCATGGTGTGAAATAAGCCTATGGTATATTTTTGATAAAAAAAAGATGCGTAAATATATTAATATACATGTAGCTAAGAAAATCTTCACCAACAATGGGACTTTAATGTTGATGTGTCTGCTTCAGACAGACATGCTTCAAGCTTGTGAAGAGAACCATGTATTACCAATCTGATCATGCATTTCTTTTTAAAATAGTGGATGTATATGAAACTTCCTCATCAAATATATGGCATTGTTTATCTAGTTTTTTTGGAGGAAAATATGAGCATGGATTTGCATGTCTTATGCAGTCGTGGGCACTTCACCTCTCTCTCTTGCAAAAGATTCTGATGATTTGATAGATTGTATTTTCATTCGACATTTAGCTGATAATGCTGATGTTACATAAATCTGATTTGGAAGAATACTATAAGAAAAACGTGTCAGTTAATTTATAAGGGCAGTGAAATAGATAACTAAATGCCCCATCGTGCTCTCTCTCACTATCTCAATGAAACTCGTTAGCACATGGTTGCTTGGGTCATAAACAGTCAATCATGCCCACTTTATCAATACCACATCCTCTCTGGGGTGGTGGTCAGATGCGACTCTGCGAGAAAGTGTGGTTTGCACAGCTATTCTACGCAAGAAGCTGTGGCAACTCCATCTGGATGTGCAGGGAGATGGTAGAGGGACTACCTTAATCCCCTCCATCCACACCATGATGCATGGAGAAACAAAAAATTGCGTGAGCTGTACTGTATTTCAAAAAGTGCAAACAAAATGGTACAAAAGCAAAGTATTTGCATTCAAATACATCTTTTAAATTAGCTGGTTTGTTTTGTTTTTTTTCTCACAAACTACTGCACTAAAGACCTACCATTATCAGGAATTTATATTGGGGTTCTGCCAGATTATTTGTACTCCCTGAAAAGTTCTTTTAAAAACTGTCAAAATTGTACTGCAAGTGGAACTAATTCTAATATTAATGAAATGTGATCTCTAGTTCTTGCAGTTTTCAAGTCCACAATGAGATAATTTTAGAATCTGTTTTGTCTCTTTTATCAGTGTATAACATGCACTAAATTCTGAACAGTGCAAAACCCAGATATACTGTCCCATTATTGCAATAGGTAGACCTGGGTCTATGAAGTATGACTGAAATAATACACAGAATGAACAACATAAACCCAGATCTACTGCCTCATTATTGCAACTGGTAGATCAGAGTCTTGGAGTCTCACTGAAATAATACCCAGAATGAATACAAACCCAGATCTACTGCCCCGTTATTGCAATAGATCAGGGTCTATGAAGTCTGCAATAATACACATAATAAACAGCATATCCACTTATAGGTCTGGGTCAAGGCTGTTTGCAATTGGGCATGCATGAAGCACAAGCAAACACCATAAGCATGCTGGGAAAATATATGGGTTATGCTGTGCAGAGCTGTGAATGACACTGGCCTGATCATTGTAAATTTCATGGGATTTTAGCTGACTTACTTCACCAGTCATGTCTTGGCTCTGACTATAATACATGTATGCTATATATCTTAATAGCAATGACAATGGAATAGTCTTGTAAACATATCCTGTTATCTATTTTTATGTGATATATTTAGCATAAAATACATCATTGGGTAAAGTACTGACTCCTCACAGCCTACAAATATTTACATGTCAATTTTTTTTAATCAGCTATTAGGTTTTCAAAAGAAGACAAGTGAATTTCAATTTTATGGGGATTTAAAAAAATTAATTCTCATTTATTCTGACTGATTGTTGTGCTTATAATTCTGCAGACAAACAAAGTGATTTCACTGCAAAAAGAAAAGTACAACTCAAAGGAAATAGTTCCATTTGAATGTATAAATGGTTTCATTTGAATGGGTAAATGGTTTCATTTGAATGTATAAATGGTTTCATTCGAATGGGTAAATGGTTTCATTTGAATGTGTAAATGGTTTCATTTGAATGGGTAAATGGTTTCATTTGAATGTGTAAATGGTTTCATTTGAATGTATAAATGGTTTCATTTGAATGGGTAAATGGTTTTATTTGAATGGGTAAATGGTTTCATTTGAATGTATAAATGGTTTTATTTGAATGTATAAATGGTTTCATTTGAATGGGTAAATGGTTTCATTTGAATGGGTAAATGGTTTCATTTGAATGTATAAATGGTTTCATTTGAATGTATAAATGGTTTCATTTGAATGTATAAATGGTTTTTATTTGAATGTGTAAATGGTTTTATTTGAATGGGTAAATGGTTTCATTTGAATGGGTAAATGGTTTCATTTGAATGGGTAAATGGTTTCATTTGAATGTGTAAATGGTTTCATTTGAATGTGTAAATGGTTTCATTCGAATGTGTAAATGGTTTCATTTGAATGTGTAAATGGTTTCATTCGAATGGGTAAATGGTTTTATTTGAATGTATAAATGGTTTCATTTGAATGTATAAATGGTTTCATTTGAATGGGTAAATGGTTTTATTTGAATGTATAAATGGTTTTATTTGAATGTGTAAATGGTTTCATTTGAATGGGTAAATGGTTTCATTTGAATGGGTAAATGGTTTCATTTGAATGTATAAATGGTTTCATTCGAATGTATAAATGGTTTTATTTGAATGTATAAATGGTTTCATTTGAATGTATAAATGGTTTCATTTGAATGTATAAATGGTTTCATTTGAATGTATAAATGGTTTCATTCGAATGGGTAAATGGTTTTATTTGAATGTATAAATGGTTTCATTCGAATGGGTAAATGGTTTCATTCGAATGGGTAAATGGTTTCATTTGAATGTATAAATGGTTTCATTTGAATGTATAAATGGTTTCATTCGAATGTATAAATGGTTTCATTTGAATGGGTAAATGGTTTCATTTGAATGTATAAATGGTTTTTCATTTGAATGGGTAAATGGTTTCATTCGAATGGGTAAATGGTTTCAATCGAATGGGTAAATGGTTTTATTTGAATGGGTGAATGGTTTCATTTGAATGGGTAAATGGTTTCATTCGAATGGGTAAATGGTTTCATTTGAATGGGTAAATGGTTTCATTCGAATGGGTAAATGGTTTTATTTGAATGGGTAAATGGTTTCATTTGAATGGGTAAATGGTTTCATTTGAATGGGTAAATGGTTTCATTTGAATGTATAAATGGTTTCATTCGAATGGGTAAATGGTTTCATTCGAATGGATAAATGGTTTCATTTGAATGGGTAAATGGTTTCATTTGAATGGGTAAATGGTTTTATTTGAATGGGTAAATGGTTTCATTCGAATGGGTAAATGGTTTCATTTGAATGTATAAATGGTTTCATTTGAATGGGTAAATGGTTTTATTTGAATGGGTAAATGGTTTCATTTGAATGTATAAATGGTTTCATTTGAATGTATAAATGGTTTCATTTGAATGTATAAATGGTTTCATTCGAATGGGTAAATGGTTTTATTTGAATGTATAAATGGTTTCATTCGAATGTATAAATGGTTTCATTTGAATGTATAAATGGTTTCATTCGAATGGGTAAATGGTTTCATTTGAATGGGTAAATGGTTTCATTCGAATGGGTAAATGGTTTTATTCGAATGTGTAAATGGTTTCATTTGAATGGGTAAATGGTTTCATTTGAATGGGTAAATGGTTTCATTTGAATGTATAAATGGTTTCATTCGAATGGGTAAATGGTTTCATTCGAATGGGTAAATGGTTTCATTTGAATGGGTAAATGGTTTCATTTGAATGTATAAATGGTTTTATTTGAATGTGTAAATGGTTTCATTTGAATGTGTAAATGGTTTCATTTGAATGTATAAATGGTTTCATTCGAATGGGTAAATGGTTTTATTTGAATGGGTAAATGGTTTCATTTGAATAAGTAAATGGTTTCATTCGAATGGATAAATGGTTTTATTTGAATGGGTAAATGGTTTTATTTGAATGGGTAAATGGTTTTATTTGAATGGGTAAATGGTTTCATTCGAATGGGTAAATGGTTTCATTTGAATGTATAAATGGTTTCATTTGAATGGGTAAATGGTTTTATTTGAATGGGTAAATGGTTTCATTTGAATGGGTAAATGGTTTCATTTGAATGGGTAAATGGTTTCATTTGAATGTATAAATGGTTTCATTTGAATGTATAAATGGTTTCATTCGAATGTATAAATGGTTTTATTTGAATGTATAAATGGTTTCATTCGAATGGGTAAATGGTTTCATTTGAATGTATAAATGGTTTTATTCGAATGTGTAAATGGTTTCATTTGAATGGGTAAATGGTTTCATTCGAATGTATAAATGGTTTCATTTGAATGTATAAATGGTTTCATTCGAATGGGTAAATGGTTTTATTTGAATGTATAAATGGTTTTATTAGAATGGGTAAATGGTTTCATTCGAATGGGTAAATGGTTTCATTTGAATGGGTAAATGGTTTCATTTGAATGGGTAAATGGTTTCATTTGAATGGGTAAATGGTTTTATTTGAATGGGTAAATGGTTTCATTTGAATGTATAAATGGTTTCATTCGAATGGGTAAATGGTTTTATTCGAATGTATAAATGGTTTTATTTGAATGTATAAATGGTTTTAATCGAATGGGTAAATGGTTTCATTTGAATGTATAAATGGTTTCATTTGAATGTATAAATGGTTTCATTTGAATGTGTAAATGGTTTTATTTGAATCTATAAATGGTTTCATTCTAATGGGTAAATGGTTTCATTTGAATGGGTAAATGGTTTCATTTGAATGGGTAAATGGTTTTATTTGAATGTATAAATGGTTTCATTTGAATGTATAAATGGTTTTATTTGAATGTATAAATGGTTTTATTTGAATGTATAAATCGTTTTATTTGAATGTATAAATGGTTTTATTCGAATGGGTAAATGGTTTCATTTGAATGTATAAATGGTTTCATTTGAATGTATAAATGATTTCATTTGAATGTGTAAATGGTTTTATTTGAATCTATAAATGGTTTCATTCTAATGGGTAAATGGTTTCATTTGAATGGGTAAATGGTTTCATTTGAATGGGTAAATGGTTTTATTTGAATGTATAAATGGTTTCATTTGAATGTATAAATGGTTTTATTTGAATGTATAAATGGTTTTATTTGAATGTATAAATGGTTTTATTCGAATGGGTAAATGGTTTCATTTGAATGGGTAAATGGTTTCATTTGAATGGGTAAATGGTTTCATTCGAATGGGTAAATGGTTTCATTTGAATGTATAAATGGTTTTATTTGAATGTATAAATGGTTTTATCTGAATGTATAAATGGTTTTATTCGAATGGGTAAATGGTTTCATTTGAATGTATAAATGGTTTCATTCGAATGGGTAAATGGTTTCATTTGAATGTATAAATGGTTTCATTCGAATGGGTAAATGGTTTCATTTGAATGTATAAATGGTTTCATTCTAATGGGTAAATGGTTTCATTTGAATGTATAAATGGTTTTATTTGAATGTATAAATGGTTTCATCCTAATGGGTAAATGGTTTCATTTGAATGGGTAAATGGTTTCATTTGAATGGGTAAATGGTTTTATTTGAATGTATAAATGGTTTCATTTGAATGTATAAATGGTTTCATTTGAATGGGTAAATGGTTTTTTTTGAATGTATAAATGGTTTCATTTGAATGTATAAATGGTTTCATTTGAATGGGTAAATGGTTTCATTTGAATGGGTAATGCTGTACTTCATAATAAGATACTATTAAGTTAGACTGAAATGTACGAATAGTTCCAGTGTCTGACAAATCTTTAGCCAGAGTCCTGGGGCTGCCAGAACTCTGGATCTGGTCAACCCCATGTTACATTAAGGAAGCCCAATGGGGTTTAATTATATCACAACTTTTTCAAAAGAGCAGTATACAAATGTTTCATACAAAAGAGAATTAATATTAATGACTGTAAACAAGGTAAAATGAAATTCTTACAGCTTCAGTATACTTTTGTGAAATTCCTTCTCTGGATTACCAAATTTAAGCCACACTACAAAGTTCTTTGGTTCAATGATTTTGAAATTTGTCAAACCCTGTTAATGCCAGCCAGTTGCAAACTGATACCAGAAACCAACAAATAAGCTCAATCATTCATGTTATCAGCATCTCAACTATTATTTGAAACCAAACACAAAGGGTCATGCTATGGGGTGATTCTACTGAAATAGTCACCGTTGCCATGAATTGGCACTACCCCCTCATTTTTCCCACCTGAACCAACTGATAATGTGTCCCAAATGGAAAGTACAACAGAAACACAGCATTAAACCCCTGGATTAAGACACACTAGATTAATTTAGTTGTAACATTAAAAACTGTAAGCAAATGTAAGTAGTTTCTGGTAGACTGCACCGTGTTGGTATGACTCGGTAAAAAGTAGATCCCAAGTCACTAAAGTCTGGCCACCCCTGATATATGTACATTTATTAATAGACTTTGTAAAAAAAGTATGTAAGAGTATTTGATATATCAATAGCCACATTATTTGATTATTAAAAGAAATTCAATAATTTGCAACATGTTTCAATGTCTCATGAAGGCAGGGGGCATGCTGGTAGACTGTGTTGGTAGGGCCAAGGAGATATCTTAAAAAGTCCTTTAGTGAGAACCACATTTCAATGTGGCCATCCATTCAGGAGGAGCAGCAAGAACAAGATATTGAAGATGGCTGCATTGATGGCTATATTGGTGTTCAGATCAGCATCATTTTCATGCAAGACCATAAAAAGACCATAATAAGTCTTCTGTTGCAAACCCCATGTTGATATGACTTTACTGTCAGAAGGAGTTGCGAGGAGCAAGTCAAGATATCTGCCAGAGCAGATGTCAGATTGGCATCATTTTCATTTAGGACCAATAAGAAGTCGTCTAGTGAAAACCCCCATGTAAATATTTCTTTCCATTCAGAAGTAGTGGTGGCAAGACTTTCAAGATGGCCACCATGGTGGCCCTTTTTGAGGTCAGATCAGTACCAATTTGATTTAGGACCAACTAGACATCATATTAAGTCTTTTGGTAAAAATCCCATGTCAATATGACCATCCCTCTATAAGTGGTGACAACAAGATTTTCAAGATGTCTGTTGGTGGCCATATTGGATGTCAGATTGGCACCATTTTATTTAGGACCTACTATACATCATAAGAAGTCTTCTAGTGAAAACCCCATGTTCATATGACCATCCATTCAGGTCATATTGGATGTCCCAGTGGCAACATTTTAATTAAAGACCAACTAGACATCATAAGAAGTCTTCAGGCATGAACAGATTCCATCAAGAGACTTAGGAAATATAAGCAAATACAAAAGTTTAACCAAAACCTTACAGCAAAATTTTCTGACAGTGTCCTTGACCCCAATGTTACACAGGCAAAAAAGCATGTTGCAGAATGATTGGCCATAACTTCATAATGTTTCATCCCATGTATGAACAAAATCCAGCAAGGTGTTTAGAAAATATAAGCAAATGATAAACTTTAACCAAATCCCTAATGCAAATTTTCTACGACCTTGACCTCAAAGGTCAAAGGGGTAAACGAGTGTGTCACATAATGAATTGCCTTGTTTAGTAATGATTCATGCCAAGTATAATAAGAATCCATCAAGAGATTTTCAGAATATATGCAAATGAAAAGCTTGAACCAAAATCTTAACAACCTGCTGATAACGCCACTGCAACTGGAAAAGTAACTGCTATGTCTTGATTGTTACTAACATGGGCTCAATAAAAATGTCATTAAGCAAGGGCTCCTTTCTATATTTAGCAATCTTGAAAACCATATACATATATTCACATAAAGATGACTACAATTTTATTAATTTATATAAGTTTTTGGGCAAGTGTAATGATGGTACTTCTGGGTTCTAGGCATGGGACTTTAAAATTTCCATCTGTAGATGTCCAGGACTGCAAAAAGTGAAAAATTAATGGAAACCCTGTTCTGAAAATGTCATGCTGGGATAAACTTATGAGTTGTGCATGCACTCAGATTGAGACATTTTATGAAAGTCAGGCTTGATCAAAGCACACATAAATATAGACTACAGCCATATACCTTAAAAAGAAACAAAAAAAAAAAAAAAAAGATTGAAAAAAGTGATAGATGAAGATGTATCATTACCCTTTGGTAGTTTTGTTCTTTAGTGACTTGTTCAACTTGATCAACAAGCTGTCTAATACGAAGTTGGAGCTCTGAGAGTTTATCTTTTGCCTGGACCTGTTGATAATCTATGGCATGCTCACCAACCTGGATATCTAAATGTACTCTCTGAAAAAAATGATGAACCAGTATTTCAGTAATGTCAATCATAATATTTTAGCACCATAAAAATGAGGTGAATTCATTACATTCAGCATATTCTCAATATAAAAGGATCTGGAATTTGTTTATTGGCAAGACTTTCATTTTAAAAACCAAATTTACTATTAACAAGAATAAAATGCTTTTTGCTAAATTCTTCAAAATGTTATCTTAAAAACATTGTGATTTAAAGCTGTTTCATTCCCAATACATTGCTGAGAAAACATTGGGATTAATTGATCTTGCTTATACATGTTTGTGCTAGTGTATGTGTACACATGTCTGTGTAGGTACATGTATGCACATGCATGTGTTTGCAATGTCAAGCAATGTTGCCATTATCGTTTTTTGCCTATCCTCATGTCCCATTATCCCAAACCCTTTAGTCTTACCCTAAGAGGGTTGATTAATATTCAAAAGCATTGTGCAATACATACAAGGCTGTGAAAATCCTTAAATTTCCTACATAGCTGAGATGTAGATTCCATAAAACTAGTCAAAATTTCATATTTTTCCTTCATATTTTAGATAAAACACTGCAAATTATACAAAATTCCACATGCCCAGCAACATTTTACAACCTTTCTCAGGCAGGTTGACAATTAATTTTTTCTGGTATATCCAACAAGATTTGTGTTTGTAAAACATGTATACCTGCATTGCAGACACCACAGGCTGAAAAAGTCTAAGTTTAACAAAATTAAATACTGCTGTAAAATGTGAGAATTTGCTACAATAGCATGAATATCTGGTGAGGTCATCTATATATGCATACAAACATGGAAACAAAATTTCATTTGTCTACATCAAGTCCAAATAGGTGAGAACAAAATACGAAAAACTGCTGTAATGACCTGAAAATATAATCCATTCATCTACATATAAATACAAATATGCCTACCAAATTTTGTTTGTATACCTGAACGGTTTTTGTTTAGATTATTCAATTTTTGTAATTTTGTTTGCCTTTTCCTCTCCTAATTTCATCTAATTATTATTTCATCTAAACTTTGTTTTTGTATGGTTCATTTAATATAGATCAACGAAATATCATCATGAAAAAGTCACTTTTACATCATGCGTCATGTATTTGATATTATTTTGAAGTTTTATACAAATCAGACTATATTTATCCATTTTGCATGCTTGCAACTGAGTGAAACTCTTATCGTTCAAAATAACAAAGAATTTCTCAGGAAATGATGTAACAGTGACTTTTTCAAACATTTTGATCGATATATACATTGTAACCATGGTAACAGAATAGACAATGTTTTTAAGATTTTGTTCATGGTAATATTTGTTGATCTAGATTAAATGAACCATGCAAAAACAAAATTTAGATGAAATTAGGAGAGGAAAAGGCAAACAAAATTACAAAAATTGAATATCTAACTACAGATAAAGATCACAGAACTGTTGGAATACATTTTCCAGTCTATGAAACTGCAGAGTATATAATTTGTGTATGGATACAAGTGCAAATTTTACATATCACAATAAAATTGTTGATTGGGTCTTGTACGAAAAGATCACAATATAGGCATAATGTAAAACAGCAACTTAAGTGATCTTAATGATTTATTTCTGTAAAGGGATATTATCAGCATTGGTTATCATAGTAGCCAGTTTGGCAGGTAAATGCAAAAATATACACAGAAACACAAAATTTCAGTTTTTAGCTGAATTTAAGAACTGCATAGCAAACAGGTTTTCTTGAAAGCATGCTACAAATAATATTTCTTGTACATATATTAGATAAAATGATCAATTTTAATCTTTCTGGTGGATATGGTAGACGATAAATGAGGAAAAAAGACCAATGAACTTTGGCTGTTAACTGATCTAAAAAACAGTAAATGCAAAATAAGTGCAAAGTAAATGCAAAAATGAACATATTTTGTAAAGGTCTTGATTTTCAAGGCCAGATAAAAGTATTTAGAATATAAGCAAATTATTTGCAAAAAGTTGTTTTATGAAGAAGAAAGGATCTTCCTTGAAGTGTTAAAGGAAATACTAAAATATGAAAATACATGAAATTATGGCTTCTAGGATTGAATAGTCTTTTACTAATGCAGATGCACACAATCTTTGCAAGGATTGTTATATTTAAAATGTTTTCACAATAACCTATATTCAGAAGGCTTGGGTTGCTTTATTAATGATAACTGCTAGGACATGCAAATATTGATGGTAATTTCGTCTGTCAGCACACAGGTCTGCCTCTTTGTGATATATTAATTACTAGGGGTGAAACGATACATCGATATATCAATGCATCGATACTTTTGCCATATCGATACACATATCGATACAAGAGGTGAAGAATCGATACAAAACGATACCTATCCTATATAAGTTACTTTAATCTTCAGCAGTCATGAATAATTATTAGTCATTTGCCTTTTTATTCTTTAAACTGATAATCAATAATGTATCATATCGTAGGCTGTGTATTGTGAATCGTATCAATACGCGGCACAGGTGTATCGTTTTACCCCTATTAATTACATCAATAAAATTGTAATTAAATATCACATTTATACTTAGGACATCTCAGCCTTAACAGTCTTTACAGTGAATTGATAATGCAGAGAAAAACCAATACCTATATTGCTTATCTAAAACCAGTACAAATTATAGCAGGTGCAAATTATAGCAGTCTGTCAGACTAAGATATAAAAACTTGGGTCCAACAAATGCTTGTTATCTGTAGTGATCAAGCAAAGTACTGATGAGTGTCCCCATGTTTTATTTTGTTTTTATGTTTAGGCCAAAAGCTTCCTAATTTGTTCATGATGAAACTGAGCACGGGACACGTGGTTTGTCATTGCTTCTAAAAATAGCCATGGGACAACACGGGTCTCTGTGACTTTTTCTGGGTTACTTCTTCAAAGTTTTACAGTATATATATAAACTGAAACTTCATTTTCTATGTATCACTCATCACATATAATGTATACTTTATCTGCAAACTTCCACATTATTATTAATCTTGGTATCTAGTTAAATTTAATTAATTGATTTGGATACCTTTCCAAGTTCCAAGACTTGGATGTCTGCGTGTTTTCTTCTCCTTTAAGATGAGTTACAGTTTGATTTACACATTTTATATGCATATATGTCTGAAGAAACACACTATTTCCTTGCTGTCATAGCAGAATCAGCACAAATATGTCAATTTCATTACAATTTTTTCAATTAAGCTTTAAATACGGAGGTGGATTTTTTGAATTAAACTTGCATTACAACTGTGCTTAAGGAGTTTTCATTGATGAATGAAGTTAACTGGCTGCTTGATTTTGTTGTGATTTTACTTAAACTTAGAAAAATATGCAATCTTTCTTTGTCTTAAGTTCAAGTGATTTATATGGGAGTTGTCAGTAAATAATCCAACTTGCATCAGTGGTGGTAAAAAATTATGCCAGATGTGTATCTGAGTAAATTAGGCAGTGATACAATGTGTCAGAGTAAATTAGGCAGTGATACAAGATGTGTCTGAGTAAATCAGGCAGTGATACAATATGTGTATCTGAGTAAATCAGGCTGTGATACAAGATGTGTCTGAGTAAATCGGGCAGTGATACCAAATGTGTATCTGAGCAAATCAGGCAGTGATACCAGATGTGTATCTGAGTAAATCAGGCAGTGATACCAGATGTGTATCTGAGTAAATCAGGCAGTGATACAATATGTGTCTCCGAGTAAACCAGGCAGTGATACAATGTGTGTCTGAGTAAATCAGGCAGTGATACAATATGTGTCTGATTAAGTTAGGCAGTGATACAATATGTATCTGAGTAAATCAGGCAGTGATACCAGATGTGTATCTGAGGCTTAAAGGGTTAAAAAAAAAGTAAAAGTACAAAATATTTATAAATGTGTTAAAAAATTTGAACAATTGCTAATATGGCCTTAAAATCTACTCAGGTCATCGAGTTATAACCATCACAAAGTGTGTCAACTTTATGACAAACAGTTTTTGTGCTATCACACTAATATGGATTCAGGGTGGGCTTATGGACAGACAGCAGCAAAACAATCTGTCCCCTCTGCAGTGGGGGTATAAAAAAAAACTTCAAAGGGACTGATGTTTTACTGTCTGTAAAGAATTTCTAGGAATTCAAGACAAGACCATTCCTTCTTTTTACCTGCCGAGTGTTTAAAGCATCTCTGATATTCTTGTGTGATAAGAGTTTCAAATTAGCTGCTGTGTCAACCATATTTGTACATAAGATCAGCTCCATTTTCAATTAGGACAAACTAGATACCATTTGAAAACTTTTGGTGAAAGCTCCATGCAAATATGACCATCCATTCTGGAAGCTATAACAAGATTTAAGATGGCCATCATGGTGGCCATATTGGATGTCAGATCAGCATCATTTTCATTAAGGACCAATCAGACACCATAAGAAGTTTTCTGGTGAAAACCCCATGCCAATATGACTTTCCATTGAGGAGAAGTAGCGACAAGATTTTCAAGATGGCTGCCATGGTGACCATATTTGAGGTCAGATCAGCATCATTTTCATACAGGACCAACCAGATATCACAATAAGTCTTTTAGTGAAAACATCATGTTGATATGACTATCCATTCTGAAGGAGTAGTAAAAACAAGATTTTCAAGCTGGCCTCTATGGTGGCCATATTGGATATCTGAACAGCAACATTTTCAATTAGGACAAACCAGACCTTGGGACATTTAGGACCAACTATATATCATAATTAGTCTTCTGGTGAAAACCCCATGTCGATATGACTTTCCATTTAGGAGTAGCAATAACAAGATTTTCAAGATGGCTGCCATGGTGGCCATAATAGATGTCAGATCGGCACCATTTTCATTCAGTACCACCTATACACCATAGGAAGTCTTCTGGTGAAAACCCACTGTTGATACAACTTTCCATCGAGGAGGAGAAGCTGTGGTGGGCCATATTGGATATCAGATTGGCAGAATTTTTTTTAAAGATCAACTAGACAGCATAAAAAGTGGTGAAAACACCATCCTGATATGACTTGTCTGTTCAGAAGCAGCAGCAGTAACAAGATATTCAAGATGGCCACTGTGGTGGTCATGCTGGATGTCAGATCAGCACCATTTTCATTTAGGACCAACTTGACACCATAAGAATTCTTTTAGTGAAAATCCCATTGATATGACCATCCATTCAGGTGGAGTAGCAATAACAATATTTTCAAGATGGCTTCTGTGGTGGCCATATTGGATGTCCAAGAGGCACCATTTTCATCAGGGACCAATTAGACATCATAAGAAATCTTTTATTTTAAACCTCACGTTGATATGACCATCCATTCAAAAGGAGCAACGATAAGATGATTTTCAATCTGGCCACCATATTGCATGTTAGATTGGCATCACTTTAATTTAGGACCAACCAGACATCATTAAGAAATCTTCTGGTGAAAACCCAATGTTGATATGATTTTCAGTTCAGGAGGAGTAGTGATAATAAAATTTTCAATATGTCAGATTAGCACCATTATCATTTATGCTCAACTGGACATCATAAGAGTCTCCTGGTGAAAACCACCCTGATGATATGACCAGCCATTCATGAGAGCAACAATAAAAGAGATTTTCAAGATGGCCACTGTGACAGCCATATTGGATGTCTGCGCAACAACAGTTTCATTTAGAACCAAATAGACCTTGGTATGAATGCATTAAAGTTTCATTGCTTTCCTCCAAGTAATTTAGGAGTAGTGATAAAAAAAAAAACCTAGGCTAATAGACGGACAACGGGGCATACCATGAGTAGAGCTATTAAGAGAATTATTAAAGAAAGCACAAGTACATAAAGAATGGAGACTAAAATTAATAAAGAGCAAGATCCATATTAGAAAATTCCACATTACAGCTCATTTCTGGCACAGCAAATAATCAAACATGTCAGCAGGGCAAAATTTTGGTAACAAATTGGTAAATTCAAGTACCAACCTGGGGAACCTTTGTCTTCTTATCTAATAATAAAGGCATGATTTAAAATGAAAGATTTTGTTTGGTTTGGTGTTTAATGGCACAGCAAGAAATAAAGGTTATTTAGTGCTGAGGCAACAGCAGTAAAGTGCCTTGCCCAGTGACACCATGGTAGCTAATCTGTGCTAATCCTATGGAAGGAATCAAACCTGCACCCTTTCAGAATTGTAACGACTAAGTCATCAGAGTTCCTTTTTCACTAGCACAGTTATATGGATACATCATGTCTCTTTATCTCAAGTTCAGACAGCAATATTCTCTTTTCTATTTTAAATAACAAAAATAACAAACCCAACTTACCAACTGCCCACTGGAGAACCAGGCAGTGGAGTTTGAGTGAAGACAGATCACGTGTTCTCCTGCTGAGTGTGATGTAAATGTGAATCTACCATCAGCTGCATATGTCTGCAATAATACATAAAATTTATTTATGTACTTATAACATGGTAAATAAAAACATTTTTGGGCAACAAAATGTAGCAAATTGAAATTAATTTATATTCATGAATAGAAGTTTTCTTAATGTGCTCACTGGCATTATGCATGTTATACAATTATTTTTTTATATTAATGTTTTAAAAAAAAAAAAAAATGTTGTTTAAAACAGTACTCTTCATTCGATAAGCCCTAAACACCTGCTTTATGGATTGTGTGCACAGAGGGGTGGGGGTGGGTTAAGCCACTTATCATTGAAAAGAAAAACTTTCTTATATAATCAATATGCAAAAATTGTTTAAAGGATGGTCGTACCATTTCCATTTTATTGATTTTAACCGCAACCAGCCAAGTAAAATGTGTTTCTAAGTAAATCTAAATTATTCAGAATAGCTTAATAAACAATTTGCAGAATGTGCCAGCAGATCAGAGTCTATGTTGTTTCCGATACTGACAACTCCTAGCAAACAGCAGAGACATAGATCTGCCATTGCATTATGCGACAGATCTGGGTCTGTGCAGATTGCAGTTGGACTCAACTTATAAGCAAGTATATGTGGTAACCATCTGCATATGAAGGTGTGACAGGAAACCCTTGCATATCACAGTACAAAGTACACCAGTAATAATATCATACCAAAGTTGGACTTTATTACAGCAACTGATTATGAAAAAAATGTTTCAAAGTGTAACACTGTCACTGCTGGAAAAGTGATATCTGTGCCAGTCACATGAGACACAATGATTATATTCATAATACTGCATTACAAAAGTGTCTTCATTCATTTTTAATATTTAAATAATTAAGATTTAAACACCAGATTAAAAGATATTACCATGGAAAAAGGAAGGTGTTGGGATCATGTGTAATTAATGTAAACTAGATTTGTTTTTGTAAAACATGTATGCCACCACTGCAGACCAAAGATTTTTTTTTATAATGGCATGAAATCTAATCAGGTCATCTACATATGCATACAAACATGCCCAACTTAAGTGACTTTTGATTAATCATGGTAACAAGGTTTTTGTCAAAAAAGACTCAATTGCAAAAAGTTAAAAATGTGTAAAAAATTAAACCTTTTGACAATCTAATCAAGTCACCTACATATGAATACAAATATGCAGATACAATTTCAATTGTTTACATTAATTAAACAAACCAGGTTTGTCCAAGTCCAAAGAGTTAAAAAAAATCATGTTAAAAAAAGCGAAAAACTATTGTAATGGCCGGAGAATGATGAATCTAATCATGACATCTACACTTGAAAATAAAAAAAGCACATTAAATGTCATCTGTCCACTTCAAGTCATTTTTGCTCAATCTTGCTACATGTAGCAAAAAACTTTTGTCCAAAAGGCAAACTCCAAAAAGTTTTAAAACAAAAACTTCTGTAATGGCTTGAAAATCAAATCAAATCATCTGTATATTCATATAAATACTCTTTCATTTGTCTATGTTGAGTGGTTTCTGTGCAATCTTGCTAACAAACTTATTGTAATGGATGGATGAATGTAAGTATGAATGGACAGACTGGACCAAATCAAGATGGCACCATTGCAACCTGTAGAGACATAATAAAAAAAAAAAAAAAAAAAAAAAAAACAACACTGGCACATGCTGCAGAGATGCAAACAAGAATAAAGACTTGCACTATAATTTCAATGACAAGCATACATGTATATTGAGAGCAACAACATGCACATATCCAGTGGATCCTCACAATAAAGTCCCTCAGTCTACTGCTTGCTGCTCCTCTTGTAACATTGTATGGTCATGGATCCCATCAAGGATGACTGATTGTGCAATAGTGGAGTATTTAACCTTTTGAAGAATTGATATTGTACATACCGTATATACTCGTGTATAAGCTTATACCAACTGCAAACTGCATAGACCCAGATCTTCCGTTGCTACGCATAATGCGCAGACAGATCTGGGTCTATGCAGTTTGTAAAGACTAATCAGTAGAACAAACAGCATAGACCATGATCTTCCGGCACATTATGCGACAGCAGAACAGGGTCAATGTTGTTTGCATTTGGACCTGGACTGTATGTGAGTATATACGGTACATATAAAAGTATGGGAATAAAAATGCCCCGTCACGAATTGTTTATAAAATAATACATGAATTTTTCAAAATTCATCAAATTTGCACTGGTTGAAGGTCATACTTCCCATAATGTACATTTGTAAAATACTCAAAAGAAAAGGATATGCTGGTGAGTGAATTACTGAGATCACACCCGCTTTTTGCAGCAGAAAGTATGTGTGATCAATTTACAGCAGGTTGTAAATCGCTAAAGGTTTCCCAATATCTTTTATACTTTTCATTGATTTTTTTAAATATTTTTTTTTCACTAAGTGTTACTGTGATTATTAAAACAAAATAAGAATTTTTCTTCTTTATTATTTAATAAGAAAGTGAATTTGCAACCATGTCATTTTACATCCAATCTCTCCCAGCATTCATAGTGTTGAGATACCCAATGGTAACCAGTGAATCAACAATTACATAACTCACCTCTACAAAGCATTTATTAGTCTCCAGTAGCCATTATAAACATTAAAAGTTCTGACAAAAGTGATTGTGACAATGAAATGTTGGTCCCTTTTTCTAATTTGTCTGTTGTGCAATTTTTTATCTTTAGACCTTTACGACCTAAATCTGGGAGCGACAGGTGGGCAGAGAAAATGGCTATCCATTTGTACAATAAGCATATGAATGGAGTAGATATTCATGACCAGTTGAGAAAGCAATATGCTGCTGGACAACCAAGCAAAAAATACATTATTTGGTTCATCATTGATTGTTGTCGGGTTAATGCTTACCTGATCTACAAACAGGTATCAACCAGACAGGAAAGCAGTGCCCAATACACACATGCCAACTTTATCCTGGAACTATGGAGATCTGATTGGCAACTTTTGTGGAAGAAAGCAGTTAACTGTGAGGGAAAATGGTGGTTTCAGGGAGATTCTTGTCCTATCTAATCAGCAACAGCATGCATATACATGCTTACCTGGCCTAAAGAGGTATAAACCATGTTTTCAGAGAAAAGTTCATCATGAAACTGTCTATGGTTGCTGTGTGTGCAATATTCATATATGTCATGTCTGCTTCCTTTCAGTACATCATCAGGAATGAACCAATTGTGTTTCAAACAGACTATAAAATTTAGTTTTCTGTTTGCATCCAAAGCAGACAAATCAGATTCAGCTGTTGTTTACCTATTTTTCACCTGTTTAGTTATGTTGTAACTATTCATTATCTGTAAAACTTTGCTCAAAGTTGAACATTAATTGTCCACCATTTGTTTTGATGTATACTATATATGACACACGGACTTTGTAAACAGAGAAGAAACAGTGAAACAGGTCAGCATTATATTCCAGTTATTTTATTTAAAATTCCTCAGGAGGCACCTAGGCTAATAGTATGCAGTATTACATAATGGTGTCAGAAGTCAGGCGGTACACCAATAAGTGGTAAAGAGTTAAGTTTTAACTTTTAATCTTTCTAAAATGTAAAATTTGAACTTTTAATCTTCACTATATTGCCAATTTTGTGCTGACATTACATTAAAGCAATCAACCAACCACTAACCTACCTACCTACCTACTGTAACTGGGCATACAAGATATACAACAATAAAAGTAGAGGTACTATAATGAGTTGATAAATATCAGAGATTAATGTTGTTTTTGTTATTATTGCTTTTTAATCACTTTTCTTAATCTGCTTATTATTACTGTCCACCCTAGAAGCCAGGTTTTACTGAGTGAAAGTCACATACTTTGAGTAACCTAGGAGTGACAGCCAGTAGTACAAATACAGCTTATGTATCAATAACTGCAATTGCATTAGTTCGTAAATGTGATGAAGATTTTCATAGGTCAGAATGTAACCATGTCATTAGGTTGAGCAATTGCATTAGTTGGTAAATGTGATGAGGATTTTCATTGGTCAAAATGTAACCATGTCATTAGGTTGAGCTGTCTTTATTTCTATACAAAATGTGCAGAGAACTACTTTTACCTAAACTAGTATTCATACGCTGAATGCACTTTGCACATTATTTGTAGTGTGATTTAGCAACAGACAGCTTATACCATGATAAAGCCAGAAAACAACAACAAAATTAAACTCTTAAATAAGTACATTGATTAGCCACTACAGATGAGGCCTCACATGAAAAGCATGCAGCATGCTGCCCACTTATCTAATTCCTACACCCATTCACATGTACAAGACAGTTAACCTGTTGAGGGTAACCTAACAAAATGTACAGTGTATAGTCATTAATATTGACAGTCTTCCATTAATAAACAGATTCATTCCTACTTCCAACTGCACTGGACAGAAAGAACCTTCTGAGTAGGCCAGGTTATACATGTATACAGGATGGAAGAATCTATGTGGTCATAAACAAAAATATTTACCACAAGTTATATAAACCATAAAATATAGGTCACAGTGACCTTTGCTTGTAACATGTATCCAATCATCAAGTTTCGTGATTGTAACATAAACTGTACTCAATAAATGAACACGAAATTTCAATATAAGTCACTGAAGCATGAAATATAGGCCACAAAGACCTCTTTTTACAATCAGAATGTACAACTTATATAGATGCATTCACTCACCAAGTTTCATGATTCCGGATAGGATAGTATGCATGAAACATGCTAAAAAGTTGAGCAGAGATGCTGCCAGAACTTTTTTTATGAGGGGGAGGTCCCCCACACTTATTTCTAGACAGGAGGAATCATGTGGAGGGAGGAGAACAATGGCAAATGAGAGCTGATGGGTGACAACAGAACATATTATAAGATATATGCATACTCAATTTAATACAAGCATTAATGACTTTGTACCACTTCTTTGACAATTACAATACAAGTTATCTGCATACCTAATTCAGTTTGCTGGAAAATATTCTTCTTTGTTTCTTATCACTCCATTTTTTCAAGCCTTTGCAAATGGAAAATCATTTATTGGACCCCATCCTCCATCCCATATCTGTACAGTCATCAGTTTATTTACTGTTTCAGATGTTAGCCTGTTCCTGGGAGCAGTGTGAATTCTGCTTTGACAATTAAATCTCCACTCACAATCAGTTTATTTTATTATTATTATTATTAATTATTTCTTTTTTTTAATCAAGGCAGAACCACTGCAATTTGGCCAGTCTGAATAGATTCAGGAACTGGTCTTCAGGATATCAAAACATAATTTTCCACACTTCATGCATATAGTTCCTAGGATATTTCTGTCTCCGGATCACATTTTTTGCAAGGCCTAAATAAAGCGGTGCAGGCTATTTTTGTATCCACTGATTTCTGTGCTATGTTTGATGAGTGTCAAACCATCAGACATATCCTCCTCCCTAGTTTCGCCCTTAGCAGACAATCTTTCCGTCTCCCCAACTTTCCTAAAGATATGTTATCTTTTCTTTTGACACGACTCACTGCTGATGTACTTTACATATTCCATAATGGCGAATCAACAGATCAATTTGCCATACCCATCCAGGAGACAATTCAATCGGAAACCCTTGATAGTTTCTGCAATATAACATCAGATCCTAATCATAAAGGTGCACATATTCAATCAATGATCTGCATTAGTGTGAGATCGATTGAGATCATGGTGAAAAGAAAAAAAATACAACTATCTGATCAGCCTAAATTTGGACTTTTAAAAAAATATCGCACATTGGGAACATTTTGCGGGAACAGCAGTTAATTTGCATGATCTTTCCCCCATTGGGTTTTAAAAGTTGAGTGACTCTCAATCATTTTTGCATGAAATCTTATCAACATGCAGCAAAAAAAACCTTTACCACATTCAGCAAAAAATTCAATATCTAGTCATGATGAGCTTCTTTTGTTATAAGGGCGTCACAGTAACAGAGATGCAAATCATCATCAATTTCATGATTCTAGCATGAACAGTGCCTGAGAAATGAACATCAAACACAAAATATAACTCATGCCAGTGAAGCATAAAATATGTGCCATAATGACCTACAACTGAAATTAAGTAGTGCTCATCAAGATGCATCCCCTCCTCAAGTTTCATCATTCTAGATAAAATATGTACACAGCATGCAAAAAACCTATGTGGTCATGAGCTAAATGCAAAAACTTAACGTACGCAATTAAAATGTGAAATGTAAGTCACAGTGACCTTATTCTGTATGGGTATGGTACTATGAGATGTAAACAATCCTCTGTAATTTAATGGTTCAAGCATGAAAAGTAAAAACAAACATTTTTACTTAAGTCAGTGAAGCATAAAATATGGGTCACAGTGACCTACTTTTAAGATGTGGGGATAGTACTTATCAAGATGCATCCTCTCACCAAGTTTCATGATTCCTTGTATAACAACATTATACAGGAGGTAAAAAACCTATGTGGGCATGAGCTAAATGCAAAAACTTAACATAAACTAGTAAAATATAGGTCACAGTGACCTTTTTTGATGATTCTTGCATAAACAGTGTTCAGGATTAAATCCATGTAAGTGAAATGCAAATATGTGTAGTATTACTCTAAAAGATCCATCTCCTCACCAAGTTTCATGATTCTAGATATAACAGTATGTATACAGGGTGCAAAAAACCCACGTGGTCATGAGCTAAATCAAAAAAACTTAACCTAACCCAGTAAAATGTGAAATGTAGGTCACAGTGACCTTCTCTTGTTGTATGTGTATGGCACTAATAGAGATATATATAATCATCTACTTTGACGATTCCTGCTTGAACAGAACTTGAGAAATAAACTCAAACCACAAAATTTAACCAACGTCAGTAAAGGCTGAAAAATGGCCTCTGGAGACCAACATTTGTAATGAAAGATGCATCACCTTACCAAGTTTCATTAATCTCTGTACAACAGTATATATAGAGTGAAAAAAAAACTATTTGGCCACGAGCTAAATGCAAAAACTTAACTTTGCCAGCAAAATGTGAAATAAAGGTCACAGTGACATGTGGTACCATTGAGATGCATACAATAATATAGTTTGATGATTCTCATTTTGGCTATGCTTTCATAAAACATCCAGTAAAGGTCACAGTGACATGTGGTACCAATGAGATGCATACAATAATATAGTTTGATGATTCTCATTTTGGCCATGCTTTCATAAAACATCCAGCTTCAAGTACATGTTCAACTTTCCACTTCTAATTACTGTCAATAGCAATATTTTAGCAAATCTTTTATGTCAGCATATTAGTGACATAACCAAATCAGTGATAGAAAAATGCCATGTATGTTATGTTCACAAAAGCAAAATGATGTGTGGTTGTTTTAGTCCAACACTTGTATTATCAAACTGCACATAACAAGAATCTCTGCCAACAATGAGGGATACAAAAATACATTTACTAACAAAACATCAATCAAAGCATTTTCTTGAAGGTAACATTCATAAGTCCATTTGCTCACTTATTGACATTACATGCTTAGCATGCTTTGACCCCCTTCACAGGAAGTCCAGGGCAGAGGCCCAAAACATCATACCCCTCTTGCAGATGGTCATCACAGGGACAACCTATGTTCTGAGATTGGTAAATTTCCACTCAGAGGTTTGGAAAATGTGAGACGGACGAAGACAGAAGGTATCACAACATCCTCTCACTGATGTAAATAATGTATACTCTCATGTATGGTCCATTTTAATATCAAAGAAGAATATTAGACTGAAATTTTTCCACTACCCTTAGACTTCAGGATTGTCAGAACTCACCCTAGATAAAATAATTTTATCTTCTGGATCCTTGACTTCAACATACATGCCCAGGCCGGGCGCAGATGGTAGGTAATCTTTAACAGAATAATCGTACACCTGTACTTTGTAGTTTCCTGAAAATAGTGGTGTATGAAGGAGATAAGGTGGAATTAACAAGCACAAAGAACAACTTGGATTACACAAATAGTGTTATGCTCAAGATCAGACCGAACTGTTTAGCTACAATATTCTGTGACACTTGTGTCGATCTAAAATGCTTCCCAAACAATCTGTTAGACATACTGATTCTGAAATACAATTGAGAAATATATTATTTTCTTTTAAATGAAGAACATGGTTGCATCTTAGTCAAAACACGTCCAAAGAATACAGTTTGGGTTAACTGTACAAAAACTATGCGTATCAAAGTAAAATTTCCAAGCTGACTGGAAAAGAAATAATTTGTTGTACTATATGTCATGTACTTCAAATACAACATACATGATGACATTAAATAAATTTTTTATTTTCCAGATACAGCTATTGGGCCCAACAGTTCAGTCCAAAGGTAAGTGTATAGTCGAAAAAGCTTTGTACAGCCAGCAGTTAGCAAGTAAGGGATTTGTTTTCATTCCTTTGCTTTTAGAGAACTTCATAATGTTCTGTGCTGTTGTGAATATGGCAAATTTGCAAGCCTATGATACCAACAAATACACCAAAAACAAGTTACCCACTATATATGCCAGTCTCTACATTTGAAAAATGGACACTTTATATCTGTGCACAACTTGCATACTGTAATATGCTAGCAAAGGAAACAAAACTCTCTTTGACCCTGAATGTAATGAAAGACAGCAACTTTTTTCCCTAGTAAATCTATTTCAAAACTAAAAATATAAAAAGGTGGCAAATGGAATACAGATGGATACATTATAGAATTTAAGGACATTAGGCACAATCATTGTATAGTCAGTTACATGTATAAAAATTTGCATTTGATGAGATACATTGAACAGCTGGGATACTGAAATAAGCCTACTATTATTTACTATTTTCTACAAAATTTAAACTTTTGTGTTTATGGTGAAAATTTCACAGAAACGGATTAAAAGACTGCAAAATCATTACATTTTAACTTTATGCATTTTTATAAAGTGGACAGTGTCAGGCATCTAAACTTTCTGGCCAAAATCAAACTTAAGTGTCAAAATGCAATTATTTAATGACGGATGCTTAGTCTGCAGCAAGACTGGTCAATGGTCCACTTAAATTTTCACTATATGACTACTGACTGACTATTAACAACCAGGTGGAGCTTGGCAAATTTTTGTTCTTTGGACATGTGTATGACTGTGTGGACCAAGTAAATTGATGGGTTTTGGTCAATGACATGAATATTGCTGGCTTTCATTAGCTGATGCATGGTGTCTACTGTACATAACATTGCATATGCTATTGGTCTTTCAGCTCCATAAATGTGATGTCATCCAATTTCTTACCCTGGACAGGACCATTTTATCTTCAGGATCTTTAATTTCTACATGCATCCCAAGTCCATACACAGTTGGGACATAATCATTGCTGTTTTTATCAAATATTTGAACTTTATATCTTCCTGTAAATATAAATGAAACCGAAAATATGAAATAGTAACCAAATATCTAGGAGTCACAAAGTGACTTACTGTGCAATCTGGATAGTATGCACATGAATATTTCCATATTTCAGATAGTACAGTGTTGTCTCTTGACCATCAAATAAGACAGGGTGCAGTTTCCCTATGAGTGCACATGCAGTGGGATAAAACCACTTTTGAGGGAATAACTACATAGTGGCTGCACAGTAATTGCAACACTCTGCCTTTACAATTTAGTGCTTTTTTCCACAGAACAATTTCAAATGCAAAGAAATTCCATCCATCTTTTAAGTAAATACATAATGTGGAAACTGAAAGCAATTGTTATCAATGAAATGATTTGCTTTAAAAAAATTGAAGTTTGTGGTTGAACTTGCAAAGGCACAGTTTCATTATCTGGACAACAGGGTGCAGTGTCAGGAGAACAGGGTGCATCCACATGTCATATTTTTAACAAGGGACAACACTGGTATACTATAGCAAAGGTTGCATGTGCTTATTTTCATATGTGCTTATTGATACAGATCTGCATTGTCATACAACTACTTGTCAAGTCTTGCAGTGCTCAAAGAATTTTTTTTTCTTCACAAACAGGTCCTGGGCAAGTAACTTTAAAAAAATCACATACCCGACTTAAATTCCACCGGGGCCATATTTTGTTATTATTTTCACACAACGTTGAAACCGCTATACTTAAAATAAAAAAATGTTTAATAGTGACTACCTTTCTGTGCATTTGCATCTCAAGGTAGTGTACTTCAAAGAAAAACTGTGTGACATTGTCTACTAAAATTTTGATTTGATTTGATTTCATTAAAAGCAATGTTTCTCCGGGTGGGCAACCAAGCTTTCTGAAGAAAAGAATCTCCTCTGAATCAAGTACACCTAAAGATGACTTACTGAATAGAGTACATTCATGGCCAAAGAAGCAAAAAGGGATAAATTTCATTGGCTGATATAAATGTCTTACTGATTTTGACCCCCCCCCCTCCTGAAATCGCTGACAGATTCAGGTGTCTAGGCAATCTGAGATGGTTGGCAGGTTCGCCTGCTATGGTTTGTCCCTGCACAAGGTACTATACATATTTCTTTGCATAATAAACATAAACAAATTCAAAATTTAATATCGACAATGGCACACAGTACAGTAGCTTATATAGCTACACATCTTTTTTATTTATAAGTGAAGTACATAAACCATATACTGACTCAACACTAATGAGAGAGAGATTGAGGATATTGCAATCTGGTAGTCTTGAGCATTGTATAATTCTACACCCAAACATGAAAATGCAAGCAAGCAAACTACAATTGATGATGTGAGGTGCATCTCTTTTTTTGTTGGATAATAAAATTGTTAAATCTTTGATTGCAACTTAATTAATACAGAAAGAGAATAGTCTTGGAATCATTATAATTTTCCCACATTATTATTCATTTCAATAATGAAGTTAATTCAGTTTAATTGTGGGCAATTAACAAACACCTGCTGTTAATTGCTGGGTTACAACTGGGGCTGTTAAATACCATGCTGCAAGTCAGATAGCTTCGTGTAATATAAATGAGACCTTTCCCAAGGCAAAATTGACATCCTCTTATGATGCTAATTCTTGTCAATAGTTTATAAGTGTTGACAATGATTACTGCCTTGATTTCTGTGCAACATCTACTGAAGTCAAGCCTCAGTTAGTGACATACCATTAAATTTTCTAAAGCATGGAGGGGGGCTAGGATTCTTTTTGAAAAGTTTTAAAACAATTGTCTTCCTCTGATCCATAGAAAATGAGACCTTACTCTGTCCATGTACAAATTTAACAAAATTATTTTGTAATGAAAGGATAAAAAAATCCCAGCTACCCCCTACCCCTGAAAATTAAATGGTTGGTCCCTTAGAGGCAACAAGCAGTAAGCCCTATCGAATCAGAATCTAGCACTTACTAGCTGGTCCAACCCTTTTTTCTGTAAAGTGTACATGTATATCTTCAGGATTTTAACCATCGATTATTATTGCTTTTAATTCTACTTTGGGGACTTAAATTTAAATTGACTTTAAACTTTGGTTTTGGTTCCCCAAAGATTCTAAGCCATATAGGCAATTATGGACATAATTTCAGTAATTTCACATTGCTGGCTTAATTGCTAAAAACTGTCTAAAAACGCATTTTGTACATGTTCTTTGGCAAGAAAATGTTATATATGTATTCATGCCAACTTCTTAAAAAGGATAATTGGGTCAAAATGTAACAAATTACATGTAGTAACTAAACTGAAACTGGTAATAAAGCTATATTTACTTAACATTTGGGAACAGTTCTGCAGTATGTGTCACGTGGACAGAAAATATACATGTATACAGTACTAAATGAAAATGCATCTGAAAATAAGCACACAAATTTAACTCTTCCAAACCAGCAATCGTAAGTATATCTGTTTGAGTTGTTGACGAAAATATTTTTGGAAACATGTTAAGCAAACAATCCTGGCTATCAAATTTTGTTTTTGGACTACTTAACTGTAGGGTTCTAAAGCCCACATCTGATGCGCTTTTTTAAAAAAAAATTTATTAGGCAAACCCCCCTCCCCTTCAGCAGTTTGCACCCTCCCCTCCAATTTTAAAAATGAAAAGCCTGAGGGATATAATAAAAAATGCACAAAACGTAGTCATTTCATTCATTAATTTATAATTTCTAACCAGATTATTGGCAGGGGGTCCCTAACAAAGTCATCCGCTTAGCGTTTCAAACCAGATAGAATTTTCCAATGCAGGGTTCTCCAAGATGCTGAAATCTGTGTAAAAATATGCATACTTTTAATTTTTGGATGCTGTAGGTATGCGAGATAATTTGTTAGCAACATTCTCTTTTATTTTATCTGCTTTTACAAAAGGAATACAGTAAAACCTGTCTTGAGCGACCTCTGCTATGAGCAACCACCTGTCATTTACGACCACAATCGTAATGCACGGATCGATTTTATTATATAAATGCACTGTCGTGAGCGACCACCTGCAGAACGCGACCAGCGACCACGATTTCTTGGCAGAATATGCATTTCGACACTGCTATGAACGACCGCATCGGAAAACAGAGATAAACACAACTGAACTTTATTTAATCCTTTGTAACTGTGACCACTTAAAAAGTAAAGACTCTAGGCTGGCTACCGCTTTCGTAATTTTACAGGTCATGTATGTAGTGTTATATGATACGGATTGTAAACCAGACTAGAGCACATGCAGATTTTTCATTTGGAATAACCTCAGCTGTTTCTGCGAGACCAAAGTACGAACCGTAGGATTGACCGCGAAGTTGCAAATGGCTGATTGTTCTAAAATAAAGATTTGTCCACTGAACTGGGGCAATAAAACTTAGCTAGGACGTGGGCATCCACGATGACCAGTATATTTGGTCTATGATGGACAAAACTGTGGACAGATTAATTTCCACCATGACAACAAGGATTTTCCACAATCCACAATGCATGTACTGTATATATACTATCTTTTATATTCATGTATTTTTTACACTGTTATGAAAATGTGCATTTCTGAAAACATTATGTAGCGTTAAAGCAAACCTATCCCAATGCTATAAAAAATTCCCGGGGAGATCCTGCTGTCTGCTGCGAGATGTATCCAGTGATGGTATTCTAAACGAGAAGGTCTTAGATTTGTTAAAAGATCGCTGTTTATAGATAAAATTGTAGACATATTTTAAGAATTCTACCCTTTTTTGCTTAGGTATGTTTCTGAGGTTTTTTCAACATATTTACCTGTTCTTTTTTTTGTCTCATTGTGGATATTTACTTAGGTTTCTGGGGTTTGTCTTTCTGATAATTTTGGCAAGGTGCTTGAAATTGTAATGTTTGCTTAGCACTATATAGCCAGGATTGTGCTGATGTGCCATTAAACTCAATCTCATTTTAACCTTCTACAATGTCAGAAAACTGGCTGCAGAAACAGAAATTGATTGTTTGACGATGATTTAGAAGAAATAAACTATGTATTGATGTCTATAATTTCTAAATGTGTTTCTTATTTCAAGTACCCTTTGACTATATGATATACAAATAGCCTGAATGCATATCTACCTCTGACTACATCAAAGCACAATATTGCTATAGTTTGCATGAAAATGACTCGTTTCTTTCAAATATTTTTGAATTTTTAAACCAACCTTCCACATCTCCATGCAAACACTATCGCATCCATTACCATTCCAATAGCCGTAACATTGCAAGCTTTAGTGACATTGTACTTTTATTTAGTCATATGTAACATTGGCCAAACTATTCACTTGGAATAGTAATGGATTAGTACTAATATTAGTACCCCTACTTTGTGGAATGGGTACTAAAACGTTCCTATAAGTGTCAATGTGAATTCACAGAGCATATTGTCAGAAAGTTTGAAGATCATGCCTACTTAATATGCAGGTGCAATTAGCTGAATGGAATACTGTTTTCTCATTGGTCAACCAAAAATGACATACTGCGCCTACTGATAACCTAATTTTTTGATAACCAAGAAGTATTCCATTCAGTTTATTATACTTGCATATTAAGCGGGTGCAATCATGACCATATCGACCGGTAGCATGTGAGAATGGTCTGCATTCCTTAAAGGTGTGGTAATAAGTCAAACTTTGTGTAGGCATAAAATTTCGAATGCCCGAGCTAAACATCAGTACAGCTAGAAATAGCGGCGTTGATTCTTAAATAGGTCGCGCGAGAAGGGAGAGAAGTGTTCTCCCTTGTAGTATTATATAGTACATGTATGATTTATAGTTAAACTGTAAGCAACGATACGAGCCCCTGTGCATTGGAAGAACACGTCATCCCTCCAACTCAAAGCCATTTGCTATCAATAAGCAACGGCAAATACAATTTGTCTCATAAAATCTTACTGGGAATACACAATCAGGAAATGGCCAACATAAAATTCATATTTATATGGACAATGGCCATATTCGACCACTAATATTTTTTAAAACTATGACGACGAACACATCACTACTGCTCGACTAAACCGCACGAAGACTCGTTACAAAAGGGACACCTGTTCATCTAAAACTTACCTACTACCATAGTTTCATCGGGAATTTCTTCGATGAAACATTTTTTCTCAGTTTCTCCGATGTGAAAATAAAGTGCTGAGGCAGCAGATAAGCAAATAATTAAAACAAACGAGGTGCAACGTCGGTGCAACATGTTGTTTAACTGAACAGGAAGCAACTTCTGGATTTTACACATGCGCAGACGACGGCCACGTAGATTACTAAACACGGCTGGAATTTGGAGAGATAAGAAATTGATTCGAAACTAACTTACACTAACTTTTCTGATTTTCAGACTGGTTGTATTACCCATGCTGTAATATAGACTCCATACACGATAAGATTCTCTCTAGCGAAAGACAATCCAGTCTGCTGCCGGCGATGGAAGTGAAATGGCTAGCAGACGAGTGGAGCAGTCATCAGTCAGAATTTCAGATGAAGAGTATACAAGATTAGAGAACAAATTTGAAGCATTGAGAAATGATGTAATGTCTCATTTGATTCAAACAGACCCAATTTTTAGCAATATCGGATCGATTATAAGCGTTTAAAATGTTGATGTCATGTGCAATCAATATGCAGCATCAGTAATTGTCTGAGGACATGAAATAATGAAGTACCAGCTTTTGCAACTAAGCAAGCAATATTTCAAGAATTACAAAAAGCAAGTCTTAACTGTTTCATAAATGCTGCATGGCATGATTTCTCCAACGGAAATGAGGGCGGGTTTGCAGTTCAAAAATGATTTATTATAAAACTAAAATCCTTGTCCAACACAATTTCATAAAAATGAATTGTCTCAAATTTTTTTGTTGTTGTGGTATACAACATATGCTTATAGATTCATTTTTTATTGGGGAAAGAGAATGAAATTTATACAGGGTTCAGAAAAAGCACTCAACTTAACCCTGGTAAAAATTGGCTTGTGCCTAGTAAAACGTTACTATGTACTCTTCCCTGGGCCGAGTAGATGCAGAATCGTTGCCGCAGGTAAATGGCATTTTCAAGACTGAAGCTTTATTGAAATATGGTCATGCCAAAGAGAACATGCAGCAGATATTTCTGTAAGCATGTAATTACTTTTCACAAGAAAAATGTTTCCAACTTACATTCCAAATAAGTATTTTAAGGATCTCAGCCCATTCTCAGCATTAGTGTTTTGTCATGGTGCACCAAACACCCCCAGATCATTTTTTGTTCGTTAAGAGTTGGTGATGATTTAATTTATAGGATTGATTAAAGACAGCAGGATACATTAATCTTATGTGGAACATACGTTTGGGAGAGAACAACAGAGACATGTATTTTATGATTTTGCTGAATAGTGCACGAAACTAAATCTGTTGATATAATAAAAAAAAACTATCAAACACAGAATATCATTTGTTCTTACTTTACCTTACTCAAAATGTGGTCCAATGTGTCCACCCACCTTAGAATCTCAAGCATGCTTTTCTAAACCAATTATAATCCCCAGAGTTAGAGAACATTATATTTTAAAAACGTTAATTTTCTTAACTAAAGCTTTAGTTTTCAACAAGGACATGCAATGAAAATTTCCATTTGGATTGCATTAAACTAATCAAATATGTGCCAAGTTTTCATTATTCAAATTACAAATTCTGTAAAATACTGTACACTTTGAAAGTAAACCATTACGGTAGGTTTTTATATTTAGCATCATCTGCTAAAATTATTGTGACTTGCATACAAATACAATAAAACATATTTATAGCAGGACCACCAGAATCGCTTTGATGTATTTGTAATTCCTTGTACTCTTAAAACAAAAGAAGCTTTCTCAGCATACAAATAAATTTTGCATTAACTGTAAATTCAGTGTATTCATAGAAACTGTGTTGTACTTTATTTACATACATATACAGTGAACCATTTCTTTAATAAGGCTACCTTGCCTGAGACCAAAATAGTTCATTTTAACTATTTTGTCTCCCTCATGAAAAGTCACTCCTTTTATTAGGCCACATTTTTATTGCAGAATGGGTGGCCTTATAAGTGCACACATATATGCAGATGAGTATCTATGGATCAGTCAATCGATTGGTTGATCCTTCTAAGTATCTGTACCTAATTATGAAAACTGACTTTTCACAAGTATGCCATCTTTTGGGAAGATAACCACACACAAATGATCGTCATATTTTGTTTCCACTCATCATTACAGTATCAGATATGTAAACAGAAGTTGGACAGTAAAGGTGAGGCTTTGTTAATCCTAAGCAAAGAACTGGATCAATGTCGCAGCGAGCGGGACCAGTTCAAGCTAATGGCAGAGCAGTTGCGGGAACGGTATCAAGCCTTGAAAAAGCAAAATCAAGGGCAGGTTGGTAGGTCATTTCTTTCTTTTTAAACCATTGTTTCAAGAAGTGATGGATATATAGGGTTTTCTTTGTCCATACATCTGATATTCATTTTAATGCCCAGTTCAGGCTGTGAGTCGTATTTCAACACACCAATTAAGATAAAACTTGCATTTGTGGATGCATGTTAAAATGAATTTGTTCCAGGTACATAAACTGGGTCACTGGCCTAATTCCAGGTTTAATCAAAATTGCTTACAAATTCTGTTCCAATTCCAATACCTATTCACTTATTTCTTGAAAAGCTGAAATGCTAGTGCATCTTAGTTTGTATGTATATTGTGCACATACAATTTGCCCACTCTGACATAGTTTCCACCTTTATCAACATGTATTAACAATACATACTTTGTCATAGATGCATCAATCCGAGATTCTTGTGAGTTCCTGCTTACTAACATCTCTATTTTTGTATACATATTAAATTGCAGTTAATTTTGGGGCTGTCTTTTTGTATTCCATTAGAAACTTTTTATACCCCTTGCCTTGGTTGGTTGAATGGTTGGGGGGGGGGGGGGGAGGGTTACATAGGAATCCTCCCATTTATTTTAGATTGCCATGAAACTTAGTAAATATTATGGTCATCACCAGAAGATGTGTGCTTTGACAAATCACTTTGTTCATGCAATGTTTATGAGCTATTGCCTTTTCTGACGTGCAGTTGAATGCAGTGCATAACAGAATCTTGTGAATGGAGCTAGTCTCACATTTTTAAATGGATCCCCATGAAACTTGATTGATGTTATGGTCATCATCTAAAGATGTGTCTTTCAGCAAATTACTGCTCCTGTAATTCTTATTAGAGTTATTGCCCACTTTGACTTGCAGCTGGATGTAATACATGTATATGACAGAATCTTCTGACTGCAGCTAGTCTCTCAGATTTCAGTAGATTGCCATGAAACTTGGAAATGTTATGGTCATTTTTGTTAAATTTGTTGCCTTTTTTGTCTTGCAGCTGAATATGGTGTATGACAGAATCGTGTGAATTTAGCTAATCTTGCAGTTTTTTATGGATCACTGTGAAACTTTGTACATATTTTGATAATCATTTTTGAAGATATGCATTTCAACATTTACTGCCCTTGTGCAATTTTTGTGTGTTGCAGCTGTATGCAGTGTATGACAGAACCTTGTGAGTGCAACTAAACTTACAGTTTTTGATGGATTGCTCTGAAACTTAGTACATATTACGGTCATGATCTGAAGATGCACATGTCGACATATCACTGTGCTTCCTTAACTTTGATTAGAGTTATTGCTCATTTTTACTTGGAGCTGGATGCAGTATATGACAGAATTTTGTGAATGCAACTAGCCCCAGTTTTCAGTGGATTGCGATGAAATTTTGTAAATGTTACGGTCATCATCAGTAGATGTGCAGTTGACAAATCTCTGTGTGGATCAATGCAAGGTAAGACAGAATCTTGTGAATGCATCTTCTCATGCAGGTTATGGATTGCTGCAAAACTTGGTACATATTATGGTCATCATGTGACACATCACTTTGCTCCTGTGATTTTTGTAAGAGTTATTGTCCCTTTTGACTTGCAGCTGGATGCATTATATGACAGAATATTGTGCATTCAGTTTCTCTTGCAGATTTCAGTAGATTGCTTTGAAACTTGTCATCATCAGAAGATATGCATGTTGACCAGTCATTGTAGTCACACTGTTTTCAGAACAATTGTACACTTCTTGGACTATGAACTCATCTCCATAATGGAGGCAGGTGTTGAATGTGGGAGAAATGGCTGTATATTTAAAGGAACAAATTCAGGGCTGAGCAAATCCCATAGCCCGACGTCCCGGACTAGTCATTTTTGAAGTTGGGCAAGTAAAATTTTCCAAGTCGCTAGTCCGGGACAAGTGCTTTTTAAAAAAGTCGGGCTAGTCCTTATTTTCGTGCTTTAATCACTATATCTACCTTTATTTGGCCAATCATGCCCTCCGGGCATACTGAATACTTGATTCTACCCCTCTTTGTGTATACATTTACATCCTGTTACCGCTTGACTGCATATTGGGCTAAGCGATCAAATTATCGGCAAATCAAAACACAGTGTTTTAAGCGGCTTTGTTGCATTGAGTTTACTCAAGCCAGATTATCACGAGCGGCTCACTATGATTTAAATCCAGCGAGTCAGTGTAATTAAATTAATGAAAGGTACTTTACCGACGTCAGTGTTGGTTTCTTTTATGAACTGATTAAATGACAGTAATGATTCTTTAATTTTTAATTGATCATACAGATGATTAACTTCCACGTGCAATATTGCATTTGAAGCGAAACAATTACGCTAATTAATGAGCTGTCTCTGTTCGTATTTAAAAGAGAAAATGTATGTTATGATCACTTTAGAAGTAGTTGACAAGCAAGCTGATAGTTACTCTATGGATAAAATGAGTTTACTAAATTATTTTCGCAAGGAAGTTAATAACGGCGATTCGGAGAAGGAAAATTTGTTTGAAAGTGGAGGGATAAAACGTAAGACTGATACTGAGTGTGCGGTAGCTATTTCTCCAAAGAGACATAAGCAACAATCTGTGATGGCAAAAAATGTCAAATATGACACTACTAAAAGACAGAGAATTCTTGGAACACTCTTAGTGAATACTCCACCTAGTCTCAGTCAATTATGCAAACTACTAGAAATCATTTTTGTTATAAGCCCATCCACTGCTGAGTGTGAACGAGGATTTAGTTCAATGAACTTAATCAAGACTTCTTTAAGGAATTCCTTAAACCAAAAGAGTTTACAAATGCTAATGAACATTTCTGCAAATGGACCAGAGCTTGAGGACTTCAACCCAGACACAGCTATCAACTGCTGGCTTAGTGCTGGTGCAGGTGGCAGACATATACATGAACATTTTTTCAAATCCATCAGCTAAAACATATATACATGAACCTGAAGGAGCCAAATGTATAACAACCAATGTTTTTGAAAAATTAAATTCTTTTAAGAAATAATTATGTTGTATATTATTTTGTTTGTTTTTTCTATGGATTAAGTACATACATCTCATCAAATCTCGGCAAGTGATTACCATTTTGGGACCAGTGAAAAGTAAGGTGGGACTAGTGAAGAGTAAGGCGGGACTAGTGAATTTTCTGAAACCACTTGTCCTGGACTAGTGGTTAAAAAAAAAATTTGCTCAGCCCTGAAATTGCTCACCATTCCTCTGCTTGTATCACTAGTGATCATCCAATAGTCTTGTGCAAAGTATATTGCACTTCTTAAATTAGTTCAATCTTCCAAAAATTTCAGGATGTTGTTCTTTTAAAAGAGAAACTTGAAAAGTAATAAAAATGTTAACAACTTGTCATATGATCAAATTTTTAAGAGTACCTAGCATTCAATACTTTAGAATATGATTTAACAACATTAGAAAAATCCAGGCTACTTTAGAGATTACCAAATTTGAACTCATATCATGGCTTGTACATTGCTTTGTGTTGTAAAGACCTAGGACAACTTAATCTTTATTATTGTTTTAAGTGATTGTAATTTTATATTTCCTCCTTAAGCCAGTTTGATAATCTTGTAATTATATATTTAAGGTCCCTCATTGAGATGCTGGAGCCCTATAAAAATGAACTTTGTCATTTGGCCAGCAGTCTATCTGTCCTTCTGTTTGTCCATTCATACTTCTTGTAACCACCAAAGCTCCGCAGTCTTTACTTACAACTGGATGCCATTTAGTAGGTGAATTGCCCGTGACATGTAGATGTGGCTTTTAAAGGTTTTGTTGTTTCAGGTCCAGATTTGACAGAGTTTTTGCCCTTTTTAGATCAATTTTAAATCTCACCTACAGCAGATCCTTGTAACTAGCATAGCTGAGGAACCATACAACATATTTTGATGCAGTTTGGCGTCATAGCCAACAATGTACCCTTTATGAGTTTTGTCTCATCAACTTCATTTTAGATAGAGTTATGATGCTTGACAACATCTTAAAATTGAATATTGCCTATAACTGGCATAGCTCAAGAATCTTCAGGGTTTACTTTATTTTGGACAGAGCTTTGCACCTTGTCAAGCATATTTTTGACTTCACTTGGAAACTCCAAATGTTTCTTTTTGTCAGCATAGCTCAAGAAACAGTCAACATATTATGATGGAATTTGGTACAAACTAGATGCGCTTTTATGTGTTTTGTCTTGTGTACACCATCATAGAGTTATGGCCTTTTTCAGTCAACTTCATTTCTTTACATGGGATGTTGCTTGTAATCGGCTTAACTCAGGAACCATTCAACATATTCTGTACAGTTTGATGCAAACCTTTTCTTATATGGGATGTTGCTTGTATTCCGAGACCTTGAAGGACTTGGATTTTAAAATTCCATCTCATCATTTACAGAAGTCATGGCCCATGAATGCCCATCTTCTCTTAACTTTGGTTTCCCAAAACAAGTTCCTCTGTTTAAGGCTCTGTGGAACAAATTGCAGTGAGCTGTGCCCTTTGTGATGCATCCATCCCTAATAGCTCTGGTAGTTTTTAGCTCTACTGGGCATAGACCAGGAGTGCTTATGAGAGCTTATGGGATGGTCTGTTGTCTATCATCCATCCATCGTCTTGTCCATCCATCTGTTAGCACAATTTTGTTATCGATGCTCCTCCTAAACTACTTGGAGGATTGTCATGAAACTTTTTACACACATTCATCCCATGGTCTAGTTGGTCTTAAATGAAAATGGTGCCACTCACATGACCAGCATTGCAGCCACAGTAGCCATTTTGAAAATCTTGTTATTGTTACTTTTCCTGAATGGACAGTCATATCAACTTAGAGTTTTCACAAAAAGACTTCATATGATGTCTATTTTTTCCTAAATGAAAATGGTGCCAATATGATGTCCAATATGGCCACCACAGCAGGCATCTTTAAAATCTTGTTATCGCTACTCCTCCTGAATGGAAGGTCATATTGACATGGGGTTTTGACCATAAGACTTCTTATGGTGCCTAGTTGGTCTTTAATGTATATGGTGCCGATCTGATAACCCGTATGACCGCCATGCCATCTTGAAGATCTTATCATTACTCCTATCATATCAACATCTGGTTTTCACTAAAAGACTTCTTATGATGTCCTAAATGATAATGGTACTGCTCGGATATCCAGTATGGCCATCTTGAAAATCTTGTTATTGCTACTTCTCCTGAATGAAAAGTCATATTGACATGGGGTTTTCACCAGAAGACTTTTTGTAATTTCTAGTTGGTCCTAGATGAAAATGGTGCTGCTTGCACATCCAATATGACTGCCACTGTGGCCATCTTGAAAATTTTGTTGTCACTACTACTCCTAAATGGATGGTCACCTCATCATGGGCTTTTTACTAAAAGACTTTGGATGCAAACTGACCCTCAATATGACCACCATGCTGGCCGTCTTGAAAATATTGTCACTACTCCCCCTGAATGGATGGTCATATTTACATGGGGATTTTCACCAAATAAACTTATAATGATGTCTACATGGTTCTAAATGAATTTTATAGAAACCATTCGGGAATAAAGGCCTTTCTGTATTGAACAAATAATGTTGATCTGCTATCAGATGTGAATGAAGATGCAAAAAATAAAGAAACCTTAAAAGAATTGTTTTCTTAACATACTCAGTCAGTAGAATTGGAAACAAATTCTACAGAAAATAGCCCACTGACCCAGATTTCTCAGCCAACTGCTTTAGCATATGGTTGTTGGGCAGATGTCAGTCAGGTGAGTGATCTCAAGTCCAGTGGTGTCTCTTGTTTTTGTTTCAGGTACCAATGTCATCAGTGGACACAAAGACATTCAAACAGTATTCAGACATGCAGAGTCAGGTAAATTACATGCAGAGTCAGGTAAATTCAGTTAAAATGTAATGCATTAAGTGAAGTAAGGACTCCAGAAAATCACTTATCCTTTTGTCCTGACCAGCTAAAAATTGGCTGTGTGAAGTACAACTTTACTACATACTTGTCCCTGGGCTGAGTAGATGCCAAGTCACAGCTTGTGAATAAATCTGTGTGCAGTTTCTACTTTAAACATGCTCTGAAGTACAACATCGCTTAACATCTAGCATGCATTAATTATCTGTTACCTTTACCTATTTTGTCGTCTGTCTGTTGTCAGTTTAGAACATGTCACAAAAAAAAGCCAACTTCATTTTTGTTTTATGTAGGTACCCAACACAAGCTTAATTTTAAAACAGATTAAAATCATGAAAATATTATGTTCAGGATAAAGGCAATGTGTTTAAAACCCTTCCAATACATGGCCTCATATATTGGAAAGGTTTTTAACATACTGTCTTCACTCAGAACATAATATTTTCATTATTTTGACCCATTTTAGTATCTAGTTTTCATCAGGTACCTGTGGATTTTTGTTAAGAGCATCTGTAGTGTAGTGGAGAAGTGTACTGTGTTGAGTATAATGATGACAGGGACAAGTAACTGTTGTGGCTCACTCATCCATGGTGTCAAGGATGAGTTCTTGGAAACAAAATTCCTGAGTCCTGGAAGTGGAAAAAATGTATCCATATATACTAATCTTATGTCATGTTTTTTCATACTTAAATAAATTAAATATTAGAAATTTATTACTGTAAATATTCTAATTTAGATGCTCCAAAGATGGCACCTTCGTGTTTGAACTTGCAAATTTGTCTTTAATATATGTGCTTCCAAATTAGAAAATTTTCAACCTAATCAAAGATAAAGGGTGCAGGAAATATACCAAGTGATCTAATTCCACATTCACAGCATAAAAGGACTGTTAAGTAAGTTTTTGTCTGCTAATTTTCTTAAATGATTATAACTTCAAATGTGGCAGCGCTAGGAAAAAGTTGACATTGCATAGCATTGGATATACTGTACATTATACATAAGGCTGTCACAAGTGGTATGACATGGTCATTCCACCGTTTTGCCAGAAAAATGATAATTTTAAATTCAATAATAATAAGAAGAATAATAATAATAACAACAATAGTAGTAGTAGTAATAATAAAAACAGTACCCGTAAGATCCCAATTCATCTTTTCTCTTTCTTACTTGGAACACATTTACTTGTGAGCCACTTCTCTTTTTTGATTTGTAGATGCATCAGTTAAAGACAGTCAATCCATTTAATGTGTTGCCTGCCATTCATGTAATCCAAAAATTGATTGTGACTCGATGTGTTTTATCCTTTTGCAACAATTGGTGGTTGTTAAACAGATAGAGAATTAAACTTTATCATCCATTACTTCTTAATCTCCTCCCCCCCTCCTCTCCGCACACACGTGTTATTGTCGATGAAACTATAAAATACTCAAATATGTTAGTTTCTTCAAAGCAATGTTGCCTGGGGTAGCATCATGTGATACTGACTGGAAATATTTTACATGAAATAACTCTGGCAAAAAGTGCAGTACCTGTTTTGTCAGTTTAAGTTAAAAGAACCACATGACTGTAATCATTGAGAAGAATATGCATTCCGGGTCATCCCCAATCCCATTAACACAAATTTGCCTTACATTGATGATGGTCTGACTGCACATACAATCATTGTTGAATTTACCTACGCTCAGTTGTCATGTCAGTTTAGAACTGAGTGTAGATAAAGTTTTGATATGAAAAAATCATGCACATACAGGCAAGTCAAAACTTCATCTAGGAAATAAAAGAAACGGGAAAGAATGAAATACACCCTCCACGCCCTAAAAAAAAATCGCACTGGGGATGATATCTGTATCATGTTGAAGTTCTGTCTAACATTTAGTTCCTAGGCAACCCCTGGCAAAAGTCCAATAACTTCTTGAAATTTGTTGGTGGTTTTTTGTTGGTTTTTTATGTATTTTTTTTCACAAAGAAGCACTTCCAACATTGAAAATATTACATCACTATAGAAAGTAATTATTAGGTGTATCAAAAATGCCACCTTAAAGTTTATGAAATTGCTGTATCATATATTAAAATAGAATCAACTTTATGAACAAAAAGAAGGGGGTGGGGGGAGCAACAACTGGCCCCCTCCACCAGTGCATCTTGCTTCAGTGGCATTTTTTATTAGTTATGTGAAGGGACTAACAAAATGCATCAGGTTGATACACACAAAATTCTCATCAACATTTCTTTGAAGTACATTATTTACTTTTTGGAAAAATGTCATAAGAACATTCGACGAGTAACATTTTGAAGAAACAGACTTTAGTCAACTGTTGATTATACAAAAGCAGTGTAATCAGTTACACACCAGTTGCTGACAAATGAAACTGGATCAGTGAGAATGATAATTTAATTTTTAGATTTACAAAATAGCAAATTCATATTTATTCCATATTAGCAGGGACTTATACATGTGCAGAGATTGGAAACTCTCAGCTCTCGTATTATATCACGGTCACTATAGTTCTCGTGTGAAGTTATTTAGGCCTACACGCTATAGTTCTTCTTATGTGTGGTGAATTGTTTACACTGTCAACCATGCAACCCATTTAACTTTGAAACTCAATAAATTTTATAATTCTGATCCTTTTCAAACTTTTGAACTAATGAATAATATCTTATGTCGATTTACATGATATCAATTATGGCCTATAAGATTCAATAACAAAAATGTCTTGTGTGGAGAAAGGTATAATATGTAACCAAAGGCCAGCCTTCAAGATCTAAAACAATTTTACTTTTGACCAATTTTAACTAAAACATAAATGTTGGTTACAAAGGAACTACAGAAATGATCTCTTTAGAACTTTTAAATAAGGTACAAACACTTGAGCTTTCTTTAAATGATATTAATTGTGTCTTAAAACTGAGAGCATAAGCACTCCATGCTTTCTGGCCTCCTTTGTTTCCACTCTCACTAAATCGCATTATATTATTAGGAAAATTAAATATTAATCAACAGTTTCCAATCCCATTGTATGTATATATCTCTGATATTATCTTATTTTTAAACCTTCAGAAATATGAATATGAAAACAATTTGTGTGATCTTTTTTCAGTACTGGGCAGTTCTTAAACTATTATTTAGACTAACCATAAATTTGGCAGAAATGTGTTTTCTGTCAGAGTGCTTAAAGACAGAAAATAAACACCCTCAAGCATTTGAAAGTCACCACCCATGATACTTAAACAAATAACAAAAGATTCGTAAATATATTCTTCAAATAAAGCTAATCTATTGTATGAGTTATTCAGTAGCCTGTGAAATACTGGTAGGTAGGTATATTGTAATACTGTAATACATTAATTGCATAATTGTTTTTATTACATTTAACATGAGCAGTAAGCTGATAGGTAAATGAAAACCACAGTCATTAACTTGTTTTCATGCTACTAAGAACAAAATAATGTATGTACTGTAGTCATGTGGTTATCATTGCCATTTTTTATTTTTTGCATTACAACAATGGTATTTGTTTATCTCTGAAAGCTGAACTTTTAAAGTTGCCCCCTCCCCATTAAATGGAAACCTTGTAAAATTCACTTAATACAGGCACTCCCAAATTTGAAATAGGTTGAGAAGGGTGCTTAAATAAGGACTTTCACATTATATGCTAAATAGTTGCATATATAAATTTGTTGCTGAAATATTTTTCATATGTTTTCATTCACATATTATTAAGATGTGAAAATATATAAATATTCCCATCATGCATTGCAATGCCAGAACAAAGTTTCTTATAAGAATTATCCTGACAACAAGAAAACAAAACTTGTGTTATCTGAATCCCATCAGTATACTCTTAGGCTATTTGGGTGAGGATTTTGCACAGGATATTTGACCGAACACCACCAACTTTCTGCAAAGTTGTTTTTCCAGCAGCTGCTGTGTCAACAGTGCCAGAGTGGCGGTGTCTTTTTGCTCGATTGAACTTGCAGTTATGGTCTGATATTGTCAGATATCTTAAAATGTGTTGAAAAAAGTAAATTTATTTTGGCAGGGTCAACCAAAAATTACTGTTTTTATATGTTGCTGCCAATTCAAAGATAAGCATCTTTTTGTTCAGGTGATTAAGATATGAGGGGATTGGGGTGGGATGCAAAATGCATTAATTTGCACAACTTAGATTCAAGAACAAGATCAGGTATACAATAATAAGAATCATCTAGAGATGACATGTCCCTCATGGGTCCTCTCCCAGAGGCAAAGACTCCTATTGAAAGAACCCAGTGGTCCAGCACTCTCAATTTATATGCAGACTTGTGCTACACTTTGTTTCCATGGTAACCCAAAAAAATATTGAATGTGGAAATTTTTGAGTATCAAAGACACCTCTGTTGAGCTTATTTGACATTATAACAAGTTTAGTTGAAATACTTTGAACAGTCTAAGAGTTATGCTCCAGAAATAAAAGTGTTTATGGACAAACAAACAGATGGACATAGTGATAGGGGATAAAAAAGAAATGTTATTATTCCAAGTTAATATTGAGTATATTTCACCTTGTGTTACATTAAAACAGCATATTTTCACTCATGGCTACACCACTCATGAAAAGATGAATTTTTTGTACCACAAAAGTTATATATATATATGATATTAATTTTGGAAAAGAAAATACCTCAATAAATTTATGACTAACTAATTTTTTTTAAAACTACCCTAATAATTAGTCTTGATGATGTTTTATGATACTAGATTTCTGATTCTATCTTCTTTGTATGAATGCATTTAAAAATTGTATTCAAAGAGAAATCCATATTTACAGCAGAAAAAGAAGTGTACTCTGGTAAGTGTGTATTGTAGAGAGAATGAATTGAACATTTCAGAGATTAATTTATTTTTTGTATAATTTTTTATTAGCACTGTTTATTTGAACAGAGTCTGGCAAAGCTGTTGTTTGAATCAAGGGAACACAATAAATCCCAGCAGTTTGAAATGGAGGATCTCAAACAGAAGCTTCATGATGCTCAGGGAGACATAAAGGTGGGCAAAGTACTCCTATTAGCAATTTACCCTGCTTTTTCATTTATTAAGCATTTACTGTTTTTGTCTCATTTGAATATGTACAGATAAACAGATGTGCCAACTTTTCCCTCATACCTTTCACCTCATCCTTACTTTCATAACCAGTCACTTAAGATGACTCTAATTCAGCAACAGTTAATAAAAGAAATTATTTTACTCATTTGCTGTACCCATTCTGCATGCAATGGGAGCATCTTGATTTGTTCCCATGTGTCCATTCATTCATCCCAAGAAGGGTTATTAGCATGATTGCAAAAAAAAACACTTGGCATGGACAAATGAAAGTTGAGGTACATTTGTAGGCATATGTAGGTGACCTGATCCGATTTTTACCCAGCTAGTCATAGACCAGAATAGTTTATGGGATGGCCTGTTGTCTGTCATCCATCGTCTTTTGTCTGTTGTCCATCTGTCCATTAACACAAGTTTGTTATTACTACTCCTCCTAAACTACTTTGAGGACTGCCATGAAACTTTACCCACATTCATCCCAGAGTCTAGTTGGTCCCAAATGCAACGGTTCTGCTCAAATGTCCAGTATGGCTACCACAGCAGCCATCTTGAAAATCTTATCATTACGCCTCCTGAATGGATGGTTATATCAACCTAGAGTTTTCACTAAAAGACTTCTTATGATGTCTAGTTGGTTCGAAATAAAAATTATGCCAATCTGATGTCTAATCTTGTTATTAATACTCCTAAACGGAAAGTTATATCAACATGGGGTTTTCACCAGAAGACTTCTTATGATTTCTAGTTAGTCCTAAATGAAAATGGCACCAATCAGACATCTAATATGGCTGCCACAGCAGCCATATTGAAAGTCTTATTATCGCTACTCCAGAAGAATGGAAAGTCATATTGACCTGGGGTTTTCACTGCAAGACTTCTTGTGGTGTCTAATTGGTCTTAAATAAAAACTGTGCCAATCTGATATCCAATAGGGCCACTACAGTGGCCATCTTGAAAATCTTAGCACTACTTTCTCCTAGATAGAGAGTCATATCAGCATTGGTTTTTCACCAGAAGACTTCTTATGATGTCTAATTGGAACTAAATGAAAATGTTGTCAATCTGACATCATCCAGTGTGGCCACCATGGCAGCTATCTTGAAAATCTTGTTATTGCTTTTCCTCCTTAATGGAAAGGCACTTGAATACTAATGATGATATCTAGTTGGTTCGGAATAAAAATAGTAGCCTATCAATTTGGGGCTAAAAGGTCAAAGGTCTAGGTCACTGTAACTAAAGGGAAAAAAATGGTTTCAGCATCAGATAAAAAATTCTACATCATATACCTTGACCAGACTCGCTGGATGACTTGCCCTTTTAGTGAGGAAGAAGCATATCAATTTTAGATCAAAAGGTCAAGGTCACTGTGTTTCAAAGAAGAAAATTGGTTTCCACACAATAACATTCACAGTTCTGGACCAAACTTTGTAGATGGCTTGCACTTGGTGTAAGGAAAAGGCATATAGATTTTTGGGGGTCTATAGGTCAAAGTCACTGGGACTGAAAGTAGAAAAATGTTTTTTGCATAATAACTTTTGTTCTAGACCATGTACCGTGACTAAAGTATGTGGAGTACTTGTACTTAAGGTATGGAAAAGGCCTATTGATTATGGGGTCTAAAGGATAGGGTCATTGTGACTCAGAGAAAAAATGGATTTTGCATAATAATTTTTGTTTTTAAATAAGTGCCTTAACCAACCTCTGTGGAAGGCTTAGGATGTTAAAAAAGCCTATAGATTCTAGGGTCGAAAGATAGGTCATGGTCATGGCAGGTCTAATAAGAAAATAATTCTGTATGCACAGTAAATTTTGTTCAAGACAACCATACCTTGACCACAAGTCTTGGTCATTGAGACCCATTGGTCAATAATGTCAATAGTTAACCATGTCCTTCTGATGCCTATGTAGGACTATCAAGCACTGGATGGGTGTATAATGTACTGTTTATGGTACTCTTGTTTTAACATTTTGGACTTGGACTCATTTGATGACAACCTTGTTAGCACAGTTATGTAAAAACCACTTGACACAAACAAGTAAAATGTACTAGGCATGCTTGTATGCATATGAAGTTAGCCTGATTATATTTTTTTTGGCCATTACCTGATTACAGCAATATTTATATTTTTTAAACTTTTGGGACTTTACGATTTTTTCACTTTATTGGGGACATTATTGTTTTATAAGCACAAATTTAGTTCAAATTTCTTTTTTGCCTGCATGTAACATTGTGCAAGAACATATGAGACAAGATCATTAATTGCAGCAATTCACATTAAGCCAGTCAAAAGAATAGTAAATAAAATCATATGCAATGTTGATATTCATCGAGCTGGTAAGACAGATACAACTTAAAATCAATTGTTAGTTGGTTTTGTATGATTCTTTGAGAAAACACATCACCTTTGTATGCCAGTACTTTTTTCTTTCAGCTGCTACGTGAGCAGATAGCAAGACAAAGGGTTGGAACCACAGACGAAGGGATGAACACTCGACACTTCCCAGCTCATGAAAGAGAGGATCTAGTCAAACAGTTAGAGGCTTCCAGAGAAGAGGTATTTGAAAATATTTATGTAAATTGAAATGAGGATATATTTGTGCTATGAAAACAGTTTGTAATAGTGTTCTCCATAACAGCTTTAGTTAGAACGAGTCACTAGTCTCTGTGATAATGATTTTCCAGTATGATAACCTTTTTCTTAAGTGTTTTGATTTAACAATAACAAATAAGGACAGTGAGATCTGATAATCTGTGTTTTCCTTCTTTAATTTCAGTAAACTTTAACTCGGTGAACTGAAACTTCTTTCTTTGAAAACTGAAACAAATTTTTAAATGTCAGATTTACACATAAATTAACAGCCTGAAGCTAGGTGGAGTGAAATAAAATCCAACATAAAAACAGAATCAGATGAAATCTTAATAATCACAGATATCTATTTTTTTTAAAATTGACCGGCTATTGATGTTTTGTAAAAACATATCAACAGTTACAGAGACCATCCTAGGCTCCCACACGAGGGAGAAGTCATTTCTTCTAGGTAGGTCAGGGTGAAGTGAAAGATTTGAAGAGGCTTGGTAAAGCATTTTCATAATACCAAAGCAACATATTATAGTTTTTAATTATAAGAATAATAACAGAAGTAGTAGTAGATGTTGTTGTAACTGCTGCTGTGGTGTAAAATTGTTTCTTGTTTACTAGACAAGATAGACAACAGTTTCTTTTTATGGTAAATAATTTAAATTTGGGGGTATCAAATTTCATAGTTTTGGTTAAAACAAATGCATATTAGTGGGTACTTAATTTATTGACTTTGTCATTTCATTCTAAACCCCCCTCCCCCCCCCCCCCCCCCCCGAAATATTGAGCAATAATTTATATATCTCTATAAAAGATTATACTGTCATTCACTTCCACACATTTTCAAGCAAACAGGCTTCATCCCTACTGCAGTAATTAGATTGATTAGGTCAGTTGTTTATTGTTAACACTTAGCATAAATGCAGAGATCAGAATCAAAGAATATTCCAACATACTTTTGCACATATGTAGAAACAAACAAGCTTAACACCACTGATGCAATTAATGTGAACATAAGACAGTTGCACTTTTGATGTTTTCAGAGCACATTGTAGGGATTAGCTGCCATCTCATTTAAAAGAAATGGCATCATACCTTTATACCACATGCATGGAATGCCCAGATTTATCTGTCAACAAATTATCCTAGGAGAAACTCAAATCATTCTTTCATGAGTGGTATTCTGCCTGAGTGATTGCAGTGGAGGACAATGGAGATATACTATCAGATAAAGTCTCAATCAACCTGAAAAGCATCTACCCTTAAGCCAATTAATGTGAAGTGGATTATCTCCACACATGAGAAAGTATAACATTGGATGGATATGATTAAAATGGGCTTTGAGAAATTGGGACTGATCTACTGATTGTTTATTCAGCAGTTATATGTATGAAATGTAATTATTAATAACTGTGTTCTTGTGTTCTGTTTGCACAATGGAATAATGAATAGTACTTGTGATCAATATAATTAAATATGTAGTAAACACCTTTTTTATTAATGAAATGACTAATATTTTAGTCAGACCTGGTCTGATTAAAACATTATTCTATCTATTCAGCCGTCATGATCCAAGAATAAACAGATACTAACGTTATTCAAGGATATATGTGCTTAAAAAGAGGTGCAAACTGTGATCAGCAGTTTATTTTCTTGAACTGTAATGCTTTCTCGTTTCTCAGTGGTTTTCAAATTTCTTTGGAGTGCATAAAGTTTTATTAAGCATTTGTTATTGTAAATAGATATAATATGTGCATAGTGAAGTAAAGAAGGACACACACCATGAGTAACTTTGAATCTATTACTAAATCATCAGATAGTCATTACATTAGTGCAGAGCTTTCATTAAAGTTTGTATGCAGATTAAATCATAACCAATAAATTTCCACTGTTCCTTATCTTTCTTTCTGATATATATATATATATATATATATATATATATATATATATATATATATATATATATATATATATATATATATATATATATATTTCTTAGTACTAAAATAAACAAATGATTGATGCCTTTCTGTGGCATATGGCAAGGGACTGGTGGATTTGTGGTTTAGCTCACCCATGAACACCACGAAAATTGGTACCCCACGATTTTAATAAAGTGATTCACATTAATTCATGTAAATTTTAAGGCAAAAAATGCATTTTTAGCTCACATGGCCACATGACCAGGTGAGCTCATGGTATGGATCTGCATCCATTGTGCATCCATCAACAATTGCTATTTTAATCTTCTTGTCAAAATCTATGAGACCAATTTTGACCAAATGTAGCACAGAGCATCTTTGCATAAAGGGCTTCTTTCAGATTTGTATAAAAGATGCCGATCTGCCATCGAATATGGCACCAATACTGTAAATAGTAAAAACCTTTTAAACGACGACTTCTCATAAATCACTGAACACAATTTTATCAGATTTGACTGAAAGCATTCTGGAAGGAAGACCTTTCAAATTTATACACATTATGTTGGTCTGCCTTCAAATATGGCCACTGTTACTAAAAATAGAAAGCCACTGTTACAAAAAATATAAACCCTTTAAACAACTTTTTCTCCAAAATTGTTTAATAGAATTTGACCAAACTTGATATAAGCATCCTGGCATGAAGACCTTTTACAATTTATACGAAAGTTGCCAATCTGCCATCAAATATGACCACTCTGTCTAAAGGTTGAAAACCTTTAAACAACTTCATCTCCAAAACTGCTGAACAGAATTTGATCATATTTGACAGCATGCTGGCATGAAGACCTTTCAAATTTATACCAATGATGCTGTTCTGTCATCAAATATGGCCACCATTACTAAAATTAGAAAAACCTTTTAATGGTTTCTTCAAATCCGCTGAATAGAATGTAACCAAACTTGACAGAAAGCATCCTTGCATGAAGACCTTTATAAATTATACAAAAGGTGCCAATCCACGATCATATATTACCACTGTTTCTGAAAATAGTAAAACCTTTAAACAACTTTGTCTCCAGAACCGCTGAACATAATTTGATCATGTCCGACAGAAAGTATGATGGCGTGAAGACTTTGGATTTATACATGTGATGCTGTTCCATCATCAGATATGGCCACCATTACCAAAATTAGAAAAACCTTGTAATGGTTTCTTCTTCAAACTGTTGAATAGAATGTGACCAAACTTGACAGAAAGCATCCTTGCATGAAGACCTTTAAAGTCTGTACAAATGATGCTGAATCACCTTCAAATATGGCTACCATAACTAAAATTTGAACAACTTTTAAATTACTTCTTCTCCAAAAGCACTGAATTGAGTTTGAGCAATCTTGATAGAAAGCATCCTTGCATGAAGACCTTTAAAATTTATATAAACGATGCCAATCCACAATCAAATATGGCTGGTGTTTTTAAAGCTAGAATGTATGTATGTATTAGCATTTAATGGCAGGTTACCATAGAATTATCTGTATACTGCCAATTAAAAGTAATGCTCAAAAAATGTAAAATTGAAGAATTGAACAAAAAACTTTAAGAAGATAAACCCTTCCAAAAAATTTTGAACATGAAGTAACTGCAAGACAAAAGGTAAAGATGTTTAAATTTTGTAAAATGTATATCAAATAAAATATAAATGTAAAACATATAAAATCCTAAAATATAGGGTGAGAATGTTTTATATAACCACATCCCCTCAAAAAGTTTAAGATTTTCTCAGATAATACATCATCATAAAGTTCCGAAATTGAGTTCACATAAAAAAAAAAAATCAGTTTCACAGGGTGAAAGTTGACTACAACTAGAAATATCTTAACAACTGCTTCACAAAAACCACTCAATAAAATGTTACTAAATTGACAGAAGGCATCCTGACACAGACTCTGAGGTCTTTCAGTTTTGTAAAACAGATCCTGATCCACCAGCAAATATGGTTGCTAAAACTTGAAAATTTTTAAACTACTTCTTCACAAAAGTCGGTTAACAAAATTGTACCAAATTTGACAGAAAGCATCCCTGGCATAGAGGTCTTTCAATTTATACAAATGATGCGAGTCTGCCATCAAATATGGCCCATGTTGATAAAAATAGAAAAACATTTTAAACAACATCTTCTGATAAACTGCTCCACAGAATTTGACCAAACTTTTCTGAAAGCATCCTGGCATAAAGGGCTTTCAGATTTGTGCAAATGATGCCAAACCACCACTGAAAGTAAACAAACATTTAAACTTCACCTTTATTTTAAAAAAAAAAACAACTAAAAAACAAAAACAGCTGAACAGAATTCCACCACCTTTGGCACAAAGTGTCCTGGCAAAGGGTCCTTTCAGTATTGGACAAAATGATGCTGATGTGCTATTCAATATGGATGAAGATAGAAAAACTAGAGAAACCTTGAAACAGTTGTTTTGATGAAATATGCAATGAACAGCATTAAACGAAATTTCAACAGAAATCCTAATAATTCAGATTTCTTGGCCAACTGCTCTTGTATTTGGATATTATGTAGGTGTCAGCTTAAACTTAGATATTAAACTTGATACAGTACATGATCTTGAACCACCTTTAGCATAGTTGGAAGTTGCATTTGGTGCAGCTTCTGATTTCACCTTTATGCATGATTAGCAGTCATTGTCTTGTTGATTTACCGAAAATATGCTGTATGTATTGATATTTGTAATTTCTGAATGTGTTTCTCATTTAAAGTAGCCTTTGAATATTTATTGCTTAAATCAGTAGCTTTGTGTTTTATAATTTTGGAGAACAATTGCATCATCAATTCAGCACTTCATTGTAGCTTCACCAAGGCCCTGAGGCTAGGATTTACTGGGAGTAGGATACTCTTTGTAACTCTTTAAGAGCTTAATTAGATAATGACTGATGGCCAAGTGTATTAAGCACTGTTTGACTGACCTTTGTTCCAATTACTTTTAATTCAAGTTGCAGAAACAACACTCTGTCTTCCTGAACTCAATGACAATTTAGTACATTCTCAAATACTTTGACTCCATAGCTGGCAATATAGGGCAATATGAATATTACTTTCCTGCTAACTCGGATAAAAAGTTTGCACCAAAAAGCCACTTTGTTCTTGTTGCCATCTAGGGTGGTCCATAACGTATTTGAATGTGAGGCAATCAGGTCCTTAGTAAACCAAAACCCCTGAAAACTGAACATTTTATTTGGTCCCAAGTGATTTCAGTTTTATGAGGTTTCATTGTATAAAAATATAACAGATTCTGAGATTCTACTTGCTTTTGCCAGACATTTTTTCCAAAAAATTAATGTGTTGGCCAGATATTTGTGAAACTTAATTTTAAAGCATCAAATGGAGGTGTAAAAAGTCCTCCCTCCCTCAAAAAACAATCATTGAATCTCCTTAATTATTAAATGTACCTTATAATGTGTAACTTGTTGTGTTCAGTTTTAGTATTATTCTTCCTTAACTAGTTTTTTCTGAACTATTTATTTATAAAAATGATTTTTTCTTTTCTTTTAGAAAACTATACCATTAAATTTCACCCAATGACAGTATTTTATTCCATTCTACTGCTTTTAAAATTCATTATGAATTGACAATAAACAGACTTACTACTTCGAAAATACATAACACTTACTTGGCAAGCGTTTCCTGTCAAGTCCAATGTTTTTTATTTCATCAAGATCTCAAGCATGTCTTGGAAGATGATAATAAAAGTTAGTTGTTGTTACTAGTATCTTTTTTTATTTTAATTAGGGCCCAGGCTACATATTTTGTTCTAAAGGTCTGATATGTGCTGATACACTGCCACACAGTATTGTTAAAAGGACATGGTGTGTGGAACTGATGTAATCTCAGTAGTACATACCCTGGGCAATCATTCTAATATAATTATGGGCACCTTATATCCAACATCCGACGTGAAGTTAGCAAATGGTTTTTTGAGCTAATCTGTCAGTCATGTTCATTTTAGTTTATATAAATACCTGGATTGGTTCAATCCCAGTATTTGCCTGACATGTCTGGTAGTTAGAGGTTTTGACCTGCATGTGCTCTGAGCAACCAGACATCAGTAATAGGATTTTTTTCTGGAAAATGTTAGTGACACAATTTGGTAATGATCACATGGACAGTTTGATTGCTCATTATTGTAAACCAAGAGAGAACAATGACAGTCATCAGTGCCAACGAATTCTCAAGTACATTATGCACAAGATATATAGAGAACTGTCAGTGGCTGAATTACTGACAACTCTAGTTTCAATGAAAGGACAGTACCCAACTGTGATTTGATTGATCAAAATTTCACTGGTACTTCCAGTGTGGAGTGTGAGCACAGATTTTCATGCCAGAATTTGATCAAAACAAAGTTGTGGTGCAGGCTGAGTGTTGACACTCTTGACAAACTTATGAGAATAAATCTTGTTGGTGTTGATATAAAAGACTTTGATCCAATCCCAGTAGTCAGGAAGTGGAAGGGAAATTGACAGCTGTATCAACAAAACAAAGAGAATGCTTTCGCCACACTGATGAACAATAAGTGAGTGAATTTACCATAGTGCAAATGTAGCGATCTTATCATTGGTGATGGGAACAGTGTGTAATTACGTTTTGTAAAATAAAAGAAAAAACACCAAAGAAAAAAAAATACAAGCTTGTGGGGAAATCCGTAGCAAATCCGTAGTGATAAACTTTATGGTTTGCTGCTACCACCTGATGAGAGCTATGGAGAGGGTCAAACACATTTCTCTTTTTGTTCAAAAATATATATTACAAACAGCAGATTTATGTGTTCATGAAGTCTGTCAAAATGTCCAGTTGCACTTGGGGAAAATTTAAGGATCCCTGATATATTGATTATATATACAGTAGGACCCCGCTATAGCACGCTTCGTTATAACACGAATTCGGATATAACACGAACGTGGCATGGCTCCCAAAATTTCATCTATTTTTTCGTACATGAAAAAAAAATATTTTTCAAAGTACGAAAAATAATGTGTAAAATATTAATTATCATTTTGGGGAAGAGATTGTGTATGAATTCAGATATAATACGATCGTGGTGTGGCTACCGAAATTTTACAATAATTTCGCCAATTTCTTAAACTACTGCAAAGTTTTGTGCCAAAATAAACAAGAGTTTGATTTAATAATTTGGCAAGCTGTATTGTATTCTTGAAGAAAAAGTGTCTTATGATTGCATCTTTTTTTTTTCATTATATGAATAAAGATGCTGAACATTTCTATTTGTGAATGTTCATTTCAAATGTGTCAGTAGTCAATCACTGCACTTTGATCTTAGTTTATTTGTGAAAGATGTCAGCTCATTTTAAAGCTGACAAGTGTTAATCTTATTATTACTGATACATGAACAATAAAGTCATTAAGTCTTCTTTGTGTTTGTCTTCAATACATTCTGTGTACAATCGTTGCTCAAACAATAGCCGACATATGTTTGCTCATTCAACTGCATACACAGCCAAGCACCAAACAATGCGGTGGTTGATAAAAGATTCGCATTGACAATCATCAAAGTCAATCTCAAAGCTAAAAGTTGTTCAAACCATGCGGCAATGATTTATAAAACATCAAAAAAATGAAAGCCGCCAACGTGCACACGTGGCTTGGCGGCGTTGTTAGACAATCGCCATGCAATCAGTTGACCAGTGAATAATATTGTTCATTCCCTATAAAAATGACCCCATTGTTGATTAACAATTATTCTTGCTGTAGTCATTCAAACAAATAGGTGTCAGAGTTTTAATTAGTAGTTATTTACAATGGATAACAGTACACGGAAACGTTAAGCTTTTTCTGTTAAAGAGAAGCTTGAAGCCATGGACAGGATTAAGTCCGGTGTTTCCACAAGTCAGATTTAATTCCGAAGTGATATTTCCCAAGTTATCTGCCAGTGCACATGGGCCGTAAAAGCGCTAACTAATTTTTTTTTCAAGTAGAGTTCTACAACTTCCTGTGCATATACTTTGACCTTAATCCCTTAGCTGGTAAAGGCACCACGCTCTTTGTTTTCCCACGTGACAACCCTTTGATCAAGCCCCGAGTTTGTTCAGTGCCAAGTAACAGAGGGTGGTTATTTGAACTCCCTGTGATCTTGCCGCACAATTGACATGTGTCCAGTTGCATCCTTTAATAGATTTCTGACTTTATGATCAAAGTGTTACTTGCAAGAGCCCAAGCTCAGTCTCTGCATAAGCACCCGCATATGACAGTACAGCTGAGGAATCGGAGTCGGACGTGATTTACGATGACTAGACGACGACGATTTACAATAACTAGACGACGATGTAGGATTTCAGAACTTTATTAGACAATGATATTATACTTCTGTGTGCATATTTTTGATGGAATTATTATGGACTCACTCCTACGCATGCCATGAGATTGTCTGGTGAGTACACGTGTTGATCCTTTAACTATTCATGCTATACAATAGACATGTACATATAAATGTACCAATGCATGGTTCTCTGAATAAAGTAAAATATATGTGCAATCTCTGTTTTCACTGCATGTGTATTTATCGTTTATTATGCATTGATTTAAGATGGTAACTGTGCCAATGAAGCACGTTGTTTTGAGCCCACAATTCCCCCCCCCCCTTTTTTTTTTTTTTTTGGTGCATGCATCATTTTCTTCAGCTAAATGACTTGGTTTTGTCTAGGTTGGTTATATCACGGTTCGGGACATAAAACGATCCCGTTTTGCGGACCCCGACCATCGTGCTATAGCGGGGTCCTACTGTGTATACATATATACATATATATATATATATATATATATATATATATAGATATATATATATATATATATATATATATATATATATATATATATATATACATGTGGGGAGTGAAATCTGTCTCTCTAAATACATTATGTATGTATGTATGTATGCATGTGTGTGTATGTGTATGTAGAGAAATCTGTCTATCTACCTACCTATCTATATGTATCTAAATAACTAATGATTTCTGTTGCTAGTTTCTCCAGCTACAGAGGGACTTGCAGCAGGTTTTGGACGAGAAGGAAGAACTGGAGAGGGAAAAAGATGCTTATAAAATGAAGTATGAGAGGTTGAACCAGGAACTGAACTACATTCTGAAAGGGGATGAGAAGCGAATTCTGGATATTGATGCTCTTGTCATGGAAAACAAGTAAGAATTTGTGATGGTATTTTATGTGTAGTATGATATATTTGAAAGAAAAAGTTAATTGCCTGATATATTGGTCAGTATCTTGTTTTCTGTTGAAGGAGATTAATTGCTTGGAAATCTAAACTTTTTTAGTTATCAATATATTAGTTCATGCACTGTGAAAGCCACTATTTAGAAAATTCTTTCCCATGCCATAAATCTTCACTGTGTTCAATTTTTTTTAATGAATTTAGTACAAGACTGCAATTCCATAACAATAATGCTTACAGTTCATCACCAATGGAAGCAACATATTTTAATTATATTTTATTTTTCTCTCCTTGTTGAACCAGCTTTGTTATCAATGGATGTTTATGTCAGACCTGAATTTGATGGATATTAAAAGTTGAATTTATAAGCATAAATCAAACTGATGTCAATGGTGATAATGTTGATGATGATAATAATGATAATAATAATTCCATCCAGTTTTGATTTCTGATTCTACCAAGAAAACATCCCTTTCCAGAGACAACCTGTTGGTTTGGATTTATATTAGTTTTCAGCTACCAGCCAAAACACTGTGAATACACATCTTGTTGATGATGATGATGAAGAGGAGGATGACAATAATGACATTTATGATGACAACATTAACTGTGGTATTTATATAATGTTGATTAAAAGAATAATAATATCATCATCATCATCAACAAAAGAACCAATGACAGTAATAAAAAAGAATAATACTAACAACAACATTACTTGTGTTCATGCCTGTCATAAAAAAAGGGAGCTGTTTGGGAGGAATGTACAGCTGCATATTTCTTTTCAGCTTTGTTGGTCTGTCGTTCATTGCTATCCTTTGTCCATCAGTTAGTACAAGTTTTTATCACTACTACTCCTGAACTTCTGGGAGGATTGCCATAAAACTTTACACAAACATTCATCCCAAGGTCTAGTTGGTCCTAAGTGAAAATGTTGCTGATCTGACATCCAGTAGCCATCTTGAAAATCTTTTTATTGCTATTCCTCCTAAATAGATGTTCGTATTGACATGGGGTTTTCACTAAAAAACTTCTTATGATACTAGTTTGTCCTAAATTGAAATAGTGCCTGTTGGACGTCCCTTTTGACATATAATATGGCCATCTTGGAAATTCTTGTTGTCATTACTCTTCCTGAACTGTGGTCATATCGACATGGGTTTTCACTAAAAGATTTCCTGTCATGTCTAGTAGGTTCTGACTGAAATGATGCCAATCTGGCCATGATGGCCATCTTGACAATTTTGTTCTCACTACTCTTAAATGGATGATCATATTGACACACTTTTAAGATTTCATATGATGTCTGGTTGGTTCTAAATGAAAATGGTGATGATGTAACTTGTAAGATGGCCCCCATGGTGGCAATTTTGTAAATCTTGTTATAGCTACTTCTAAACCAGTGGTCATATTGACATGGGGTTTTTGCTAAAAGACTTCATATGATGTCTAGTTGGTCCTAGATAAAAATGCTGCAGATATGGCATCAAATATGACCACTGTGGTGGACATATTGAAAATCTTGTTTGTCATTGCTGCTCTTCACACACACACAGACACACACACACATATATATATATATATATATATATATATATATATATATATATATATATATATATATATATATATATATATATATATATATATATATATATATATACACACCTCTCCCTCGATAACTTGTGCACAATGGGGTCCAAAAACATAGACCGCACTATAAGCGAGGGCGCGAGTTACAGAGGGACCTCAAAAAAATTAAGAAGGGGATGCTATCCCCGCTCGACATCGAGAAAACCGCAGTGGGGTGGGGGTAAGGGGACTGTTTAATGGCTGAATACTCGTTTTATAATTACATTGGGAATAATTGTCAATAAAGAGCTTTTTCTAATGTAGTTGTTTGCTTTTCTGTATAAATTACCTTTATTTTCAAGATAACGAACAACTGAAAGATCGTGAACAACATTAGTTCAAGCGGTTTCAACAAGACATGTACGTGAAAACATTGTGTATTATGTCACTGCTTTTTGTTGTCGATTCACAACTAAACAAGATACCTTTTTTTGAAAAACTAGGATATTTATTTCGTGAAACAACCGTCAACGTCGAAACTTGATTTCTTTGTTGTTCTATTAATAAAATATGGATGTCGTGATTTCATATCAAGTAACAGTGAAACTTCTTCTCATCCTTGAGGAAATCCCTGAGTAGCAAGTTAGAAATTTTAAGTTCAATACAAACTCTGGAACTCGCTTCTCCGTAATGAACTGTATCTGTAAAACAAAGCTTTTTATTCACCAAGTACTCATTTGGATTGGTTGCCTTACTATTTTTTATCACATTTGTGAATGAGTAGGCTAATTTAAGGTAGTTTAATTATATTACTTACATAATAATATTTATAACTGTTCGATTGATCAATTGAAATGAGTTGACCTGACACACGGCCGTGACCGCTAGCTATTACGCAGGCAGGATATGCACGCCTTTTAACTGTTATTCCACCCCCTTTGTTTGATTTGATACAAAAGACGTAATTAACGTGATAATACAAAGCAGATCTGCTATTAATTGAGTGTAACAACACAACAAATACTTCTGCAAGTCGGAGATAAAAAAAACAAAAAACGGTTGGCACTTAATTAGATTCTCACGGAAACGCTCGCGGCGATAGCTTGGTTGGTTGAATGATATTTTTCATGTTTGAATACAAGAGGGTATATTACATTTATGATGATTACACTGAAACCGAATTAAAAGATAGAACTAAAACACATATTTCACTTGACAAAACTTTTTTAATTGGTATTTATTTTTAAAGCTTTGCCACCAGTAGGTTTTAGTGACGTTTTCATTGATCGAAATTTCGTCGAATATTGTTATTTATAGTGTACTGAGAATGTTGTTTGGAAAGAAAATTGAACAAAATATATGACTTCTTATTAAAAGTTGAAAATTTCATGATGTTGATTCAAATTTCTGGGTACTAACCACTGGTTTTGACGATAAAACAAGCGATATATCAAGGTTTCATGTACTAATTTTGATCGCGATTTTTTTCACCTTCAACAAATAGGGTCCATTCTTTTTTCTTTTTTTTCGTATTTTCTAGTTTTAAAAAATGGGATCCACACCTGACCCACGTTATAAGCGGGTTCGCGAGTTATCTGGGCGCGAGTTATTGAGGGAGCGGTGTATATATATATATATATATATATATATATATAAATGCATGGTTGCATTAACATAGGGTTTTCACTAAAAGACTTGTGATGTCTAGTTGGTTTTAAATGAAACTGTTGCCCATTAGACATTCAATATGGCCACCAAGGTAGATATCTTGAAATTATTGTTATTACTACACCTCCTGAATGAATGGTCATATCGACATGAGTTTTTGTTGGTTCTAAATGAAAATGGTGCTGATCTGACAGCCAATATTGCCACCATGTTTACCATCTTTGAAAATCTTATGTCTCCTCCTCCTGAACGGATGGTCATATCGACATAGAGTTTTACTAAAAGACAATTTATGGTTGGTCCTAAATGAAAATGGTGCAGATGTAACATCTATCATGGTCATTACAGTGGCCATTTTGAAAATCTCATTACTGTTGCTTTTCCTGAACAGATGGTTGTATTGACATGGGGTTTTCATCAAAAGACTTACAATATCTAGTTGGTACAAAATGAAAATGGTGCAGATCTGATGTCCAACATGGCCACCGAATGTTATCACTTTTTTTCCTAAACATATGGCCATACCAACATGGGTTTTTCACTAAAAGACTTATCATGTCTGTTTGGGCCTAAATGAAAATGGTGCCAATCTGACATCCAGTACGGCCAACATGTTGGCCAATATAAAAAATTTGTATCACTACTTTCTAAACTAGTTGGTCCTATATGAAAATGGTGCCATTCTAACATCCGTTATGGCTACTGTGATGGCTTTCTTTGAAATCTTGTTATTGCTACATCTCTTGAACAGATGGTCATAGTGACGTGGGGTTTTCACTATAAGATTTCTTATGATGTCTAGTTGGTCCTATATGAAAATGTTGCCTATCAGACCTCCAATATGGCCACTATGGTAGCATCTTGAAAATCTCACCACTACATATTGATGATAGATGGTCATATAGACATGGGATTTTCACTAAAGGACTTCTTATGATATCTAGTTCTATGATCAGACCTTCAACATATTGGCCATGGCAGCCATGATGAAAATCATGTTATTACAGTAAAACCTGTCATGAGCGACCTCTGCTATGAGCTACCACCTGTCATGAGCGACCAGAATCATAATGCATGGATCGATTTTATTATATAAACGCACTGTCGTGAGCGACCACCTGCAGAACGTGACCAGCGACCACGATTTCTTGGCAAAATACGCATTTTGACACTGCTATGATCGACTGCATCACAAAAATAGAGATAAACACAATTGACCTTTATTTAACCCTTTGTAACCACAACCGCTTAAAAAGTAAAGACTGTTATAAACAAAACCAAAAACTTTAAAAAAAATAAAATTAAAAAAAATTAGGCTGTCGACCGGTTTTTTAAATTTTACAGGTCATGCATGTAGTGTTATATGTTATAGATCGTAAACCAGACCAGAGTACATGCAGATCGGTCATTCAGAAATACTTC